>JADMNL010000030.1:45691666-46377500 GCA_016271365.2 Neoceratodus forsteri | reverse complement strand
CTCTCTCTCTCTCTCTCTCTCTCTATATATATATATATATATATATAAACTTAGATTACATACTGGGGTTATACCTCTTGTATTATATTTTTTTTCTTTGTTGTTCTACATTTTATATCTCCTGTCTATGTAATTGTGAACTGTATGTGTATGTGCCTCAGGACCTCCTTGTGAATGAGCTTGCTCAACGGAGTCTTTCCTGCAATAAACTTGAACTTGAACATACAAATATATATATACATACACACAAACATAGATTACATACAAATATATATATATATATATACACACAAACATAGATTACATACATATATATATATATATATATATATATACACACACAAACACAGATTACATACAAAATATATATATATATATATATATATATATATATATATATATATATATACACATAAACATAGATTACATACAAATACATATATATATATATATATATATAAATCACACATGCCCACACAATGCAAAGCATCATGGGCTGCATATGCAAATCACTACAGAATGTTATGCTGGTTCAACTTTAAGCAGAATTGCATGGTCCGAAAGGCCTCTCACACAGTTTGCAAGGGAGCTAACAGATGACATAGACACGTGTTTCGTCTTACCAGGACTCATCAGTATGCCTCGCCTGTTTGACACCCCAGTGTTGTATTTTCTTGAAACTTGGCTTCCCAGCCAAATGCCCTTGGGGTAACCCTTGCCTCAGTGTTTGCAGCAGAGAGGTTCTTTGTCTTTTAAATAGTTTTTTATTTTAATGGGTTCACCACAACATAACCAAGACAGACCGTCTTAGGGTACCTGGTTCATTCCACTGGGGTGTCAAACAGACGAGGCATACTGATGAGTCCTGGTAGGACGAAACACATGTCTATGTCTTCTGTTGGCACCCTTTGCAAACTGTGTGAGAAGCCTTTCGGCACCATGCATTTCTGCTTAAAGTTGAACCAGCATAATATTCTGTGGTGATTTGCATATGCAGCCCACAATGCTTTGCATTGTGGGGCATGTGTGATTTTGTATTTCTTTGAAACTTGGCTTCCCAGCCAAATGCTCTTTGGGGTAACTTGTGCCTCAGTGCTTGCACACAGAGGTTCTTTGCCTCATATGTTTATATATATATATATATACACACACACACAAACATAGATTACATACAAATATATATATATATATATATATATATATATATATATTTATGTATACACACACACAAACATAGATTACTTACAAATATATATATGTATATATATATATATATATATATATATATATACACACATAAACATAGACTATATACAAATATATATATATATATATATATATATATACATAAAACCCTTGGTGGCGCTATCCCAAGGGCTACTACCCCTGCCTGCTTGGCTAGTAGCAGGTTAAAGGGCCTGAGTTCTGAAACGGGTGCCTCCACGCGGAGGTCAGGGTTGGTAATTGTCAAACTAACCTGGGCACAGCCCTCTGGGACACTGTAACCCCCCTCTTTCCCTTCTAGAGGCCTCAACAAAATATGATAATCACTTTCGCAGTACTCCTTGTACACCATACCAGTACCCACACTGTTTGCACTTCACGTCAGGGCTAGTTCCTCTGGCTTGACCCTAGGGACCCGCTGTAAAACAAGGTTATGCACAGTAAATAGCAACAGTACAGTACTCTTGGCACAAACTGGAACCACAGTCAGGTTAAATGCAGCAAAAAAGTCAGATCTGATTTATTCAGGGGACTTGAACAAGGAAGGGGTGTAATCAGGTTGATTGGCTTAAAGGCTATATTAATCAAACAGTTATGCATGCGCTTTAAGTCTCCACACAGTCACACCTCTGGGTACCCGGGTAAGGAGATGATGGGCTAGCCAGGGACGTTGCAGCTGGTTGGGGCCCTGTGATGGAAGAAAGCAACATGCACAACACACACTATTTGTAATCTGGAGCCGGAGGGCTCAGTTCGTGAAAGAAAAAAGCAACCAGACAATCAGATGACAACACTTTAGATTTAGCTGTTGTTGCAGGGAGCTACCCTGATGTTTACTCACAATACCCAATACTGGAAACAGGCAGGACAAAATTGAGACTGCAGGTTGTTGAGCTGCAGTGCCCGGAGAAGCGGGGCCCACACGAATCACCAAGGCATTGTTCCTGTTCAAGTGTTGAACAGGGGACTGATCCCCAGGCAGGTCTGTCATCAATGGCTTTCTCTGTGCAGCGGGTAGTCGGGCTGGGCCAGTGTGGCAAGGCCCAGGCCCAATGGAGATGATTTTGGATTCAGTCCGTGGTGGGGCTGGATGCAGCTTCCAGCAAGCAGCATACAGTTCAAACCACAGTGGTAAACCAAATCACAACCCACTATCAGCACACAGCACATTTACACATAAGGAAACTCTAATGCAACTTCCAGCAAGCAGAGCACAATTCAAACCACAGTGGGGAACCAAATCACGACCCACTATAAGCACACAACACATTCACATGTAAGGAAATTCCACTGTACCAGGCAGAAGACTCTCCGGTCGCAATTACAGAGTCTCTGCACAATCCGGGAGTTCAGAGGTGGCTGGAAGTCCAGACAGGCCAATCGCATTCAGCAAATCTTTGGACTTCTTCAGGAAGGAACCTGGTCACAATTCAGTGGATTACTTCGCTCTCCAAGTTTGGATTCAGTCCGAAAAAGGCACAAGTTCCCTCTCAGGGACAGCAGGCAAGCATGCAGACCAAAACTCAGGCCTTTCCACAGTTCTCCCATGTGAATCTACACCGGTGCTGCTGCTTGAATCATTCAAGCTGTTATCTCTTCACTTCCCAACTCAGAAATGAAACTAGCAGCAAGCAGCTTGGGAATTTCCCCAAGATCCAAAAGGTTTGGTTGTCTGATCTGTCTTTCTGTCAGTCACAAAAAGGGCTCCCCCTCCAGGTTATTTTAGGCGCCAAAATGCAAAAACAACAATTCCTACAAGTTTTGACCCCACCAAGCCCCCATAGGCAGGCTTCATTTTAGAGTCCCAACAGTACTGATTGGCCCATTCTGACAGTCCCGGGCCAAGTTGGTGGAGATGAACAGAACAGTCCTTGCTGCGAAGAAGGCAGGTTAGAACAAACTGCAATATTATTACTACTCTAACAAATGATCAACAAACAAGCACATCTTCTAACAGAGCTCCCTTTTTGATTAACTAAGACTGCAAACCAGGCAGGTCTTAAAGAGACAGTACTCAGAGGCTTATACAGGCACTCTCTGGCAATACATTTAATCTACTAAAATGCAGAACACCAGTCTGGCGGTGAGCATTTAGGCAAGCTCAAGGAAGACTTTTTGGGAACCCCCATTTGTAGGGGGGTTTCATATATATATATATATCCAGAAAGGCTGAAATTGTGCATCCCTGGGTTCTAATAACAAATAGAAGTCATGAGAAGTATAATATTTTATGTTCGCAACATGAACGGACATGTTACTGGGGCCGTGCTTGTGGACCCGACCAAGGCATTTGATCTCATTGATCATAATATACTTTGCTTAAAGTTGCAGTCCCTTGGTTTTTCTGTAAATGTAGTTTCTTGGGTGCAAGATTATTTAACTAATCAAACTCAGCATGTGGGGTTCCGTTCTGTGTCTCCAAATCACTGTAAGTAGGTAGGGGTGTACTGCAAGGTCAGTGCTGGGTCCCTTAATGTTGTCACTCTTTATTAATTTGCTTCTTTCAGTTTTCAAATTTAGTGAGTCTTTGCTTTATACCAATGGTCTCATTATTTTCTCAATGTAGAAGGACTTAAGTGCTATCTAGTAACCGAGTTTGATTTTCTCTCTGTTTGTACTTTTTTTTTTAAACAATTCTTTTATACTTAATTCTAATAAACAAAATCTATGCTTTTTGGTACTTGTGAATGATTACTGAGTCCCACTACTTAGGTTACAGGACAGTTTTGGAATTTCAGTTGAGCAGGTTTTTGGTGTAAGTATTTGAGGGTGCTTGTGGAGCCAGTGTTGTCCTTTTCAGATCATGTAATAATGATCTGTTGGACTGTTGATGAAAATATAGGAGTACTGTATAAATTGAAACTTTTTCTTTTGGTATTCAAAAGCTGTTGCTATTGGCTCCTTTGCCACATTTTAATTGTGTTTTAAGGTTTTGTTTTTTGGTTTGGGAGTCAAAGAGTGCCATAATCTTTCTGTTGTTTATCATAAGAGATGGCATTTTGTTTCGTTGGCTCCTCACATACTCACCATTGTTTTCACATTCACAGCTGGGTTGGTTATCTCTGTTTTTACGTACTGAGTATTCAACAATGTGTTTTCTTCTTTTCCTGCTGCTCTTTCAGATTTGGTTTCTAGAAGGTTTATATTACCTAGTCTAAGACTTGCAAAGGGATTGTTCTGGCCAAAAAAAACATGCATAGAAACATAGACTTTGACGGCAGATAAGGACTGCTTGGCCCACCTAGTCTGCCCATTTCCCTACCTACAGGATAAGCTGCAGATCCTAGTTAACCTACAGCCTTTTTCTTCCTACCCCCCACAAGAATTGCCTTATCTCTGTCCCATGCATTCTTGAATTCTCCCACAATTTTAGACCCCACAACCTCCTCAGGAAGGCTGTTCCATGCGTCCACCACCCTCTCTGTGAAAAAATACTTCCTCACATTGCCCCTGAGCCATCCCCCCTCTATCTTCAAGTTGTGTCCCCTTATTCTTGCACATCTCTTTTTCTGAAAGATGCTACCCTCTTGGACTTTGTTGATTCCACTGAGGTACTTAAAAGTTTCTATCATGTCCCCCCTCTCCCTCCTTTCCTCAAGGGTATACATATTAAGCTCCTTTAGTCTCTCCTCATATGGCTTCTCTTGCAGACCCTGCACCATTTTAGTTGCCCTCCTCTGGACTGCCTCCATCCTGTCTATGTCCTTGCGGAGATGGGGTCTCCAGAACTGGACACAGTACTCCAGATGGGGTATCACCAACTGTCTGTACAGAGGGATAACAACTTCCTGTTTTCTGCTGGTGATACCTCTCCCTATACATCCCAGTATCCCCCCAGCCCTTCCTACTGCCTTCTCACATTGCTTGCTAACCTTAAGATCATCTGATATAATTACCCACAGGTCCCTTTCCATTTTTGTTGTTGTTACTACCTCTCCCTCCCCAATTGTGTAATCTTCCCCTGGGTTTTTGTTTCCCAGGTGCATTATTTTGCACTTCTTTGCATTGAATCCAAGCTGCAATACTTCTGACCATTCCTCCAACCTTGCCAAGTCCCTTCTCATCCTTTCAACGCCTCCTTGTGTATCAACCCTGTTGCAGATCTTTGTATCATTTGCAAAGAGGCATACTTTTCCTTCCAGTCCCTCTGCAATGTCACTTATAAAGACATTAAAAAGGACTGGACCCAGTACTGAACCCTGCGGTACCCCACTGGTAACCCCTCTTTCTTCAGAGTGGACTCCATTTACAATTACCTTCTGTGTCCTGTTGTCCAGCCAATGTTTTACCCAGGCTACCACCCTGGGACCCACTCCCAGTCATTTTAATTTGATTATTAATCTTTTGTGTAGGACTGTGTCAAATGCCTTGCTAAGTCTAGGTAGGCCATGTCCACAGCCCCTCCCTGGTCTACTACTTTTGTCACTCAGTCAAAGAAATCAATTATATTCGTCTGACATGACCTTCCCGCTATGAACCCATGCTGCCTTGGGTCCTGTGCCCCACTTTCCTCTAGGTACTCAACAATTCTTTCCTTCAGAAGTGATTCCATCACTTTCCCTACCAGAGGTCAAACTGACAGGTCTGTAGTTTCCTGCCTCTGTCTTGCTCCCTCTTTTGTGAAGGGGAATCACATCCGCCTTCCTCCAGTCTTCAGGTACCACACCATCCTCCCATGATTTGTTAAAAAGGGTAGTCAGTGGTGTCACTAGTTCTCCCATAATTCTTTTAGAATTCTGGGTGAATTCAATTAGGCCCCATTGTTTTGTCCACCTTCAGTTTTAGGAGTTCTTTCAGAACCCTTTCTTCTGTGAAAGGAATGGGATTCCACCCTATCCAGAGTATTCGCTCAGTATCCCTGCTTTTCACTGTCCCTCTCTGCCCACCCAACCACCGTCCTTTCTATTCAGCCTCACTGTTCCTCCCTTGTGCTTTCACACTCCTGATGTAAGTATAAAGGTTTTATCCCCTTCTTAACTGAGTTGGCTATCTTTTCCTCAGTTTGGGCCTTTGCTATTCTGACTTCCCTGCCTGCTTCCTTCTGCCTTAACTGGTACAGTTCTCTGTCCTGCTCCTTCTGTGTTTTCTTATACTTCCTAAATGCTATCTTTTTCTCCCTAACCTTCCCACCACCTCTTTTGAGAACCATAGTGGCTTTTTCTTTCATTTTGATTTGTTTATTTGTTTCACACAAAGGCTTGTTGCCTCCGTGATGGCAGTTTGATGTTTCCCCATTGTTGCTCCACCCTCCTTCTAGCCTGTTTGCTAGTGCTTTTCTAAGGCACTCTCCCATCTTGCCAAAGTCAGCCCTCCTGAAGTCCAGTACCCTCACTTTTGTATGGCTTGACTCTGTAGCTGAGTTTATCATGAACCACACTGTTTGGTGGTCACTTGTTCCCAGATGGCTACCCACTTCTAGATCTGAGATCCTCTTGCTGTCCCCATTTGAGAGTATGAGGTCTAAGATTGCTCCCTCACGAGTGGGTTCCAAAACTAGCTGTCTGAGGCATGCCACCTGTAGGGCATCGAGAATGGCCCTGCTCTTGGATGTGGCTGCAGCAAGGTGCTCCAGTTAACATCTGGCATATTCAGATCCCCCATCAACAGTATCTCCCCTTTCTCTGCCATCCTAAGGATGCCTTCTATCATATCCTTGTCCATTCCCTCTCCCTGACATAAGGGTCTGTATACAACCCCTGTGCGGATTGTGGTGCCATTTCCAGTCTCTAAGGTAACCCACAGTGCCTCCTTTCCTCCCTGTTTACTTTTTTGTTCCGTTGCTTTTATCCCTTCCCTTCCCTTACATACAGAGCTACTCCTCCCCCTCTTCTACCCTCCCTGTCTCTCCTGTAGGTTGTGTACCCTGGTATATTAACATCCCAGTCATGGTTCTCTGGGTACCATGTTTCTGTGACTGCTACAATATCCAGGCGTCCGTCTTCTATCAAGGCCACAAGTTCAGGGAGCTTGTTGCACAGACTATGGGCATTGGTACTCATTACCCTCCATTTCTTGATAGCCTTACTCCTTTTTGCCCCATCCCTGTCCTTATTGCCTTTGTCATTTTCTCCATTTACCCCTGCCCTTTTCCCTGCCGACATCTCTATAATGGTGTTTACCTCACTTACTACCCTGATTTTTTGGGGGGGGGCTAGATTTCCTGCTCCTTTCCAGTGCCTTCCCCTTGGCTAGTTTAAATGCTTGCCAATGAAGCCTGTAAACCTATCACCTAGGATCCTGGTTCCCCTCCTAGACAGATGCAGACCATTCAGCCAGTATAGCCTGCATCACTCCAGATGCATCCCAGTCCCCAGTGAAGCCAAATCCCTGAGCTCTGCTACAGAAAAGGCTCCATGGTTGGTGACTGAGCCTTTTCTGTAGCCACTCCTCAAATTTGAAATGCTTTATCTGACTCGTTATGGCTACCTTCCTTTTTTGCTGTTTTTAAGAATAATTTTGTACAGTATTTGCACAATCAATGTGCAGGTATGTGTAATTGTACTTACTCTACTATGTTCTAATTGTACGTTACATGTTCATGTCTGTATATTTATCTGTATTGCATTTTTTCATTCCCAGGTTGAGCCTGAACAGGGACCATTGGTCCAGTAATCTTACCCAGTTAACAAATAAATAAAATAAAATAAAAAATAAAAATGATTGTGGGAATACAGTTTACCAGAACCCACTAATAACAGCCGTATTAGAGACCCTTCGATGTGCTTTATTTGTTTTTCACAGTCAGTGTAATGCCATATAGATTGTATTAGACAGAGGTTTATTTTGACTGGTTCGGTATAACAAAATACAGCTATATGTTATGTGCACATTTCCAGCTATGAAATTACTATTTATAGAGGCTGCTTGATAAACAGGTCATGTGGTACTTTAAATTGGCACTCGGGTTATGGAAAATTGTGACCACTACTTTTGAATTCCATTTTAGAATGCCCCTTTTATTTTATTTTTTTAAATTTTTTTGTTGACCGGGTAAGTGCACTAGACAAATTCTGCCTATTTTCGGGCAGGACCCGGGGAAGGGGGATACAGATGAATGCAAACTGACCTTGAACCAGAATAAACTGTTGGTGGTATTTATTTATTTACCTCCCATCCTGTACGATACCCGGCATTGCCAGTTTTGAATCTGCATTAACACAGTTTTTAGGCACCAAGCATTTCTGAAGTGGGGTGTGTAGGGAAGTAGTCCTTATTGACTTGCCAACTCAGAATTGGTCAGTGGTGTCATGCCCACAGGGCATGTGGGGCGTGTGCCCCCCAAATTCCTAACACCATAATTCCTTTTCCTTTATTTGGTCCTGTTTTGTCTGTAGAAAAATTAAATGTGCCCCTTTTTTGTTTGTTTTTATGGGGCGGGTGAGGGTCAACTAAGGAAATTGTTTCACGATCATACCGTATCCGTCAATATGAAGTTCAAACTACATCCATTTGCAAGCCGTTTGACGGAGTCCATTTATGTTTTCTTACTGAGTCAATCAGGTAACCGAGATGTCTGGTCAGGCATGGGTTAATTTGGTGCCTGCTGCCTGGCACATCATCTGCACTGGGTGAATTGATTGCCACCTATGAGCACAGTACTACCGCTAAGTGCCGCTGACACAGTGTACAGTCATAGTTTGCTGTAAAGACTGTGTGCCAGTCGTTCTTTTTCCTGCCATCACGCCAGACTTGCCATGCTGCTGATAACAGTTTAAGGGCTCGAAGAGTGGGAGACAGTGAACTACGTGTAGGGAGAGGGTTGATGGTCACAGTCAGGACGTGGTTGGAGTTTTGAACGTGCCCCCACTGCACCATGCCATTGTGTGTCTGGTGAACTGGTGGACAGTCCATCGTGAGGCATAATGTACTGTCCAGAGTTTCAAAACAGCACTAAAAACATATTTATTTAGCCCAGCGTATTCAGATTCTTGTTGAATTTAATATTTAGCCTGGTGTAGTCAGACTTTTATTGGATCTGATATTTATTGCACTGTAGCTTTATGGATTTTAATGTTTGATTTGTTGTGAGTGTTTTAATTGTTATGTTTTGTTTAGTTTATGTACAAGTGCGTTCGTTTTTAGAAAGGTGCTTTTATAAATAAAGATGATGATGATGATGATGATGATGATGATGATGATGATGATGATGATGATGATGGTGGTAGTGGGTAGAGCAGACCTGGAGGCAGCAGAGAGAGAGGAGCCCTGCTGGAGAAAGAGACCTGCTAAGTGGAGAGAGAGAGAGAGAGAGAGAGAGAGAGGAGGGAGGAGAGAGAGAGAGTGAGAAGACCCCACAGCAGCATTTGAAATGTGAAGCCAGGAGGCCCACCTGGGATGAATGGTGGAAGCATAGAACCACATTAACTGTAGGACCTG
This sequence comes from Neoceratodus forsteri, assembly GCA_016271365.2. NCBI lineage: Eukaryota > Metazoa > Chordata > Ceratodontiformes > Ceratodontidae > Neoceratodus > Neoceratodus forsteri. The sequence goes on along the minus strand of JADMNL010000030.1, from coordinate 46,367,900 downwards.
AGCTGAAGCAGACAGGTGCTCTGAGCCGGGATAAATAAATGTAAGTTAATGTAGTTAGCAATTGAAGTAGCCAGAATATACATTGCTCTTCAGGAGGCATAACTCAAATGTACTAAGGATGTTCACGCACAAAAAGATGGGAACCTCCAGACAGCAGACACTGCACGCTGAAGATTTCAACAGAAAACTTGCTTTGGTTCAGGGCTATATTTGGTTCTCCAGAAACTGGTGTAAGCCCTTCCTTTGATGGAACTTGACTGTGAATGAAAAATGAGAAGCCATTAATTGTACTTCAGAAAACTAAATTTATTGTCGTACAGAGCTGCTTACATCCCGCTAACACAATTCTATGCACACTGGGAATTATATGCAAATTACCATGAAGGAATTTAGGCGGGCCTTTCTTTAAGTTGCTCAGTGGGCAATATTGCAGCTGGAATTCATTGAAACAACGTCTCACAGCTTGATCCTTTAAGAGTTTGTTTCATTAACACAGCACAACTCACTTACAGAGATTTTCTAGTTTCTTACAAAACAGTGATGGTTGGCATCAGCAGAAGTTGATCTCATAACAATTCCAAAATATTCAAATGTCAGGACGTTCTATATTGTTAAATACATTTGCATGAAAACATTATTGTTTACATACTAAAATACAAAGTGACATACTAATTTAACCCTTAGACTGCCAACAGAAGAACGCATAGGCATTTTGGACTGATATATTGAGATATATGTCCTGGCAGTATAGCCTAGAGGTAAGAGTAATGAGCCGTGAATGGGCTTAGTACATCTGACAGACCTGGGTTTGATTCCCACAACCCCCACTTGCATACTATGTAGTCACTTAACCCCCCAGTGCTCCCAGGTCGCCCCTGAAAACAGGCACTTGTGCCTAGTGGGCTTACCGGTTACCAAAGACTAAAAATAAAATAAATATATCAGTCCATGGCACAGCAAGGGTCAAAGCAGCAAAAATGTGACCTTTATATAAATGTTTTAATTTATTTTTCTCAGAATAAAAGATGGTTGCCACATTTGGCTTAGAAATAACATTGTAAACCTGACAATGGTTAAGATCGAAAATGAAGCACGCTCTGCTTAACATAGGAATGACCAGAAAAGCAGATATGACGTGTATATTATTATTTATTTGAAATGTTTTGCCAGGAAAGACATACGAACTACATAGCTCATTTCCAGATCGTCCTGCAGGAAAGGGAGATGGATACAATATAAATACAGGAACATAATACATCGAGCAGAATCTGTGTATAGATTAAGCAAAATAACAACCATATTAGTAATCATAAACGTAGTCATAAACACATGGCAAAAACTACAATACATATATATTTACGATGTAATACTTGGGGCAAGGAAGTGTGAGGACTTTGCCATAATAGGGGAATGGTGTAGAAGGATGGAGACCAGATTGCCCTACGCCTCACCAGGATGTAAACCCCGCAAGAGGATAGGCAAAGGGAACTAGAATAAGGGGTGGCTTGGCCTGCAACCCTCCAGGATGTAAAACCCTTCAATGCTAAATGCTAATGTATGCTAATATTTTTATGAACAGTAGCTGAAAACCAACTTTTTTGGAAAAACATTTTTCGTTGCACTGCTGCTTTAAGATGAGATAAGACTCTAGGACCACCCTGATGGACCAGTGCTCTGCTGTGCAAGTGACCCGACGTCAGGAGTGAACTTGAGATGCCACATCATGAGACAGGCTGAACCACAGCAGCCGCTGCTTGGCAGTGTGCTGCGGTCAGAAGGGAAGACATTGTGCGCCTGGTGCTGCAGGAACTGCTGTGATCAGCCCAGGGGGGCTTGCTCCTTCCACAGATGTTACTGTGTGAATCCAAGGTCATCAGAAGGCTCTGCCATTGCCAGGGGAGGAGAGAGGAATGGTAAGAAAATGGGATAAAAATCCCCACCAACCATCTGCATGATGGCTGGCATCCCTGGCTTCCCTGGGTTGTAGTACCCCAACACTGGATCCTTTCTCCAGTGGATGACATAGCCAAGGAAAGAAAGCTTTATTTTAAATAAAGAGCTGGTCCATCGGCACAGTGGTAGCACTACTGCTCATAACGCCTGGTGACCAAGGTTCAGTAGCAAGCTCTGGGTCATCGGGGGCTGGCCAGGAGGAGGAGGAGGAGAGGAGGAGGACTGAGCATCCTACTGAACACTTTCCTCCTCTGGGAGGGAGGCTTACCATCCCTGCTGCCATACTGCCATCTGGATGACATCAGATGGTAGTGCAGATTTAGGGGACACCAGGAGGGTTGGGCCGACTGGATCTAGGTGCCTTCTGCTTGGAACCATGGGTCCATTCGTAGTGCCAATGTCCGTGGGTGGGTGGGAGAAAATGGTGGAAAATGGCCCCTACACCCGGGATGATGGAGCACTCAGCACCATCCCAGATCTCCCTGCCTGTCCTGCTGCCCGGCTTCCCAACAAAGATTTGGAAGTTTGAGAGGAGAGCCCAGCTGGGGGTAAATCATGGCTCCATGAGGGAAGACCAGTGGCACGGGTATCAGGTAGAAGGGACAGCAGCAGATTGGGTGCCTTGGCAACTCCCAAAGGAGTCAGCGTGCAGGCGATGAGGGAGGATAAAACGTTAAATAAAAAAAAAAGAAAGAACTCTAGGTTTATGAGGACCAGCCCCCCTGCCCGCCCCATGTCATAAGCTGGACTTAATAGCTATGGGGTGCAAATATGTACTAATTTATAGGATTTCTCACCCACCCTACTACCTAGGGTACCCTGGGATTCCATTAGTAGCAGAAATTTGTCCAGGTTTGCCTATTCAGTCAGATAGCATTTCCTTAAACTTTATCTGTTTTGCTGCTTTACCAACCTTGAAGTCATCCTAATCCTCTGCATGTGACATCAGAATAATTTCCACAGCAATGAACAGTGATATCACAAGCTGGGGCCTGTGACTTCAGGGTAGGCACAAATAGCAGGAACAGATGAGGATGGGCACTTTGGGATATAGTATGTATGAAGGACACTATATAAAGCCAAAATTTCACATCCCATGTAGAAGCACTTTGGCATTCAGTATGTATGAAGGGCATTATATAAAACCAAATTCCATTCATTCCCTTTGTAAAGCACTTTGGGATACAGTACGTAAAAGACCCTGAATGCTCTGCATGGGTCCTCTCCTACCCCAAGGGGTTGTATCGCTCATCTACTTCCTTCCTTCCCACCATCTTAAAAGGGTCTCTCTGGGACACTGCCTTATCCCCTCTCTCTGGTCCCCCAGTCCCTTGCAGGGTTCCTCGATCCTGAATGGGTCTCCAGGGCACTACTCTTCCTCTCCCTCCTCCCTTCCCTTTTCTTTCATGTAAGCACTTGTTTACTTATTATTCCGTAATTTATTATTGTCCACTCTTTCTACATTTTATGCACAACACTTTTGTAACACTGTTTGCAACACCTGCTTTACAACTGTATGTTAATGTTGATCTTGTAACTTTTTGTATAATGTCTCATTCCAGTTGTACCCTTTCCCCCAGGCTGCACTGGGAGAAGAAAGACTTGTTGCTCAGTGTGCATTCCTGGTAAAACATTTCAATAAACAATAACTAAATAATGTATGAAGGGCACTATATAAAACCAAATTCCATTCCTTCCCATTGTCAAGCACTTTGGAATGCAGTATGTATGAAGGGCACTATATAAAATCAAATTCCATACATTCCTCTGTAAAGCACTCTGGGATACAGTATGTATGAAGGGTACTATATAAAACCAAATTCCATGCATTCATTTTGTAAAGCACTTTGGGATGCAACATGGATGAAGGGCACTATATAAAACCAAATTCCATTCATTCCCTTTGTAAAGCAGTTTCATATACAGTGTGTATGAAAGATGCTGTATAAAACCAAATTCCATTGCTTCCCATTGTAAAGCACTTTGGGATAGCGTGTATGAAAGACACTATAAAACTCAAATTCTATTCAAGATTCATTAAGCAATTTTATAATTGTTAAAGTGCCGGTATGTACTACATGTTCCCTTCTCAGGCAGAGTGTCACTTGAGATGGTATTACTGCAGTCATTTTTGAATGTTGTTTTTCCCCCCCTAGTTTTTTACTTTAAAATAGATTTTTAAACGGACCCTTCCCCCTCTTTCTTGATTTCTGCAAAGTTTGGCTGTTAAACAGGAAGTGATATTAGGCGGAGGTGCCTCTATATCCTGCATGACAGCCTTCACTGCCAATATAGTGGAAGGGAAGTTGGGTCTAGAAAACGTCTGGTAGAATACTTCAGCCACTGTTTTATGTTTGTGTACGCATTCATACACGCACACTGCATACATGTCACATACTGCAGAGGTGTGGCACTGTAGCATCTAATACAGCTCAGGCTGCAGAGGCTCACCACTGACAGCCCGGAGAGAAGCAGGCTGATAGTGATGATGTTAATCCTAGCTGATTGGTAGAAACTTGTGTAGTAGAAATGTTGGAGCCACACCTACCACAGTGCAGCTTCATCCTTTTATTTACAAGTTGCCATCAAGTAGCCAGCTGAGTGGCATAAGGATTAGCCTGCATACGTCTCTTTATTCATTTAGCAGTTCCAGCATTTTGTATTAGTTAAAAAAATAAGCTTACTGCAACCAGGTCCAGCTAGGAATCTACTCACTGCTATAGTGCCAGATATCCAGGGTCCAGATTTCTTTTTTACTTTATAAATAGTGTGTGTCCCACACACACTGACTCCCTTCCCACATCACTACCATTACCCTAACTGAACCAGAAACTGGCTTCCTTATTCCGTCCTAAACTAGCAGAGCCTGTCTCCTTACTTCCCATTTCGAGTCTTGAGTTGCACGCCACTGACAGTTTATGTCGGTCCACTTGGAACCTGTGGTTGTTAGGATTATTTTGCCAGCAGTCCTTAAGTGAAGTCTGTTTCCATAGGGGGGTGTCAACCCAAGTCCCAATGCTAGTCCTAATAGTTCCGTTCTCACTACCAGTCTCTCTTCTGATCAGTCCCACATTCCAGCAATCCTGTCCCATCCAGACCTGGGTTTACTCTAACTCACTCTCGGATGCTCACTCGGTATCTCATTCCTAGTTGTGCATCTGTAGGCTGCTGGCCTGGCTCAGCCTAATAAGAGGAAGCCACCACCCATTGTATAAAAGTACACTGCCTGAGCCAGCTACACACACACACACACGCACACACCATGGCACCAGTGAAAGAAGTGACTGGCTGTTACCACATCTGTGGTGAGTGGCTGTTGGCTGGCTAAGCCTGTAATAATAAATTTAAAAAATAAACATTTTCTTGTTTCCCTTTATTTTTATGTGTGAAGCAGGGGGCTCTTATCGAGTCTTTTCCATACCCACCCCAGCTGTAGGAAATTTTCCATGCCCCCGTTTGCTTGTGCCTCACAGCTGTCAGAAAAGTTTCATGCCCCCCTCCAGCTGTCAGGACTTTTCTATGTCTCCCAGCTGGCAGCATCTTGCTCCCTCCCAAACGTATCCAATAACCCAGCAGTTTTTTTAACTTTTTTTTAAGTGCCCCGTATTGTTTTGAGGAACTGATGTGGCATTTTTTGTGTGACTTTGATGGTGCAACAGGGGGGTGGATCTGACAGTGACTGCCTTCAGCATCCACCCTTAGCCCTCACTCATTCTCCACCAGTGCACAGTTTACCTGTTATAACATTTCAAAAGTTAGGCAATTGCTCTCATTTTCTGTTATATTAGGGCAATACACTTGCAGTTGTACTGCAGTGAATACAGCTACATGTATGTTGTATTGCACTAATTGCAACATACAAGCTGGAGGGTGGGAGGTTTAGGAAGGAGGTCAGGAAACACTTCTTCACAGAGAGGGTGGTGGACTCTTGGAATGCACTGCTGGAAGAGGTCATCTCGTTGAAGACCACCTGCAGCTTTAAGAGAGGCTGGGATAGGCATAAGGAGAAGGTAAGGATCATGGGTAGAGAGGATGGGAGGTGTGGGGAGGGAGGGCAGGGACATTAGCTCAAGCTGTGGACCCTGCAGCACGAAAGCAGACTTGATAGACCAAATGGCCTTCTTCTGCTGGCTTCTTCATATGTATGTTCATATATTGCACCATTATCTTGTGTCAGTCAATTTGAATCACAGCACATTGACTCAGATTGACTGACACTCAAAGATTTTTTCTGTGCAAATTTTTCATGGGTGAGTTGGGTTGGGCACTGATGATGTAAGCAATAACACATGACAGGGTGTGAGGTAATTCTTAATTACCACCTGCCTCAAGTGGGTTGTGAGGCCTGGTGCGCAGACAAGTGCCTCTCAATTACCTGGGAAGTGTGGTAATTTATGACATTACTGCACACCCTGAAGTGTGTTATTGCACTTATAAAATGGTTTTAAGAGTTAAAAAGCAGGGAAAAGTAAAATTGCTATGCACTAATTGAAATTACCGCATGGTCATGTGACCAGTTTTGACCAATCAGATTGCTTGTTGGATTCAAGACATTTATAATGCAAGACAATCAAAGGAGTCAGGACTGTATACCAATCATGCCCTCCCCTGTGATTCTTTTTGCTCCATTTTTGTTGGTGCCAAGTTTAAAACCAGACAGCTTTAACCCACTGCAGGCACCACACACCAAAAGGCAAAGTCAAGAAGAAACAGGCTGGTATGTTTTAAAACTTAAATTAAATTTCAAAATGTTGTTGGCTGCAGGTAATTCAGAAAGGGGTATGTATTAATGGGACTGGGATGCTGTGTCATATGTGTACATCATGATTTAATTGCCACACCATGGCTGGCAACCTGTAAACCAACACTGCTGTCTGTTAGAGCTGTCCAGAATGTTGAATTTCTGCAGAATAGAATTCTGTGGAATTTTAGAACATTCCACTGATTTCAGTCAGTTGCAGAATTTTGACATTCCACATGCAGAATTTTTTTTGCAGTTAATAATCTGCAGTTCACATAAACCACAGATTATTTTTCTGTAAAATGAAGGTATGGGTCTCCTAAGGAGCCAGAGTGCAGTGGCAGGCAAGGAACTTTGGATTTGGTTGTCACTTATGGTTCTTAAGGCCCGCTGGGGGGTGGTACTAAAGGCTTCAGGCCAACTACTAGATGAGGTGCATGGCTTAGATGGCTGCCAGAAAGGGGGGAGAGCTGAAACAGTCCAAATCTGGGGACATGCAATCTGGGGCCCATTTTCAGGTTTAACTCCAGATCAGAAGAAAGAAGATTGAGAAGCTAGATTGACCACTGGGCCAGTGTCACTTATCACACATAGCCAGCCCAGAAGGGACCACCACTGCCTGCCCACATACAGCAGCTAGCCAGCTGAAGGCACAAGGCAGGACAGAGGGTAAACTACATGGTGGGGGAAGGGAGGAAGATTTACGTGCTTCGTTCTTAACCTCTCTCTCTTCCTCACTGTGTGAGTAGGTGGGGGGAGGTTTTCATGTTATAATAATGGATGACATTCTGCATATCGAAATTCTGAAATCCAAACAAATGCTTGGCATCTTCTGGATCCGAGTTCATTGGACAGATTCTGAGCAACCCTACTATGGTGTGAATTGATATGTTCTATTATGAATAGAAAAATAATTGACAGCTATGAGCAGCAATGTGTTTGTGAGTCCAGAGAGTCTGATTGATGGCGAAAAGAACTGAAGAGAGGAGGGTCCGCCCATGTTTATGTATACGCTGACATTTGACGTCATCGTGGGCAGCCCCTGGGTGACTGCTTGCAAAAGTTTCCATGTGATCTTAGTGCTGGGCTGCTGCCTGTTTCAAAGGTGTGGCCTGATGAAAGAGATATCCTCGAAGAAGATCCTACTGCTACAGCCGTCTCCATGGAATAAAACATTTGATAGATTTTATGGATTTCCAAAGACATATGGAAACAATTGTCAACACTTAATACAGTTAAACCTGGTGGTCTGATGGTAAGAGGCCAGGCTGTTGAGGGAAAGAGTGACGGATGCACTGCACCTTTGGCAAAATTGTTAAACAAAATGTTTGTTGTGGTTCCTTCCCTACTGTGTGGAAGATGTCAAGAATTGTACAGGTTCACAAGGGTAGTGGCTGTTTGGAGATGAATAGTTATCAACCCATTGCTTTACTTTCCCTTGTATCCAAGCTTTTAGAGAAGGAAACCACAAGCAATTGTTTATGTGATATAACTGGATATGATTTGATCGTCCCGCAACAGTCTGGCTTCAGACCACCCATGTCACACTTAACTGCTTTTGTTGGACTCACACATCTCCCATGCAGCTGAGGACAGAAGGTATGGAGTAGTGTTTGTGGATCTAAGAAAAGCTTTTAATACAGTTGATCACAAATTACTACTACATAAGATGGCTAGTAAAGGAATTGGGCAGGAAGTGTTGAGACGGTTTGGATCTTACCTGGTAGATAGATCCCAGGTTGTAGCGATAGGTGTTAAAATGTTTAGTGCTAGATTGGTGGAGAAGAGTGTCCCGCAAGGATTGATAATGGCCCTATATTGTTTGTTCTTTAAATAGACAATCTGTCAAGATTTTTTCAAATGTTACTTTTCAAATGTACACCGATGATATGGTCCTTCTTTCTCAGCCCACAAACAGACTGAGATGCAGAAAGTTTTACAATAGGTGTTTAATAAATTAGAAAATGACTAATTCAAAATAAGTTGATTCTGAATAGTAAACAACACAATGTGATGTTATTTAAGTCCGGGCTGAGAAACGAGTGACTATATTAACCGATTTAAATATTTTTCCTTTGGACTGTGTTAAAATTGATCAAGTAAATTCTTATAAGTACCTGGGTCTTTGGTTCAATTCTGACCTAAAGTTCAATGATCTTATTAATAAATTGTGTACCAAAGTATCACAAAAATGTGGTGCCCTTAGAAGACATACATTCTGTATGACAAATGAGACTAGAGAAATGTTAGCCTCAGTGGGTATGCTACTCATGCTGGAGTATGGTAGTGCAGTCTATGTAATGGCCGGAAAGGAGAGCCTACAAAAATTGGATAAGCTCCGCTACTGTATAACTAGATTTGCGTTAGGTTTTACAGACCTGAGATCAACGATGCATCATTGTACATTGCTTTTAAATGTAATTCTGGACATCTTTGAAAATTCAAAGAGAAAGACAGCTGTCAGACTTTTTATATAAATGTATGGCACGCCAAGCACCATCTTATTTGTTGGACAAGTTAACCTCAGTTTCTTCAAAATAATCCCTTAAGGAAGTAACTGGAAGGGGACTTGCAATCCCCAAAACAAGATCAAGATGTGGTACAATGTAATTTAATTTTATTGCAGCCACAGCATGGAATTCATTGCCTCCAAAGACTCATAAGCTCCTCACGATAGTTTGAGTGGCAGTTGCTTAGTGGTCTGTGTTTGTACTTGAATATCTGTATAACTTGTCACTTTACTGTGTATGATTACTCTGTATTGCTGTAACTTTGTGTGCTTAAACACAGGAACAGTCCTGAAAACAGGCTTCTGCCTAGTACCCAGTCCTGTTAAAATATAAATAAACTTCAGATTGGCCTGGGCAGCCACACTCAACATGGCCGCCGATATTCCCTATTCTGGAACTCACACAAAATGAATGCCATATGAGAGCTCACCACCAAAATCTCAGTGACCATGTTGCCCAGTTACTCTACCAAGATGGCCACCAGTAGATTCCTTGCATCAAGCATGCACTTATGCATTGCACAAACCAACACCATAGTCGCAAGGAAGGCATCTGTTCTGGCCCCTGTCTCATGCAAAAGGGTGCGAGACATGTGCTGGAAGATTCGTGGCCAGCATGAGCTTTATCCCAGCCTGCCTTCAGCTCTGCTTCGCTGTTCAGCAACTTAGTAAGTATTTGTGAGTGGGAGTGAGTCAGAAGGGACGTTCAGAGAGGGAACCCTACTGCTACACCTCCGTACCATCCAAGATATCTGCTCAGTGAGGGGCACATCTCCAGCACATGCAGGGCCTCAGAGTTGTATAGAAGCATACATTGCTCTCCCCTACACCCCTATGAGTCCCTGCTGTGGCTAGAGGGACTGGGAGGGAACGAAATGTTGGAAGGGTGTGGTGGAGGGAGCCCAGTAACTGCTGCAGTTGAGGGGGCAGAAAACTGGCTGCATTGTACTCAGTGGTAGTTAGCTGGGGTAGAGAGCAGCCAGCTACAGCCCTATAGTCCCAGAGTCCTCATGGGCTGAGCCATGTGGATGGCTGCATTGGATTGCAGGATACATCTTGGCTGAGGCAGGAGCTGTAGGGACCCTGTGGTTTGCCTAGCCAAGCTATATACTGTTGATGGAGTATATACAGTAAATGCTTTTTTTTTCAAGAGAGGAGTTTCCATTGAGAAGAAAAGAAAATTAGGGCATGCAGAAAGTTGTGAAGCTGTTGGTTCCACTGATGTTTGCCTAATGCATGCATAAGGCATTGATAGGAAGGAAGAAAAGAGTAAAAAGGAAAAATTGTAGCATATGTTTAGAACTTGCCTGAGTTGGTATGTTCACCTGTACACCTGTATGTGTCTTATTCCGGAGAAAGGTAATGTGCTTTCATGTTGGTGAGAGGCACGCTATGGATTCAAATTTTATTTGGGTGTGCATCTGCTGTAGCCTGAGGGATGGACAGAATACACATGGATTAGGATTTGTGGAGCACCACAGACCATGTGACATAGAACAAAGGACTAGACCAATTCCTGAGGAAAAATGGCATTGAGGGATTATTTATTTAGACGTTTAACCAGGAACTACATACTGAGCTCATAACAGCTTGTTTCCAGATGTGTCCTGGAGGAGTAAGGAGAAGGCGATAGCAAACAATATAATTACTAAAAATACAAGAAGTCCAATACAATAATGGAGAAATGCAAGCTGAATCATAAATATTAGAGGCAATTTAGAGATGAATGCAATTAGAAAACATAACAATCACCTACTGAATATGTAAGAAGAGAAAAAGTAGTGAAAAAGCACGAACCAGGGAAAACAAGAGGAGGGGAGCAAGATTACCAGTAGCAAGTAATGGAGTAAACAAGGAAGGGGTCATCGACAGTTGCAGGAAGGATAACAAAAGTCATAAAGGAGAGACCTTAGGGAGGAATGAGAGGAGGTGGAATGTATATAAAGGGGAAGAGAGAACCAAAGTTTAGAAAAGCGGTAAGAAAAAGCAGATTGACCAACAGCAGATTGTCTAGAAGGAAGAAAGAGAGAGAGAGAATGGGAAGCATTGTTACGGAGAGGGTAGGAGATAGAAGGAGGAGGGGATGGGGGATCTGAGATAAGAGGGAAGGGTGCTGAACCAGAATTTAGATAAAAAAGAGACACAATGGGAAAGACACCCAGCATCAAGAGAGGGGAGAGAAGGGGCTAGGTAAAGAGAGCAGTGGTGAGTACAAGGTGAGCAATCTAATGCAAAATGACAGAAAGAATGAAAAAGGGGGTCCAGTCTGGCAATGGCGGATTTAGGGGGACTACTGTAGACTAAGTCACCGTGGTACACCTCCCCAACAGTGGCACTATTACAGCGAACTATGTTGATGCTGACAACATTAACAGTTCACTGTAATGGTGTGCCAGAGACCTGGGCACACTGTCTCCTAGTCCTATGCCCCCTCCCTGAATCAACTTCGACTTTGGAATCGATTATATTTAGAACAGGATGTGCTGGGGGGAAGCAGAGCCCCTTGCATGGGGGTCAGGGTGGCGAAGCCCCCCGATAGAAAAAGGGGACTGGGAGTCCATTGGGATTTATGTCAGTTGCAACTTGCGGTCGACATAAATTCCTTTGCTGTGATGCTGGTCGACTCAATTGTTGTTGAACTGGCATCATAGAGCCAGTCACTGTAGTCAAAGATTGGAATGATAATTTTTAATACAGTTTCTCAGTGGGCAGGGAATGAATACTCGCTTTATTCTTGTACAAAGCACCTAGCTTACGGTGAATTGCATCAATATGCACTGAGAGATCAAGATGCCGGTCAAGGCATACCCCGAGATACTTGAAGGAGGAAGTATCTTCAATCTTAGCACTGTCAGTGGTATTAAACAGTGGGAGAGAAGTAAGTTTGACAAGCCTCTGATGGGTGTCAAAAGTCATTGAGACTGTTTTTTGGCATAAAGGGACAATTGGTTAGACTTGAACCAGTGCTGAATGTTGTCAAAATCCAACTGTAGCTGGGAGGTAAGGTCATGGGTAAAGGGGCCAGAAGAGTAAAGAACTATACTATCAGTGAACATATGAATGGGTGTGGATGAACAGACAGAGGGTAGGTCATTAAGGAATATGGAGAAAAGAATAGGACTCAGGACAGACCCTTGAGGGACACCTGAGCTAATGGGAAGTGAAGATGAAATAGATTTTCTGATCCAGACAGCTTAAGATCTGCCTTCAATGTAAGAATGAACCAACTTACAGAAGAGTCAGAGTGTTATATAGCATGTGTAGGGTCACACAGGACTAAACAAATTCCTGAAGAAGAATAGCACTGAGGGTTACACAGCATGAGTATGGGGTAATGATGGACTAGACAAATTACTAAGGGAGAATAGAATTGGGGTTACTCAACATGAACAGAGGTAGAATGATACTGAGGGCTGGGTTACACAGCGTGAGTATGGGGTAGCAGAGGAATAGATTCCTGAGGGAGAATGACACTGAGAGTTACACAGTGTGAGTCAATGTAACACAGGACTAGACCAATTCCTGAGTGAGAATGGCATTGAGGGTTACACATCCCAAGTAGGGGTAACACAGGACTAGACAGACTCCTGAGGGAGAATGGTATTAGGGTTATGCAACATGAATAGTGGGAACAAAGGACCAGACAGATTCCTGAGGGATAATGGTATTAAAGTAATAATGCTTGACAGGGTGTAGGTTGGGATAACATCCCACCGGTGGTTGCCTCTAGCCACCGGCCGAGGGCGCTCCAACACCTGAGAAGGATGTTATCCTCAGCATAACATTCACCCTGAGGGCATTATTCCTATTATACAATGGCTTGTTGTTATATATAAAATAAAAAATAATTTTAAAGAATGTTTTATTAGTGTGGAAAATATTTTTGTTTCTTAAGAGGAGATGCAAAAAAGAGAGCAGCCATAATGTCCATAATGATGGCACTAGACCTGTGAACAGCAGGGATGTCATGCCAGGATAGCTATCCTGCTGTGATGGCCAATTGACCAATCAGAGCCCAGGATTCTTTATTGCCATTGTATAATGAGGGTTACACAGCATGAGAAGAGATACCATTCTGATTGTTAAGCTTGGATGTGCCCACACTCAGAATGGATATAGTCACTGCCCTGCAGCAGAAGAGACAGAAACAATGGCACCTCTGTTCCTTCCCTTATCACATTACTATGCAAAATGCTGCCTGCTTGATGTTGCCTTTTTGTACTTTATGTTTATTGCTTTTAATTAAAAGCAACATATAAGTAACAAAGATAGAAATGCAAGACATCTCAGTCTTACCCAGGAGGCATCCAATGCAAAAGAATTCGTAATCTCGCATTTAGATAACAGATAAGGGGAACCATATATAAACTTCAGTCTAATAATTAGATCGAATAGCTGCACCCTACAGGATCATGGGTCCATCCAAAATAGTTAAGGTCGCATCAGGTATAAATTCATCATAGACAGCCAAAATTACCCAATCCTAGACATTGTATAATGTGAAAATGGATAGCCCCCACATAGTTGCAACTTGGGAGAAAACATGTTAAACCTGTCGTTGTGTACCAACCAAACTGCAGGTGACAAAAGTATAAACTGTCTGCCCATTATAACTCTTAAAGCACATGTAGAATCCACATGGAAAAAATAACTATTAAACTAGTCCCAATAAGTCCAAATAACTGAGCTCTGCCGATCTCTTATGAAATGGAGCAGAGACAGTAAACCATCTGATGAACAGTCACAGAGTAGCATATCCAAAGAATTCAAAGAAGGCACAATAGTTTATCATACAAAAAGAAATCACCAGACAAGTGTCCTCCTGTTGGAATCTTCCTCCATTACATTCTCCCTATTACTCGCCCCAAATTCTTCTGAATCTGTTGAACCCTCTCCAGCTTCCTCGGGTCTGTCAACTGGTATGTATGCCAACCATAGTAAATATGCAGACGGGCAGGTATTAGCAATGAATGGGTCACACCAAAGCTTCCAAGCTTAGTCCTCACTCCATCTAATTTTTTCTCCTGGCCCGTGTAGCATATGAAAGATCCAGGAACAGGCAGATAATATGACCACCATAACTGAGTTGATCGACTATTCTTGCCACCTGTAGCAATATATCCCTCATCACAACTCCATCCGTGACCAGCAGAACTGTTCTCTGAGTATCCCGCTGCACTCCGGCTGACCGTGGAGAAATTCTATAGGCCCTGTAGAAATGATGCTCAACCTCTGAGTCAAGACGGAGTGCTCCAGGTAACCATTTCTTTAAAAAGGATAAGATGTCAGGGTCCTCATGTCCTTCTGGTAACCCAACTATGCGATATTAGAGGCACAGTACACATTTTCCACCTCTAATCCATACTGAAGCTAAGTATTCTCCTGGACAAGCTTGGTTGTTGTCAGAGGGCTCTAGTGGCTTGTGACCGCTGCTTTTTACTTGCAGCTTGAATTTTGAGGTCTTGCTCACCAATTCTCTGCAGAATAGTCTCGACCTTGGAATCTATTGCTTGCGTTGAAAGTTGTAAAGCTTTCCAAGGGGGTTCTGTGCTCATGTTCTCAACTATCAGTGCCAAGGCCTGGAGAGCTGAAGGCGCCTGGAACTTCGAGCCACTAGTACCTCCTTTATTAGAGCGCCCCATCTTTAAATTTGGTATCGCTTTGCTGTGCTTGATGCACTCTGTTAAATGCTGCAGCAATCTGTGGTGATCAAAAGGGTATAAAAGTAGTTTTATTAGGAAAAAAAGGCCCCCCGAAATGCAGAGCTACACAAGGATACATCCTATCAGTAGGCGTGCTCCACAGCACCCCCTGCTCGATGTCTCCTTAATGCATCTCACTGCTACCGAGGTATGTCCTCTCATCTGCTTGGCCAACAAACACCATGGCAGCCTGGACCTTGGCCTCTAACTACATTATGCATTACAAACAACAAGGCCCGATCTCTAACCTGACGCTGAAACCTTACCAAAACAAACTAAAACAAACAGTGTGGCTCTAGAAGACATCATGCAATCCAAAATGCAAGACAAAAGCAATATTAGCTGTTCTGTGACACTGCCTCTTGACTGTAATTCTGCTGGGCTGCTGGGAGACAACAGGAACGCTGAAAGTGAGTAAGGGGGCAGTGCTGTATGTAAGGGCCTGAAATACCTTCACACATAGTGAACATTAGTGCACTGTGCTGTATGTTATATGTGAACTATATGTGAGGGAAGGACTGAAGTGTGTAAGGGAGGAAGGGGAGGAGGGCAGTACAGAGTCATTATGGTTGCTAATCCAGGATTCCAAGAATAGGACTCTCCAGATGGGAGTGGTGTACAGGTCGCCCTGCCAGATGGAGATGGACAGGGAACTAGCAGGACAGATTAGGAGGACATGTGGGAAGGGGAGTGTGGTGGTCGTGGGGGGCTTCAACCTACCAGGTGTGGATTGGGGTACCCCAGACACCAACAATAGAAAGGAGCAGGTACTGCTGGATGCTTTCCAGAACAACTTCCTGATACAGATGGTCAGTGAACCAACCAGGGGTAGAGCACCCTTGACCTGGTGCTGACAAATGGAGAATATGTGAGGGATCTGAGGGTGATGAACCATTGGTGGGGAGCAACCACCTTTCAGTGTGGTTCACGTTAAATATGGGTAAAGAGGGAATAGTGTCCAACACAAAGGTGCTGGACTTCAGGAGGGCTAATTTTGTGAGGATGGGAGAGTAGTAAGAGGTACCTAGCCAGAATGCAACTTGATATAAACACTAACCAGAGATGGAGCTCATAAAGGTGGGGATAGTAGAAGCAACCAAATCCTGCAACAGGGCTCAAAGTAAGAAAGCTAGGTGAAAAAGCCTACCTGGATGAGCAGGCGGTTATGGAAAAGTAAGGAGGAAAAGAGAACCTTTAGGAAATACAGGAAAACAGGGAGTAGGGAGGAGGAGGAGACCTGAAGGAAACAAGGGAGATGACAAGGGTAGTAAGAGCAGCAACGGCATCTAAGGAGCTTAACCCTTAGGCTGTAGACAGAATTAGAATGTATAGTAAGCCCAGGCAAGGGTTAACTTGGCACAAGACATTAAGTAGGGAGAGGACTTCCTTAGGTACATCAGGAGAAAGAAGCTGTAAGGAACAGATAGTGCAGTTTAGGAAGAAAGGGGAGGAAGAAGCACATAATGAATACTTCTGCTTAGTATTTACTAAAGAGAAATGTGGGATACCCAAGGGAGGTGGGAGGGCAGGAACGGATGGGGAGGGGTGACCGACTGAGTTATCACAGAAAGTAGGGTACTGGAGGGCTTGAGGGTGCTGAGGGTGGACAAGGTGCCAGGGCCAGATGACATCCACCCCAGGGTACTGATAGAACTGGCAGAGGTCCTAGTTGGGCCCTTGGCACACCTGTTATGTGCCTTATTGGATTTGGGGTATGTACCTCAGGATGGAGGATGGCCCATGTGGTACCCCTCTAAGAGTGGCTCCAAGGATGAGCTAGGGAACTATAGGCCTGTGAGCCTCACATCCTCGTGGGAAGCTGATGAAGACAATCCTGAGAGAGAGGCTAGCATCTCTTCTGGAGGCCAGTGGGATGCAGGACAGCAGACAGCATGGCTTTGTCACTGGCAGATCCTGTCAGACCAACCTAGTGGAATACTATGACTGGGTAACAAGACAGTTGAATGGGGGCCATGCAGTAGATGTTCTGTATCTTGACTTCAGCAAGGATTTCGGCTCTGTGTCACATGGGAGGCTAGGATGTAAGCTAGAAGGCACAGAGGCAGGTGCTAAGTTGGTGGGATAGGTAGGGAACTGGCTAAGTGGAACGCAACAGAGAGTGGTGGTGGGTGGGGAGCTGTCATCCTCAAGAGCAGTGACAAGTGGTGCTCTGCAGGGCTCAGTGTTGGGACCAGTGTTATTTGGGATAGTCACTATGGACATTTTGGTGGCATCACGAGCAAGATCAGTCCGTCTCTGGATGTCACCAAGATGGGAGCAGTGGTGGATGACCTAGGGGTTGGCAGGGTTGCAGAAGGATCTGACAAAGCTGGAGACCTGGTTGGACACCTGGTAACTGTGGTTCAATGCCAAAAGTGCAAGGTGCTGCATTTTGGGCAAAAAACCCAACAAAGAGCTACCAGCTAGGTGCGGTACAGCTTGCCGTGACTGAGGAGGAAAAGGATCTGGGGGTAATCATAACAGGATCAATGAAGAACTCAGCTCAATGTAGGAAAGCGGCTGCAAAGGCCAATAAAATGCTGGGTTGTATTGCCAGGGGTATATCCTCAAGGAAGGGGGAGATTATTCTTCCATTGTATAGATCGCCATTAAAATCGCACCCAGAGTGCTGTGTGCAGTACTGGCACCCATACCTGAAGAAAGACATTAAGCTGCTGGAGGGAGTACAACGCAAGGCAACAAAGATGATCCAGGGTCTGGAGGACTTACCATACCCAAGCAGACTGAGGAAATTGAACATGTACTTGCTGGAGGAGAGGAGGGATGGGGGGGATATGATAGAAATCTTCAAGTACATGACAGGAATAAACAGGATGGTTCCATGTGATAACGGTGACTGCCAAATGGTGAGCCATGTTATCGCGACTTCAGCATGGCGAAATGACATCCTTGGCGATGGAAGAATGGCACGGGGACTTAGTTTTTGGCTTTCTGTAGGGGTCTGCGCCACCACACCCACCACACTCGGGGGGGCCACCCTGCACCCCCTACTAAAGGATCCTCAACTCCAGGGGGTGCATGTTGGGGTGGGCAAAGGAAAAAGCAGGTTTTGGGCGGGCGCAACAAAATTACACTAATGCCCGGACCCAGACCCAAACCCAGTACCTTCTGCACCTCAACCGGAGGCCAACCCCCGATGCCACAGCGCAGCTCGATAGCTGACCACAGCAGCACCCCATACGTCCTCTCCGCCCCTTCCCAGCCCACGCTCGCCGTGCTCACTCTCCCCCGCACGCGTGTACATATAGCGACATCCTGTTGCTGCAGTCGCCCACCTCACCACATCTGATCGCCCTACCCCCCCATTGCCATTCGGCCTTTCACCCACAATGTATCGCCATTTCAGACGGTGCCTTACTTCAGGCACCAACATCACGGGCTACAAACTGGACTGGGAGGTAGGGGCTTTTCATAGTAAGGGAAAGGCAGGGTGCTTATTTATTTATTGAATTTTGCTGACCCGGTAGGCCCACTGAGACTAGAAATCCCTTTTTCAGGGGCAACTGGGGGAGGGGGATACAGATGGTAACCAACTGAAACTGAACCAGATCAAGCTGTTGGTGGTATTTTATTAGTGAATGGGGAGAATTTGGCCAGGACACCGGAGAGCTTCTTCTACTCTTTTTGAGAAGTGCCATGGGATCTTTGACGTTCACCTGAACAACCACCAGAACAGGCAGACGGGACCTTGGCTTAACATTTCATCCAAAAGACGGCACCTCAGGAGTGCAGCACCGCCCCCATGCTGCACTACAGTGTCAGTATTGGAATATTGGAATTTAACCCAAGTGCCTGGTGTGGGGATAGAACCCACAGCCTTCTGATCTTTCGGCCTCAGAGGTGAGTGTGCAACCTACTGAGCCACTGACACTTGAAGCCATGTTATTAGATTGGAGGGGGGTAGGGTCAGGAGAGAGATGAGAAGACACTTTTTTATGGAGAGGGTGGTGGCTGAGTGGAAAGCATTACCGGCGAAAGTGGTATCCTACAGAACAGTAAGCTGCTTCAAAAGGGGCTGGGATAGGGTAAAAGGAGGGGTTATGGGAGGGGGGAAGGGAGGAAGGGGCAGCTGTTGAGTAGGGAGACTAGCTACAAAATCAAGCAGACTTGATAAACTTATAGACCTCTATCTGCTGGCAATTTTGCATGCTTGTATTTTAGGGCCTAACATACCTTCACACATCATCAGTAGTGAACATTAGCACACTGTACTGTATATTAGAACCTTACATACCTACACATATCAGTAGTGAACATCAGTGCACTGTGTGGTAAGTCAAGGCTTAACCCTCCTTGATGCATCAGTAGTAAACAGCAGTAGTGTGCTGTACTGTAAGTCAGGGCCTAACATGTCTTCACACATCAGTGGTGAATATTAGTGCCTGTAGTCTAAGTCAGGGCCTAACATGCCTTCACACATCAGTGGTGAATATTACAGTGCTGTACTGTAAGTCAGGGCCTAATATGCCTTTACACATCAGTGGTGAGCATTACAGTGCTGTACTGTAAGTCGGGGCCTAATATGCCTTCACACATCAGTGGCGAATATTACAGCGCTGTACTGTAAGTCGGGGTCTAACATGCCTTCACACATCAGTGGTGACTATTACAGCATTGTACTGTATGTCAAGTCCTAACATGCCTTCACACATCAGTGGTGAACAGTACAGTGCTGTACTGTACTGTAAGTCAGGGCCTAACATCCCTTCACACATCAGTGGTGAATATTAATGAGCTGTAGTATAAGTCAGAGCCTAACATGCCTTCACACATCAGTGGTGAACATTACAGCACTGTACTGTAAGTCAGGGCCTAACATGCCTTCACATAGTGGTGAATATTAGTGCACTGTACTGTAAGTCAGGGCCTACATGCCTCTCACATATCAGTGGTGAACATTACAGTGGTGTACTGTAAGTCAGGGCCAAACATGCTTTCACACATCAGTGGTGAATACTAGAGCACTGTACTGTAAGTCAGGACCCAACCTGCCTTCACACATCAGTGGTGAATATTATAGCGCCTGTACTGTAAGTCAAGGCCTAACATGCCTTCACACATCACTGGTGAATATTACAGCACTCTACTGTAAGTCAAGGCCTAACATGCCTGCACACATCAATGATGAATATTATAGCTCTGTACTGTATGTCAAGGCCTAACATGCCTTCACACATCAGTGGTGAATTTTATGCCGCTGTACTGTAAGTCCGGGCCCAACATACCTTCACACATCAGTGGTGAATATTACAGCACTGTACTGTAAGTCAGGGCCTAACATGCCTTCACACATCAGTTTGAATACTACAATGCTGTACTGTAAGTCAAGGCCTAACATGCCTTCACACATCAGTGGTGAATATTACTGTGTTGTACTGTAAGTCAGGGCCTAACATGCCTTCATGAATCAGTGGTGAATATTATAGCGCTGTACTGTAAGTCAGGGCCTAACATGCCTTCACACATCAGTGGTGAACATTACAGTGCTGTACTGTAAGTCAGGACCTAACATGCCTTCACACATCAGTGGTGAATATTACAGCACTGTACTGTAAGTCAGGGCCTAACATGCCTTCACACATCAGTGGTGAATATTAGTGAGCTGCAGTATAAGTCAGGGCGTAACATGCCTTCACACATCAGTGGTGAACATTACAGCGCTGTACTGTAAGTCAGGGCCTAACATGCCTTCACATATCATTGGTTAACATTACAGCTCTGTACTGTAAGTCAGGGCCTAACATGCCTTCACATATCATTGGTGAATATTAGTGCACTGTACTGTAAGTCAGGGCCTAACATGCTTTCACATATCAGTGGTGAATATTATAGCACTGTACTGTAAGTCAGGGCCTAACATGCCTTCACACATCAGTGGTGAACATTACAGCGCTGTACTGTACGTCAGGGCCTAACACGCCTTCACACATCAGTGGTGAATATTATAGCGCTGTACTGTACATCAGGGCCTAACATGCCTTCACACATCAGTGGTGAATATTACAGTGCTGTACTGTAAGTCAGGGCCTAACATGCCTTCACATATCAGTGGTGAATATTGGTGCGCTGTACTGTAAGTCAGGGCCTAACTTGTCTTCACATATCAGTGGTGAATATTATAGCGCTGTACTGTAAGTCAAGGCCTAACACGCTTCACACATCAGTGATGAATATTACAGCACTCTACTGTAAGTCAAGGCCTAACACGCCTTCACACATCAGTGATGAATATTATAGGCTGTACTGTAAGTCAAGGCCTAACATGCCTTCACACATTAGTGGTGAGTATTATAGCGTTGTACTGTAAGTCAAGGCCTAACATGCCTTCACACATCAGTGGTGAATATTACAGAGCTGTACTGTAAGTCAAGGCCTAACATACCTTCACACATCAGTGGTTAATATTATTGTGCTGTACTGTAAGTCAGAGCCTAACATTCCTTCACGAATCAGAGGTGAATATTATAGCGCTGTACTGTAAGTCAGGGCCTAACATGCCTTCACACATCAGTGATGAATATTACAGTGCTGTACTGTAAGTTAGGGCCTAACATGCCTTCACACATCAGTGGTGAATATTACAGCACTGTACCATAACTCAGGGCTTAACTCTCTTTCACACACCAGCAGTGAAAATGAGGTGCTATATTGTATGTTAAGCCCTACCACTCTTGCAGCTCAGTAGTGACTAGTAGTGCATTCATTAAGTTAGGTCTCAATGCTCTTCACACTTCCATAGTAAATATTAGTTTACTATATTTTAAGTTGGGTCCCAACTCTCATTTGCTCATCAGTGGTAAACAGTTGTGTGCAGTACTGTAGGTCAGAGCCAAATGCTCCTTCACACATCAGTGGTGAACATTTGTACATTGTACTGTAAGTTAGGTCCTAACGCTCCTTTCCACATCTGTGGTGAACAATAGTGCACAGTACTGTAAGTTACAGCCTAACATTCCTTCACACATTTTTGGTAAACATTAGTGCACTGTAATGTAACGTAAGGCCTACCACTCCTCCACACATATGTAGTGAACATTAATGCCCTGTGCTTGATGTCCGGGCCTAACACTCCTCCACACGTAAGTGGTGAGCATTAGGGCACTGTGCTTGAGTCTAGGCTGGACTATGCCCCTTTTCACATCAGTGGCATAAATGAGTGTACTACACTGTATTATTGTGATTATGTTACGAACATATGGACATATGAAAAATGGCAGCAATAAAATGCCAAAATGTCTATCATGTCTGCTGATAATGCGGATCTCTCAGTGATTACTGAGGAGTCTGCCTCTCTCCCCATAAGGAGTTTCCACCTCCCCAGTAGGAGTCCCCCCATGTTTCCACTATTTATTTTTTTATTAGAGACAACACAATTTAACAAAACAATTCATTACTCCAAGAAGAAAAAAAAAAAACAATTAGGGAAATAGAAAAGGAACACAGCATAATGTAAGCCTATAAGACAGGAAAATACCCAAGATCTCATTACATGGTATTTATGACATCATCATATAAAGGCTGCTATATCTTCCAGTAAATATCGACACGCTTAATAGAATAATAACTTTTCTCGCTTATCGTGACATTCATTCAACAAATGTTTCCACATTTCAAAGGATGGTAGGTGGCTGTCTTTCCATAGTCTCATAATACATCTTTTGGCATTAATTAATTCCATATCTAACAATTTTCTATTGTATCCCTCAAGCAGTATCTGGGTGTGAGAATAACCAAAAAGGTAAAGTTTTTTTTCTGGGACACCCTCTCCCCAGAAAGTTCTAATTTAGTACATAAAAGCTACCATAACTAATAGTACCTCGCTATTCAAACACCTACTACATTTGCTTTATATTTTGAATTGAACTTATTTAGTAAGTATGGCATGTAGTAAATGTTATGTAATATAAAGAACTGAATTTGTTTACGTCTGTTATGAATAGAAACTCTCCAATTTGTGCAGCACTGAGCCCAGGTATCCTGAGGGATTACAATATTCAATTCTTTTTCCCTACTCTTCAAAGTTTCTTCAGATCTGAGTTTCTTGTTTGTAGTAGAGTTATATATAGTTTTATACAGAGCAATTTGACTTGCTAGTTGATTGCTGTGTGACATCAAATAGAAAACACCCTTACCCAACTCCTTATTAGGCTGTAAATTTATTAGTTTTATGATGGTTTCTTTTAAATTGTAAGTACCTAAAAAAAGAGATGTTTGGGACACTGTATTTTGCTTTGCAATTGTTGAGCTGATCTCATAGTTTCCTGAAAAACACGTCCAATAGTAGTTAGTTCTTTCTGAACAAAGTTATGTAGTGCTGTTGTTTGAGAAAAGATGTATCAAAGCCATTACAGGGATAAGCTGTTCGCCTCCAACTTACTCATTTTATTGACATTATCCCTTACGTTGACTGTAAAAATGTATTATTAGTTGTCGTAACCCCTAGACTTACTTAAGTTTTAAATAATAATCATATCTAGGAGGTTTAGTTAGTGATAAAATTCCATATGCACTCATGTGGGGCTAGTGCTGATAGCCATGTTTCCACTTTTAATTGCAGCCTTTCTCTTCACTTTGTCCCAACCCCTCTTAAAGTTGACCACTGTCTTTAGGGATACCACCTCATCTATCAACTCATTCCACTTAGCCACCACCCATTTCTTAGAAAAGTACCTTCTCATTTCCCTCTTGACTCATCTTCCGAACAGCTTTAGGCCATGTACTCCAGTGCTTTTGTTGCTGTTAAGGCTGAAGAGATCCTCTGATTTCACCTTGTTTGTATTATTGAGGTATTTAAATGTTTCAGTCATGTCTCTCTTCTCCCTCCTGTCCTCCAGGAGTACACAGTGAAGTCTCTGAATCTCTCTTGTACTGCCCACCCTGTTGACCCTGGATCATTTTACTTTCCTCCTCTGTACCATTTCCAGAAGATTGATGTATTTTCCTAGGTACGGCACCAGGACTGCACACTATACTCCAGGTGCAGATACACAAGGGCTCTGTACAGTGTAGGATGGCCTTCACATCTTCTTTCTACTTATTCCTCTGGCTATGTAGCCCAGCATTCATTTGCTTTTTTGGTTTGCCTTCCTACGCTGTGCAGAGTGTTTTAGGTTACATGTGATGCTCACACCCAAATCTTTTCCCTCTTCCTTGATAACCTGCATCACCCAGACAGTATTTGGTTTTGGTTCCTTAGCTCGATGCATGACTTTGCAATTTTTGGTATTGAAACCAGTTACCAAATACCCAACCAGAGATTCTGTATTTCCTCCTCTGTGTCCAGCCTCTCACAGAGTTTGGTGTCATCTGCAAACAAGCAGATACTACGCTTACTCCATCTTCTGTATCGCTAATGGATATATTAAATGGCACCAGACTGAGCACCAAACCCGATGTGACCCCCCAGTGACTACTCTGGACCCTGAGGACCCCCAAAAAAATGACTATCCTCTGACTCCTGTCCTGTAGCCACTTTTTTAACCAGTCTTTAGCTTTACCCCATTCCAGATCCTCCAGCTTCCTGATTAACCTCTAGTGGGGAACAGAGTCAAAGACCTTACTGAAATCCATATACAGGATGTCCACTGCCCGCCCATATCCATGGTTTCGTTAACCAATCAAAGAAATCAATCAGGTTTGATTGGCAGGATCACCCTGCCACAATCTGCTGCCTCTTGTCCTGGAGCCCATTATCCTCAAAAAGCATACCAGTTTTCCTTTAGTATGGTCTCCATAAGCTTTCCTACTGTCAAGGTCTGACTGACCAGTCTGTAACTGCCAGGATCATCCCTTGGCCCACATTTATGGTGTGGTACTATGTGTGCTTTTCTCCAGTCTAAGGGAGCCTCTCCCAACAACAGTGAGCTGTTAAACTGGTCTATCAGGGGACCTGCTAGTGTATCTACCAATCCGTTCAGCACCCTCAGATGTATACCATCCAGGTCCAGGAACTTGTCCACTTTCAGGGCCCTCAAACCCTTCCTTATCTCTTCCTAGATACATAGACATATACTTTGACAGCAGGTAAGGACCACTTGGCCCACCTAGTCTGCCCATTTCCCTACCTATTGGATAGGCTGCAGATCCTAGTTAACCAACAGCCTACTTCTTCCTGCCCCCCCACTAGAACTGCCTTATGTCTGTCCCATGCATTCTTGAATTCCCCCACTGTTTTTGACCCCACAACCTCCTCAGGAAGGCCATTCTATGTGTCTACCACCCTCTCTGTGAATAATACTTCCTTACATTACCCTGAGTCGCCCCTAGATCTTCAAATTGTGTCCCCTTGTTCTTGCACATCTCCTTTTCTGAAAGATGCTACCCTTAGGCTTTGTTGATTCTCTATGGTACTTGGAAAGTTTCTATCATGTCCCCCTCTCCTTTTTTCTCAAGGATATATATATTAAGCTCCTTTAGTCTCTTCAGATGGCTTCTGTTGCAGACCCTGCACCATTTTAGTTGTCCTCCTCGACTGCCTCCATCCTGTCTATGTCCTTGCAGAGATGGGGTCTTCAGAACTGCATGCAGTACTCCAGATGGGGTCTCACCAACTGTCTGTACAGAGGGAAAACAACTTCCTGTTTTCTACTGGTGATGCCTCTCCCATACGTTCCAGTATCCCCAGCTATCCTTACTGCCTTCTCACATTGCTTGCTTACCTTTGGGTCATCTGATATGACTACCCAGATGCTTTTCCATTTTTATTGTTATTAATAACTCCCCACCCCCATTGTGTACTCTACCCTGGGTTTTTGTTTCCCAGGTGCATTACTGTGCACTTCTTTGCATTGAATATAAGCTGCCATACTTTTGACCATTCCTCCAACTTTACCAAGCAAGTTCTCATCCTTTCCACCACCCCCTTGCGTGTATCAACCCTGTTGCAGATCTTTGTGTCATCTGCAATGAGGCATGCGTTTCCTTCCAGTCCCTCTGCAATGTCACTTATAAAGACATTATTTTGTATGAGTAATCTGTTTGGAAAAATGTTTAAAATTTGGTTTCAAATTATGTAAACGTTCCCTGTTTGGAATCATGATGGAATTATCCATTACGTTTCATAATAAGTTAATCTAACATAACTTATGAATCAATTAATTGCTAATTATTTGTCAATGACTGCTGTAATAACTGATAGGATCATAAGCAGATGTTGTTATTATTTACCCCCTT
Organism: Neoceratodus forsteri; assembly: GCA_016271365.2. Classification (NCBI taxonomy): domain Eukaryota; kingdom Metazoa; phylum Chordata; order Ceratodontiformes; family Ceratodontidae; genus Neoceratodus; species Neoceratodus forsteri. Next base: position 46,341,802 of record JADMNL010000030.1, on the reverse strand, counting down.
GATACAGATATAGATATTTCTCTTAAATAATTTTCTTTAAATATGTTGCAGATTTGGTCCTGGAGATTTAGGTAAATTTATTTTTGAAACCAACATATCAGCTAGCAGCCTTATGCTTTTTGTAATGCTTTTTGTAACTTTCCTTTCTTTTCTTTTATCTTTATTTGCTATTTTTTGAAATGAGAAAAACAAATAAATAAATAAATAAAAATTATTATATGATAAAGACATTAAAAGGACGAATCCAGTACTGAACCTTGTGGTAACCAGCTAGTAACCCCTTTCTTGGAGTGACTCCATTTACTATTACTCTCTGTGTCCTGTTGTCCAGCTAATGTCTTGCCCAGGCTACCACCCTGAGACCCACTCCCAGGCTGGCTAATTTGCTTATTAATCTTTTGTGTGGAACTGTGTCAAGTTCCTCACCAGTCCCATCATCAGTGTCACTTCCCGCCCCATTGCCTGCCTCTTTTTTCCCTTGAGAGATCAGACCATCCTTCTCCCTGATGGAGACAGAGCAAAAATATGTATTTAGTACTTCTGCCTTTTGTTCACTACCCCCTTGTTTTTTCAGGTTGTCTGTTCCATCCTTTATATTTGTTTTCTCCCTGATATATTGGGAGAAAGCCTTCTTCCCATTTTTCTCCCCCTCTGCTAGTTGCAGCTCCTTTCTGGCCTTGGCCAACCAGACCACTTTTCCTGCCACCCTAGCCTTAACATTGTGCTCCACCCTGTCTTCCTCCTTCTTGCTCCATTTAAATTTCTTGAAGGTTGGCCCTTTGTCCCTCACTGCCTGAGCTACCTGCCTATCAAACCAGCTAGGCTTTTTGGCCTTGGATGTTTTACTTTTCAGTTTTGCACACTTATTAGTGGCTGCCATCAGCCCCTCCCCCCCAATAACGGTACATTTCTGGTTTACCCCCATCTCCTCTTTAACACCAGCAAGGTGCCGACTTAGAATCTCTCCCATCCTATTGTAGCCTGCCTTTCTAAAATCTAATGCTGTGGTGTTGGTGATATTTTTTCTCCCTACCCACATCCAGATACATCCACGTGGTGTGGTGGTCATGCCCACCCAGGGATTCCTCCACTGTCACCTCCTGAACATGTGCTCCATTTGCCAGCTCCAGGTCGAAGATGGCTCTCTCCTTGATGGGCTCTGTAACAGATTGTGTCAGGAACCCACCCTGAAATGCTTCCAGCATCACCTGTGATCTGGTACAGGAAGTAGCCGGAATTGTCCAGTCCACACAAGGTAGATTAAAGTTCCCCATAATCACCACCTCTCCCTTACTCGCCATATCTGCTGTTTTGGACCCCAGCTCCTTGTCTGTCTCTTCTTCCTGGTTTGGCAGTCTGTACACTACCCCTACCTAAGTTTTCTCTCTTTGTGAATTGTACCTGCACCCACAACATCTCAGTCCTTCCCTTGTCTCCTCCTCCTTGTACAGATTATTCCCTCTCATATGTACAGTGTAACTCCTCACCTCTCTCCTCCTCCTGGCCCTTCTATATTGTTTGTATCCAGGGACAGAGTGGTCCCCATGATGGTTTGATGGGTTGGTAAATGCTCTTGTAGCTCAGAAATACCCTTGTTGGGAGCGATTTAGCAGTGGCGCCTGAGCATAGCTATTTAGTCAGCTTACTATTTACCACATTGTTCATCAGCAAATGCCCAGAGTTGAACTGTCTTTACTCACTGCTACCTCTCAACAGGTGTTTAAAAACCGAGGGCACATCTATGACTTCCTACTTGGCAATGTCGAAGAGTTCAATTGGTGCGTGCAAACGTGGGGTGAAGAAGCAAGGAGTAGTGTCCATGGTTGTCAAAATTGTGGTGATCCTTCCACTCCAGTTGGCTCTCAGAGACGCAGACCAGCACGTAAAAATGGCCTGGGAAACAGCAGAATAAATGGGTCACACTCAGCCAGCAGTGGGAAAAGCAGCACCTCCTCTTCAGAGACAGATCTGCCATCTACACATAGGAGCTTGAAGGTCAGCAACATATTAAGTGTTTGGCAAGACTTATACTATTCAAAGAGCCAGGATTTTCATGGAGCAATCTGCTTAGGAACATTCTTTCCAACTTAGTCTCTCTGAAAAGCACTGCTCTTCCAACACAAGGCACGCATACAGTAGTCATGGCACACTTTCAGATTGATACTGACAGGGACCATTGTCTGGGAACATACTGAACCCATGCTGATCAGGCATTTCCGAGTTTTATGAGATGTCCTGTAATATTTAACTGAGTTATGCCACAAATTCAGAGTGCCTGCTTAAAAGGTAGACATGAGCGTGCCTCACCTAACCATTCCAGCTTCATACAGAAAACATTATTGATTCTCTGAGGATTGGGGACTCCAGAATATATATACATTAATGGTTTTTTTTTTAAGTTTCAAAACAGAACTTGCTCTGGCATCCATTTTACAGTTGTCTAAGATAAGTTATGTCCTTAAATGTACCAAGACTAATGACTTTTTTATTTATTTGAAAAGTGTCACCAGGGAAGACATACTGAGCTAAAATAGCTAATTGAAAGATGTGTCCTGGGGAGGGGAAGATGATTAGTATAATAGATTTTTACTACAAAATAAAATTTAATACAGAGATCAAATAACAGTGAAGCAGCTATGCACATTAGGAGGCGTGTGAGCTAGACAAATGCATACAAAGATAGATATTGATATCACAGGCTAGGGCAGGAGGCATGTCCCTTAGGATCAGAGAGATAAACAGTGATATCGGTGAGGAGAGTAGGGGATAGTGTGCAGGGGAGGAGCAAAGAGCGGGAGTGGAAAACTAGTGGAAGGGAATAGGGAGGGATGACAGGAAGCATAGCAGAGACGGAGAGGCAAACCTTCATCCCTCTGGAGTGTAAACCCCAGAAGGGCCAGACCCAGCTGGGTGCACACCCAGCCCATATCCTGGATTCCTGACTTGTAAAGGAGAAAGGTAGGAGTGGGAAGGCAAGGAGTAGGGAAAAGGGAGTATGCAGAGACACAGAGGCAAACCTTCATCCCTCTGGGGTGTAACCCTCACAAGGGCTTTTGTGAGAGCCTCACTGGCTCATCTATCCCCCAATCCTCTCTCCTCATTTGCCTCTGTATTCATCAGCTGATTAGGCCAGTCCCATCACATGCTTGAATCCCGTCACCAGTTTTGCATGGACTACATCCCTTCATAAACTGTTCCACCCTTCCACCCTCTCCAAGAAGAAATTACATCCCACTTAACCCCCCCCCCACCAGGTTCATTGAGTCCCCCTGGTTCTGGTGTTTCCACTCAGCATAAACAACTCTCCACTGTCTACTCCAAAGTCACAGTGAGGCACCAGTGACCCTGATGTCAAGATGCAACCCAGGCAACCCTGAAGATAAGGTGTGGCCCTGGTGACCCTGATGTCAAGATATGGCCCAGTGACCATGATGGTAGGTGCTGCCCTAGTAACCCTGATTTCAAAGTGTTGCTCCAGTGACCATGATAATAGGTTTCAGCCCTGGTGATGTTAATATCAACATGTGGTCTCAGTGACCCTAACGTCAGGTCTGGTTTCAGTGACTCTAATGTCAAAGTGCTGCCCCAGTGACCTTGATGTCAGGGTGCTGCTCTGGTGACCCTGATGGTAAAGTGCAGCCCAAGTGACCCTGATTGTAAAGTGTGGCCTGGTGACCCTGATGGTAAAGTGCAGCCCTAGTGACACTGATTGAAAAGTGTGGCCTGGTGGCCCTGATGGTAAAGTGCAGCCCTAGTGACCCTGATTGTAAAGTGTGGCCTGGTGACCCTGATGGTAAAGTGCAGCCCTAGTGACCCTGATTGTAAAGTGTGGCCTGGTGACCCTGATGGCAAAGTGCAGCCCTAGTGACCCTGATTGTAAAGTGCAGCCCTAGTGACCCTGATTATAAAGTGTGGCCTGCTGACCCTGATGGTAAAGTATGGCCTGGTGATCCTGATTGTAAAGTATGGCCTGGTGATCCTGATGGTAAAGTGTGGCCTGGTGACCCTGATGGTAAAGTGTGGCCTGGTGACCCTGATTGTAAAGTGTGGGCCTGGTGACCCTGATTGTAAAGTGTGGCCTGGTGACCCTGATGGTAAAGTGCAGCCCTAGTGACCCTGATTGTAAAGTGTGGCCTGGTGACCCTGAGGGTAAAGTGTGGCCTGGTGACCCAGATAGTAAAGTGTGGCCTGGTGACCCTGATGGTAAAGTGTGGCCTGGTGACCCTGATGGTAAAGTGTGGCCTGGTGACCCTGATGGTAAAGTGCAGCCCTAGTGACCCTGATTGTAAAGTGCGGCCTGGTGACCCTGATGGTAAAGTGGCCTGGTGACCCTGATTATAAAGTGTGGCCTGGTGACCCTGATTATAAAGTGTGGCCTGGTGACCCTGATTGTAAAGTGTGGCCTGGTGACCCTGATTGTAGTGGCCTGGTGACCCTGATGGTAAAGTGCAGCCCTAGTGACCCTGATTGTAAAGTGTGGCCTGGTGACCCTGATGGTAAAGTGCAGCCCTAGTGACACTGATTGTAAATTGCAGCCCTAGTGACCCTGATTGTAAAGTGTGGCCTGGTGACCCTGATTAAAAAGTTTGGCCTGGTGACCCTGATTGTAAAGTGTGGCCTGGTGACACTGATGGTAAAGTGCAACCCTAGTGACCCTGATTGTAAAGTGTGGCCTGGTGACCCTGATGGTAAAGTGTGGCCTGGTGACCCAGATGGTAAAGTGTGACCTGGTGACCCTGATTGTAAAGTGTGGCCTGGTGACCCTGATGGTAAAGTGTGGCCTGGTGACCCAGATGGTAAAGTGGACCTGGTGACCCTGATGGTAAAGTGTGGCCTGGTGACCCTGATGGTAAAGTGCAGCCCTAGTGACCCTGATGGTGAAGTGTGGCCTGGTGACCCTGATGGTAATGTGTGGCCTGGTGACCCTGATTGTAAAGTGTGGCCTGGTGACCCTGATGGTAAAGTGCAGCCTAGTGACCCTGATTGCAAAGTGCAGCCCTAGTGACCCTGATTGTAAAGTGTGGCCTGGTGACCCTGATGGTAAAGTGTGGCCTGGGTGACCCTGATGGTAAAGTGTGGCCTGGGTGACACTGATTAAAAAGTTTGGCCTGGTGACCCTGATTGTAAAGTGTAGGCCTGGTGACCCTGATGGTAAACTGCAACCCTAGTGACCCTGATTGTAAAGTGTGGCCTGGTGACCCTGATTGTAAAGTGTGGCCTGGTGACCCTGATGGTAAAGTGCAGCCCTAGTGACCCTGATTGTAAAGTGTGGCCTGGTGACCCTGATGGTAAAGTGTGGCCTGGTGACCCTGATTATAAAGTGTGGCCTGGTGACCCTGATGGTAAAGTGTGGCCTGGTGGCCCTGATGGTAAAGTGCAGCCCTAGTGACCCTGATTGTAAAGTGTGGCCTGGTGACCCTGATGGTAAAGTGGAGCCCTAGTGACCCTGATTGTAAAGTGTGGCCTGGTGACCCTGATGGTAAAGTGCAGCCCTAGTGACCCTGACTGTAAAGTGCAGCCCTAGTGACCCTGATTATAAAGTGTGGCCTGCTGACCCTGATGGTAAAGTGCAGCCCTACTGACCCTGATTGTAAAGTGTGGCCTGGTGACCCTGATTGTAAAGTGTGGCCTGGTGACCCTGATTATAAAGTGTGGCCTGGTGACCCTGATGGCAAAGTGTGGCCTGGTGACCCTGATGGTAAAGTGTGGCCTGGTGACCCTGATGGTAAAGTGTGGCCTGGTGACCCTGATGGTAAAGTGCTGGCCTGGTGACCCTGATTGTAAAGTGTGGCCTGGTGACCCTGATGGTAAAGTGCAGCCCTAGTGACCCTGATTGTAAAGTGTGGCCTGGTGAGCCTGATGGTAAAGTGTGGCCTGGTGACCCAGATGGTAAAGTGTGGCCTGGTGACCCTGATGGTAAAGTGTGGCCTGGTGACCTTGATGGTAAAGTGCAGCTCTAGTGACCCTGATTGTAAAGTGTGGCCTGGTGACCCTGATGGTAATGTGTGGCCTGGTGACCCTGATAATAAAGTGTGGCCGGGTGACCCTGATGGTAAAGTGTGGCCTGGAGACCCTGATTGTAAAGTGTGGCCTGGTGACCCTGATTGTAAAGTGCAGCCCTAGTGACCCTGATTGTAAAGTGTGGCCTGGTGACCCTGATGGTAAAGTGTGGCCTGGTGACCCTGATTATAAAGTTTGGCCTGGTGACCCTGATGGTAAAGTGTGGCCTGGTGACCCTGATGGTAAAGTGCGCCCTAGTGACCCTGATTGTAAAGTGTGGGCCTGGTGACCCTGATGGTAAAGTGTGGCCTGGTGACCCTGATTGTAAAGTGTGGCCTGGTGACCCTGATTGTAATGTGCAGCCCCAGTGACCCTGATTGTAAAGTGTGGCCTGGTGACCCTGATGGTAAAGTGTGGCCTGATGACGCTGATTGTAAAGTGTGGGCCTGGTGACCCTGATTGTAAAGTGTGGCCTGGTGACCCTGATTGTAAAGTGTGGCCTGGTGACCCTGATTGTAAAGTGTGGCCTGGTGACCCTTATGGTAAAGTGTGGGCCTGGTGACCCTGATGGTAAGTGTGGCTTGGTGACCCTGATTGTAAAGTGTGGGCCTGGTGATCCTGATTGTAAAGTGTGGCCTGGTGACCCTGATTGTAAAGTGCAGCCCTAGTGACCCTGATTATAAAGTGTGGCCTGCTGACCCTGATGGTAAAGTATGGCCTGGTGATCCTGATTGTAAAGTGTGGCCTGGTGACCCTGATTGTAACGTGTGGCTTGGTGACCCTGATTGTAAAGTGTGGGCCTGGTGACCCTGATTGTAAAGTGTGGCCTGGTGACCCTGATTATAAAGTTTGGCCTGGTGACCCTGATGGTAAACTGTGGCCTGGTGACCCTGATGGTAAAGTGCAACCCTAGTGACCCTGATTGTAAAGTGTGGCCTGGTGACCCTGATTGTAAAGTGTGGCCTGGTGACCCTGCTGGTAAAGTGCAGCCCTAGTGACCCTGATTGTAAAGTGTGGCCTGGTGACCCTGATGGTAAAGTGTGGCCTGGTGACCCTGATGGTAAAGTGTCGCCTGGTGACCCTGATGTTAAAGTGCAGCCCTAGTGACCCTGATTGTAAAGTGTGGCCTGGTGACCCTGATGGTAAAATGTGGCCTGGTGACCCTGATAATAAAGTGTGGCCTGGTGACCCTGATGGTAAAGTGTGGCCTGGTGACCCTGATGGTAAAGTGTGGCCTGGTGACCCTGATTGTAAAGTGCGGCCTGGTGATCCTGATGGTAAAGTGTGGCCTGGTGATCCTGATGGTAAAGTGCAGCCCTAGTGACCCTGATTGTAAAGTGTGGCCTGCTGACCCTGATGGTAAAGTATGGCCTGGTGATCCTGATTGTAAAGTGTGGCCTGGTGACCCTGATGGTAAAGTGTGGCCTGGTGACCCTGATTGTAAAGTGTGGGCCTGGTGACCCTGATTGTAAAGTGTGGCCTGGTGACCCTGATGGTAAAGTGCAGCCCTAGTGACCCTGATTGTAAAGTGTGGCCTGGTGACCCTGATGGTAAAGTGTGGCCTGATGACCCTGATTATAAAGTGTGGCCTGGTGACCCTGATGGTAAAGTGTGGCCTGGTGACCCTTATGGTAAAGTGCAGCCCTAGTGACCCTGATTGTAAAGTGTGGCCTGGTGACCCTGATGGTAAAGTGTGGCCTGATGACCCTGATTATAAAGTGTGGCCTGTGACCCTGATTGTAAAGTGTGGCCTGGTGACCCTGATTGTAAAGTGCTGCCTGGTGACCCTGATGGTAAAGGTGGCCTGGCTGACCCTGATTGTAAAGTGTAGGCCTGGTGACCCTGATTGTAAAGTGTGGCCTGGTGACCCTGATTGTAAAGTGTGGCCTGGTGACCCTGATTAAAGTGTGGCCTGGTGACCCTGATTGTAAAGTGTGGCCTGGTGACCCTGATGGTAAAGTGTGGCCTGGTGACTCTGATGGTAAAGTGTGGCCTGGTGACCCTGATGGTAAAGTGCGCCCTAGTGACCCTGATTGTAAAGTGTGGCCTGGTGACCCTGATTGTAAAGTGCTGCCTGGTGACCCTGATGGTAAAGTCCAGCCCTAGTGACCCTGATTGTAAAGTGTGGCCTGGTGACCCTGATGGTAAAGTGTGGCCTGGTGACCCTGATTGTAAAATGTGGCCTGGTGACCCTGATGGTAAAGTGTGGGCCTGGTGACCCTGATGGTAAAGTGTGGCCTGGTGACCCTGATTGTAAAGTGTGGGCCTGGTGACCCTGATTGTAAAGTGTGGCCTGGTGACCCTGATTGTAATGTGCAGCCCTAGTGACCCTGATTGTAAAGTGTGGCCTGGTGACCCTGATGGTAAAGTGTGGCCTGGTGACCCTGATTGTAAAGTGTGGGCCTGGTGACCCTGATTGTAAAGTGTGGCCTGGTAACCCTGATTGTAAAGTGTGGCCTGGTGACCCTGATTGTAAAGTGTGGCCTGGTGACCCTTATGGTAAAGTGTGGGCCTGGTGACCCTGATGGTAAAGTGTGGCCTGGTGGCCCTGATGGTAAAGTGCGCCCTAGTGACCCTGATTGTAAAGTGTGGCCTGGTGACCCTGATGGTAAAGTGGAGCCCTAGTGACCCTGATTGTAAAGTGTGGCCTGGTGACCCTGATGGTAAAGTGCAGCCCTAGTGACCCTGACTGTAAGTTCAGCCCTAGTGACCCTGATTATAAAGTGTGGCCTGCTGACCTGATGGTAAAGTGCGCCCTACTGACCCTGATTGTAAGTGTGGCCTGGTGACCCTGATTGTAAAGTGTGGCCTGGTGACCCTGATTATAAAGTGTGGCCTGGTGACCTGATGGTAAAGTGTGGCCTGGTGACCCTGATGGTAAAGTGTGGCCTGGTGACCCTGATTGTAAAGTGTGGCCTGGTGACCCTGATGGTAAAGTGCAGCCCTAGTGACCCTGATTGTAAATGTGGCCTGGTGACCCTGATGGTAAAGTGCAGCCCTAGTGACCCTGATTGTAAAAGTGTGGCCTGGTGAGCTGATGGTAAGTGTGGCCTGGTGGCCCAGATGGTAAAGTGTGGCCTGGTGACCCTGATGGTAAAGTGTGGCCTGGTGACCTTGATGGTAAAGTGCAGCTCTAGTGACCCTGATTGTAAAGTGTGGCCTGGTGACCCTGATTGTAAAGTGCAGCCCTAGTGACCCTGATTGTAAAGTGCAGCCCTAGTGACCCTGATTGTAAAGTGTGGCCTGGGACCCTGATGGTAAAGTGCAGCCCTAGTGACCCTGATTGTAAAGTGCAGCCCTAGTGACCCTGATTATAAAGTGTGGCCTGCTGACCCTGATGGTAAAGTATGGCCTGGTGATCCTGATTGTAAAGTGTGGCCTGGTGACCCTGATTGTAACGCGGTGGCTTGGTGACCCTGATTGTAAAGTGTGGCCTGATGACCCTGATTGTAAAGTGCAGGCCTGGTGACCCTGATGGTAAAGTGCAGCCCTAGTGACCCTGATTGCAAGTGTGGCCTGGTGACCTGATGGTAAAGTGTGGCCTGATGACCCTGATTATAAAGTGGGCCTGTAACCCTGATGGTAAAGTGTGGCCTGGTGACCCAGATGGTAAAGTGTGGCCTGGTGACCCTGATGGTAAAGTGTGGCCTGGTGACCTTGATGGTAAAGTGCAGCCCTAGTGACCCTGATTGTAAAGTGTGGCCTGGTGACCCTGATGGTAAAGTGCAGCCCTAGTGACCCTGATTGTAAAGTGCAGCCCTAGTGACCCTGATGGTAAAGTGTGGCCTGGTGACCCTGATGGTAAAGTGTGGCCTGGTGACCCTGATTATAAAGTGTGGCCTGGTGACCCTGATTGTAAAGTGTGGCCTGGTGACCCTGCTGGTAAAGTGCAGCCCTAGTGACCCTGATTGTAAAGTGTGGCCTGGTGACCCTGATGGTAAAGTGTCGCCTGGTGACCCTGATGGTAAAGTGCAGCCCTAGTGACCCTGATTGTAAAGTGTGGCCTGGTGACCCTGATGGTAATGTGTGGCCTGGTGACCCTGATAATAAAGTGTGGCCTGGGACCCTGATGGTAAAGTGTGGCCTGGTGACCCTGATGGTAAAGTGTGGCCTGGTGACCCTGATTGTAAAGTGCGCCTGGTGATCCTGATGGTAAAGTGTGGCCTGGTGATCCTGATGGTAAAGTGCGCCCAGTGACCCTGATTGTAAAGTGTGGCCTGCTGACCCTGATGGTAAAGTGTGGCCTGGTGATCCTGATTGTAAAGTGTGGCCTGGACCCTGATGTTAAAGTGTGGCCTGGTGACCCTGATTGTAAAGTGTGGGCCTGGTGACCCTGATTGTAAAGTGTGGCCTGGTGACCCTGATGGTAAAGTGCAGCCCTAGTGACCCTGATTGTAAAGTGTGGCCTGGTGACCCTGATGGTAAGTGTGGCCTGATGACCCTGATTATAAAGTGTGGCCTGGTGACCCTGATGGTAAAGTGTGGCCTGGTGACCTTATGGTAAAGTGCAGCCCTAGTGACCCTGATTGTAAAGTGTGGCCTGGTGACCCTGATGGTAATGTGGCCTGATGACCCTGATTATAAAGTGGCCTGTGACCCTGATTGTAAAGTGTGGCCTGGTGACCCTGATTGTAAAGTGCTGCCTGGTGACCCTGATGGTAAAGTGTGGCCTGGCGACCCTGATTGTAAAGTGTAGGCCTGGTGACCCTGATTGTAAAGTGTGGCCTGGTGACCCTGATTGTAAAGTGCTGCCTGGTGACCCTGATGGTAAAGTCCAGCCCTAGTGACCCTGATTGTAAAGTGTAGCCTGGTGACCCTGATGGTAAAGTGTGGCCTGGTGACCCTGATTGTAAAATGTGGCCTGGTGACCCTGATGGTAAAGTGTGGGCCTGATGACCCTGATGGTAAAGTGTGGCCTGGTGACCCTGATTGTAAGGTGTGGGCCTGGTGACCCTGATTGTAAAGTGTGGGCCTGGTGACCCTGATTGTAAAGTGTGGCCTGGTGACCCTGATTGTAATGTGCAGCCCTAGTGACCCTGATTGTAAAGTGTGGCCTGGTGACCCTGATGGTAAAGTGTGGCCTGGTGACCCTGATTGTAAAGTGTGGGCCTGGTGACCCTGATTGTAAAGTGTGGCCTGGTAACCCTGATTGAAAAGTGTGGCCTGGTGACCCTGATTGTAAAGTGTGGCCTGGTGACCCTTATGGTAAAGTGTGGGCCTGGTGACCCTGATGGTAAGTGTGGCTTGGTGACCCTGATTGTAAAGTGTGGGCCTGGTGATCCTGATTGTAAAGTGTGGCCTGGTGACCCTGATTTTAAAGTGCAGCCCTAGTGACCCTGATTGTAAAGTGTGGCCTGGTGACCCTGATGGTAAAGTGCAGCCCTAGTGACCCTGATTGTAAAGTGCAGCCCTAGTGACCCTGATTGTAAAGTGCAGCCCTAGTGACCCTGATTGTAAAGTGCAGCCCTAGTGACCCTGATGGTAAAGTATGGCCTGGTGATCCTGATTGTAAAGTGTGGCCTGGTGACCCTGATTGTAACGTGTGGCTTGGTGACCCTGATTGTAAAGTGTGGGCCTGGTGACCCTGATTGTAAAGTGTGGCCTGGTGACCCTGATGGTAAAGTGCAGCCCTAGTGACCCTGATTGTAAAGTGTGGGCTGGTGACCCTGATGGTAAAATGTGGCCTGATGACCCTGATTATAAAGTGTGGCCTGATGACCCTGATGGTAAAGAGTGGCCTGGTGACCCAGATGGTAAAGTGTGGCCTGGTGACCCAGATGGTAAAGTGTGGCCTGGTGACCCTGATGGTAAAGTGTGGCCTAGTGACCTTGATGGTAAAGTGCAGCCCTACTGACCCTGATTGTAAAGTGTGGCCTGGTGACCCTGATGGTAAAGTGTGGCCTGGTGACCCTGATTGTAAAGTGTGGCCTGGTGACCCTGATTGTAAAGTGTGGCCTGAGTGACCTGATGGTAAAGTGCAGCCCTAGTGATCCTGATTGTAAAGTGTGGCCTGGTGACCCTGATGGAAAGTGCAGCCCTCAGTGACCCTGATTGTAAAGTGCAGCCCTCAGTGACCCTGATTGTAAAGTGCGGCCTGGTGACCCTGATGGTAAGTGTGGCCTGGTGACCCTGATGGTAAAGTGTGGCCTGGTGACCCTGATGGTAAAGTGCAACCCTAGTGACCCTGATTGTAAGAGTGTGGCCTGGTGACCCTGATTGTAAGGTGTGGCCTGGTGACCCTGCTGGTAAGTGCAGCCCTAGTGACCCTGATTGTAAGGTGGCCTGGTGACCCTGATGGTAAAGTGTGGCCTGATGACCCTGATGGTAAAGTGTCGCCTGGTGACCCTGATGGTAAAGTGTGGCCTGGTGACCCTGATGGTAAAGTGTGGCCTGGTGACCCTGATTGTAAAGTGCGGCCTGGTGATCCTGATGGTAAAGTGTGGCCTGGTGATCCTGATGGTAAAGTGCAGCCCTAGTGACCCTGATTGTAAGTGTGGCCTGCTGACCCTGATGGTAAAGTATGGCCTGGTGATCCTGATTGTAAAGTGTGGCCTGGTGACCCTGATGGTAAAGTGTGGCCTGGTGACCCTGATTGTAAAGTGTGGGCCTGGTGACCTGATTGTAAAGTGGCCTGGTGACCTTGATGGTAAAGTGCAGCCCTAGTGACCCTGATTGTCAAAGTGTGGCCTGATGACCCTGATGGTAAAGTGTGGCCTGATGACCCTGATTATAAAGTGTGGCCTGGTGACCCTGATGGTAAGGTAAGTGCCTGGTGACCCTTTGCAAAGTGCAGCCCCAGTGACCCTGATTGTCAAAGTGTGGCCTGGTGACCCTGATGGGTAAAGTGTGGCCTGATGACCCTGATTATAAAGTGTGGCCTGTGACCTGATTGTAAAGTGTGGCCTGGTGACCCTGATTGTAAAGTGCTGCCTGGTGACCCTGATTGTAAAGTGCTGCCTGGTGACCCTGATGGTAAAGTGCTGCCTGGTGACCCTGATGGTAAAGTGTAGGTCTGGTGACCCTGATTGTAAAGTGTGGCCTGGTGACCCTGATTGTAAGCTGCAGCCCAAGTGACCCTGATGGTAAAGTGTGGCCTGGTGACCCTGATGGTAAAGTGGCCTGGTGACCCTGATGGTAAGTGCGTCCTAGTGACCCTGATTGTAAAGTGGCCTGGTGACCCTGATTGTAAAGTGCTGCCTGGTGACCCTGATGGTAAAGTCCAGCTCTAGTGACCCTGATTGTAAAGTGTGGCCTGGTGACCCTGATGGTAAAGTGTGGCCTGGTGACCCTGATTGTAAAATGTGGCCTGGTGACCCTGATGGTAAAGTGTGGGCCTGGTGACCTTGATGTGTAAGTGTGGCCTGGTGACCCTGATTGTAAAGTGGGCCTGATGACCCTGATTGCAAGTGTGGCCTGCGTGACCCTGATTGTAATGTGCAGCCCTAGTGACCCTGATTGTAAAGTGTGGCCTGGTGACCCTGATGGTAAAGTGTGGCCTTGTGACCCTGATTGTAAAGTGTGGCCTGGTAACCCTGATTGTAAAGTGTGGCCTGGTGACCCTGATTGTAAAGTGTGGCCTGGTGACCCTTATGGTAAAGTGTGGGCCTGGTGACCCTGATTGTAAAGTGTGGGCCTGATGATCCTGATTGTAAAGTGTGGCCTGGTGACCCTGATTTTAAAGTGCATCCCTAGTGACCCTGATTGTAAAGTGTGGCCTGGTGACCCTGATGGTAAAGTGCAGCCCTAGTGACCCTGATTGTAAAGTGCAGCCCTAGTGACCCTGATGGTAAAGTATGGCCTGGTGATCCTGATTGTAAAGTGTGGCCTGGTGACCCTGATTGTAACGTGTGGCTTGGTGACCCTGATTGTAAAGTGTGGGCCTGGTGACCCTGATTGTAAAGTGTGGCCTGGTGACCCTGATGGTAAAGTGCAGCCCTAGTGACCCTGATTGTAAAGTGTGGCCTGATGACCCTGATTATAAAGTGTGGCCTGCTAACCCTGATGGTAAAGTGTGGCCTGGTGACCCAGATGGTAAAGTGTGGCCTGGTGACCCTGATGGTAAAGTGTGGCCTGGTGACCTTGATGGTAAAGTGCAGCCCTACTGACCCTGATTGTAAAGTGTGGCCTGGTGACCCTGATGGTAAAGTGTGGCCTGGTGACCCTGATTGTAAAGTGTGGCCTGGTGACCGTGATGGTAAAGTGCAGCCCTAGTGACCCTGATTGTAAAGTGCAGGCCTGGTGACCCTGATGGTAAAGTACAGGCCTGGTGACCCTGATGGTAAAGTGCAGCCCTAGTGACCCTGATTGTAAAGTGCAGCCCTAGTGACCCTGATTGTAAAGTGTGGTCTGGTGACCCTGATGGTAAAGTGTGGCCTGGTGACCCTGATGGTAAAGTGCAACCCTAGTGACCCTGATTGTAAAGTGTGGCCTGGTGACCCTGATTGTAAAGTGTGGCCTGGTGACCCTGCTGGTAAAGTTCAGCCCTAGTGACCCTGATTGTGAGGTGGCCTGGTGACCTGATGGTAAAGTGTGGCCTGGTGACCCTGATGGAAGTGTGCGCCTGTGACCCTGATGGTAAAGTGCAGCCCTAGTGACCCTGATTGTAAAGTGTGGCCTGTGACCCTGATTGTAAAATGTGGCCTGCGTGACCCTGATGGTAAAGTGTGGGCCTGGTGACCCTGATGGTAAAGTGTGGCCTGGTGACCCTGATTGTAATGTGCAGCCCTAGTGACCCTGATTGTAAAGTGTGGCCTGGTGACCCTGATGGTAAAGTGTGGCCTGGTGACCCTGATGGTAAAGTGTGGTCTGGTGACCCTGATGGTAAAGTGCAACCCTAGTGACCCTGATTGTAAAGTGTGGCCTGGTGACCCTGATTGTAAAGTGTGCCTGGTGACCCTGATGGTAAAGTGTGGGCCTGGGGACCTGATGGTAAGGGCTTGGTGACCCTGATTGCAAAGTGTGGCCTGGTGATCCCGATTGTAAAGTGGCCTGGTGACCCTGATTTTAAAGTGCAGCCCAAGACCCTGATTGTAAAGGTGGCCTGGTGACCCTGATGGTAAAGTGCAGCCCTAGTGACCCTGATTGTAAAGTGCAGCCCTAGTGACCCTGATTGTAAAGTGCAGCCCTAGTGACCCTGATGGTAAAGTATGGCCTGTGATCCGTGACAAAGTGGCCTGGGTGACCCTGATTGTA
The DNA here is from genome assembly GCA_016271365.2 of Neoceratodus forsteri. Lineage (NCBI taxonomy): Eukaryota > Metazoa > Chordata > Ceratodontiformes > Ceratodontidae > Neoceratodus > Neoceratodus forsteri. The sequence continues at coordinate 46,326,610 of JADMNL010000030.1, read as the reverse complement.
ACATGTGGCCGGTGATCCCTGATTGTAAAGTGGGCCTGGTGACCCTGATTCAAAGTGTGGCCTGGGTGACCCTGATGGTAGAGTGCAGCCCTAGTGACCCTGATTGTAAAGTGTGGCCTGGTGACCCTGATGGTAAAGTGTGGCCTGATGACCCTGATTATAAAGTGTGGCCTGGAAACCTGATGGTAAAGTGTGGCCTGGGTGACCCAGATGGTAAAGTGTGGCTGGGTGACCCTGATGGTAAAGTGGCCCTGGTGACCTTGATGGTAAAAGTGCAGCCTCACTGACCCTGATTGTAAAGTGTGTGGCCTGGTGACCCTGATGGTAAAGTGGCCTGGGTGACCCTGATTGTAAAGTGTGGCCTGGTGACCCTGATGGTAAAGTGCAGCCCTAGTGACCCTGATTGTAAAGTGTGGCCTGGTGACCCTGATGGTAAAGTGCAGCCCTAGTGACCCTGATTGTAAAGTGCAGCCCTAGTGACCCTGATTGTAAAGTGTGGCCTGGTGACCCTGATGGTAAAGTGTGGCCTGGTGACCCTGATGGTAAAGTGTGGCCTGGTGACCCTGATGGTAAAGTGCAACCCTAGTGACCCTGATTGTAAAGTGTGGCCTGGTGACCCTGATTGTAAAGTGTGGCCTGGTGACCCTGCTGGTAAAGTGCAGCCCTAGTGACCCTGATTGTAAGGTGGCCTGGTGACCCTGATGGTAAAGTGTGGCCTGGTGACCCTGATGGTAAAGTGTCGCCTGGTGACCCTGATGGTAAAGTGCAGCCCTAGTGACCCTGATTGTAAAGTGTGGCCTGGTGACCCTGATGGTAATGTGTGGCCTGGTGACCCTGATAATAAAGTGTGGCCTGGTGACCCTGATAATAAAGTGTGGCCTGGTGACCCTGATGGTAAAGTGTGGCCTGGTGACCCTGATTGTAAAGTGCGGCCTGGTGACCCTGATGGTAAAGTGTGGCCTGGTGATCCTGTTGGTAAAGTGCAGCCCTAGTGACCCTGATTGTAAAGTGTGGCCTGCTGACCCTGATGGTAAAGTATGGCCTGGTGATCCTGATTGTAAAGTGTGGCCTGGTGACCCTGATGGTAAAGTGTGGCCTGGTGACCTGATTGTAAAGTGTGGCCTGGTGACCCTGATGGTAAAGTGCAGCCCTAGTGACCCTGATTGTAAAGTGTGCCTGGTGACCCTGATGGTAAAGTGGCCTGATGACCCTGATTATAAAGTGTGGCCTGGTGACCCTGATGGTAAAGTGTGGCCTGGTGACCCTTATGGTAAAGTGCAGCCCTAGTGACCCTGATTGTAAAGTGTGGCCTGGTGACCCTGATGGTAAAGTGTGGCCTGATGACCCTGATTGTAAAGTGTGGCCTGGTGACCCTGATTGTAAAGTGCTGCCTGGTGACCCTGATGGTAAAGTGTGGCCTGGCGACCCTGATTGTAAAGTGTGGGCCTGGTGACCCTGATTGTAAAGTGTTGCCTGGTGACCCTGATTGTAAAGTGCAGCCCAAGTGACCCTGATAATAAAGTGTGGCCTGGTGACCCTGATGGTGAAGTGTGGCCTGGTGACCCTGATTGTAAAGTGTAGGCCTGGTGACCCTGATTATAAAGTGTGGCCTGGTAACCCTGATTATAAAGTATGGCCTGGTGTCCCTGATGGTAAAGTGTGGCCTGGTGACCCTGATTGTAAAGTGTGGGCCTGGTGACCCTGATTGTAAAGTGTGGCCTGGTGACCCTGCTGGTAAAGTGTGGCCTGGTGACCCTGATTGTAAAATGTGGCCTGGTGACCCTGATGGTAAAGTGTGGCCTGGTGACCCAGATTGTAAAGTGTGGCCTGGTGATCCTGATGGTAAAGTGTGGCCTGGTGACCCTGATGGTAAAGTGTGGCCTGGTGACCCTGATGGTAAAGTGTGGCCTGGTGACCCTGATTGTAAAGTGTGGCCTGGTGACCCTGATTGTAAAGTGTGGCCTGGTGACCCTGATGGTAAAGTGTGGCCTGGTGACCCTGATGGTAAAGTGTGGCCTGGTGACCCTGATGGTAAAATGTGGCCTGGTGACCCTGATTGTAAAGTGAGGCCTGGTGACCCTGATTGTAAAGCGTGGGCCTGGTGACCCTGATTGTAAAGTGTGGCCTGGTGACCCTGATTGTAAAGCGTGGGCCTGGTGACCCTGATTATAAAGTGTGGCCTGGTGACCCAGATTGTGAAGTGTGATCCCAGTGATATGATGGAAAGGTGTGGTCTTTGTGACCTTGATGTTGAGGTGCCTCCCCCGTTACACTGATGGCAAGTCATGGCTCCATTGATCTTGTTGTCACGGTGTGGACCTGGTGACCCCAATGCCACAGTGGGACAAGGCAGGGGTGCCTTTTTTCTCCCCTATTTTGTGCTACTTTTATAGAAACACTTGCATCAACAATCAAAAATGACCTGTTTCGGAAAGGGGTGCAGAACAACGGGGAGAGCCTCATCGTCTCATTATACACAGATGATGGGCTATTGTGCTGTGTTCACATAATGCAAGGAAGGCCAGCGACCATCTACTTAAATTAATTTGTATTTTTGTAATTTTTTTTTTATTTGTATTTCGGATGACACCTTTGAGCCGAGGGCTCTTTTACAAAGGTTTCACGTCAAGGCAATAAGGACAATAAGGTACAAAACATAACATGATCATTACAATGGAACTTACAAATAAAAAAGAGAAATAAGGTTACAATAATAGCAGCCAAAGGCATTGTCAAGGAATTGTGTTGCAAATTAATTATACAGTACAAGTCATAGGCGGCTCAGTGAAGCTTTGTTAGGAGTGGGTTAGTGGGAAAAGAGAAAGAAGAGTGGTGGTGAGGGGGTGGTATGGGAGACAGAGAGAGGGAGGAGGGGAGAAGTGGGGAGGGCATTGCGTTGGGTATGTGGTAGATGGGAAACAGCAAGGGAGGAGGAAGGGGGGGATGATAAAGAAAAGGAGACAGATTCATCCTACACCCAGTAATGGGGGGGGTAGGAGAGAAGGAGGAGCTGAGGCAGTGAGGAGGGATGCTTGAGGGTAGTATGCCTGAAGGGGATTATAAGAAGCAATCACAGAAGGCACTAGCCATGAGGTGTTGACGCAGTTTACACTAAAAAGCACCAATCGTGGCAATGTTGGAGATTTCTGTAGGTAGCAAGTTGAACCAGGTGGAGGCTCTGACAAGGTAAGAACGCTGAGCTTGAGAGGTCCGACAGCGAGGTATTGTAAAGGTTAGACTGTCCAATCTTCTAGTTCGGTGGCGGACATGCTGCGGGGTCAGTATTGATTGGACTCCATGGGGCATAAGGCCCAGTGATGTCTTCTTAGCTAGGATGCAGGTCTCATACTTTAGCCTGCCGGATAGCTGGAGCCAGTTAGCCTGCTCGTAAATGTCACACGTATGAGATAGGTGGGCAGCTGAAATAAGGAGTCTACATGCCTTATTAAGGGCTACAGCTATGCACCGGAGTGCAGTATCAGTAACGGATCCATAGATAACAAGCCTGTAGTCAGTCATTGAGATAACAGAGCTCTGGATAGCGAGGTTCAAGGCTTCAGCCGTTAGGCAATGTTTATGCTTGTATAGTAGCCCTATACAGGAGTTCACAGTTTTAGCGATATTGTCAATGTGTTTGGTATACAAGAGGGAGCAATCAAGGGTCAGAACCAGATATTTAAACATATCCACCTGCTCAAGAGCGATGCCTACGTGGTTGTTAATTATGAGCTCATGGTCCTTGTGCTTGTTGTGGGTTCCATGGATCAACATTGTTTTAGTTTTTTTGTGGCTAAGGATGAGTTTATGTGAGCAAAACCAGTCTTCCACTTCTGTGAAACTTTTCTGTAGTTGAGACTGAAGGGAGGTGGGGTCAGTGTGGCAAGTGAAGATTACTGCATCATCTGCATGCAGTAACATTCTTTCATGGCAGGAGGCAGGGAGATTGTTCAGGAATATGCTGAATAACAAAGGACCCAGGATAGAACCTTGGGGTACTCCAGAGTGGATTGGTAGGGATGACGAGGAATTCACCAATCCTGACCTGTTGGGTCCAGTTACTGAGGTAGCTTTTGAAACCAGAGGGTAGTTTCATTGAAAGACCAAGGAGGGATAATTGTTTGAGGAGAAAGGAGTGACTGACAGTGTCGAATGCCTTAGTCAGGTCAATAAAGAGGCGCACCAACTGGCCCTGATCAAGTGCATGATGGATATGTGTGGTGAATTCGAGGAGTGCCGTGTAGTGATGTGTCTTTATGAAGCCATGCTGCTGGGAACATTACAGGCTGTATTTTACAAGGTACTCCGTGAGTTGATCAGCCATTATCTGTTCCAAGGCTTTGGACGGAGGAGGGAGGATGGATATAGGCCTGTAGTTGTTCGTGAGAGTCTTGTCACCACTTTTATGGACTGGAGTCACCTCTGCCAGTTTCCACTTTTGGGGGAACTGGGAGAGCATGAGGGAATGGTTGAGGATTTTGGTTAGTGGGAGCAGGACTTCATCAACGGTGAGGGCGAGAAGTTTCATATCCAGTGAATCGCCACTGAGCCTAGACTTTCCAAACACTTTAAGAATGTGTTTTTTAGCTAGGCTTTCCGAGATTGCTTTGAATGGAAATGAGGGTGCCCTGGTGGCAAACCTGAATTAACAGGAGCCGGGTTGACTGTGGTGGGATCAGAAAAGTTAGGGGGTAGCACATGACTAAGGTCAGCAAAAGTGGTGTTAAATGCGTTGGCAATGATTACATGGTCAAGAGTGATGGTACCACCTATGTTCAACATTGTGGGTGTTGTTTTGGGATCCTTTCCAGTCACTTTAGCAAGGTTACGCCAGAATTTACTCCTGTCATTCCAGGTGCTGACTAAGGCATTCCTGTAATAGTTAGCCTTCTCATGGCGGATTGCTCTGGTACATGCATTCCTTGCTGTTTTGTAGGCCTGGATATCAGTCTTGGTGCCAGTAGCCTTAGCACGATACCAGAGCTGGTCTCAAGATTTCATTTGTGTACAGAGGCCTAGTGTCATCCATGGGTTATTGACACCCTTGATCTTACGCTTCTTGAACGGAGCATGAACATCGCAGGCTGAGTTGAAACAGGTGATAAAGTATTCAAGTGCTGTGTCTACATCGGGGGCTATATCAATTGGTGACAAGTCATGTTCACGAAGGAGTGTTTTAAGTGACTCAAGATGACCGGGGGTTAGCATTCTCCTGATAACAGTTTTGGGGAGGAGTTTGGTGTATTTGTTGGTCCAGATACACAATATAAGGGAATGATCACTTAAGGGATCTGGGAGGGCTGTTGCTTCAGAGATGTGCTGTGGACGATTAGTTAGCACCCAGTGTAGAAATGTACAGGTCCCTGTTCTATAGTTTACTCTAGTAGGTAATTTGACCATTTGTGAGAAGTTAGCAGCAGCTAGGGCATTCTTATAACTATTCGAGCCGGAGGCCAGCCAGTTGATGTTGAAATCACCAAGTAGGATAACTTCTGTATTCTGATCCAGGGAGTTGATACAGTCAAGGAGGGAGTGAAAGCCCAGATTGCTCAACTTGGGTGGTATATAGACAGAGACAACAGTCAGGATCTTGTTATGAGTTCCAAGAAGTACTTTGGCAGCAAGGATTTGGATGTCATTTCTGGGGATGGGCACGGGCATGACATGACCCATGAGGGACTCTTTAAGTTAGAGGGCACAGCCTCCTCCTTTCTTGGCAAGTCTGTCCTGTCTGAAAACTACATATCCGGGAATTGCTACTACGGAGTCGGGTATCTTCGGAGACAGCCAATGTTTCCAGCACTGATAGGCTGTCTGGATTGTGCTGGGAAACCCAGGCAGAGAGGGTATCAAGTTTGGAGAGGAGGCTGCAGATGTTAATGCTTGCCAAGGAGAGTGACCCTGCACTGCTGTTAACCTTGTGGCCAAGTTGTGGTGGGCCGGGGTTAGGGTGAATGTTGCCTGAGGGGAGCAACAGCAGCAGTATTAGATGTTTTAAAAGGGGTTTAAAGGTGCTTCTGTGGGGAAGCAGGGCCCTTTTTTAACAGGTTCCTTTCCATAAGGATGATGCATGAGGCAGTGACCAGTTAGTGATAGCAAGGAGCTGTAAGGGCACAGTTGCAGTGGTTTTGAGAACAGGCCAAAAGTTTCATTTGTTCTTCAAAATGGTTGTTGGATAGATAGCCCTTAGAGACAAGTACATTAAGAGCTGATTTCAATTGAAATTAATTGTACTTAAATTAATAGTAGATACATGTGTCTCTTTGGATAAAAATAAACTAGAACAAAACCAAATGTATGCTGTTAAATCTACAAGAGGACAAGAATAATTGTATGTCTTCTCAAGGCAAAATTAAAATGAAGGAGAACATAAAATATTTAGCAATAGCAATTTGTAAAGACCTGCAGAAATATCAAGGACTTAAACTATCCCCCTTTGAGATCAGAAATCAGCAGATTTGGACAATGGATTAATCTACCTCTTATTAGGAATGGGCTACCCATAGGATAGCTGGAGCGGATAGGTTGGGTATCAGTGTTTTTTGGTCGGGTAGGGTAGGGTAGTTTGAGTAATTTAGTACCCTACCTGACCTAACAGTGTACTTCGCAGGTTGGGTGCTGCGGACACGGGTAATGGGTCAAGTAACAGGTAATTTTTTAAAAACAGGCATTACAGGCAGCTTGTGGAGTCCTGTCACTCGTCAAAGTTGGAAACAGGCATGAAAGGGCCACCTGTGGGGTAGCAATCTGACAATCTGATTGGTCAGTGCTGGTGTCTGTGCTCTGTGTCTGCAGTGTGAGCATGCAGACAGCAGCAGACTTTCTCAGGAGAGGGAGGAATAGGCATTTGCTCTTCAGCCATGACCGCTGCGGTGGAAAAAAAAAAAATTAACTTAAAAAACCAAAAACAATGCACAAGTTTACTGCGCAAAGGAGCAAGGGTTTGGGACTGAAAGGGGAATAACTGAGGATCCAGTGTAGTGCTAGTGAGAGGAGAAAGTGGGAGGGAAGGCACTCGCTGCTTGCCTGGCAGCAGCTGTTACACACTGTAAGGTGCCTGCCCTGTCTGTGACACAGTAGCTAGTGTGCCTCATCTCTGCAGTATATGAAAGCCATTTTTAGGCTATATTACACACTGTCTGTAAGGTGCTCCGAGCCCTGTCTGTGACATAGCTACTCTGTGTCTCTCTGCAGCATAGTGAAAGCTATTTTGTATTACACAGCATCTGTTAAGTGCCCTGAGCCCTGTCTGTGACACAGCTACACTGTGTCTCTCTGCAGCATAGTGAAAGCCATTTAGGCTGTATTACACACTGTCTGTTAGATGCCCTGAGCCCTTTAGCCACTCTATGTGTGTGTCTCTGCAGTATAGTGAAAGCCAATTGTTACACACTGTCTGTTAGCTGCCCTCATGTGCCCTGTCTGTGACATAGCTACTCTGTGTATCTCTGCAGTACAGTAAAACCATTTAGGAAGTATTTATACACTGCCTGTTAGGTGCCCGGTGCTCCGTCTGTGACATATAGCTACTCTTTGTGTCTCTGCAGTATAGCAAAAGCCATTTAGGCTGTATTTCACAATGTCTGTTAGGTGCCGTGAGCTCTGTCTGTTACATAGCTACTCTGTGTCTCTCTGCAGTAAAATGAAAGCCATTTAGGCTGTATTACACAGTGTCTGTTAGGTACCCTGAGCCCTGTCTCTGACATAGCCACACTGTGTCTCTCTGCAATATAGCAAAAGCCATTTAGACTGTATTACACAGTGTCTATTAGGTGTCCCAAGCCCTGTCTGTGACATAGCTACCCTGTGTGTGTCTGCAGTATAGCGAAAGCAATTAAGACTTCATTACAGAGTGTCTGTTAGGTGCCCTGAGCCCTGTCTGTGACATAGCTACTGTGTGTGTCTCTGCAGTATAACGACAACCATTAAGGCTGTATTACACAGTGTCTGTAAGGTGCCCCGAGCCTTGTCTGTGAAAAAGCTACCCTGTGTAGTATAATGACGGCCATTTAGGCTGTATTACAGTGTCTATTAGGTGCCCCGAGCCCTATCTGTGACATAGCTACTCTGTATGTCTCTGCAGTACAGTAAAAGTCATTTAGGCTGCATTACACAGTGTCTGTTAGGCACCCCTAGCCCTGTCTGTGACATGTCTACTCTGTGTGTCTTTGCAGTATAGGGAAAGCCATTTAGGCTGTATTACACATTGTCTGTTAAATGCCCTGAGCCCTGTCTGTGACATAGCTGCTCTGTGAGTCTCTGCAGTGTAGTGAAAGCCATTTAGGCTGTATATTTTACACACTGTTTGTTAGATGCCCTATTCCATGTCTGTGACATATAGCTACTCTCTGTGTGTCTCTGCAGTATAGTGAAAGGAATTTGGCCGGTATTACACATTGTCTGTTAGGTGCCCCGAGCCCTGTCTGTGACACAGCTGCTGTGTGCCACTCTGCAGTATAGCAAAAGCCATTCAGGCTGTATAATGCTGTCTGTTAGCCTGTTAGGTGCCCTGAGCCCTGACAGTGGGTTTACACCTGAAACACTGGGGCTAGCAGTGGCCAGAGGGCACGTCTCTCAGCAACCTGCATTTAATTTGCAATAAAGCAATTATTTTGTTGAATCTACAAGCTGCTTGTGGTTGTTGTCTTTGAGTGTGGTATTTTGGACTTTGGTTGTTACTTTGGGCTAGCTGCCTTTTACCTGTACCACCCCTGTTTTCACATGATTTGCGGTTCACCTGTGGTCTTCCCTGTCATAGCTACACTGTGTGTGACATCACTCTGTGACATAGCAAAAGCCGTGGCTGTGTCTATTACTGTATGTCTCATATTTCCCAGACTAAGTCTACTAAAAGGAAGCACAGTGCTGGTGCACGTGCAACTGAAAATGATGAGGACAATATAAATCCGAACACTAATGAAGAACATAGCAACAACAATAATAACATCAGCAGGACTGACACTAAATGTCCTCCTGAAACAAAAAAGCATGTTGCCAATGAAATGACAGTAGAGTTTCGGAAAGAACTGACGGGAGTTGCTGATAGAGGTACTGAACGTTTTGCCACATGGGCCAGGAGACTTTCAGCTGCTGAAGTAGCGTGCAAGCAGGGAGAGGCATCCTCCTCAAACATAACCTCAGATGCTGAGGTAGCGAATGCTGGTAAAGGTGGTGGTGGTGACAGTGGGGACTGTGAATGGGACAGCCCAGGCTATGTCCCATCTGATGATGACAGCCCTTCCAGTTCTTCTGAATCTTGTGGCAATGAGGTTGGTACTAGTTTTTGATGAGGAGGTTGGAGAGGATGCCACTGTGGGGCATGAGAGGCAAGTGCAGAAAACAAAATCATATGCTAAGCAGAAGAATAAGAAGATGACCATGCATGGGAAAAATTCATGTGAGGAAGGAAATTGCAGTATAGGGTTTTCTCCTGGTGCCTTGACTGTACAAGAAATAGTGCCAGGTACCATAGTACAAAGCACAAAGGGTAACTCTTTAGTGTGGATTTTATTTAATATTGACGCTTCAGACAAGTCCTGAGCTGTATGCAGTCTGTGCAAAAAGAGTGTCAGTCTTGGTGGCAAAGCAGGACATTTTGGAACATCAGTAATGATATGACATGCAAAGGCAAAACACCCAATTGATGGGGGCAGGACAAAGGACAGTGTGGTTTGTATCGGTGGTAGTGGAGGTGGTGGAGGTGGTGGTGATAGTGACCATAGTGACAATGAACTGGAAGCAGGAACTGACATTGAATCACTTGATGTGTGTCCTTGCAGTCTTCCCAGGCAAACATAGATTGTTTTCTTCTGACACCAAGTGCTGCAAAATCCCATAGCAGTACTCCATGTGAAAAAGGTGTGAAAAGTACAATCCCCCCAAAATAAAAAAAATATTTCATCACTCTCGTCAACTAACATTAAAAGAAAGTGTTGTGAGGACATCAAAATTTATGTGCAATCATCCAACGTGCCAGCTGTTAAATAGAGCCACTGCAGAGTTGTTGGCTGAATGTCAGCTCCGTTTTGCTTTTTTTTGCCCAGAAAGGTTTCCTCAAGTTCATGAACTGGATTGAACCATGGTACACAATTCTCTTTCGAACATATTTCTAAAAAAGGCTGTTCTGCAGTTGTATGACTTGGTGTGTAGTGCCATCACTAAACAGATGAAACTCTCTGTGGTGAAGAAGGTTCACATAACCATGGACATATGGACCAGCAACTAAACAACTGACTACATGACTGTTACAACTCACTGGGCAAATTTTCAGTCAGAAAGTAATAATTCCCACTCTATCATACGTAGTAGGAAGCAGGCTATATTATGTGCCCCCACTTTTGAAGAAAATCACATTGCTGTGAATATTTTGCAGGAGCTGCAAAATTAATTCCAGAAATGGCTTACTTTGTATTCCTTATCTCCAGGGTTCATAGTATCAGACAATGGTGCCAACATAGTCAAGACTGTTACAGGTGGTAACTACCAACACATACAGTACCTTGTTTTACATATTGTTTAAATCTTCTTATCCATGGTTTCTTAAATGGAAACAGAAATGTTGAAAACCTGTTAGGTCTTGCTAGGAAAGTACTGTATGTGGGCATTTCAGCCATTCCTTGAAAGCTCAAAAAATCCTGAAGTGCTGCAGAGGTCAAACAACTTACCTTTATGTACATTAAATCAGGACGTTCCAACCCACTAGAATTCAAAATTTTACATGTTGGGAAGGCTTCTTGAACAGAACAAAACTGTACATGGCTACACCATGTAGAATCAAATTGGTAAGGTAGAAATAATGTTCAGTTCCAGCAGCTGGACTCTGCTGGAATCTTTGGCCACCTTACTTGAGCTATCTGAGGCTGCACATGTGATGTCAGTGCAGAGAGTGCAAATCTGAGTTAAATTCTTCCTCGAATCAGATTTCACATTTTCCTTGATGACATAAAAAAAGACTATCAGTCAAAACATGACTCCACTGCTGTTATGCTGGCAGATCACTTGAATCAAAGACTGTTGACTGATCAGAGAATAAATGCCATGTTTAAGAATAACACCTCTGTGTTTGCTACGTTGCTAGATCCCTGCTTCAAGTGTAACATTGAAGCCATTCTTCCTGCAGGGGAAGACATTGAGTATTGGAGAGATCTTCTGCTAACCAAATACGACATTGCCCTACAAACGCCATTAACTGATGTACAGCAGTTAAATCTTGCTGAACCATCACAGTGCACCTCTGGCACAGACAATAGCACATCTGTCAGTTCTTCACAATCAGCAGTGTCAACAGCAAGGGAAAGGACATGTACAGCTACTTCTCAGGCATCCTATGTTCAGGATCAGAAAGGCAGATCACTTCTGAGTCACCTGCAACAGCACGGACTGGCATCCTGTAAAGAAAGTGCAGCAGGTTCATCTGCCAGACTGGTAACCATCTCACGCGGCACAATGATCCTGGAGTACTTTGCAAACCATACTGTGATTGGTCTCAAGGAAGATCCATTACTCTACTGGAAAAAGGAAAAAAAGAGAACAATATGGCCAGATCTAGCAAACTTTACAATAATGTACCTCAGTTGTCCACCTTCAAGTGTATATTCAGAATGCATATTTAATGCAGCTGGAAGAATGACCAATTACTGACCACAGAACACTGCTGAGTTCTGCAAAAGTGGAATGACTTGCATTTCTCAAAAAGAATGCTGACAATTTCCCAATTGTCACAAACACAGAGTTATGCGAGTCTGACCCTGAACATGAACAACAGCCTGCCAACAGTGATACGGAATATGATGACTAGGTTGTGTACAAAACAAATGGAATCATCACCGCTGCCACCAGGCCAGCCACATGTGCCACACTGGTACTACTCATAGTTTTCTTATGTCAGTCATCAGTTTGTAAGTTTGATCAATGCCCACCATGGGTATAAGTTTTTAAAACAACAGCAGACTCACCCAGAGCAGATGCACCTCTTGTTCCTATCTCAGCAATGCCCACCATGGGTATAATCTTTGGAAATGTCAGCAGGCTCACTCAGAGAAGTCACACCTGTCATACCTGCCTGAGCAATGCCTGCCATGAGTATAACTTTTTGAAACAGCAATAGGCTCGCTAAGAGCAGCTGTGCCTCTTGTACCTGCCTCAGCAAAGCCTGCCATGGGTATAATTTTTGAAAATAGCAGCAGGCTCACTCACAGCAGCTGCGACTGTCACACCTACCTCAGCAATGCCCACCATGGTTATACTTTTTGGAAACAGCAGCAGGCTCGTTAAGACGGCCTGTGCCTCTCATACCTGCCTCAGCAATGCTCCTATGGGTATAATGGATCGGGGCACCTAACAGACAGTGTAATAGTCTGAAAAAATAGTCTTTTCTTGATTTTTGTTATGGTCAGGGTCAGGTACTGGGATAGTAGAATGGGTCAGGTAGCGACTACCCAACCCAACTCCTCTGTTTTCATCTGTTTTTTTTCCTGGGTACTTTTGGGGTACCCACGGGTTGTCTTGGTGGTCAGGTATTTTACTACCAGCCCATCCCTATCAACTTTGTGAACTCACTGCCAGTGACATCACAGGTGACTGATCTGGCAGCAGCCAAGTGGCCGTTCCTAAGCAGCAGTGCTGTCACAGTCCATGAGGTCACAATGCTGATGGGGTAGTGGGTAGATATGCCAGCTGCCAGGCAAAGTGCTGTCCCACACAGCATGCCTATTAACATTAAATAAACAATCTTCTAATTAACCAAAGAGAAAAGAAAAAGTACCTCAGACATAAAAAGTAATGGCTGACTGCTTTTAAAAACTAATACTGGTCTTAGGCAGTACACTAGCTCTTTAAGAAGTTGTGATTCTACTGGAGTTAAATGCAGTTTATTCTATTTGCTCATTCTATAGTACTTGTTAATAGTTTTATTATTATTTACAAATCCATTTTTGGGGTTCCTTTTACCATAATAGTTTTAGTATAGTACCGTATCAGTCATAATATTACTACCATTTAGATTTTTTTTTGCTGTATTGGGATAGTCTCCATTGTTTTTATCTTTGTTTTATTATAAAGAATTGTGCACAGACTCCTTAGCAATTTACTAGTTCACTGTCAGCTGGATAGGGAGAAAGCATTTTGTTTACTGTGTCTAAGCATTTGGAATTATTATCTTGGAATGTTGAGGGTTTAGGGTTAACTATTAAAATAAAAAAGATGCTGCCTTACCTTTACAAACAAAAGACAGATAGAGTCTTCCTTCAAGAGACCAATTTATAGCTCCAGAGGTGGAGAAGCTTAAACGTGGGTGGATTGAACAACTAGAGTATAGCTCATATAATTCTAAAAAGAGGGGAGCAACTATTTAATGAAAAAGGGGATTTTTTTCATTAAAAATAATCCTACCTCTGGTTAGGGAGGGGTTCAGATCCTCACAGGCCTCCTTGAAGACACCCCCATTGCACTTTGTTACATATGTGCTCCTAACATGGACCAAAACAAATAATTTAGTAGCTTCACAACTCAACAACCTATCAGGCTGTGAACTAGTGCTAGGGGGTGACTTCACTGAGGTTCTAGACCCCATTTTGGACAGGTCTTCTGCTAGGTTAATAATAAACATAGCACCTATTCCTGTCAGAAAAGCTTTGTTTAACATCCAGAAGATCTTTGGATTGGCTGACTCTTGGCACATCTCTCACCCGAAGGGTATGGATTATACCTTCATATCCAATAGGCATGATTCTAGCAGCAGATTGGATTATCTTCATCTATCACCACTGCTTATGAACTCCGTCTCCTCCACTGAAATCCCCAGCACAGTGATATCAGACCATGCTGCAATCAGTGTGAGTCTTACCCTAACTAAAGGAGGGGGGAAAAAACATTCATTTGGAGATTTAACACCTTGCTGTTCCATGACAGAGAGTTCTATGATTGGATTCAGGCAGAAATGAGTGATTTTCTAAATCTTAATGGCATAGGGGATGTAACACAGTCCTGTTTATGGGAGCCCCTTAAGGCTTACCTTAGAAGATGGGTGATAAGCTACTCCTTTGGAAAAAAAAAAAGAAAAGAAAGCACAAAAAGTATTGGCTGATCTAGAAACACAGCTTAAGGAAGCTGAAACCTACTATAATAAATTACCCAGGGGTAGGCGGGAGCTGTTCGATTTCAAAACTAAACTCAAATTTGAAATCAACCAACACTATACTCAAACAGTCCTCTTGGGAATCTGGGGAAAAGGGCAGTAAATTACTGGCTTACAGACTTAAGAAGCTACAAGCTAGTAACGTAATTATCAGAATACAGGATAAAAATGGTAAAACTGTATGGACCAACACAGAGATTGATAAAGTTTTTACAGAGTTTTATGAGAATATTTATGAAAGCAAGACTACTTGTAATGAAAATGAAATTAACAACTTTCTTAACAAAAGTGCCGGCCCGGTGGCACTGAAGGTTGAAGCACTGGATGCCACACCTTGCGCCACACTGGTGACCCATGTTTGGGAAGGAGCACAGGCCACCGGGGGTCGGCAGAGGAGAGAGAGGATTGAGCATCTGGAGGATAGCTCTCCTCTCTTGGGGAGGGAGCCAGGGCTTGTCCAGCACAGCAGCAGCCCCTGGTGGAAGCTGGAGGCACTGCTCAAGCTTAGGGCTGGAGTAGAGGGTGTTGAGCTGTGGCAGACGTCGGGGGACATTATTGCATGTCCAAGCTCAGAGGGAGGTTTAGGGGGTGAGACAAAACACCACTGCCTTGGTAGGTGAAGGCGGCCCAGAGGTCACGACACCATGTCCAATACTGGGCTCCAGAATACTCACCTCAGTCTTTCCTCCAAGCTAGCAGCCCTCCAATACTATGGATAGGGCACTAGAAAGGAGTGTGGTGGTCCTTCCCCAGGGGATTTACATCCGGGGGGCTGGGCTAGCCATGCTGGAGGAGAGGTTCCAGGACCGAGGATGGGCTGTACAGGGCTTCAGGCAGGATGGGAACAGTCACAGTACTGAGAGACCACACCAGAGAGGTGCCAAGGTGAGGGGTGCATAAAAATAGAATAAAAAACAAACTTTTTTAACAAAATTGGTCTTCCCTTATTTCCAAACAGGATTCAGATGCCTTCAGAGACCCTATTCAACTTACAGAAGTCTTATCTGTCATACAAAATCTTAAACATGGGTAAGCCCCAGGACCTGACAGTGTCCCTGGGGAAGTCTACAAACTGTTACTATCACAAATAGCCCCTACTTTACATAAAGGTTTTCTATTCTCACGACCTCACGGTTCCCTCCCTTCATTCGTGTCAGAATCTCTTATTTCTAACCCAGGAATTCTTCAATATTCTTAACTCTGGAAGTCATCTTGTTTTTATTTTATTTATTTATTGAACTGTTTCACCAGGAGGGCACACTGAACAACATGTTGCTTGTCTCACGGTGCAACCCTGGGGGGAGGGGTTACATAGGGTTGTGAAGGATGATCAGTTATAATAGTATGCGGGTAGTACAAACAGTACAACGTTGTAAGACTGTGCAACAGTTGGAACACAAGGTATTGTACAATAAACAGTAGTGGAACATTGGGTAAAATATGTCCAAAATCATACAAAAGAACATATAAACATACAAAACAGTAATAATGCGAAAGAACCATTCATAGTGCATGAGTGTACCAGGAGCAGGCTCGAGGTAGTATGCAAGTGCTGTTGGAGTAAAAAGGATGGGGTAGGTTGTGTACACGGGTGACCCAGAAGGCAGGTGGAGAAGAGAGGGGAAGAGGCAAGAACTGAATATGAGGAGAAGGGGTAGCCATTTCCTAATTCCCCCTTCAGGATGTTGAGAACCCTGCCGTCGGGGGGGGTCAGGGTAGGAAAGCAGAAACTGGGGACAGGTATTAAGAAGGGTTAAAGCAGGAACAGCTGAGGGAGAGGTAATTGTGTAGGGCAGAGTTAAGGGAGTAGTTGGAGGAGGAGTGTCATATTTCAAGGGGGAGGGAATTCCAGATTTTAGGGAAGCAATGGACGAAACCAGTCTGACCAATGAGGGTGGAGTGGCGAGGGACTGTCAAGGTGCGGGCGTCTTTTGATCTGAGAGAGTGGGTGGAGGGAGGTGGAGTGGAGAGAGAGGATGAGAGATAGGAGGGGAGCACTCCAAACCAGAATTTGGGGGTTAGTTTGGCACAGTGTGAGATGCGTTTGTGACATAGTGGAAGGAAGGTTAGAGAGCGATAGAGTTCACAGTGGTGGGAGAGGGAAGGGGAGTCGAGAGTAAAGCTTGTAGAGTGGAACTGCCTGGAGAATAGAATATATGTAGATAGACAGAGAGATAGATAGATAGATAGATAGATAGATAGATAGATAGATAGATAGATAGATAGATAGATAGATAGATAGATACTGTCTGTAGATAGATAGATAGCTACTTTATTTCTATAGTGCCCCTTTCCAGGGACTCAGAGCACTTCACATTTAAACGCAATACAACAATTTTAACATATTCATAAAATACAAACTTAAAACATGCAGCAATATCCAGCATAATAATTATAAATCTATCTATCAAATCAATTAAAACTCCAATTATGGAAATGATGAAACCCATCATTGGCTCGTGCCACCATTCAGATGCTGTTCTTACCAACTGCTGCATTCTGTAATGCTTCAGATTTCATTCTACGCCTGTTAGTTAAGATGCCTCAGAGATCCCTCCTCGCAGTCATGATTTTCATTGCCGTTGTTGTTGTTTTTCATCATAAAACAAATAACAATTTAATGTTTTCATCTGCTGCCTTTACTTTCTGTTTAATTAGTTAGTGCTAAGTTAGTTTAGTTTATTATTTTTCCTTATTGTGTGATCTAACACTTTTCGGTTCCTTTTTTTGTGGTAACTGTGGAGTTTTTTTTTCCTCACAGGAATTAATCGTGATTCTATAGAGTTTTGTAGCAGCTGCAAAAGACAAAGAAAAAAAAACGCTGCAGTTTTACTTCTGGGTTTGGTCATTTGATTAAAATGTCAGAGAAACCTAAGAAAAAAACAGGCCCTACAGGATTTAAAAACTGTGTTCAGTGTAGAGAGATTTTCGCCAAGGCAGACAAGCATGATAAATGTGTTGGTGAAGGTTATTTCACAGCTGAATGCGAAATTTGCAAAACTTTTCCAGCAAAAACTATCAAACAAGGCTGAAAAGATTTAAAAAGAAGATGGCTTCTTCAAATTAACTGGGAGATAATGGCTCTGACCAGCCCACACCCTCCACTAACATGGTTAAAACTGTAGAAACAGAGCCATCTGCTCTGAATAAGGGAGAACCTTCTAAACTGAAGCGAACTGGTGAACTGGTGGATAAACTGGAACCAGCAAAGAAACTAAAGAAAACAAAACATACAGAACCCCCTGCTGGAAAGCCCAAGGGGATTTTTGGAGAGAAAACTGACATGACTTCACTAGAGGCCGTTGCTCAGGCACTGAAGTTTATTCAAGCCTTGCAGGGACTGATACTGGTTCCAACTCCACAGGTACTGGTCAATTCCCTGGTTCAGCCCTCAGTTCCGCAACTGGTACCTCCAGTTGCATCCTCGGTTCCTGAGATCCAGGATTATGAGACACTTGAGGATTTTTCAACACACTATATTTTTGTAAAAAGATGCTGGATGCCTTAGACATCACTACCAGTGAGGCGGCGGAGGTTGAGGAGGAAGTGAAATTTCTCAACCTCATGAGTTTAACACCAATTAAAAAACTATTGTTACCAATAAACAAGTTTCTGAAGAAGCATATTTTGAAATACTCCAAACCCCAAATTCTGTGTCTCCCTTAGACAAAAGGGCAGACATGAAATACTAGCTGGACAGGGCAGCAGCAGAATTTGTATTCTTCCAACCTAATCATGAAGATGTACTACGGACTGTAGCCTGTGACAGGGCAAAGGTGCCTTTGGCATCTCACCCCCTAGATAAGGATTCAAAGAAGATTGACAGCATGACCAAAAAGGGCTACCTGTCAGCTTCCTTGTCAATCAGACAGGCTAACTATAAGGCCTACACTGCCCAGTGCCAGAAGTCTCTGTGGCAGTCAGTTATGGCCACAGCAGACAAGGCTCCCCCTGGTCTAGCAGCAGACTTTGCAGAGGCTGCAAGGTTTGGCCTAGAAGCATCTAAATACTAATTTCAGATGGCAGTGGATGCTAATGACACTGTTGCCAGATTTGATGGCCCTCACATTGGCTCTCAGGAGATTTGCATGTCTCAGAGCCACAAATCTCTCATAGGATACTCAAACGAAGGCCATGGATTTCCCCTGTGAGTCTAATTCTCTGTTTGGGGACAAAACAGAGGCCTACATGAAAAAGTTGGATGAATACAAAAACACCTACAAGAGCAACTAGGCCAAGGAAAAGCCTTCAACTTCCTACAGGCCTTATGGAAAGGAAGGGGGGGCAGAGGTAGGTCTACCAATGGCAGACCTTTCTTTCAAGCCGAGGCCGTGCAGCAGTACCAGCAGTACCCCCCAGCAAACAGGATACTTTAGAGGTAGGAGAAGAAGGAGATCTAGGTGGGGAGACAGGTTGGCCAAGCCCAACCCCAGCCTAAACAGAATCCCTGACTTGGTTGCCAAGGTTATCTCCCCTGTACCAGTAGGGGGCAGGCTGGCTCACGACTTACAGGCATGGAAGAACATCACCACAGACAAGTGGGTCCTGGAAGGAGTAAGTCAGGGTTTGCTCTTCAGTTTCAGATCTTTCTCAAACCTAGGAACAAGGATCTTCAGACCAGCTTTAACTGCGGAGAAGAAGCTGTTGGAGGAAGAAGTGGCAAATCGGTTACTGTCAAGGCCAGTAGAACCAGTTCCTCCACAGCAAAGGGGAAAAGAGTTTTACTCAAAGTACTTCCTGACTATAAAGAAAATTGGGGAGTGGCGACTTGTCCTCAACCTAAGGCTACTGAACAGACATTTGGCAAAACCAAGATTCAAAATGGTAACTTTAGCCATGATTTTGCCAACTCTTCAGAAAGAAGATTGGTTGGCATCACTGGATCTAAAAGGTGCATACCTCCACATTCTCATAAGGGAGTCTTACAGAAAATACCTCAGGTTTAGACTCCTATCAGTTCTCAGTGCTACCATGTGGCCACACCTCAGCTCCAAAGGCATTCACAAAGTGTCCGGCAGTGGTGGTGGCATACCTAAGAAGGCAGGGAATTACTGTGTTCCCATACTTGGATGACTGGTTAGTGGTGAGAAAGTCACCACAACAGGAAAGAGACTACCTAAGGGCAACCCAAGACCTTCTGAAGTCCTTGGGGTTCCTGATAAACCTCGAGAAGTCTGTCACACTAAGGGGAAGGGCTTACCTACCTCAGGACAGGGTAAGCAACATCCTCAAAATTGCTGGGTCTTTCAGGCTAAACAAATCAAACCCAGCAAGGCTATTCCTACAACTCCTGGGTCATATGACTGTGGCAAAAGGCACAGTCATAGGGGACAGGTTCCAAATGAGGGACATAAAGTTCCACCTCCAGGCACATTGGTGACAAAGGAGAGACCCACTGTCAAAGCTGGTTCCAGTAACAAAGACATTACAGCAAGCCCTTCAATAGTGGCAGGTAAGGGAAACTCTCAGGGAGGGAGTCCCCTTCCAGCCAGAATCCCCATCAGTAGTCCTCACAATAGATGCCTCCCTCCTAGGTTGGGGAGCTTATTTGAGGGTTCACACCAGGCACAGCACTTGGTCCAGTGCAGAGTCACTCCAGCACATAAATTTGCTAGAACTCAGAGGAAATGCTTCTAGCCTTGCAAGCCTTCATATCTGTGATACAAGGCAAAGTGGTACAAGTCAGGACAGACAACACCACTACAATGTGCTACATAAACAAGCAAGGAGGAACAAGGTCCAACCCTCTGTGCCCAGAAGCAATGAAGGTGTGGAGTTTGGCTTACTCACTTCAGACTTCACTGATAGCCATTCATCTGCCAAGCAAGGACAACACACTGGCAGATGCCCAGAGTTGAATCAACCAGGATCATCACGAATGGTTTCTCAACAGGCAGGAGTTGGGGGTAGTGTTCAGGAGACGGGGCACTCCAGAGATAGATCTCTTTGCGTCCCACAACAACCACCAGCTGCCAAAGTTTTGTTGCAGACCACCAGAAAGGGATACAATACCCCTAGTTGCCCTGGTGTTGGACTGGTCAGGGAAAAAGCTGTATGCATTCCTTCCTTTTTCTTTGCTTCTCAGAGTCCTAATCAGTTTCAGATCCCAGCCAGCATCAATGATTTTGATAGCTCTAGATTGGGCCAGGCAGCCATGGTACTCTCTGATGCTCTCCATGTCTGTGGCTCCACCAATACACCTCTCACGGAGGCACAGTCTGTTAACCTCCTCCCAGGGGAGGATCCTGTACCAGAACCTGAGGTCCCTCAGACTCTAGGTATGGCTCTTGAAGACCTAGAGTATACAGGCTTGCAGCTCTCTGACAGTGTTCTAAATGTCCTGAGGGGGGTCCTGAAAGCCCTCAACTAAGAAGACCTATGTTTCCAAGTGGAAGAGGTTCTCTATATGGTGCTCTACTAATGATATGGTACCTTTACAGGCAGAGGTGCCAGCCTTGCTGGACTACCTTACCCATTTGTATTCCTTGGGTTTACAATCCACTACGCTGAAGGTGCAATTGGCTTCAGTTTCAGCCTACACTTCAACTGGCAAGGATATCTCCATAGCATCCAATCCCATCTTCTGGGAGTTTTTCAAAGGTTTAACTCACCTGCACCCTTCTCACAGGGAACCTGCCAAGCTCATGGAACTCCTTTTTGAGCCTATGGTCTCAGCTCAACTGAAATATGTAACTTGGAAAACAATGTTCTTGGTAGCTATCACTTCAGCCAGAAGAATTAATGAGTTTCTGACCTTGTGCATAAAGCAGAACTAAATCTCTTCCATAGGGACAAGGTTGTGCTTAGAACTAACAGGAAGTTACTTCCTAAAGTAGTTTCTGACTTCCACTTGAATCAGGCCATCACCTTGCCAATCTTTTTTACTGAGCATTCTTTTTTTATCACAATACTCTTTTCTCTCCTACCTCTGCAGAGCGGGTGGCAGGTTGTCTTGCCGCCGGCACCCGCACCTCCGGACCCGGTCTGGACAGTAACATGCTCTTCTCCATGCAGGCCGGCATGCAGAGTTGCCCCCTTGGAGGACCTGGATCCTGGTACATGAGGGTGTACCTCTCATGTCTGGGGGTGTGGTGCACGGCCATCAGCCGCCATGAATGCCCCACAATTTTCTGCCTGGATTTTCTCCCCTCTTTGGAGCCAGACATGCAATTGTGTCCATGCACAATGTCCTGACGCCTGCCACGTTCCAACCATTTATGTGCATCACTACTAGCAGTGCCTCTGGCTTCCACCAGTTGCCACTACAGAGTGACGTGGACCCCTTCCCCACCTCAATGGAAGGAGAGCTATCATGGGATACTCGATCCTCCCTCTCCCCTGCCGACCCCCAGGTCACTTAATGCCATCTGGGTATCCAATAAACATAACATTCCTGGTTTTGCAGTTTCCCTTGATATGGTAAAAGCATTCCGCTCCTTAGGGTGGAACTTTCTCAACATGGTCCTCACTAAATTCGACTCTGGAGCCTCTTTAGGAGCCTGGACTAAGATTTTGTACAAACATTCTTCTGCTGCTGTCATCATGAATGGCACCATCTCCCCATCATTTGAGCTGTTCCACAGAACAAGACAGTGTTGCCCTCTTTCACCTTAACTTTTTTTTTTACTTTCTTTTTATCCCCTCCTTACTGCCCACTCAGTCAACTACTTTGGACCGATCAATCCCTGTAATCCCTCCCATGGCGTCTGCCCCTAGAGTGCCAGGCTTGCTGCGTTGTCTCCCTGCCTTACTCCTCTTTCCTCCAGAGAGCCTGCACAGTGAGGTCTGCCCATGGGTAGGTGACTGGGGCTGGTATTGGTCATCATCCTAGCCCGAGTGAGTGTTTTTCCACTTTTCTTCCCTTGGTCCCTCCTCCCCTGAAGGCATCGGCACAGAGGACTCACATAGAGACAGACGGCATGCTGAAGCATGCCGTTGTCAAATGCTCACAACGTCTTCCCCACCCCGACTCTGAAGAGCCACCTGGTGCCCCGGTACCCATGCTTCCACCAGCGCCAGTGCATTAGGTGCTCAAAGCACCCCAGGAACCCACCCCAGGAGGAGGAGGAGAGCATCCATTGGGATGCTCAATCCTCCCCTCCGACCTCCTCCGAACCTGAGTCCATTCCCGAACCCGGGTCACACCTTAACTTTTTATTCTTGCTTCGGCACCCCGATTCAGCTCATTGTTAATTCTCTCTCCATTCATGGGTTTAAAGTTGGAAAACTAGTTCATACAGTATTTACTTATGCAGATGACCTGCTCTTAAGTCTTACCAGGTCCCTTGATTCATACAATACACTCAAAACCCTTTTATATCAGCTGGCCCATTGGCAGAGCAGTAGCACTATCATTTATGACACAGATAACCCAAGTTTGGGGATGAGCTTGGGTCATTGGGACTGGCCAGGGGGAGGAGGATTCAGCATCCTAGAGGATGCTGGTCTCCTACGGGGATGGAGGGAGGGTTCCGCCCTCCTCCACAATACTGACACCTGAGTGGCCACGGGTGGTGGTGCAACTGGGAGGTGGATCAGAAGGGGGGGTGCTACTGACGTCGGTGGGTGGATGCATGCATGAGTGCATGTGGGCTTGCTTTGACATCCACGTTTGCAGCGTTCCATGGGGAGAGAAGAAAATAAGGAAAATTACCCCAGCACCTCCACGATGACAACCTGTGGGAGTTTCCTGGGCCTCCATCGCCCACCAATAATGCAGAACCACCTGACAAAACATAGAATTTTGGGGACTGTTTCCACCTTGACCCCACCTAGGGGGCATAGCCAGAAGCTCCATGGGTGACTGTGTCCGGGGGGGGGGGTCCTGGGGAGTTGCCAGTGGAGCCTGAGGACTCAGGAGAGGCCAGAGAAAAGGGACATAAACAAAAGTTGAAAAAAAGAAACCTTCTGCATCACTTTGGTTTAGTATCAGGTCTCATGAGTAACTGGGGGGAAACTCAAATTATGCTCCTATATTGCCCCAGTTACTTGAAACCAAGCTTCCAAAAGCACTTTGGGGAAATTGCTCTCTCTGATCGACTACAGTATCTGGGACTAACTATTCGCGACAATACAAAGTTGATCTCTAACCTCAGGCTATCAAACTGCCTACTGGTACTTGAAACAGACATTGAAAGATGGGAGAAGTTCAAGCTCTCTCTGATAAGGAAAATAAACACCATTAAAATGGCAGTGGAGCCTACATTTTTCTGTACCTTTCAAAACCTCCCTCTTGCAATAGATAAACAATATTTTAAGGATTTAAAAGTAATTATCAAGATCTTCTTATGGGAAAATAAACCACCTCAACTGCCCATTTCCAAATTAAGAGCTCCCCTAGAAGCCAGCAGATTCTCACTCCCCTGGCGGAACAGGTATTATTGATCTTTTTCCTCCAAACACTTCAGTATAGTCAATTGGCTGCATCCTCAAATCAGAATGCCCCTTTATGACTTTCTTTGGAAGCATAATTGCTAGCTCCTCATAGTATCCTTGAGTTTATATTTACCCCCTCTTCCACTTCTTCTTAGGGACAATCCTGTTTTGTCAGGTGCTCATTCTTTTTGTGTAACGGTTCCCCTCTGAAGGACATAGGATGGGGTAAGCTAGGTATCAATACCTTTTATGACGTTATAGATAAAGACTCCAGAATACTGATGCCATTCAGGCAACTCAGGGATAAATATAAAATTCCTGGTTTTCACTTTTGTTTTTACCTACAGTTGAGGGAAGCCCTGAAGCATGCTATTGGAGACAACTATTCCCTTCCTGATTTACCCAACTGGGCCCAGATTCTTAGACTGGCTAACCTAAGAAAAGGTGCCTGTTTCCTTTACAGAATGCTCTCCCACCCTGAAAAACAGCTAACATTATCATCCAAAGCTAAACTGGAACAAGAGCTCAAGATCTCAATTTCTTCAAAAGAATGGTAGGCAGCTTGGGAAAATACTAAAAGAGCAAGCAAGGAAATGCAAGAGAGATTAATTCAAGTTAAAATCCTTACGTTAATATTACTACACCCCCTTAAACCAGAAAAACAGAGTTTTTTTTCACTTGCAGGAAACTGCTGGAGATGGTCAGTGCATGCAGCTCTTTCCCATACTCTTTGGTATTGCCTGATTATTAGTCAGTTCTGGAATTCAGTACTAGGAATTTGTTTTTCAATATAAAAAACCCTCCCTGCCCAGCTATGCTTCTTTTGGGCATAATCGCAGATAATCTGCACTTGAATAGACATCAAACTAGTTGGGTGTTAGCAGCCTCAGCAGGCGTTAAATGAATCCTTTTATTCCACTGGAAATCGGCTACATCTCCCTCATTGTCTGAATGGTACAATTAAAGTGAGTTTCAAAGAAAACAATGAGAGAATTAGTTATATGTTACAAAACAAGCTTGAGTTATTGACTACAATCTAGGGCCCATTTTTAGGTATCCTGAACTTTTAACAATTAATTAGCTGCACTTGGCTGTACGAATATACCTGTCCGCTGTCATTTGATTGAGAGTTCTACTTTGATATGGAAACCACTTGGGCTCAGTTCTCAAAAAGGGCTTAGATAGGCATAAGCTGCAGGAAACAGCAGCTTGCGCTGAAGCCTGGTGTGCCAGGAATTCTGCATCCCACTGGCCCTGCCTATTGCCTTGTCACACCGTATACCAACCGTGCAGCATCGGTTCTACAGTGAAAACCATCACAGTGACATTGTCCGCATTCGCTGTGATAAAACACTTGTCCCCGAGTGACAGCACAACACCAATTGGCAGTGTTGTGTTGTCACTGTGCCGTCGGTTGACAAATGTCTTGTCGCCGTAGCATAGTGGAGCTTTGTTACACTGCCTGCCACTTTGAGGTCACAGATATTACAACTCCAGTGTTTCTTTCCTGCTTAGTGACTGTTGGTACCTCCCTCCATTTTATACTCATCACCTGAATTTCTATGCCACAAGTGCATGATTTTGCACGTTTTGGCATTGAATCCCAGCTGCCATACCGTTGACCACTCCTCCAGTTTTCTAAGGTCCCTATTCATTCTCTCTTCATCCACTTGTGAGTATCCGCCCTATTACAGGTTTTAGTCTCATCTGCAAAAAGTCATCCCTTCCCTTCCAGCTCATCAGCAACGTCACTTATGAAGACACTGAAGAGGACCAGTCCCTGTACTGAGCCTTGCGGCATCCTGCTGGTCACTATCCCTTCATTAGAGTGAGTGCCATTTACCACCACCCCGTAGCAAGAAACTGGTGGTACATGCAGGTGCCTACCTTACCAATTCTGCACTTTTCATGCAAAAGATATAGTGGTATTTAATGTGTTACTGGTGCTGTGACCCCAATGGGGATAGGTGACATGTGAATCTGTGATCTGCCTTCTACTACAAGGAGAGGCAGAAGTCATACTTCAATGAACAAGAGCTGACATTTATTGGAGAAGTAACTCTCCGTTATCGTACAGGCAAATAAAGGTCTGCACAACACTAAGGCTGCACTGACACAAGAAGTCATTGGAAAATCAATGAACCGAGTTTCGGAATGAGCCTAGGTCATTAGGATCTGGCCAGGGGAAGGTGGCTTGGCATCTCAGAGGGCGTTGTCTTCCTCTGGGTAGGAGGGTATTTGGTTGTGATACTACCTGGGTGACTACAGAGGGAAGTTCAGTTGGAGTGGCTTCATGGGGTGGGGGGGATGCTGGCTAGTGCTGTGCTACACACACTTACTTACCTGCACACGTGTTACCTGGTTACTGTCATGCTGAGGACAGGGGAGCAAAAGCACGGAAAGCCCTGGCCAGAGCAGGATGGTCCTCCGACCTCCTACAGCCCTCACACTGGCAAATTGGCCCTCCTCTGGATCTGGATCCGGTCTGTGGTAGGAGTGAGGAGAGGTCTGCCACCCCTGCCATGGGGGAACTGGAGGCAATAAAGAGAGGCCAGGTGACAGGGCTAGAGAGGTCAACATGATATAGGCATGGCAGGAACCAAGTAGGATAAACTACTCAAACAAATGAGGGCAGAGAACAATCTTAACACCAATTGCAGTGCTACTCCTGTAACTGATGGTGTCTTCTGGACCATTACTATTTTTAAGATTCACATGCAGCAATGATCAGTATACCCTGTAACAGCACGGGGTCATAATGTCGCAGACACTATGCCGCAGCAATATACCGCACTGCCAATACAGCGCAATATACTGCAGGTGGCATAAATCTTGTTTTTGAGGGGGGCTGCACCCCCTGAACCTCCCTCAACTAAAATAAACAACTTGGGGGTGTAAAAGTACATATTGCACAAAGTGCGAAAAAAAGGAAAAATTCCATGCGTCTGAGACCAGGAATCGAACCCAGTTCCAAACATACTGCTTTCCTCCCTTGCTGCCAGTGGCTCATCCTGTCAAGCCACATCAGCTGCTTGGGTGGATCCCCATCCCAGCAGAGTTCTTATTCTCTGCCTGGGACAGTGAGAGGGTGTAGTACCACGCACAGACCCATTTGCGATATTGCACCCTTTTGCTGTCCTATACTGCGATGTTTCTCTTTCAGGGTTTTGTCGTACGCTATTAAGCATATGACATATTGACCCAGTAGGCTTTATAACCACAGCTATGCACAGGGCCGATTTTTGTATTTGTCATTGTGTCTCTGGTATTTGTATTTGTATGTGTATTTGCATTTGTTTGCATATCAGTGTTTGCAAAATATTTTATTTTACATTTCAGACTTGTTTTATTGTTAATAATGACACAAGACCAAGGGTTTGAGAGGTTCAATAAAATATGCAGAGTTATCAAGAAAATATGAACATACGAACATACGAAATTTGCCAGCAGATAAAGGCCTAGAGGTCTATTAAGTCTGCTTGAATGTGCAGCTAGCACCCCTTATTCTGCAGCTGCCCTTCCCTTCCACCCTTCCCCTTCATTAACCCTCCCCCTTGTCCTGTCCCATCCTCGTTTGAAGCAGTCCACTATTCTACTGTATACCACTTCAGCAGGTAACGATTCCACCCAGCCACCACCCTTCTGTAAAAAGTGTCTCTCATCTCCTCCTGAACCTTCCTCGCCCAGTCTCATATCATGGCCCCTGGTGGCCCTCCCTCCCTCCCTTACTTTGAACAGCCCCTCTGTACCCGTCTTGTTTATTCCTTTCATGTATTTAAAGGTTTCAATCATGTCACCCCTGTCTCTCCTCTCCTCCCCTCCAGTGAGTATATGTTCAATATATGCATTCACATAATCAGCAGTCATAGTCATAGGTGTTTCACATCAGCCTAAACCAAGGTCGAATGCTACTTTAGGTGGTCTAACACAAATACAGATATTTAAGAGTGATATTTGTATTTGTAAAAAGTGCAGCATTTATGTGTATTTGTCCCAAATAGTATTCATTTTGCACAGCCCTACCTATATTGGTTACTAGAACTAACCATGTCTGTTTTTCCTCTTCATTCTGCAGGGGGCTCTGTTCTCCACCGCAGCCAACATGATGAAGACAAGCATGTTGCTCTGTTACCTGTTCATGCAGAAAGCTTGCATCTGGTTGTCTGAGAAGGTGGCGGATTGCATGAGGCCTTTCTTGAGGGTAGTGGAAGGCTGGGCCCAAAAGCTGTTTGTTATTACTGTCTTTGTGGTTTTGGTGGCCCGGAATCTGTTCAGGAAGGCTATGCGTGTCTCCGTGCAGATGTGGAAGCAATGGGTGAGCACTCTTCTGGTTTTGCAGCAATCGCTCTCCAGTGCTGTGCCCGTTGTTAAAAAAAAATGCACAAATTCACTGGGAGAAACCCACCACCTTAACAGTGTGTAGACATTAACATCTCAAGGGACTAGGGGCGCTGCATAGGCAGCACAGAAAGACTATGGGTGGGTGAGTTGTGTCTACCCACAACCTGAGTACCTCCTGTGGACAGTGGGGGTGGGCGGGCATTGACACCTTAGGTGACCATATAAAGTTGTCTCATCTATGCAAGGGGACACTAGTGGCTGGACCTGATTAATCATGTCAGGGAGGTGGGCAGGATTGATGGTAAAATGTCCCTCCTCGTGAGCATGATCCTCTGCTCCCACATCACTGAGGCCCAGGACTGTCTCTGACCCCCCCCACGCCATCCCAGAGGTGAAGATGTTTGCCTGTTCTGCTAGCATGGACAGTTCAGTAGTTGAGACCTCAGGAGTGCAATGGATAACCAACAGATCGGAGCTTTACAAAGCTCCATTACAAATTACCATCACACGATTCTCCCACAGTTGTAGCCTGTAGCTGGTCTCAGGAGAATTTGGTATATGAACATATGAGTTAGCCATAAGTATGGTAGAATGTTGTTATTTGGTGAAATCCATCTTTTTATAATGTTGTTATAACATCGATGTGATGTCACTATGTTGTTAACCCATCGATGGTGCATCATACAAATGGTATAACCATGGGGATCGCTCCGTGCATGCATGCTACATGGATCGACGGCATTCTGAAATGGCCATGGCGGTGAGAGCATAATTTCCACCTGAACAGAGCTGAGCAGAACTGACCTCAGTTTAGCGTGAATTCTCATTTAAAGGACAGCACCTGAACAGTGCAACCCCTCACTATTGCTACAGCGTCAGAACTTTGTGTTAGCTCAAGTTTCTAGTGTTGCACGTGTACCAATGACCTTTTGATAGTTTGGTTCCAGAAGCAAGAGGCAGCCACTGACACTGGTTTTATATATAGGGAATACATCACGCTTTCTCAGCATTCACTTACTGTACGTGATTTATTTCCGTGAGCTGGCCCAGACACAATCTACAAGCAAGTAAATTGTTTTGGGCAAACAAGTCAAAACTTGAAAAGGATGTGCTTATTCTTAAACAAAACAACCTCATTTATCTTCTTACCATTTCCAGAAATATTTTTTATGATATGGTATAAGGCTTTAAATTATATTTTTGAAAGCTGTAACATTTGAACTGATAGGCTTAGAACCTTAAGGTTTTTGTAAATCAGAGCTTCGCTTCTGGTCAACATAAATAGATCATACCAATACAGTTCTCCTGTAATACATGTACAGGTCGCCCCTGAAAAAGGGATCGCTGGTCTCAGAGGGCTTACCTGGTCAACAAAATCTAAATAAATATATGTTGTTAAAAATAACAAGATTTAAAATCTTTTCTGATTGTTCTTTTGCTTTTTATATCACTATATGGAAGGTGTACCAAATCTTGTATTGAAATATCAATGTATTCGACTCTAGGCATTAATTTAAAAAAATGAAGTTTCTAACCCTAGAGGTTTCAAAGTTATCACATTTTAACAAAATTGTCTTTAGAAAGATCTAACTTTGGAACTCTTGAGGGTTTTATATGAAAAGGGCGCGTCTATAAGCAATAGCAACAGTCGCTTACTTAATTGGAAATCAAAACTAAAAACAATTTTTTTATGCGGGGAGCAAGTCCCACATCCCCCCAAATATAGACTGGTGCTGTCACTTAGAGTGGCCTGCATACATCACTTTTCCCCAAGACCCTAAGAAATGTTGCTTCTGTGAAGAAACATACTCACCCAAGCCCTCTGCCGTGCCAACCTGGACTGCATTCCTGATCCTCTAAGGCACACAGCACACAAGTAAGGGACCAACTGCCCTAACCACACCTCCTTATGTAAGAGGACCCTGCACTACAGAAACACAGGTGAGTCATAATAACTCAAAGCAAAACCTGGAAATTATCGCAAATGCGAGCTACAAAAAAATAAAATAAATAAATAACCACCCTAATGTATTATATAAAGCAAATGCTAGGAAAGTGTGGTATATGAAGCTATAATGCCTTCTCATGGGCTAATTAGCTCAATGAACCCACTTGCCCTTTGGGCTTGTGGAATATTAGCTAATTAGCCCCTTTGATGGCATTATAGCCTAATATACCACACTTTCCTAGCATTTATTTTCTATGTATATAACACAGCCTGAAAACTGTATAACACAGCAGTTAAATTCATATGCCACAACTATTTAATCCAAATGCCACAACAATTAAAGTTATCTACTATTGCAATTAATTCCATATACTCAACAATTAAATCCAAGCACCCAACAATTAAATCCACATACCCCTCTATTAAATTCATATGACCATCATGTAACTCTATATATCACAGCCCGAAAACTGTATAACACAGCAGTTAAATTCATATGCCACAACTAATTAATCCAAATGCCACAACAATTAAAGTTATATACTATAGCAATTAATTCCATATACTCAACAATTGAATCCACATACCCCTCTATTAAATTCATATGCCCATCATGTAACTCTATATATCACAGCCTGAAAGCTGTATAACACAGCAATTAAATCCATATGCCACAGCAATTGAAATTATATTCTCTAGCAATTAAATCCATTTACCACAGCAATAAAATCTTTTTAGCACATTAATTAAATGTATATACCCCGGCAATTAAATCTATATGCCACAGCAGTTAAATCTCTATATCACAGCTTGGAAGGTATATAACTCAGCAATTAAAATCCATATAACACAGCAATTAAAGCTGTATACTATAGCAATTAAATTAATATATTCATCAATTAAATCCATATACACATGAATTAAATCTATATGACACTGTTATTAAATCTGTATACCCCAGCAATTAAGTGTGTATACTCACCAGTTAAAGCCATACATATTTAATAAAGGAGCAATGCCCAGTAGGGTGGGTGTTATGCTGGGATAACATCCCACCTCAGGTGGTTGGGTCTGGGGCCACTGGTCGAGGGCATCCAACACCCAAGAAGGGATGTTATCCCAGGATAACACCCACCCTGGAGGTCATTATTCCTATTATACAATGTCTTGTTGTTTTATACAGAATAAAAAAAAATATTTTAAAAAATGTTTTTGTTAGTGTGGAAAAATATTTGTTTCTTAAGAGAAAATGATAGCAAAGCATCAACAAACAATCAACTGGGATGTTATGCCAGGATAACATCCCTGCTCTGGTAGCCAACTGACCAATCAAAAGTCAGGATTCTTTCTTGCCATTGTATAATAAATCCATATACCACAGTAATTAAAACTATTTGTCACAGCAATGAAATCTATATTCCACAGAAATTAAAGATACATATATCACAGCAATAAAAATAACATATTTAAATTATCTACTACCATTAAATCAATTAGCATCTGATTAACACTCAGTTAACAACACATTTTCATATAATTTCATTTCATTTTTATTTTGGTAATCTGGATGCCCATGAACAAAAATTAGCCTGCTTTTAAGGGTGGCCAGGACATAAAACAAACATAATACAATACAGTTGCAAATATATCTACAAACAATTACACAAATTTATCACAGAAGGATAAGCCTTCAATTTTGCTTTAAGAACAAGCATATTGCAGAGAAGGTCTGGAGCAAACAGTTCTTTAAATACATTAAGAAAAAAGGAAAATGACTGAGGAATTATTACGCTGATGGGGGTGGGTAGGGTAATAGAGGAAGATGAACAGAAGGCTCTGAATGACTAGTTTTACTCTGTATTAACAGCTGAGGATATCAGGCACTTGCCTAACAGTCACAAAAAAGCTGCTGCAAGAGGGATCCCAGAAATGGGGACAGTGGTAATCACAGAAGGAATGGTTAGAAAAGGGTTAATGGCCCTGAAAATAAATAAGGCTTCAGGGCCAGATGGGATGCACTAAAGGATGCTCAAGGAACTGATATTGGAACTGGTTCAACCCCTAGCAGGGCTATTAAATAGCTCTCTACAGTCAGGGGTGGTTCTGAAAGATTTGAGGGCAGCAGCCATAGTTCCGCTATACAAGAGCAGAGACAAAAAGCAACCAGGGAACTACAGACCCATTAGCCTTACCTGCATAACAGATAAACTAATGGAGACACTCATCAAAGAGGTAGCATGTGAGGTGGGCTCCTGAATCACGGCGCCATCTGAAACAGTGATGCAATATGGGTAAAAGCCTGAAAGGCGAGAGGGCAGGCAGGGTGACTGGATGTGGTGGGGAGGGCAACCCTAGCAACAGGATGTCACTACAGGTACACGCGTGCGGGGAGGGGAGCGAGCATGGTGAGTGTGGCCTGGGAGGGGGCGGAGGGGATGTAGGGGTGACACTGCAGTCGGCTGCCAAGCTGTACTGTGGCATTGGGAGTTGGCCTCTGCTTGTGGTGCTGGGGTTCCAGGTTCAGGTTTGGGTCTGGGCGCTACTGTGCTTTTCTTGCGCCTGGCCCAAAACCTTATTTTTTTTGCTTTTGCGCCCCCCCCCCAACATGCATCCCCTTGGAGTTGAGAATCCTGTAATTAGGTGGAGGTGCGGGGGGGCAAGCCCCTCACAGGTGGGGCACAGCCCTCCCCCACAGAAAGCAAGTATTTTTTAGTCCCTGGCACCATTTTTCCATGCACCGAGGTTGTCAGGCTGGCAAAATTGTTTTTGCCACCTTGACATTGCTCTTCTGTGGGTCGTCCTTCTGCAGTCACCCATATCACATGGCACCATCAAAGATGGCCTAGTGGACTACCTGGAGAGAAATGGGTTTCAGAATAATAAGCAGCACAGGTTCATTGCAGAGAGGTCTTGTCAGACTGATGTAATGGTGTTCTTTGACTGGGTAACTAGGGCAGTGATAAGGGTCAAGCAGTGGATTTTCACTACTTCGACTTAAGCAAGGTGATCAACTCAGTGCCACACAGAAGGTTGCTGAAGAAGTTAGAGGAATTGGGGGCAGCGAAGGATCTAGTTAGACGTGTGGAAAGCTGGCTAGGGGAGAAACAGCAAAGAGTGGTGGTAAACAGAACCAAGTAAGGGGAGAAGGAGATCATGAGTGGGGTGCCACTGGGTTCACCCCAGGGCCAGTCCTTTTTAACATGCTCATCAGTGACAATGAAGAGGGTGTACATGGCAAGATGTGGCTCTTAACAGATGACACCAATCTCTGTGGCAGAATAGAGAGTGAGGGAAGAGTTAGGAGCTGCAGAGGGATCTGCAAAGGTTAAAGAGGTGGTCCAACATTTTTCAGGTGAAAATTAATGCCAAGAAGTACAAAGCGGTGCATGTAGAGAAGAAGAACCAGGGATGGAGTACTGGATGTGAGGGGTTAAGTTGGACACTAACAGTGAGGAAAGGGACCTGGGAGTCACCATAAATGACTCCCTAAAACAATCTAGCCATGCTAACAAGGCCTACAGCAAGGTAACCGGTGAGTTGGGGTGTATGGGGGGGGGGGTTGACAACAGGAGTAAGGAGATGATACTGCCTCTCTATAGATAACTGGAGAGGCCACATTTAGAATACTGCACCCAGCTCTGCAGCTTCCACTTAAGGAAAGACAAAAACAACCTAGCAACGGTGCAGAGTAGGGCAACCAAAATGATTCAGAGCCAGCAGGACAGATCCTGTGCGGGTTGGCTTAAGACCCTGAACATGTACTCACTGGAGACCAGGAGGGAGAGTAACGATATGATAGAGTCCTTCAGGTTCCTTAAACAAATGAAAAAGGTAGATCATGTGGAAATATTCATCAGGACTGGCAAATCAAGAACATGGGGACATGAGTAGAAGCTGGCAGAGGGCAATTCAGGAGAGATGGGAGATTTTCTTTATTTTACAGAGAGAGGGACTGAGGCATGTAACAGCCTACTAGCAGAGGTGGGGGTGCAAGAACCATCATTGGTTTCAAACACAGCTGAGACCGCGTAAACAGCTTAATAGTTACACAGGGAACAAGCATTTGTCAATGCCGAATGCTGTCTCGCTGGCAGTGGCATTGGTAGTGCCAGAGTTAGAGATGCATAATAGGAACGGCAGTGAAGTATTAAAGTAACGCCAACCCCACCCCCACCCTGTAGAGACCAACAGGCATTGGGGTGTGCCTTTGGGTCGTCAGCTATAACGCTCATGCCATTTTACCTCACCCTACCCTGTAGACACTGACAAGTGTCGTGGTGTGCTTTGGGGTCTTTGGGCCTTATACTTACCCCATTCCATAAGGAAATACACTGAGGTGGATGCAGTATAGGAGAATGAGGTGAACTTTGTGGCCGAACATGGCAAGGCACACCACGATGCCTGTCACTGGCTGCAGGGTGGGGGTGGAATGGCGTGAGCTTTACAGCCGATGATTCCAAGTCACACCCCTGATGCCTGTCAGTGTGTACAGGGTGGGGTGCTACAGTTGGAAACCCTAACACCGTAGGCATGTGTTGGCATTTTCACTCTAAATTTTCAACATGGGCTTTTTGTGAGCCCACCTCATGAAAAGTGGCACAATCAGTTTGCTAGCTGAAAGGTGGTTTTGCACAGTGGCTATGCCATTTGATGATACAGGGACGAAAACACATTTTGGGCAGTATGTGGAAAATGACAACTGTATTGTTCATGAGGAGATGTAAAGAAATGGCAACGTTGAAAATCTGGAGTGAAAATATGAAACATTGGTGAAGTCATGAGCATGCATAGAAACTCTGCAACACACGTCCATAACCCAATTATTTTTGGGATTTTGTTTAACCACATTTTTAACATAGGCATTTTGCCCCCATGAACAGTGGCACTGTGTATTTTTTTAATTTGTCCCAAATGTTGATTTCCCACAGTGACCATGCCATTGTGCGCCACAGGTGTGAAAACAAATTTAGGGCAGGATGTGAAAAATGACAGCTGTACTGTTCATAAGGAGGTGTGAAAAAATGCCAGTGTTGAAAATCTGGCATGAAAATATTGCAAATTTGCAAAGTTACAAGGGTGCGTGGAAACTGCACAATGCACACTTGTAACACAGTCATTTTATAGAATTTCGTCACCAAATTTTCAACATAGGCATTTTAGGACTTTTGCTCATGAACAGTGTCACTGTCATTTCCTCAGACTGTCCTGAAAACTGATTTCGCACAGTGACCGCACTGTTCTGCATTGGACATGTGAAAACATATTTCAGCCAGGATATGGAAAATGACAGCTGTACAGTTCATAAAGAAGTGCAGGAAAATGCCAATTTTGAAAATCTGGAGTGAAAATATTACAAATTCACGAAGTTACGAGCGCGTGTGGAAACTGTGCAATGCACGCTCATAAAACAGTCATTATTGGGGTTTTTTCCACCAAATTTGCAACATAGGCTTTTTGAGAGCCCCCCCTCATGAACAGTGGCACTGTCGTTTTGTTAAACAGTCCAAAAGGTGATTTCTTGCAGTGACCATGAAATTACCTTTCAGGGCTGAGTAATGCCATGACAGTGCCTGAATTCATGAGGAGGAGTCCCAATAACCCCATGTTGAAAATTTGGTGCCAGAATTCCCCAAAATGGCTGAGATATGCACCAAAGTTGAAAAAAAACTATTTATGCCATTATACAGCTTACTGGCATTTCTTCAGTTCGCGGTCAACTTTGAAGAGTGTAGACGTGTTCCCGGTCCACCGAAGATCATTGCACCAGACTCCGAAGGTAAGTATGGGGTAAGAGGGTGTGTGGGAGGCAGGGTGCACAGAGGGTGAGCGCGGGTTGGGGAGGGGGCAGAGGCCAGGGACTGTTTTCTTTACAGGTTTTAAAAAAAAAAAAATTGTGGAGCAGTTTTTCTTTTCAGGGATCTGGCATGCTGGGGTGGGCTCCAGTGTGCCATCTAAGTGTTTTAGGGATGCTGTAGCCAGCGAGGATTGGGCACCCCGTTGGTACATACAGAAGGGGGGACAAGAGCCGAGGGGATTAGGCACCCCCTGGGCCACAACAAAAGTGGGGGACATTATGCTGAAAGTGGGCCCCATCGCAAAAGACTGTGGAGGGGCACATGATGCCGAGGGACTGGACACCCCCTTGGCATTCATTTTAAATGGAAGGGGGTCATTATACCGGCAGGGAGTGGGCTTCCCTGTCGGCATTGTGACAGGCAGCGTCAGTCACTGCCGCCATGTTGCATGCATGTTGGGAGGCATGTTGTGGTCCCACTGCATGAGAGCTTTGCTCTCATTGCAGCAGACCTTTTCTTAGATCTGGTGGCCACATTAGGGATGTGTGATGTCAATGTCTGCTGCTGGCTGATTGGGTAATGAGGGACGCACCTACTGATACGTGCCTTGCATTCGCCCACAGTGACCGCACCTCCAAATCTGCTACTACCGCAAGATGTTGACTCGTGCGCAAGAGCGAGCCAACATAAAAAGCAGTAGAGCAGGAGGAAAGGAGGACGGTGAGGGCAATAATCCAGACATTAGGTCCTGATGTAAGATAGGGTGAAACAGGAGAGACTGGATGGACTGATGTTTCTTTCTGGCAACATTTTTTATGTTTCCATAAATGATAAAAAACAAGGTAAGGAATTATTGAACAAGGCTACTTTGTAACACAAAGAGGTGTTTGGGGTGAGATATTTGTATCACATAAATATTTATGAGAGTGTACAACTGTTTTCTTTAATTGGCTTTGTAAATTTTCTATGTTGTATGTATTTATAAAAATGTAATAAAAATGTTATTGATGAAAAAAAAATGCTGACCTTGATTTCTGATCATGGATGAAATTACAAATCAGTTCCCACAAACTGCCCTAGTAGAGACCCCAGAAGAAGCTCTTGGAAAAAGACATCCCACAGACTTAGGAAGTAAAGTCAGGGTAGCTCTTTTCAAGAAACAGGCTGCCTATAGCCACCAAACTGAGCCTTGAATTAAGCAATGATGAATAAATCCTGGAAAGTGAGTTAAAAAATGTAGAATTTTATTGTAGAGGATTCCTGCCCTTACTGGCTCAGTGTGCCTCTCCCAAATAAGATTGTTTAAATAAATAAATAAATACATAAATAGTCTAAAACTGATAATACAAAGTTTTGAGCTAGGACTTTCCTTTCTGTGTTTCTGGTAAAAACGAATCATTAACTTTGTGGAGTAATCCCAGTCAACCATGAATAAAGCAGAAGCAGCTACAGTGCAGTGCAGTAAGTGGCATGTCTCAAAATACTGTATGGCAAAAGGACATAATTGCCATTGAATTACACTGTTCACTGCAGTTTCTTACAGAACATGTGGGCAGCATGTGTGCAGCATGCATGCTACATGTTTATTAAGCATGCTGCAAGCATACTACATGTTAATTAAGCATGCGGCATGCATTCTGCACACTTTTATTTCTGTAAGGGGTATACAGCAGCATTGTGTGACATACTGCAGCATTACTGCATTGCATCCTGGCTGGCGCCATTGTAGATGTAATAAGCAGCAAACAATTGGCAGAACATTTTAGTAATTTTTAAGAGTCGTCCATTATTGCATTTTATTTCTGAAGTGTTTTCTTTTTCTATGTGCTCATTAGATGGTTTTCTATCAAATGGGAAACAGCGTGATGTGAAAAGCAATGTTTTACCTGGAAGCAGACGTATCTAGTTCTGTTCCTTCCACTGCATCATCAACATGTGACCACACTCATTGTTACATCACAAGCCCTGCTGCCTGATTGGTAACACGTGTCACAAGTTACCAATCAAGCAGGATGAGATTGGCTTTTGTTCTTTACAAGTGGTGTCACAGTCAGTGAAGCTGCAATGCTGAGGATGTATCGGGAGGAACAGAACTGACAGTGTCACCCTCCAGGGGAATACCACCTCACACGTCACACCTAGTTCTGTTGGGTACAAAATCTTCTAATTAGCAGAACAAAAAAGAAAAATATAAGACGTCAGATATAAGAAGCGATAGCTGTCTACTTCTGACTATGAATTTCAGGCAGTGCACTAGCTCTTCAGTCATTGTTGCAGTAGGAGAAACAAATGAAAAGGTATGATCTAAAGTGAAACCCAAGTATGAAAACTGAGTCACCAGTTGAATTCTACTACCATCCAAGTTCCTCATCCAAAAGTCCTGATCACTGACCATCCTGTTTTCAGCACCTCTGGAAACCAATATTTGTGTTTTTTTTAATTACCATTTTATTAACAAACTAAGGCTAATTATACGTGACATAAAGCTAGTTCTGCACAGCTACTTCATGTTGACCATCCTTATGTACTCCCACCCATCCTTCTGTACTGAAAGTGGGGGTTTCTATATCCTAGGTGCACTATTTTGCACTTTTTGGCATTGAATCCTAACTGCCATGTTTTTGACAATTATGCAAGTTTCCCAAGATTCCCTGCACATTTTTTCCACCCCTTCCTGAGTCTCCACCCTATTGCAGATTTTGGTACCATCTGCAAAAAGGCGTATCTTCCATTCCAACTCTTCTGCAATGTCCCCTATGAAGATATTGAAGAGGGCTGGTCCCAGTATTGAGACCTGTGGTAGCCCACTGGTCACACTTCCCTCCTTAGAGTGAGTGCCATTAATCACCACCCCATGCCTCCTTTCCTTTAACCAGTTTCTAATCCAGTTTACCAGTGGAATCCATCAACACGATGGCAGCTAAAGGGGAGGTGGTGCTGTTAGGTGACTTCAGTCTGAAAGATGTGGAATGGAGCATCCCAGCTGCTGCCTCGGCCAGGAGCAGGGACATCCTGTACTCTGTACAAGGGGCATGCCTCGGGCAGCTAGTGTTAGAGCCCACCAGGGAGGGTGCAATTTTGAACTTGGTACTCACCAATGGGGACAGAGTTGAGGAAATCAGGGTGGGTGAACACCTGGGATCTAGTGATCATCGCACAGTGTGGTTTAGCATGAATACAGTGGCAGAGTCAAGCCACACAAAGGCAAGGATCCTAGATTTCAGGAGGACGGATTTTACTAAGATGGGGATATGTCTCAAGCATGCCCTGGCATGGAGGGACAGAAGGGGGTGAGTGGAGGAGCAGTGGGCCCATCTGAAAGGTGCCATAGTGGAGGCAACAAACCTTTGCATTAGGCAAGTAAACAAGGGTAAGAGAAAGAGAAAGCCACTATAGTTCTTAAAGGTAGTGGCCGGGAAGGTAAGGGCAAAAAAGATGGCTTTCAGGAAATATAAGGAAACATGTCAGGAGGAGGACAGGGAAATTTATCTAGATAAACAGAGAGAGGCAGGCAAAGCAGTCAGGAGTGTAAAGGCACAAATGGAGGAAACAATAGCACAGGAGGTAAAACAAAAGGAGAAAGGACTTTTTATAGGTACATTAGTGAAAGGAGAAAAACCAGGGATGGGATAGTAAGGCTTAAAGGGGAAGAAGGAGAGTGTGTGGAAGGGACCTGGATAAAGCATCAATACTGAACAAATATTTTTGTTCTGTATTCACAGAAGAGGAAGGTGAGGGATCACAGATGACATGAACAAATATGGGAGGAAAATGGACACCAGTCCATTTACGGAAGAGCAAGTCCTAAAAGAACTCGCAAAGCTGAACGTGGACAAGACAAAGGGACCAGATGGGATACATCCTAGAATATTAAGGGAACTATGGGAGATGCTGACGGCACCATTGGCAGCCCTGTTCAATGAGTCACTCAATATGGGAGTGGTTCCGGAGAACTGGAGGAGGGCAGATATAGTCCCTCTTTACTAAAGTGGCAGTAGGGAGGAGGCTGGAAACTACAGACCAGTAAGCCTCACCTTGTTAGTGGGGAAAATTATGGAATCACTAATTACGGAAAGGATTGTTGAACACCTTGAATCCAGTGGAACACAAGATCTGAGACAGCATGGATTCACAGCGGGAAGGTCATGTCAAACAAATCTAATTGATTTCTTTGATTGGGTGACTAAGGTCGTGGATCTGGGGGGAGCGGAGGATGTGGCCTACCCAGATTTCAGTGAGGCCTTCAATACCGTTCCACATAGAAGACCTGTGAACAAGCTGGGCAGCCTGGGAGTGAGTCATAAGGTGGTAAACTGGGTTAGAAACTGGTTGAGTGATAGAGACAGAGGGTCATGGTAAATGGTAATCTGAGAAAAGGACGGTGACCAGTGGGGTGCCACAGGGATCAGTCCTGGGCCCAGTTTGATGTCTTCATAAGTGACATTGCAGAGGGGCTGGAGGGGAAGGTGTACTGCTTTGCAGATGACACTAAGATCTGCAACAGGGTGAACACTCCGAGAGGGTTGGAAAAATGAGGAGGGACCTAGGTAAACTGAAGGAATGTTCCAGAGTGTGGCAGCTGAGATTTAATGTGAAAAAGTGCAAAGTCATGCATTTGGGGCCCAAGAACCCAGGGGAGGATTACATGATGATTGGGGGGGGTGGGACTGAAGGTCACCAAACAGGTAAGGGATTTGGGGGTAATCATATCTGATGACCTAAAGGTGGCCAAACAATGTGCCAAATTTATAGAGAGGGCCAGTGGGGCACTGGAGTGCATAGGAAGAGGTATCACCAGCAGAAGAAAGGAAGTGGTGATATCTCTGTACAGAGCAATAGTGAGACCTCATCTGCAGTACTGTGTCCAGTTCTGTAGACCACATCTCCATAAGAACACAGACAGGGTAGAGGCAATTCAGAGAAGGGCAACAAAAATGGTGCGGGGTCTGCACAAAAAGTCATGTCAGAGGAGACTGGAAGACCTCAATATATATACCTATCCTATTTATATCCTATAAATATCTTGGTATAACCTTTGACCCTGCACTTTCATTCCATGGACATATATCTGCCCTAAATTCTGTCGCCAACTCACGGCTAGGCATTCTTTACCGGCACAAGAAATGCCTCCCTCCTGATGCCCTCCGCCTGGCTGTCACCTCCTCTGTCATGTCTCTCATTGACTATGGCCTTCCTGTCTATGGCTCAGCAGATCAGACTGCCCTCAACAAGGTTCGCCTCACAGTAAATAAGGCCTGCAGGCTTATCACTGGTGCTCCCAGACTCACTCACACATGTGAGCTGTACACCCTAGCTACCCTACTCAACCTGGAAGAGCGACTCATGTATCAGACAGGCCAGCTCACCTTTAAAGCCCTGCATGGCCTATCCCCCATAGGCCTATCCAACTCCATTCACCGTACTGCACCGACCCTGATCACGCACAGCTCGTCAAGAGCTACCCCAGTTATTCCGAGAGCCAGGACCTCACAAGGTCAGAGGGCATTCCCCTACCGTGCGCCCCACTGGTATAACTCCTTCCCTGCCAGTGTCTCAAACTCTCTAACCTTAGCTTGCTTTAAGCCCAGGCTCAGAAACTTCCTGCTTAGCTCCCCCGCAATGCAACTGCCGCTAGCCTAGTGAAAAAAAAAAAAAATATATATATATACTCTGTTTGACAATGCTCACTGAGCGCTCCCCCTTCCTTTCCCTACTTATTCCTCCTCCCCATCTCCTCCCTTCTACCCCACCAGCCTCCCCGACCATAAGTTTTGCACCTTTTGTTATCTTTTGCTCGTTGGAGATTGTACTCTATTGTAACAAAATTGTAATTGAACTGTAACTTTTTTGTTTGTAAGTACGGTGTCCCTTGTACTACTGTTCTGATGTCCTCTTTGTGACGAGGTACCTTTGTAAATGAGCCTCTGGCTCAAAGGTTTCTAAACTGATGTTTAACTAAATAAATAAATAAATATACCTTGGAGGAGAGAAGAGACAGGGGAGATATGATAGAAACCTAGTCATATCTAAGAAGCATAAATAGAGTACAGGAGGGTAGCATCTTTCAGAAAAGGAGATGTCCGGGAATGAAGGGAGCATGACATGAGGTTGGAAGGGGGGTTAACTAAGGGGTAGCATGAGGATGTATTTCTTCACAGAAAGGGTGGTGGATGCATGGAATAGACTCCCAGCAGAGGTGGTGGGGGCAAGCATAGTGAGAGGATTCAAGCATGCATGGAACAGGCATAGGGGAACCCTAGCAACAGGAATGAGGATGTAAAGTTGGAGATCAAGTAGGGTCTGTGGCTTTATAGTAGACAGGGAAAATGGGCAGACTTGATGGGCCTAGCAGTCCTTATCTGCCGTCAGTTTCAATTTCTATGCTACCACTATGAATCCTACTCCCAGGCTGGTCAACTTCTTATCAGCTTTCCACATGGCACCATGTGAAAGGCCTTGCTGGAGTCTAAATAGGCCACTTCCACTTCTCTCCCTTAATCAATTTCCCTGATCACCCAGTCAAAGAAATATAATCTGAAGGTCTCTATTAGATTTGTTTGCCAAGACACCCCCCCCATGAATCTGTGTTGTCTGTGGTCTTGCAGCCCATTGGATTCAAGATACTCTATCAGCTTTCCTTTCAGTAGTGCTTCCATCAGCTTCCTCACCATTGATGACTTCTAGTTGCCAGCCTCCTCCCTGTCATCATTATGTAGAGGGACATCAGCCCTTCTCCTGTCCTCTGGAACCACTCCTGTTTCTAGCGAGTTTACTAACTAACTAGCACACTAATTGTTAACTAATTGTTAACTGCTAAATGGATGCTGAATAAATTAAATATGCAATGGTCTGACTGAAAATATGCAGTTTATCATCACTTGCAAGGGAATAGCAATTTCATAACTCACTCATGTATGTGCCACTTGTGAGTTACGATCCTGCCCCCTCACACCTGAAGATAAACTGCATATTTTGATTCAGATCATTACATAGTCTATGTGTATGCAGTATCTCTCTCTCTGTCTATATATATATATATATATATATATATATATATATATATTATATACATACCACATTACAAAGAGAACAATAAAAATATGTTTCAGTAGTAGTAATATCCCATAAACTTTATTTTCACGGGATTTGATGATTAAAGGACAAGTCCCGTTTTCAAAGTCATCCTGCCACAATACTGAAAAGATACTGACGATACATTAATGTTACTGTACAACAAATCTAGTAGTTTATAATGCTATATTTCAGGTCCCTGTGGAGTGGAACTCCTACCGAATAGTTAAAGAATGGAACTGAAGTAGTCTGGTAGGTAGGTGGATGTCCTCTAGACTATGCAGGCATTGACTGGATTGTTTTTTTTTTTTTCAGGGTGCATTCGTTTGCTGCTATGGAGCTGTTCCCCTGAACCTGATGAAGGCAATCTGTCGTGTCAACTGCTGGTTTCTCCACATGGCTATGTCTGCACTGGACTCTGCAGTCTATCTCATGACGCTGGTCTTCTTGCAACAGCATGCAGCCAGTGAGAGGAGCCCGTACAAGATAATCAAGCAACGGAAAAATCCAAAAGAAAAGGTTCATTCCCAAATAACCAAAGTGCAGTTCTTCACTGCGAGATCCCTTCCGGGGGCAGACATATCCCCTCCTGGGGCATTAGCTGAATAAGAAAACATACATCAATTGTTATTTCAAAACTTTTCATTAGTAAAATAAAACAAATGGTCCAAGGCTCATTTTGTATTGTGTTACCCTGGAAATGTCTTTTTATATGTTTGCAATACAAAAGACAAAATAAACATTTTTAATTGGACTTACTGAAACAATTTGACCTTTGTTGGCATCGGAAATATTTGCCATTTCACTGTTTTACTATCTCTATCCCATTTTTGGAAAGAAAATGAAATAACGTTGACATGTCTCACTAGTTACAATAATTATGTACACTGGTTTTAAATCAGTTAGTTTTTTTGTCAAGAAAATTCATTTTTCACAGTTAGTTTTTTTGTCAAGAAAATTCATTTTTCACCTGGCAATCCATCACATGAGCAAGCCATGCTGCGTTTTTTGACTAGTATTTACATTCCTTAGTGTTGCAGATATACAACTGCAGGGAATTTTGCACCCTCCCCAAGTTTTCTGTTTTCAGGCTGCAGTGGTAAGATTTATGCAAGGTGGCATTCTGACTGTGTGCCACGGCTAGGTGGCAAAGGCCATCGGGGATATGGAGCCCCACGTTCTTTTTGCACTGGTGGGGAGTCAGGACAC
This sequence comes from Neoceratodus forsteri, assembly GCA_016271365.2. Classification (NCBI taxonomy): domain Eukaryota; kingdom Metazoa; phylum Chordata; order Ceratodontiformes; family Ceratodontidae; genus Neoceratodus; species Neoceratodus forsteri. Next base: position 46,282,740 of record JADMNL010000030.1, on the reverse strand, counting down.
AGTGCCTGTCAGTATATTGCTTCTCCTGGGATGTACAGTACTGTTGGTATATTAGGATTATAGATGTGGCGGAGCTGATATTTACCAGTGAAATTAGCACAAAGTGGTGAAAATTCACACTTCGCAGAGCTTCGCGAAGTTTTCCCAGAACCGAAAAACTTCGACTTCACCTGAATAGCGAAGTTTTTGCTGCAAAGTGTGGAATGTTGCCTGTGAAATTCCACACGTCACGGTGAAACTTTACACTTCACGGATCAATCTGTGCTCTACAAATTGCATGGAATTTGCAAATTGCATTTTGTGGATTGCACGAAATTCATGAATTAATTAATGGAGCGAAGTTTGCTGACTTCGCCAATCGTTAGTTAGGATGCACACTTCGCTACCTTGTTCCCAGCAGTGTAGCACAATGCATTACTGGTCACAAGACTGACTCTGCAGGACTTCCAGGATTTTGATCTGTGCCTGTAATATTTTATTTTGGGGGTTCTGAAACCTGGAAATCCAAACCTTCTGAGAGCCTTGGCTACACCTGGTCACACGTCCGTTCCAACCACTGATGTCTGTTGTTATTCAGGATGATGGCTCTACAACAATAGCTTAGAACAGCTAGTCCAACTCATGCATCATCTCCACTTGACTTACACGCTTGTGCTTCCACCAAATTGTCCTCATAGAAACATAAGATTTGATGGCAGATAGCGACCGCTTGGCCCATCCATTCTGCCCATTTCTCTCTACCTACAGTATTACCGCAGACCATGCCCAATCTACAGCTCTTTCTCCTGCCCCCCCTTCTTTTTCACTATGATTCCCTTGTGCTTATCCCATGTATTTTTAACCCCCCCCACTGTTTTACCCCACCACCTCTGCTGGAAGGCTGTTCCAGGAATCCACCACTCTTTCTGTGAAGAAATACTTCTTCACATCTCTCCTGAATCTACCCCCCTCCATTTTCATAGCACATTCTTTTGTTCTTGAGGACCTTTTCTTCTGAAAAATACTTCCCTTCTGTACCGTATTTGCCCCCCATGAGGTATTTGCAGATCTGTATCATTTCCCCCCCATCCATCCTCTGTTCCAGGGTGTACATATTGAGGTCCTTTGGTCTCTCCTCATAGGGGTTTTGATGCAGACCCTGCACCATTTTAGTTGCCCTCCTCTGGATCACCTTGTCAGGGTGTTCAGCCCTGCACAGGTTCTTGGTGGGTGTAAATCAGCAAAAGAGACAACAGACAAGCGGCACATTCGGTAATAAACTTGTTTATTACACAAAAGTAGACAGATGCCTTAAACAGGTCTTACCAATAGACACCGGGAGCCCAAGTTTCCTAATACCCCTAGGGATGAAGATGGTCTCGGAGGAATACGTAATACAGTAACTTATATACAGTGATAATTACCATGACAACTATTACATTTGTAATATGTTAGTTATACAAAATAAGCCCTATTGGCTAAAAGTTATGTGGCTCCACAGCGTTATCTATAGATATACAAAATGTGTAAAATCAGCTTAAAACAAGAACAAATAAGTACACATAATACAGGAAATAAGTGTGGTGTTACATAAATCTGCATGATGGTAGTGTAGGCTATACAATGACATCTCAGAAGAGTAAACAGAGACCACATAAATGTATTCTTAGCATATTACTTGAAATATGTTTCTTAGCAATGATATAATTACAGTATGTCCCTGGTCACTTACACTTACACAGTAAGTACCAATGCCCTAAATATTAGTACTGATTAGGTATAACATAGCGTATATAATCCATGCTGCACAATGGGTTGCCAATAAGAGTTTAGAGACCAAGCATAACAACCTCCACTATGTCTACTGTATGTCCTTCCAGAGATGTGGTCTCCACAGCTGGACACATTACTCTAGGTGGGGTCTTACCAGCAATCTATACAGAAGCAACACCACGTCCCTTTATCTGCTTGTGATACCCCTCCCTCCCTGTGCACTCTAGCTTCCCACTAGCCCTCCCTACTGCCTTGTTGCACTGCCTGGCCACCTTTAGGTGATCTGCTATGATTGCTCAGAGGTTTCTTTCCTGCTCGGTGGCTGTCAGCACCACTCCACCCATTTTGTACTCTGCCCCTGGGTTTCTGTGCCCCAAGTCCATTATTTTACACTTTTTCACATTGAAACCCAGCTGCCATACTCTTGACCACTCCTCTAGTTTTCTCATGTCTCTCTGCTCATCCTTTTCACCCCCCCCGGAGTGTCCGCTCTATTTCAGATTTTGGTGTCATCCACAAAGAGGCAGACCTTCCCTTCCAGCTCCTCTGCAATGTCACTTATAAAGACATTAAAGAGGACAGGTAAGTCCTCAGATAATTTTACCTCACCTACCCTTCTATGGTACTAAATGATAAGGGATAGGCATTATAGCTCCACTCCAGTAAGTAAACTGTCAGCTGTGAGCTTGCTGCTGTTAAAGTGAATAGTCAGCACTAAGAGCCCTGCTTCTAAGTGTGGGACTGGGCCCACTTTGCAATTTGTGTGCAGAAGCATTTTTGTTTACTTACTGTTTACTGCATTAATTGTATCAGACTGATTCTGGTTCCAAGCTGACCCAGAATCCACTGCAGCTGACATCAGAAAAGAACTACAACAGTGGGAGATTCAGTAGCTTGCAGTGCATGCCAGAGGTTTTATAAGCTCTTATATTTTGTTTGCTGGTCCTGCTGTCTTCCTGGGGCTAGGTACAGTCAATGAGGACCAACTGTGCCTAGCAGTGGGAGAACAGAAATACCTTCAAACCTTGGATCTGAGCTTATAAAATCTCTAAGACTCACTGCAGGCTATCAAATCTTCCACTGCTGAGGCCCTGCTCTTATGTCTGCTGCAAAAGATTCTGGGATTTCTGGTTTCAGAAAGGTCATGTCAGCTTGGAAGTCAGAGAATCAGCCTCACACAGTCTTCTATACTGTATTAAACAGTAAGTTAAAAAAAAAGTTTTTGCACGCAGAGCACAGATGGGGAAAAGCCCCACACTTGGGTGTGAGACTCTTAGTCCTGACTGTCCCTCTGTAAGTTACAATTGCTCAGAGGATGCGTAGTGTTTGTATGCTATAACCTATGACAGATCGTGGGTGTATCGGGGCATTAATGCAAGCCCCGGGTATGTTGTGAGGCATGAGGGCAAAGCCCAAGTGACTTCAACCAGCTGGGAAGTGCATTAATGCTCTGATACACCCATGGTCTGGAGTGGTTTATCGCACTAATAAAGTGTTCCACCTTATTATTAAAAATAAATAAATAAGAAGCTTTTTAAATTTAGAAATATGTGTTTTCTTTTGAATGTATACCTCCTCCAAAAAAAGTAGTTCATTTTCATACAAACTATATATGAACATTTTTTTTGACATCTAAATAAAGTACACCTGCTTGCAAGTTGAATTCTGTTGTTTTTGTTATATTCTTTCTTTGTGTGCAAATACTGTAAATAAATGTTGTAACTAAACAGTGACGTCACTTGTAGCTCGAAACGTGAACACCTTTTTTGCAGTCAGTAAACAGTCAAGTAGAAATGTATGTGTATACTATGTGACTTACAACTTACACTTTTTTTTTATTTCAATGCTTTAACTATTCAATTAACAACCTGTCTGCGATGTTGCACTTGCTCAAAAAAGACAGTCTGAGGCACTACATTCACTACAAATCTAAATGACTTTTTTTTTTTTGCAAATCACAATGTTCAACCAATTGTGCTCAAGATTCACACCTTAAAGCTGGATTGGAACACAGATCTGTACCTGTGAGCATCAGTCACTGAAAAAAAAAAAGCAAACTTAATGTAATCGAGAAACCGGGGCCAAATACAGACTGTACACTCTGCACTGACACTGAAGCATGTTTATTTTAGTAAATGGCCAAGAATTTAAGAAGTCTGATAATGTCAACACAAGCGGTATTATTACAAGTGCCAAAATGACAACTGTATACTGTATTTAGCTCTGGTTCCTTGTTTACATTAATTTTGATTTTTCTCAGTATGTCAGTACTGTTTTCAGTCTTAAACAGGTTGAAACTAATTTTAGTACTTCTCTCACTTTGCCCACTTTTTTAAATAGCGACTGTTTCAGCAGGATAATGTGAAGGCAGTGATTTTTATTTTTTTAACATTTGGCTTGACGTGCCAGGGGAGCAAGATCAGCATGCCAACCGTGCGTGTACCAGGGCATTAATGAATGGTCAGCTGACACCGTCTACCCAATGGCATGTCTTCATTTGACCTTTCATTAATGCCCATTTTATAACACCTGGTACCCTCTATGATGGTCACTTTGAGCCATAATCAAATAATCATGAATCATTTTTAAGGTTAATTCGAACCCCCTAAATAAAAATAAATAAATAAATAATTCAGTTGAAGTCACCATTCAAACCCCTGGACTCTCCCGGTATGATTAGACATATTCAGTCAGTCCAAAATCTCTGAGCTGTAGTGATGTAATGTGGAATGTATGCAAATATGGAACTAGAATGCTTCATTCAAACTGCTGCCTCTAGGTTGACTATGTTCCATCTAAGTCAGATTTATTTTCTCCATTCAGACAACTAGACACTCCGAAGAGCTACCCTCAGCAACTTCGCTGCAAGTTTGTTTATTTCTGTCAAAAAAAGTGTTATCTCACTATTTTGTTTATTTCTCTGCCTCTAGTAGCTTTTGTTGTTAAGTGAGAGTTATTTGTTTTTTTTCTCTGTTCCTAGCGGTTCTTTTGCAGTTCCCAGGAACTGAGGCCTTCTCAGTTATAGCAGTTTAACTGCCACTTTATTCGACAAAGTTTCACTTAAAGCTCCTTATTTTTAATTATTTAAGGAGTGATTTGCCTTATTTGCGTTTGGTTCCCCTTTTTTGTCAGGAACCAGTCGCGCTTGTTATAAAAATAGTCTTTGTTTAATTGCGGTTTCTTCTTTCCACGGGGAACCAACCACATTTGTATATATTTTCCCCTTTTGGGAGCTTCTTTTTGTGTACTAACATTTGACATGTCAGAAAGACCTGTAGATTTCTCAGGTCCTACACCTGATAGCAAAGCAGAACACGGGAAGCAGATGCTCACAGAGTAAAGGTTTATTTCTAGCAACATGGTACATGCATGCAGGAAAGGCCAGATTATTGTTAGCTGGGAGTTCTGAACCTCCACCATAGGAATGTCATTATAGGAAAACTCAGTGAGCTTACAGTAAGCACTCACAATTATACTAAGATAAGATCAAGTCCCATTGCTATGGTGATGGGCTCATGTACACATTAGCTATGTATTCTACATTATCCTGATTGGCTAAATTTGGTCGGCTGTAGCTGTTATCTAAGTTGCCCTTTTGGCTGCGACATTTGTATGTAATACATTATTATTGTATCAACAGAACAACAATATAGTCACAAATATAGCTGGGTGATCATTATTATCTGCTGATGTCAGCAGTGTACATGCTGGCTGTAGAGGGCGATGTAGACCACACATGTGTAAACAAGATTTCTCAGTACCTTTCCACACAAGGATCACTTTGGCTGGAAATGGCATACAGTTGGTGATAGCATTTCGTAGCAGAATTACATCTAGACAAGTAAATAACTAAGCATAATCAGAAATAAAGGCAAAAGACATCCAGTACATTCTACACTAATCCCTACGTATACATACAATACAACAATGGCTAACTAATGACATCACAATAGCCCACGTGAGGGACCACAGGTCAGGCAGGTCTACATGTATACCATGTGCTGACTAAGTATAGGATTATGGGGATAGCCTGTGCCAACATATCCCCCACTTGTTGCCTGCTAAACTGGCAACACTAGATAGGGAGTGAGAATAGAATGGGTGCATATGGTGATGTCTAAGGGATAGGCAACAAATGGTACAAAGAAGAATCAAGATAGCCTGTCAAATGACAAGGCCTTAAAATGAAATTTTGGCAGTGTATGAGTTAAAACCAGATGTAAATTACCATCAAGCATTAAAACATTCAATTGGGTATCAGCTTTCGGAATAGCATTGCTGATGTGTAAGATGAGTATCTTATCTCTGTATGAGGGTTTATAATTGAGAGTGAATGTGTACATATGCACATTAAAAAAACTTGTAATTCTAGTCTCTAGCCTACAGATAGTTAGGGTCACTGTCAATATTGTCCCATTCAAGAGTGGGTACAGGGGTGATCACAGATTGACTGAGAACGGTTTGTTCATAAAGCACAAAGCAGAAACTAGGTATGTCAACACCACAAATGGTATGTGTAGAAGAAGAGTGGTTGATGATTGTTACCACACAATCTGGTTTCTAAGAACAGTATTGAAAGCTTTTTATGACACAACATTGTCCATTGATAGTGAAGATTTCATTTTGAGATTGGATAAGGCAGGTGATGGCGACGTCAGCTACCTGGCTGGTTAGGCGTAATGGACATTTTTTTTAGACTTGAAGAATCTGTTGACATTGTCTTTTGCAGATAGGCCATTATTAAATGCGTATAACCAGTCCATAAAGTTCAGGTGAGTAACCACAAATTGGCATAGTTACATGCGAAATGTCATTTGCAGAAAGGCTGTAACCCTATATGGCAGATGGAGCTGTGCAGACATTTAGTTGAAGATGAAACACCAGCAAGGTAGGAAAGTTAATGTTCATGTTGCTGGCTGCTGGATGGCTGGATTGGCAGAGGCCTTGGCAGGAGGTGCATTAGCATATTGTTCGTTGAGTCCTTCAGTGGAATAGCCACACATTCTGGTATAGCTTTTTTGGAAAAAGGCTCACATCCCTGCACAAGTATTTACAGTCCATAATAGAACAATCAGTCTGTGTGAGGCACCAGCCAGGCTTGGAAAACACCAGCAGTGAAGAAAAGTTGATGTGTTGCTTGAAGATCTTACATGTGGCCAACCTGTTGAAACCTGTAAACTTGTAAAACTGTTAGAAACACAGTTTAATGAAACACACATAGCTATTTTGGATGGGAAAAATGACAAGGTTACTTGCAATGTCTTTGATTCAGGTGTGGTGTGATATAACCTAAATTCCTAGTACTTGTAAGAGAAAAAGTGGTGGCATCAGCCATGTACTCGGAGGCACAGGCCAAGCTCCAATAATGAGGGCAATACCATTTGGCCATCTGTGAACGCACCCTGCTTCCAGGTCTTGGAAGAGGTCGTGACAGTAATTAAAACATAGTTTCCCTGCCTATGTGTTGTTGTCTGGCCCAGTTTAGGCCTGTCTTATGAAATGAAACTGCAATATTACACATATTGTACACTTTGAACATTTAACTTATGGCTAAATCATGAGTACTGTGCAGCATAGCTTGTGAAAACAACTAATTTTGTTTTCCAGGTTGTTGTGTGCCCCCCATGTCAGATTGACAAATTAACCCAAATAGGGCTAATATACACCCCGGCAGGCCTGTTACACTCACATCCCATTGAGGGCATTTAGAGTGAAACATCCCTGGATGCGGAGCAGTTTCCTGATCTTGTACTTGATAAGCTGCAACTATATGTAGAAATATAATAGCATGGCACCTAAACATATTTGCATTGACACAATGACCATATTGGGCCCTATTCAGGAAGATGCTGAGTGGTTACATACTGCGTAAATGCAGTGCATAGCCACCCCGCACCTGCCTGCACTGCACCCCCGTGTAATTATTCACCTACCATATGCCCCCCAACATCTGATACCCCAGCTGGTGTGGTGCTCCACACTGGGGTGGGCTGAGGCAGTGCAGTGGGTGTGCCAGCACTCCATGGCATTCTTCAAGGTGCAGAGTACTGTGTGCGGGGTGTGGATGGCTATACAATTCCAGGGCAGATGTAAAGCTGGTATGCACCCCCCTGGGTAGTGGTCACCACCCACAGCCATGACAGTGGGGATCCACGGACCTCCCAAAACAGATGCCCCTGCCATTGTGGCACTCCTTGGTGGGCTGGGAGTGGCAAACTGGACACATTCCCAATGGTGCAGTTGGCACACGGCACGTTGGCTGCCAACATGGTGCCCCACAGGTGGAAGTAATCCACTGTTGTGACCTAGGGTGGGCAGCTGATTGGCTGCCTGTCTGGATTCACCACTCTGCACCCGACCACCCCCAGGGATCCTGCATGCCATGGGGGTGGGGCCATGGAAAGGAGCTGCGCTGAGGCCGATGTTGGTGATTGCAGCCCCACACGGATCCCCTGCTGGTGTGGAGCTGTGTGGGCAGGATATGGGCCTTTGGCACATAGTTCCCACCCATTAGTGAATAGCCCCCATTGTGCATAGTGCACCATAACATATTTGTAAATTTACAGAGACATTTACCTTTGAGCTAAGAGCTCATTTACAAAGGTTCCTCATCAGTACGGTGAATTAGAGAGACACAGAGACAAAAAAGAATACATATTAGCAGTAATAATATACAAGGAGGCAATCAGATGATACAACATAAGATCTTAGCTAGTTACAGACTAGAGGAGTAAAACATGCGAACATGCTGAGACAGTTCTTGTCATACGTGCTGCAGGCGGGGAAGACAGACGTTTTATTTGTATTGGAGGGTGGGCCTAAAACCTGTGCCTGTTGAGAAGGGCAGGACCTAGAAGGGGAAGAATAGGAGGTGAGGGGGTGCAATCAGAGGGTGATGGGAGTGAACAACAGAGAAAAACATGGTTTGAGGGAAGGAGGGGGGGTATGGGTGGATTTACAGAGGGGAGGGCCTTCGCTGCATGATATCTGGCTAGGTGGAATTGAGGGGAAGGGGGAGGGAACCATGGGGAGAGGAGGACCAATGGGGGGAAGGGAGGTGTAGAAAAACTAAGAGGGTTGTAGGGGAAAACATGTGCAGTGGGCTTCAGAAAGAGAGGTGGGGGGCATATATTATGTTCATTGGTCACAGAATACTGGTAGTTGTAATACATCAAACAGTACTACAAGTACTGGTTGAGGAATGATATATTACGCACAATACCCACAGTCAATGGTTGTTGTAAGCAGGGCACGAAGCTTGGTTTTGAATGGACCTAGTTTGGTTGCAATCAGAATTTCGTCAGTCAATGTATTTAACCAATAGGGCACCTGATATTCATAGGATTGTTGGCCTTGGGAGGTCCGTTTGAAAGGGACTAGAAAGGATCGGCTGTTAATACCTCTAGTACTTCTACCATTGTTAGACTTACTGAGTAGTTTCTGAACACCAGGAGGCATTAAGCCCATTGTGGATTTCATGGCCAATAGGCAAACCTGGTACTTTATGGTGTGGGAGAGGCAATGAGCTCCTGACACAAGTCTGCATGCCTTACTGAGCATCATTTTTATACGCTTGAGGGCTGAGTCAGTTGCAGCGCTGTACACCACCAGTCCATAGTCTATTAAAGATAGAACTGAGCTAGTCACCGCTAGATTTAGTGCTTCATTGGTGAGGCACTGTTTGTTCCTGTGAAGAACTCCTAGTCTGGCATTAGCCGCTTTGACAATGAGATTGATATGCTGGGTAAAAGTGGGAGAGCAGTCTAGGGTAACCCCTAGATACTTGAAGGTTTGCAACATTTCAAGTGGTTCGTTATTGCAGTTCATTACATTCAGGCGATGGGTCCTATTTCTGCTATGAGAGGAGGTGAAAAGCATGGTTATGTTTTTTTTATAGTTAAGCAGCAATTTTGATTTTAGAAACCATGCTTCGATTTCGGAGAAATTGGATTGCATTCGATTTTCTAATGCTACTGGATCGGTGTGGCTTGAGTATAATACTGCATCATCTGCACACAGTAAGATTTTGTCATTAATTAAAAGTGGTAGTTGATTCAGAAACAGACTGTAGACCAGAAGACCCAGGATGGAGCCTTGGGGTACCCCAGTTACTACACTGCGTCTCTCTGAGAAGACGTCTATGATTTTCACTCTTTGAACTCTCTCTGAGAGGTAGCTCTTAAACCAAGTTACGGACTCAGTGAATAGGCCAATGAAGTGAACATTTGAATTCCAGAGTTTTACGAATGTATAGCACTTGGTTGGCCTGGCTTTAAGGTAAGGCCTTGTGAAGGCTGTGGTTGAAAGGCGGTGGTGTCAAAATGTGTGTAAACAGTTTGTTGGGCACCTGGTGGGATGAGCTGCAGAGAGTGGTTATACAGTTGGGTTTGTGGAACCACATGGTGTTGCTTGATTTTTTATTAAAGGAGAGTTATTTTGGTACACCACCACTCTGTCTTGTAGATTTGAAAAAGGGGGGTCTGGCCTGGCCTGGCTGTTTGTGTTGCCATGCATTACAGTTAGGATTGGCATGGCCTTTTCAGGATACACCATCTGGAACCATGGAGAAATTAGGTGGAGCTCTTCTATGTCTGGAAAGGCGGATATTTCTTGTTCGCCAGTTGAAATCTGTTGCAGTGTCTTGAGAAGACAAGAAGGAACAAGTGAAGGTACAACCCCCCCAAGATCTTATGGCCCTTGCACCAGGTCAATGCTGGTTGGCATGAAGCCACTTGTTAATAAGCTATGTGCAGTTTGGCAACCACACTTGACAAACAGAGGGGCTGAGCTGGTTTACAGTGTTAAAGTACATTGGGCTGTATCTAAATTTTAAGCAACACATTTTTCATTTTTTTTCCTTCATTTTTTAATTTTTTATCCTTGTACTGCCCATTTTCATAGGCGAAAAGCTAAGTTAAAGGAAACGGATAAAATACATGATGAACAACAAATGACATAATATAATAATCAAATTCAAGTAATACAATTCAAAATTAAAACAATGTCTATTTACAAACACATTTCTGTAAATTTCTACACTGCATAATAAGCTTGTGCTTAAAATTACAGATTGATTTTAGATAAAAAAAAAAAATCAGAGGGAAGGGAATTGAAAAATTTGGGGACCCTAAACAATAATGATCTCTGACCGATAGACCTACAGAAAAGTGGTAACTTAAATGTGTATCTGTCCTGGGATTGTGTACCGCACCCATTAGTAGGCCTTGGAAATGAATCAGAAACCAGAGTAGGAAGATGATTAAAAGATACTTTTGTAATTAAATGTACTTTATTAAAATAATGGATTATTTGCAGGCATTTCTTTTTCTGTGTCTTTGGAGAGATATTGGTATACCTCCTTTATCTCTGGATCTGCCAGAGACAGCTAAGTTATTGTATTAATGGTAGAATTCTGTTTTGGAGTGAGCTTTCACCTTGTGAATGAACATTTTGAACATACATTGTGCAGCCAGGCTGACAATGTATATGCACAAGTCTCTGTACTTGACTGGGGTACTTCACAGGAGGTAAAATCATGGGCCTTCCAAAAAAGAAGGAATTTTATCAAAGCGTGACACACCCAAGATGAGTTAGAAAAGATGGTGGTATCTTCATTTCCAATCCCATCTATTACTTCTAGGGTGCAGCTAACAGCTGCAAGTTTTGCATACTCTGATGATTTGACACTGCACTCCCTTGACACCTCAGAGGTGTTACCTGTAGGGACCAGGGCCAGGACCCCAAATCCTGCTATTTGCACCCCCTCATCATATGAAAAGGGACCACCTGTGAAGACATGATACATGGTAATGTCATTTAATGTGTTTTCTGTTGCTGGGAGAAATGGGCCTGGTTCAAGTAGAACTGGTGGCTCTATGCCACACTCATGTGGTTCTCCTCAGCATAGGAGACCATGTACCAAGATGGAGGGCATTTTTGGCAGGAAGTACAGTGATGTCTCTGTCTTGGAGTACTAGAGACTGGAGAGGCGTTTCCTTCTTTGCTCTAATTTTATATCGCAGTTTTGGAAGGTATGTTTATACTTGTTTTATTGAATATATTGAATATGTTTTATGTTTGCTCTTGATGTACAGCACTTTGAAATTTTGAAAGGCGCTTAATTAAATACATTTTATTATTATTATTATTATAATGTGTGAGTCCGGTGTTAGACACATTGACATTTTTGATCCTCTCATACAATAGGAAGTTGGTAGGGGTGTGCTTGGTGTGTAACATAACTGGGCAAAACCCTATTATGTAAGCAAAGTGTTTGACAGCCCAAAAGGTTGCCAGCAGGCTTCTTTCACACAAGGAGTACTTCAGCTCTACCATGGAGAGCATTTGGGAATCATAGGCAACAGGCCTAAGGGTGCCATTGGCCTTTTCAGCAAGGACTGCTGACATACCTACTTTAGAGGTGGCAGTTTCCAAATGGAATGGAAGGCCTGGGTTTGAGTTGACCAATACTGGAGCAGAGACCAGGTAACAAATTGGCAAATTCCCATCAAATTTACCTATAACAGTTTTGCATAGATGTCAGATGACACTCTATTGACAGTAGAGCTGTGAAAATTTAACCACAAGTGTTTTGGCAATCATATTTGCCAGTCATCACCTTAAAAGGTGTGCTGAATATATACTGATGGGGTGACCCTATTGAAATTGGCCCCCTGGTATTTGTTTCATACATTACCAGAGGCTGAAGATGGTAAGTAGGCCCTTCATAGTTGTTATCCCCTCTCCTTCCTAGAGGGGTGGGTCTTATTACTTTCCGTGATTCAGTCCCTGGCCAAAAGGACCATCTTCTTCCTGAAAGAGAGAAGAAAAACAAAACACAGCGCAATGAGCAGGGTCTTTTTAGACTTTTTTGTGTGATAGGTTAGCACTGATTTTAAAAATGCTGCGGCATTATTTTTATACAGATGTATGCCTTCGGGGGTATTGTTTAACATTTGTTGCTATCCCTGCCAAATGTGCCATAGGCAGGGCAGATGGTCCTGTGGCTGCTAGCCACACATTACTTGATTCCTTAAAATCAAATAAAATTAAATAAAACCAGAGAAAGAGGTGTCCCAGTTTCTCTTGTGTTAGGTTAGAAGCCAATCTCAGCTGAGTTACATGACATCGGGATTAATGCCAATAGTTGTATTTCATGGCGTTGTGTTCATACGTTTTTTTTTACATGTTAAGTTAGCAACATTCAGGCCTGTAACAAAAAGGTTAAAACAAGTACAAATGAGTTGGAGAATCTCCCATGATGTCCCATGGGCACAGTAGGTATTGCAGAAATTAATTTCTGAAAAACACAGTTGTAGTATTTTTCCTTAGCAGTTAAAACTGTGTAGCAAATGACCTTGTTTTGTATTTCCTGTGAGCTGTTAAAGTAAATGGCTTGTTCTAACCCCAGGAATTCTTCTATACTCTTACCTCTTGCAGTCAGCCTTCAGAGTAGAACTGCCCAGAGAATGGAACGATATGTAAATGTTGGAACCCAGTATTAGCTCGTGCCACTATTCAAATGCTGCCCTTAGTAACTGCTGCGTTCTGTAGGACCTCAGATTTCATTTTCCACCTGCAAAGTCAAGATGCCTTGGAGATTTCTCATTGCAGTCATGAATCTTCTGTAGTGTTATTTCAAGATAATTTAAGTATCTTTCAGTTCGTTCTTTTCTTGGTCCGGTCCCCTGGCAACCACTCGAGCGAGATTTGCTACCAACCCTATTGCATCTTTTGAGGCATCCCCATGCGATCTCGGGCCTTTACTCTTTTTTCCAATCCCTGGACCCCAGTGCATTGACTGTGATTGCATATTTCTGGCAACATAAGCTGACCCTAGCTTATACTCCCAAACATTGGCAAGGCATTTGGCTAAAACTCTATAGACTTTTAAGGAGGGATAGACATAGATGCACACCGTTCTAGATTTTGCAAGATATGTATTTTAGCCCACTTCAGCTTTTCCAGATGGGTGAATCCCCCACTCCGCTATGTCCACATTGCCATCAAGCCGAAGGGGATATCCTGCATATGTTTTGGGATTGCCCCAGGCTACAGCGGGTGTAGATAAGGATAAAAGACTCCCTAGACCCACTACTCAGACTTAAGCAAGCTTTTACTATGGAGATTTGTCTCCTTGGAGATCTTTCCTCCCTGTTTTCAAATACCCAGAAAATCCAGATAGCTCTCATCTCGATTTCTGTGAAGATGGTTACTCTGAGGCATTAGCTTGAGGACGGTTCACCTTCCTATGCCAAATGGCACAGAAAGCTCCTCCAAGGTTTAGTAGTTGAAAAACAAATTATGAAATGATTTTGGGTGGGGGGATACCTATGTCCAGGGGCTGGACATGCTATCCACTTTATTAATGGTTGGGGACAGGGCCATTGAATAACAGCGGACCACTCCGTGCTTTCATAAATGGGCTGGCAGTATAGCCTAGAGGTTAGAGGAATAAGGTGTGAATGAGCTTGATACATCCAGCAGACTAGACCTAAGTTTGATTCTCACAACCTCCACTTGCATACTGTGTGACTCTGAGCAAGTCACTTAACCACCCAGTGCTCCTAGGTCGCCCCCTGAAAACAAGCACTTGTGCCTAGTGGGCCTTACCCGGTTACCAAAGACTAAAATAAATAAATAAATAAATGCTGAGGATCTCTCTCCATCTCCAGCACCTGATGTTGACACCCCACCTAGCTGACTGGTGGTTATGCTCTCTAGCCTCCTTGGGTGGGATATTCAGACTGCACCAAAAAGATGCGCAGTAGTGGGAGCAGGCGCAAGAGCAGTGCGCCATTGCGCAATGTGCACGATATTCAAACCGAGTGCAGGCCAAGGTGCGCCTTCGCAACACAGCTAAATATCATGCCCCATGCGCCATGGTGCAACCAGGGATGTGCAGTGGAGCAGGGCCGATGCGCAGTAGCACATCCAGTGATGCGCAGGGACAAGGACAGGAAGCAGGAGTGCACTAGCCATGGAAGTGCAATGGGTGGAGGAGCATGCAGCAGGCCAGACAGACCAACCCCCCCAAGGCCCCCCATGAGCTGCACAACCAGAAGTGAGCTGGACGGACCACGAGCCCGTGAACCCCAGCACTGATCCAACAGCAGAGGCACGGTGCTCCAGCACACTCCCCTGGCAAACAGTGACCGCAACACAAGGAGGGCCGGACCCTCCAGCACCACCGCACCCCACCAATGCTGACCACCCCCGTACAGTGATCCCAAGACACCTGGCTCAGAAGCATCGCCAAACAGTGCATGGCACCGAAGGCATGCCACCACCACCACCACCACCGTGACAATGCAACCCTGTGCCCCATGGCGCCATGCATGACAGCCCCACCATTATTCCCCCGCAGCAGGTGACATCAGCAACTGACGCAACCGCAGCATACACAATGCCCCTCTGCATGGCCCCCACTGTGGCACAGCAAAGAGGTTGACCCAGCATCAGTAGCCGAGGGACCCCGCATGTGACAAGGCCCACCCAGGACACCACCACCAGCAGGACAGCACCCCGCACACCCACCCATGCACACACCCTGTCCCAGCACTGGCCCCACCAAACAGCACAGCTGCTCACTGTGGTGCATGGAGGCTTGCACAACACAGGATGCAACACAGGGCATGAACAAATCCCCCACCCTGTCCTAAGGGTACCCCATCACAGAGCCACACAAAGCAGGGCAACAGATGCCGCTGTCACATGTCCAATGATGCCGTGAACCCACGGCCTGTACACCACCATGGCGCTGGTGAGCTAGCCATGTGGTGCACGTGCCATGAACCTGTCCACCGCCAGCATGCAGCTGGAGTACATGTGACAGACAGCAGACCACAGGCACCACACAGACACCATCGATAGCATGGAGGGGGACAACAACAGCACCACCCACAGTGTCACCTGAGGCAGACATGCAATAGACCTGGAGACAGGATGCCAGCTGCCATGGCGCCGTGCCCAGAGGGTGGCTGGCATGAGCAGCCACCAATGTCATGCCAGCAGACATGCATGTGGTGGGGGGTCAGCATGACCGTGCGTACCACAGACATGCAAGAGGCTCAGCCGCATGGGCCAGGCACACACTGCCAGGGGTGACTGGGACACAGCGCATGCACCTGAGACCACTGCACACAGGCATCCAGTGCACAGGGCACAACACACATACCACAGACAGAGACCATGGCCCCCACACACACCAGTGGAGGGGCCCTGCCAGACACACACATGACCAGGCCAGCACCACCCCCGGATGCCATGCACACCACTGCAGCAAGGCACCAGACACCCACTGCAAATCAGAGACCACCACAGCTGTAGTATGAAACATGTCTATAATTCAAAAGGTAACAAAATCAACAATAATTATTTACATTACTATATACAAAGTGGGGGAGGAGGGTACAAGGCTACAACTTGGGGGGACGGGCATGGGGCAAGGGGGAACAGCAAGGAGGGGGACAAAGGGGTGTGAGGGACAGTCCAGGGGGGGAAGGAACAGCGCGGGCACCGCAGGACCTACTGGTGGCCCCTCTCGTCCCTGTGCTTCCTATGGCACCTTCTGTGCCGCCGCTCTGCTCCATGCCCTGCAGCAGCTCCAGTGTGGCCCAGGTCACCTACAGAATTTCCTGGATGTGACGCTCCAGGGTTGTCCAGCGTTGTCTACCTAGGACAAGGGAGCAGAGTCAGTACGTGTGACTGGCCAGACCCCCGCAGCCCACCCAATGTGCATGGCATACAGCTGTGGGCCTCACCCCTGTGATGGCATGCGACCACCCACAGTGGGTGCGCCCACAAGACCTGCCTACCCAGGCACCCATGGCCATGCAAACCGCTGCACACCCCCACCGCCCATGCACTGCACAGCACCAATGTGGCCATACAGTGTCATGGCTATGCAGTGTGATGGCAGTGGCACAGCCAGGCGCCCAGTGCACGCACAGCCCACCTGCGACACCCACCCACACATGCAATGCCACAGGACAGTGAGAAGTGCACCATGTGGTGTGTGTGGCAGTGGGGCCATGTACAGGGGGCCACGCCCCACCACCACCCCCCCTGCAACCCACCATGCACAGATGTAAGGGGAAACATAACACTCACCTGCATCCTGGTCAGCAGGGTGCTGCTGACCCACAGCACCACCACTGTGCCCTGGCTGCAAGGCCACACCACCTGTTCTGGCCTGCCTTCCTTGCTCACGGACCAACCGGGCCCTACGGCGATCCTCAGGGCCTAGAGTGCAAACATGGGGAGGACAACATCAGTACAGGCCAGTAACATAGCCCCCCCCGCTGTGTGCATGCCCGCACAGTCCAGCCATGACGTGGTGGCACAGGGTGTACACAAGGCACCCCCAACACCGGCAACACAGGTAGGCTCCACCCGTGGCATGGTCCTGACGGCTACCGCAATACCTGGACAGACAGATACTACCAGTGATGTGATGGAGCACCTACCTGGCCGTGGCACGGCACGCTGCCGGGCACGTGCCTGCAGTCACCCTAGGCAGTCAGGGTCCTGCCACTGGAGGTCACCACATCAGTGGCGACACTGCTCGGCAGTCCTGCTGCACCCTGTGGCCTCCTCAAGGCCCTCTGCCACCTCCTGCCACACTGCTGTCCGTGGCCTCAGGAGGGGTACCTGGCCAAAGAGGGCACCTGCATGGGGCTCTACCAAGGCTACCAGATTTGCAAGCTCAGTTGCCCTCCAGATGGGCGTTCTGGTGCGTGGCATAGTGCAGTGGCAATCGGCAACAAAATGGTGCCCTGTAGCGCACGTGCCCCACGTGCGGAGGCAGCATGGTACTATGCTGCCAGTCGCTATCGCTCTGTCACCGGACTGTACAATAGGGGTGCAGCCATGTGTACACAAGGTGCCTAGGGGGCAAAGGTCAGTCGCAGGGTCAAGGGTCTGTCCGCGCACGGAGCGCCACAGTGCTATTGGGAAGCCCTGCCTGTAGCGCAGTAGGGTGCATGTGTGTGATGCCTTGCAGTGGCCTACCACGCTGTGGCACCATGGTACCCATGGCACACCATGGCACGAGCACCCCTGAGCATACAGCGCACTTGTGCCACTGGCACAGTGCTGGCCATGCCCTGTACTGCCTCCTGCGCATAGCACATCAGCAGCACTGCTAGCGTCAGTGTCAGCACCCTGGGCATGCGTGGTGTGGTGCCAATTGCGCACGTCACAGTGGTGCGCCATAGCCTGAGCATGCTCAACACCATTGCGCAAGGCGCAACAGCGCGATATTCAGCCAGGATATGCAAATCAGTTCGTGAGCCATTCCACGGTGCACCCACTGCATTAGCATCCAATTACAGATGCGCCTGCTCTCATTTGCATGCGTTGCGCTATAAATACGTGACCTGAGGCTGCATAGGCCATGGATCGGTATTGCAGTCCTTTGAGGTAGGTTGCATTCTGTAGGGATGTGGGGACAGTGGTCTGGGAGGGCTGTATGGGACTGCACAGTCCAAGATAACACCTGTCTATCCCCCAGGCACGAGCATGACCGACCGAGCGAGAGGAAGAGGAGGAGCCGGGAAGGGTGCGAAGGAGGAGCCCAACTTTACCAGGGCTAAATCTGATGCCCTGTTCAAGGCATACCTCAACAGGGAACCGCTGCTTAGCGGACAGCGGGGAGCACCACAGGCCCATGCTGCGGCATGGGGTGAGGTGGCACGTGCCGCCAACCATCAGGACAGCTACCAGCGGTCCATGCAGAAGTGCAAGAAGAAGGTTGGCATGGACAGGAGGTGGATTAAGGACAAGGTGGCCGCCATCAGGGCAGCACGTGCTGCCACCGGTGGGGGCCAGCAGGATGTACCCCACCTGATGCCACGGGAGGAGTGAGTGGCCAGCAGCATGAGGCATAGTGCAGTCGAGGGTGTTCCTGGCAGTGGCTTCCAGATGGGTGGCAGCCCATCGTTACATGGTAGGTCCGGTGCTGGCAGTGTGTGGGTGGTAGGAGGGCATGCCACAGGACCAGGCGGAGCCACTAATGTTACTGTGTTCCTTTACAGCTCCTGAGCATCTATATGGGGCAGCGGTGGTGGGTGTGTCTACCGAGGGGGAGGCCCTGGTCATGGAGGAACGCCCATCCACTTCCACAGGGGTCCGAGGGACTGTCCATCTGCATACCTGCATGTCTGTCTGGACTGATGCCGGTGGTGTGTGTGCAGACATGGCCCTGCTTGTGTCCCAGCATGACACCACCCTCGGTGTCCAGTGTGCTGGGACATGGATCAGGGCCAGATTCAGCCGGATGATGACGTGACACACATCCTGGACAGTGATGCATGTGGGACACAGGATGGTCCCACAGATGGCAACCACCCAGGCGGTTCTGTGGGTAGTGCTGGCGTGGCTGCCTGCACAACAGTCCATTCCCAGCCTGCATCTGCATGCTCCAGTGGGGCAGCACTGGTGTGCGGCCAGGGTGGTGGGGCTGTTGCAGCTGCTGCAGCCGTGCCAGTGTCCCCTGGCGATCAGCAGCCAGAGGGGCAGTGCCAGCAGATGGCCAATGTCAATGGGGGACAGGGCCGGGGGGCGGTGGCAGTGCACCATGTGTGGACGTACCCCAGAATGGCAGTGCTGTGCAGCGCCCACCATCAAGGGGTGGGAACACCATGGGGGACAGCATGCTGGACATGGAGACGACCCCTTGGATGACCACAGCCATCTTCTCCAGGCCTCAGTAGATCAGCAGATGCGGCTTGTGGCAGTGGTGGATGCACTCACTGCGGTTCTGCGTCAGGCAGAAGAGTGGCGCAGCAGGGACCACGGGTTGCTCCTGGCAGAGTTGGCCCAGCAGCGGGCGGATGTGACCGCTGCCATTGACAGGCAGACCACTGCAATGGCGACTGTCAAGGCTACACTGGCTACCCAGTTGGGTGCACAACTGCCACACACCACGCAGGGTGCTATGTCCACCCCCCGTTCCTGGCATCATCTGCCCCTGCTATGTTGATGCCTGGTTCAGCTGTGGGCATACCAAGCATGCCTGGTGCGGGCATTTTTGGTGGCCTGCAGACCCCTGCACGGACGTGTTTGCGTTCACCCAGCGTCACCCCTGGGGGCCCATTGGTGCCACCCCATGAGGCCACTGGTCAGCCTGGCATGGCTGGCAGGTCTCCGCAGGGCCACCCATGCATCCGTGGCAGCTGTGGTACTGTGCCGCATGACTGACCCGTCTCCCACCATGGCCACTGTCTGCCGCTGCCCTGTGTGCACTGTGATGTTCTTTGTGCGACACATGGGTGAGGTTCCCATCCCTGCACACACATGGTCCCTGTGCACACCCTCCCAGCTGCTGGCCACTGTGGCATGTACATGATGATGCCTGCATAGCACTGTCCGCCACTGTGCAATGCTGCTCAGCGTCTGAGGCATGCACAGTGCCAGCCACTGGGCATGGATGTGTGTGGTCCTGTGGGGGGCGTGGGGGTGCCTGTTGCCCTTTGGACATGTGTTGCGGTGTGTGTGCGTGTGATGTGTGCAGCCCTTCCCATCCCTACCATTGTGTGTGGTTCCCCGCCCATTCCCATTCCCTTTACGCCATCTGCCCCGGTGTACACCTCTGCCTGTCTGTGGGCTGTGTCCTTGCCCTTGGTGGTTGCACATGGCCCTGTTGCCTACCTGTGTTGTCCAAAGTGCTCCTCTGCGATGGTGTCCCAGTGCTACTGTGCCATTCGGGCCAGCCGAGGGTCCCGTCGCCCAGGGGGTGGCTGCCCTACACGAGCTGGACCGGTGTCCTCATCATCCCCACTGCTGTCCTCCTCCTCGACCTCAACAGCTATCCCACAGTCAGTGGCCATGTTGTGCAGGATACAGCAGGCCAGGAATAGCCCACAGGCCTTCGAGGGGCTGTACTGTAGGGCACCACCTGACATGTGCAGGCAATGGAACTGTGCCTTCAGCAGCCTGAACACCCACTTGATGACATTCCATCTTGTGGTGTGTGCCTTATTGTACTGTTGCTGCGCTGGGGTCATGGGGCGCTGGTATGGTGTGAGCAGTCAGGGCCGTAGCAGGTAACCACTGTCACCTGTGTGCAGAGGGGCATCATTAGCATGGTGGTCTGTGTCACTATGCCATGGGCTATCATGGCCATTACCCATGGCACGCCTGACAATGCCCCACCCCCCCACATCTGCACACATCGTCCAGCATGCTATGCATACTCACCTACCAGATGGCCAGTGGGGATGTCCCCACTCTCGAACCTGTGGCACAGTGCAGACTGGTGCCAGATGAAGGCATTGTGTGCTCCTCCAGGGTGCGTGGCACAGACATTGATTATCGCCCTGGCGCTACGCACCACCTGGCAGTTGACACTCGGGTAGCCTTGCGGTTGATGTCGCTGCCCCTCCGATCCAGGCGGCATGCGGATGCCTACATGGGTGCAGTCTATGGCCCCAAGCACACCAGGCAACCGTGCTACCCTGTGGAACTCCTGTATGTGTGCTGTGCGCACCACCTGTGTGCTGGGGAAATGGGTGTACTCTGCAGCACGTGGCAGCATTGCGCTGAGGAATTGGGTAAGTAGGCATAACACGGCTGACTGGGTTATGCCTGTCATGTCCCCTGTTTGTCTCTGGAAGGTGCCCATGGTGAGCAGGCACATGATGGCTGTGACCTTCCTCTCCACTGACAGTGCATGGCTCCGTCGTGTGGGTGCCTGCATCTCATCACTGCACAGCTCACAGAGCTGCCTCAGAATCGCCCTGTTCAGGAGGTACCGGCCCACAATCTCAGTGTCACTGCACTGTTCGAAGGTGGTGTGGGCTCGGTACTGCCTGTTCTGGGCATACCACCAACGGGCCCTTCCACGGCCGTGCCTCCCTGCTGCCTGCCTTCTCACAACCCTCATTACCGCCTCCATCTGGAAGGTGGCACTGGCCATGTCCCTGGCTGGTGTACCCCCCAGGCGGCTGTCTTCCTGTTTTCCCTGCTGTGTGTTGCTGGTGCTGCTCCTGCACCGGGTTCACCTCCAGCTGTTCACCTCTGTGTGCCCTGCCTCTTGCCACTGCTCTCCATCCACTGTGGCACTCTCAGACCCTCTCACACACACAGGCATGGGCACACACGTTCCTTCTCTCACTCAGGCACACCTCCAGTGGGCCCTGTCCAACTCCTGGCCACACCTGCCCCCTGCTTCCTGTCTTGCCTCCCTGCCACTCTGTCTCCACGCTCCCACCTATGGCTCCTCTGTAGCGCATTTATCCTCTCCCTCTTGCTCCATTTTATTTTGGCTCAATTCTGCAGTCATGCAACTTCCGCTTGATCTGCTACTGCGCACGTTGCATAGTGATGAATATTGCACTGTGCATGTTATGCCTGGTTCCGCCCCCTGCAGTTGTGCATGCATTCATTGATGTTGCGCTATGGCGCATTGCATGTTGTGCTGCGCTGCAGCTCCCGCTGAATATTGCACCATGGCGCATTTCTGCTCTTGCACTGGCTCATCCCTGTTGCTCATGGCGCATCTGCTCTGAATATCCCACCCCCTGAGTTTTTTTTTCTTTTTCTTTCACTTTCTGCTCTCTCCTCTTTGCTTCTCCCTGATGCTTTTCTTTTCATTTTCCAGGTTAGTTGTCATGTCTATTTGTGCTCTAGGATTGGGGGGGGGAGGGTATTGGGGGTATGTTGTTCTCCCTTTTTCTTTTTTCTAGCGATTGTGCAGTGTTAACTTTGTTGATTGTTATTGTGGTGACATTGGTGTTTGTATAATACAAAATTTTAATAAAGTTCATTTAATTACAAAAGTATCTTTTAGTTTGTTTTCATCTGCTACCTTTATTATCTGTTCTTAGAGTTAGGGCTAGTTTATTTAGTGAAAAAAAGTTTTGGTTTACCAGTTCCTCTCTGTTCTTGGTAACCTTTGGGGAACTGGCATTTCTGTTAGTTTTTTATTTACTCCAGTACTCCAGATGGGGTCTCACCAACTATCTGTACAGAGGGATAACAACTTCCTGTTTTCTACTGGGGATGCCTCTCCCTATGCATCCTAGTATCCCCCCAGCCCTCCTTACTGCCTTCTCGCATTGCTTGCCTAACTTTAGGTAGAATAATATGACTACCCCCAGGTCCCTTTCCATTTTTGTTGTCGTTAATACCTCCCCATTGTGTACTCTTCCCTTGAGTTTCTGTTTCCCAGGTGCATTACTTTGCACTTCTTTGCATTGAATCTAAGCTGCCATACTTTTGACCATTCCTCCAACCTTGCCAAGTCCCTTCTCATCCTTTCCACCCCCCTTGTGTATCAACCCTGTTGCAGATCTTTGTGTCATCTGGAAAGAGGCATATTTTTCCTTCCAGTCCCTCCGCAATGACACTTATAAAGACGTTAAAAAGTCCATCCCCATTTGAGAGTACTAGGTCTAAGATTGCTCCCTCTCAAGTGGGTTCCAACACCAGCTGTCTGAGGCATGCCCCCTGTAGGGCATCGAGAATGACCCTGCTCTTGGATGTGGCTGCAGCCAAGATGCTCCAGTTAACATCTGACATATTCAAGTCCCACATCAACAATATCTCCCCTTTTCCTGCCAACCTAAGGATGCATTCTATCATTTCCTTGTCCATTTCTTCCCTCAGAGACAGGGGTCTATATACAACCACCATGCAGATTGTGGTGCCATTTCTGGTCTCTGGAGTGACCCACAGTGCCTCCTCTCCTCCCTTCCCTGTTTACCCTTTAGTTCCATTGCTTTAATCCCTTCCTTACGTAGAGAGCTACTCCTCCTCTTCTACCCTCCCTGTCCCTCCTGTAGATTGTGTACCCTGGTATGTTGACATCCCAGTCATGGTTCTCTGTGTACCATGGACAAACTAGATGGACCATTGGTCTCCTTCTGCTGTCTTTTTATGTTGGCTTGCACATACCCAAGTAACATTTTGTGGTGGTAGCAGAAATGCAGAGGTGTGTCAGTGTTGGCCAATGTAGGGAACACTTTAGTGGGTGTGTCCCTCAGCCACCAATTAGCGAGCATGCTGCCGATGACAGAAGTTTCAAGGAGAGCCACGGAGTTGAAAGAAATCTGCCACTTCAGTGAGGTGCAGTTTCCTCATTGGAGCATCAGATGACAAGACTCCGTTATGTGCCTTTCCTGGTGAAACATTTCAACAAATATGGCGGCTGCTGCCATCCGTCACACAATCCCCAAAAAGCCGACTTCAGGGGTGCCCAATCCCATGTCAGCATGTCCCCCCAGTTCAATTTGTTTGCCGACAGGGTGCCCAATCCCTGTCAGCATAATGTCCCCCCCAGTTTAATTTGTTTGCCGATAGGGGTTGCCCAATCCCCGTTGACATCATGTCCTCCCCACTTTCTGTGCCAACCCCCATGCTTAATTTGTTTACTGATGGGGGTGCCCAATCCCCATCAGCATAATATCCCCCCAGTTTAATATGTGTGCTGACGGAGTTGCCAATCACTGATGGCATCAGTCCCCAAACTCATGTGGCACACTGGGAGCCCACCCCAGTGTGCCCTAAAGTATTTTTTTAAACTTGTAAATAAAGAAAACAGTCCCCAAAGTCCTTTTTCTTTGTCCCTGTAAAAAAAGAAAATGGTCCCCAGTCATCCTGCTGCCCCCTCTCCCAACCTGCACTCACCCTTTGTGCACCCCACCTCCCCGCACATCTTTGTTGGAGCTGGACACATCTGAACTCTTCAAAAGCCGACCGCAAACTGAAGAAAATCACGGTAAGCTTTATAATAGCATCAATGGGGGGGGGGTCGTCAACTTAGGTGGATATCTCGGCCATTTTTTTGAATTTTGGCTCCAAGTTTTCAGCATGGGGTTCTTAGGACCCCACCTCATGAACATGTGACTGTTATTTCGTTACTCAGTCCCGAAAGGTGATTTCCCGGTTACTGCACAGAATCACCTTTCTCGACTAATTAACGAGACGACAGTGCCACTGTTCATGAGGAGGAGTGCCAAAAAGCCCATGTTGCAAATTTGGTGAAAATATTCCAAAAAATGACTGTGTTATGAGCGTGTGTTGAGCAGTCTGCACGCACACTCATAACTTTGCCAGTTTTTAATATTTTCACTCCAGATTTTCAACATTGGCATTTTTTACACTTCCTTATGAACAATACAGGCTGTCATTTTTTACATCCTGCCCAAAACGCACCTGTGGCATACAATTTATTTAGTTTTTTTGTTGACCGGGTAAGTGTACTACACAAATCCTGCCTATTTGCAGGCACGACCCAGGGAAGGGGGATACAGATGAATGCCAACTGACCTTGAACCAGATTAAGCTGTTGGTGGTATTTTTTTTAGTGAAGGAGGGAAATTTGGCCAGAACACCAGGGAAATTCCCCTACTCTTTTTGATAAGTGCCATAGGATCTTTAACATCCACCTGAAAAACCACCAATCCAGGCAGATGAGACCTCGGTTTAACATCTCATCTGAAAGACGGCACCTCAAAAGTGCAGCACCCCTTTCATGCTGCACTACAATGTCAGTACTGGGATATTAACTCAAGTGCCAGATGTGGGAACTGAACCCACAGCCTTCTGATCTCCCGGCCTCAGAGGTGAGTGTGCTACCTACTGAGCCACTGACACTGACAAATAGTGTGGTCGCAGTGTGAAATCAACTTTTGGGACAGATTAACAAAATCACTGTGCCACTCTTCATGAGGGGAGGTCCCAAAATACCTATGTTGAAAATTTGGTAAAAAAAAATCTCCAAAATGATTGTGTTACAGGCGTGCATTGCGCAGTTTCTATGCACGCTCGTGACTTCACCAATTTTTCATATTTTCACTCCAGATTTTCAACATTATCATATTTTTACACTTTCTCATTAACTGTACAGCTGTCATTTTTCACATTCTGCCCGACATGTGTTTTCGCACCTGTGGTGCCAAATGGCACAGTCGCTGTGCAAAATCACCTTTTGGCTAACGAACCGATAGTGCCACTGTTAGTGAGGTGGGGTCTAAAAAAGCTCATGTTGAGAAAATTTGGAGTGAAATACCAACAAAAGCCGGGGCATTAGGGTTTCCAACCATAATGCCCCACCCTGTGAACCGACATGCATCAGGGGTGTAACTTGGGATCATCGGGCTGTAATGCTCATGCCATTCCACTCCCACCCTGCAGCCAGTGACAGGCATCGAGGTGTGCCTTGGAGTCTTCTGCCCCAAAGTTCACCCCATTCTCCTATACTGCACCCATCTCAGTGTATTTCCTTATGGAATGGGGTGAGTGTAAGGGCCGAAGACCCCAAGGTGCACCGCGACACCTGTTGATGTCTGCACGGTAGGGTGAGGTGAAATGGCTTGAGTGTTATGACTGATGACCCAAAGGCACACCCCCAATGCTTGTTAGTCTCTACAGAGCGGGGGTGAGGTTGGTGTCACTTCAATACTTCACTGCCAATCCTATTAAGCATCTCTCTAACTCCTTCACTACCAATACCAATGCTAGCAAGCCAACATTTGGCATTGACAAATGCTTGTTTTCTATGTTTCTATGTACAGGTAATACCTTGTAGTGGACATGCAGGCAGAATTTCAATCTAATCTGGACTGTTGCCAACTACAGGTTATATCCATTGTTGTGATGCAGATTGGGAACAGCAGAGTTTTATCTGGGCATGTACCCCACCTTACTGTGGCTGGGATCCTGCCCGTTACTGTGTACTGGCTCAGCTAGAAGCTCCTCAAATACATCCCGATTTTTGAGAGCACAGTGGTAAAGTTGCTGAGTGCAGATTACACCACTGGAGGGCAGTAATGTTATGCAAGATTGTCAGTGTAGTCACAGTCTGACTTGCAAGAGGACAGACATTGGGAATGAGGACTTCTAAAAGAACAGCAATTTATTCAGTCCATGTTAATCCTATGTGCGCTGGGGCTGTGAGTTTGAAACACGATGTGCCACAGTGGTGTACTGGTGTGTTGATCCTATTGCACTTAGAGGTTATGGGACTGAATTCCAGTACCCTTGTGTGCTAGTGTGTGGATAAAGCTTAATATGTATAGCCTCGAGGAAAGGAGGGAGAGGGGGGACATGATAGAAACTTTCAAGTACCTCAAGGGAATCAACAAAGTCCAAAAGAGTAGCATCTTTCAAAAGAGGTGTGCAAGAACAAAGAAACAATTTGAAGATCTGAGGCGGCTCAGAGGTAATGCAAGGTATTTTTCACAGAGAGGTTGTGGATGCATGGAGCGGCCTTCGGAGGAGGTTGTGGAGTCAAAAACAGTGGTGGAATTCAAGTATGCATGGGACAGTCATAAGGCAATTCTAGGGGGTGGGGGTAGGAAGAAGTAGGCTGCTGGTAAATTAGGATCTGCAGCTTATCCATTAGGTAGGGAAATGGGCAGACTGGGTGGGCCAAGCGGTCCTTATCTGCTGTCAAATTCTGTGTTTCTATGTTTCTATCCTACTGCTTTCAGAGGTTGTGGGTTTGAATTCCAGTGCCCTAGTGTGCTGGTGTGTTGATCCTATACACTGTGGCTGTGAGTTAGAATCCTGGCATCCTAGTGTATTGGTGTGTCGATCCTAATACACGCTGGGGTTGTGAGTTTGAATCCAAGCACCCTAGTTTGTTGGTGTGTTGATCCTAATGCACAATGTGACTGTGAGTTTTTTTTTGTTTTGTTTTTTTTTTGACTGGGTAAGTGCACTAGACAAATCCTGCTTATTTTCAGGCACAAACTGGGGGAAGGGGGATACAGATGAATGCCAAATTACTTTGAAACAGATTAAGCTTGTTGGTGGTATTTTTTAGTGAATGAGGGAAATTTGGCCAGGACACCGGGCAAATTCCCCTACTCTTTTCGATAAGTGCCATGGGATCTTTAACATCCACCTGAACTACCACCAATCCAGGCAGATGGGACCTCAGTTTAACATCTCATCCGAAAGACGGCACCTTAGAAGTGCAGCACCCCCTCTCATGCCACACTACAGTGTCAGTACTGGGATATTAACCCAAGTGCTAGATGTGGGACCTGAACCCACAGCCCTCTGATCTCCCGGCCTCAGAGGCGAGTGTGCTACCTACTGAGCCACTGACACTGACAAATCCCAGTACCATAGTTTGTTGGTGTGGTGATCCTAATACACTCCATAGCTGTAAGTTAAAATTCTGGCATCCTAGTGTATTGGTGTGTTGATCCTAATACACGCTATGGTTGTGAGTTTGAATCCCAGTGCCCTAGTGTGCTGCTATGTTGGTTCATCAGCAACACAGAGGCTGTGAGTTATAATCATGGTTCCCCAGTCTACAGCTGTGTTGATGCTGCTACATTTGGAGACTCACAAGTTTAAATCCTTGTGCTCTAATGCCAAGGTTGGTGATTCTACTGCACTCAGAAGCTGAATTTGAATTTGGGTGCCCTAGTGGGCTGGTGTGTTGATCCTACTACACTTTATGGCTGTGAAGACATAGGTGAAGTGACACATGGTGCCTCAGATATTAACATGTGGGCAGCAGGTCAGTATTGTGAGAAAGGTGTATCTGTCTTCCATGTGAAGGACCCTGGTTCTTGTACCAAGTCTGGGATCCTTAGCATAGTCAATGGAGGTGCGCTTGTCTTCTAGGTGTGAGAAGATCCTTTGATTGCTTCTTGACAAGGGGACGCCACATGAATCACCCCCCCTGCAGAGAGGGAAGTTATTTTTGTTACTACTGATCTGGCAGGATGTTTGAGGCTTAGCAGCACAGACCCCACCCAAGCTTCTCCAGTAATGCAGTGGGGTACCTGATGTAATCTGTGCAACTGACTAGTGCATGTATAGCCATAAGAAGAGTAAGGGTGTTGCAAGTTTAAAATTCACCTGCAAAGTGGCCACTTTGTACTTTGTGGAGTTTTTGTGAAGTGGGGATTTGGCAAAGAAAAACGTTGCCATTTTGTTGGAAAATATCTCCACAAAGTGGTGAATGGACACACTTTGTGTATGCTTTTCTAGGTGACATTTTGCTTCATGATTCCTATGGAGTGCAATCTCCACCTAGCGAAACACCATGTGAAGTTCCACACTTCATGGCAAACAACACAAAATGCAAAGTTTTTTCTTCGCACGTAGATAAAAATGAAATCAAGCCCCACAATGAGACAAAATGTTTTTTTTTCCATTTGTAACGGATGCCAACTTGTTTTTCTTTTTCAACTAAAACACTGAAAATACCTAAAAATTATGAGTTTAAAAAATGCTAACAGCTGAACCTAGCTAAACGGGACCAGTTTAGCTAGAATCTGGTGTTTTTTTTTTAAATTACGCCCAGAAATACCTTTTCTAGGCAACCCAAAGGCAATATTAGCTAGCAGTAAGGGAACTGTGTTCTTTGTATGAGGACAGCAGAACTTTCCTCACTGCTGTAGTCACAGATGGAGATGTGCTGCCAGCTTGAGTAACAGCAGTGAACCGGGTGCCCAATCCCCAGTGTTGGCTATGCTCCGACTGTAAGAAAAAAAGAAAAATGTGCCTCATTCATGTATTTTTTATTTTTGTACTAAACCTGCAAAGAAGAAAATTGCCCCTTGTTGATCTGACTCCCACCCACTCACCCCACCCTGACTCCTTCGCTCAGCACCCCCACCCACCCCCACACACTCTTGCTCACCTAAACATGTCCCAGTACTTAGACCCATTCTCCAATACAAAAGAAGTCTTGCTATTGGAACCGGCGACTAATGCATTTTGAACTTTCATTTACAACTGTAATTTTTCAACCAAATTTTCAAACTGGCCTTTTTGTTACCCTACCTCATGAGCAAAGTAGGTGAAAACTAACAAGTCCGTCCTGAAAGGTGATTTTGCAGTTGCTGCACAAAATCACCTTTGGGCTTTATTTTAAAATATTCACCTACTGGGTTCCTGAGGTGGGGGTCATAAGAAGACTACATTGAAAATCTGGTGAAATAATATGGTAAAATGATCAAGTTACACGTGAACAATTGACATTTTTCAATGTTTACTTATAACTTCGCTAATTTGCAATATTTTTCAACCAAACTTTCAACATGACCTTTTTGGGACCCCACCTCATGAACAAGGCAGGCAAAAGTTTTGAAATCTGGACTGAAAGGTGATTTTGCACTCATTCTGCAAAATCACGTTTCCAGTAGGATTTGAACATTTTCACCTACTGGGTTCATAACATGGCATCAAGAGAACACTATGTTCAAAATTTGGAGAACAAAATAAAATAAAATGATCAAGTTATGAGTGAACGTTGAAATATTTCACTGTTCACTCATAACTTCACTAATTTAATATTTTGACTCCAAACTTTCAACATAGCCATTTTTTATACCACCTCATCAATGTGACAGGTGTTGTTTTTCAAATTCTGGATGAGATGTATTTTCACACTTGTGGCACAGAAAGATGTTTGGGACAACATTCTATTAATGTCACATGTCATGTCTATAAGGGGGAGTCATAAAATGACTATCTTGAAAATTTGGGGTAAAAATTAAATTAAAAAAATAAACTTTGTGTGTAGTGCCAGCCTTTGCCCTAACGGGTAGTGCTTTGCAATCCCGTGCTAGTAAGCTCAGTTGGGTGGTGAGCTTAGTGAGCCAGCTGTATAGATTGAGGCTGGGCAGAATGTGCTGTCATGCAGCACTACCCCCCCAGCCTGGGAAGGGAATGCATAGGGTTGCCTGCATTTGTCCAAGTATCATACAGTGAAGAGGAATCTTCTCTTGGCATAGGATTCTGCACCTCTGCACCCATGAGTGTCACAGAGCCCTGCACTTCAGCTGATGGATGGACTCTTCGCTCTGCGTGTCTGTATCTGTAGTAATATGGAAGTGCAGGGCATAGAATGCCCTGTGCTTCCACAGCCTACTAGATGGCTCCACAAATTCTTGATATCCATTGCTACATGGAACTCCAGGACCCAGAGGGCTCTCTATGTCTGCAGGCAGACAGACTCTTCCCTTGATGCAGGGCCCAGAGAGCCCTGTGTACCTACATCTGTTCACAGAGGTCCCGAAGGGACTTGCATGAATGAAGATACAATTCCACTATCTCAAAAATAAATGAAATTCTTTGCAAAAATCTACATTACTGCACCAGTTAGGGTTCAAGTTAATGTCACAAAAGTAGGGAAATGTGGCATTAGGGTTCCAACCCTAACTCCCCCCCAAGCAGAAAAAGGACAAGACCACACAAGCAACCACAGACAACCATCATCAATAAGATACACAGCATACAACTGTTTCCAGATGACACAAATGCAGTAGCACTGATGTGCTGCCTACATAGATTTGTATTTGTGGCTGCATAAACACAGGCCTTACAGTGTGTGTATGTCGTACAGCATGCATAAGTACCTGTAGCTGCAGAAGGCATGCCCTTCTGCAAACAGAAGTGATGTTGCAATGTGTGTATAATTTTTTCAGCAGTGGATCTAGACATTTTTCAAGGGGGTAGCAGTTTGTTGCAGGGTACCACTTTCCCTGAAAAAAGTAAAATGTTACATTTAACAGCTGAGATTAGATTAAAACTGCAATGTTTTGCTGGCCTAAGAGGATAGCAGGTGCTACGTCACTACAAAGCTGGATCCGCTAGTCCATGGTTTTCTATCGGCAGCTGCATAAGTGCAGAACCCACAGGGGCCACCCCTTATGCAGCCAGAAGTCAGCGTGCATGTCTTACACCAGTGGCTAAAGAGGTGCAGGCCCTTCAGTGGCATGTGCTTCTGCAAACAGAAATACTGCTGTAATTTTGGCATGATGGATTTCATGGTGCCTACGCTTCTGCAGTCAGACATTGGGTTGTATGTCTTACACCTGCAGGTGACTGAGGGGAAGGGTGCAAAGGGAAAGAGATTGAGGGGATATGATAGAGACTTTCAAATACCTCATGGGTGCAAATAAGGTTCAAGAAGAAAGCCTTTTTCAGAGCTAAAAATGTTCAAGAACTAGGGGCTATGCTATGATGCTGGAGGGGGATAGACTCAGGGGAGATGTAAGAAAGTACTTCTTACAGAAAGAGTGGTGGATACCTGGAACAACCTAACAGAGGAGGTGATGGGGCAAAAACTGTAATGGGATTCAAGAAGGCATGGGATAGGCATAAGGGAACCTTGTGGCAGGTGAAGGGGGAGGTAAAGTCAGAGATCAAGTACGGTCTGCGGTGTTACAGTAGGTAGGTAGGGAAAATGGGCAGACTGGGTGGGCCGAGCGGTCCTTATCTGCTGTCAAATTTTATGTTTCTATGTAAACCAGTGGAAATACCCCACAGTGAAGCAGGATGATGCCTGGTGCTCTCAGGCCCCTCCTCCCAACTGGCCACTACACCACCACACTAGAGGGGCAAAGGGACCAGCTGAACAACACCCCAAAGAAACTACCATAGTGCAAAAGCAGCCTGGAACCACTGTAAAGTTGGAGGTAAGTGCCAGAGAATGGATGGGACTGGGCTGTGTGTTGGGTTAGAAGGGGCAACAATGATGACAAAGGCAACAAAAAGAATAATAAAAGGGATAGGCAGTACTGGGACATATTTCATCACTGAACTGCTGGTACCAGTCTCCCTCCCCTAGGAAGTTGCTCATCTCATAATCGGGACCTCCTAGTCCTGGTCCCATCATAGTAGTGTACAGGTGCTGAGCAATGCTCTTTAAAGCTCATTTAAGCAATAATGCTGAAGAACCAGAAATTTCTTAGGGATTAACACCTGGCTGGGGTTGTTGACAGGCTGAGGTGCAGCCAAGGGCCATTAGGGGCATGAAGCCCATGGAAATGCCCAGTTGCAATGACATTATTAAATTATAAATTTAATTGCATTAGCAAGAGGAAAAAATGCATTTTTTTAAAGAAAGAAAGTTTCAATAATTGTGGAATACCTTGGACCTGTGTATGTAATTCTAAGCCCTCTTAATACCTAATTTTCCATTAACTCCGTGATGCGTCATTGTTAATTCAGCACCATTTTCCTCATTCGTTAACATCTTGGGCCAGATTTTCAGAGTGGCAGGATTGCCACAAGCCCCAGGTGCGCCAATGATCTGGCACACCAGACTTGCAACAATCTAACAGGATTTTCTATCCCATGCTGCAATAGATACAAGGTAGACCATTTTTTTTGTGGTCTAGCTTGCGTGAGTCCTGGGGACCATTTTCTTGGAGCTTGCACCCTAGATTTGGTGTAAGCTGGTGTAAAGCAGGGAAACTGTTGCAACTGTGCCCACACTTAAAAAATTGGGCACAGCTGCAGCAAAAGGGATTGGTGTAGTGGCAAATTTGAAGTATTGTCACGTAAGCCTTGATGCAAACTCTATGCTACTCTTTGAAAATCTGGCCCCTTCTCTCTTTTTTGCCTGCCTTCTTGTCTCTTATTCCTTTTTGTTATACTTGTGTTCTCTTGTACCATATAACAACAGGGGATAGCTAAATTTTAACGGAACATCAATTTACAACATTCGACTTTATTCACATTAGGGAAGCCAGAACTAGCTCTAAAAAGATTATAGTGTATAGTAGAATGTAGTCCAGCATGAATTTCCATGCTGTGTAAAAAGTCATTCTGCTGCACTAGTGACGTCCCAACTGCAGCAGAACAACTTTTCGTTCTGCTGCAGTAGTGACGTCAGCCAATCTGTTTGTCACTGGGCTGAAAGAAGCAGCTATGGAAGAAATATCTAGATGGATACGACAAAAAAGGCAAGATCAACCAGAAATAATATTTTTTTATGCTGCAGGATCAACCAGATAAGTAAGAAGCACTTACACACCCGTTCCTGTTCCTCACAATGAATGTCCTCTCGCTAAACGAGAGGAACAGCCGCCATTTTTTTTCTTCAGAACCCCTCCCAAACCCAAAAGGCAACCAATTGAAATGCAGGATTAAGGCATAGGGACACCTGGTCCCTAGCAACCACGCAATAAGCCCTATCAACCAGGGCTAACTCTCGGCAGGAAACACTGATTTTATAGTAAAAAAAAAAAAGAAACATAATGCAAACTATATTCTATTTGTTTTATGAGCTGCCATACACTATACAGAACAGTACTGTATATGACTCACTATACACAACAAAGCTATTCTCAATCTCGTGGTTACTATGCCGACTGTGAGACTGCTCGAGCTTCGCTCTCGAGGTCATCCAGTTGTCATAGTAACCATTCGGTTGAGAATAGCCTTGTTGTGTAGAGTGAGTCATACACTATCCTATATGCACAGAACCCTTTTAGAACCAAGGAGTACAAGTTCTAATTTCAAACTAGAACACCCATGTGTTCTAAGCATTAAGGGTTCTAAATTCTAAATGAAATACTTTTTTGTTCCAAACTTTCAAAAACAGGAGATGCCAGCCTGCAAAACAAACTAATTATTGGTAATTACATCTTAAAATGTTTTGCAGAGAGACGATATGAGAACATGCTGCTCAGATGCAGATGTGCCAAGCGCATGTAATTGTGAGATTCTATTCAATAAACAAGTCATAAACAAACAAACAATAAACACTTGGCATTTGCAGTTTGAAAGGACAATGTACTTCTCTTTTCTGCATGTGCAGTGAAACAATGTTATTGCTGTGCTGAGAGGGCAAGAATTTTATTCATGTTTTTTTCTCCAACCAGTATTGTTATCTGTTCTTTCTGTTCAGTCCTATACACAAAAGAGTTCACGTTCTAAAGAAGATTAAAATCCTAGAACTATTTGCAAAGTTCTAGACCAGAACCAGAACCCAGACCTTCAGCTGGTTCTGACAACCCTAATTCATATTATTACAAATAACTGTTATGTTTAACTCTTCTATTCTGTAAGTTGTTATTTTTACACCACTTGTATTGTTTTGTATTATGGCAACATAAATAATGTTCTTAACTTGTAGAAGTTATTTTATGTTTGCAGATCTTCAATAAAATATTATTGAGGAAGAAAAAGTTTAGAAGCACATGTGAGCTGAACCAAGCATTTCAAAGGAATTAATGCCCAGTAGAGCAACCAATCAGTGTGTGTGCTGCCCTCATGAATAATAAATTAGACATATTGTTATATATTTATACAGACACCAGAGACTCTGTTATGGATATTAGAGTGTCTCCTCACATGCCTACAGTGATAGAATGGTAAATTGAAGGTGAGCAGTTCTGGTGCCCTAAGGATGCAAGTGGTGAGACTCGGACAGCTGTAAGGAACTCTTTATGGTCTATATACTATAAATATATTAAAAGGGGGCATTAATATGACCGGCCTGGTGTTGCTGAGGGTTGAGGTGCTGGACACCACACCTCGCACCTCGCCGGTGACCCGTGTTTGGGAGCGAACTCGGGCCACCAGGGGTCGGCTGGAGGGGAAGGGACTGGAACAAGATTGAGATGCTGCAAGGCAGCTCTCCTCTCTGAGGAAGGACATGAGGGTTTCCCAACTCTTGACTGCCACTGGTGGTAGTGCCAAGCCACAAGGGAACCCTAGCATTAGGCTGAGTGGTGGAAAGGGGCCATCACTAGAGCTGTGGAGTGCATATGCGCCTCCACGCATATGCATGACTGGGTTCTGGGGTCCTGGGGTAATGGGGAGAAAAAAAAACAGAAAAATGCATGTCTCCCCTGTTGCTAAGAAGGCACAGGTGGTAACAGGGGAGCAAAAAGTAAGATAGAAAAAAGAAAAAGGGGGCATTATTTTTGCTGCTACTACTAGCAGGGGACATTGAGAGTAACCCCGGCCCTGTAAACACCCATATCACTTCCACTGATTGCAGCTGGATCAGGCCCATGGCCTAAAAATTGCTCATAATTAACATTTGCAGCCTTCCTACCAAATACCCTGACCTTGAAGTATGGGTATCCCTCCATAAACCCCATGCTCTCTGTTTCTCTGAGACATGGCTGAAGTTGCACCGCACCAATGCCATGTATCACTTAGCTGACTACTCCCTGCTATGTTGGGACAGGCCCAGTAAAAAGAAGGGCGGTGGTGTTGCCATATACATTAGAGAACCCCTCTCTGCTACTACCATACTCTGCTTTCTTCCCCGAGTGAATGGATAATCTTAGAAGTTACCCTGGGTTCTGCTAAGTATATAAGCTATAATATTACCTGCAGCCGGGGAAAGTGAGCATGCTGAAGGACAGGCGGAGGGAGTAGGGTTTGGGAGGCATAGTGTGGCAGTGGGCTGCTGAACCGGTGTTGGAGGTGGGTGGCAGTCTAGAGTTGCGAGGGTGCTGGGTTCTAGCCCCAACATCGTTTGTTTTGTTGTGCCTGGCTGTGAAATTTTTTTTTATCTGGTTTTGCATGCCCCGACACTGCACCACCCTGGAGTTGAGAATCTTTTAGTAGGGGTGCGGGGCAAAACTACATAAACAAACAAAAAAACTAAGTCCCCAGCCCTTTTGCTGTGCACCGGGAGTGTACGTCGCCAAAATTGATTTTTGGTGATGTACACTGGCCCTAATGGTGATCGCCTTTCCGCGATCACTGTTATAACATAGAATCCTCCTCATTTCAACCAGTACTTCATGTATTGTACCGACTGCACTCATTGTAAATAATTATCATGTATGTATTGTAAATAATTATCATGTAGGTATGTATGCATTCCTTGTCATTGCTGTGCCACTCCTGTGGCCCGTGTCATGCCTGAAAACAGTCCTTTGGATCAGTGTACCTACCCAGTAATTACAGTAATTAATAAATAAATAATTAACAGCAGATGATGTACTGTATTTAGACCAATGTCGCTTGTAGGATTCCAAAGCCCATTTTATAAAAATGTAGTATAAATCACAAATTTATATTTAATAAGCTAAAATGTAGAAAACACTTTAAAAAGTGTTTGAAAAATAAACCCTGAGACCCCTATTTTAACAGTGGAACAGTCCGCTTTTTTAGATGCTGCACAGGAGGCCTTTTCACATTAAGTTACTAGGTCCTCTGAAAGGTGTCTCTTGTAGTACAAGAGAGTCCACACTGAAGGTTTGGTCGAGAGTTCTACAAAGCAAAGCTGAGTGGCTGTAGCAACGAGAGTGTATTAGTGATGTCATAAAAACATTGCATCATCTCAGATCAGTGCTGAAATCATGTACTCTTGTAAAACTCATTAACACACCATCTTAAAAAACGAATACACCATCTTGAAGAAACATCATTATTACGGTAAGTACTTTTTTTCTCCTAGCAATGAGAGTGGATTAGTGATGTCATATAGTACAAAATAGCATCATCTCAGCTCAAGGCTGCAGTGTTGCAATTTGGTACTACTCACTAACACACCCTCCAGAAGAAACAACACTACAGTGATTCATTTTTTTCTTCTGGTTGCCCAAACATCATGTAAGAACTCTTGCGTCATAAGAGACACCCCACAGAGGATGTATTACCTTATTACAGACCATGCAAGTTAGCTAGTGATTCATAATAAGCTTTAAATCACGCTTTTTATATTTGAAATTTGAATCAAGCTACACTGCCCCTTTGCTCAGAAGGGGATTCCTCCACTCCATAATGTTCATAGTGGTTCTGAGTGTTGATTGACTGAAATCACATACCAGAAAGTGATTTAAAATGGTTATAAGAGGGCCTTCCTGACTGATAAATGCGCAGTACAGATTGGTTGAATCAGCAGGGGTGATTTATAATATTAAATAGTTTATATTAGAACCATAGACAGAACATAGGCTAACCTCCAGAGAACAGTAAATGGCCCTCTCACTGTATGCACTGCTGTGCTGCCTAGGGTGGAATTCACTTTCTTATAAGAACTTTGTTTCCTATTAGAAAAGACATATCTGAGCCTCAGTATTGTTCCTCTAATGGCAAGAGCTTAAATAATTACTTTTTTATTGGAAACAGAACTTGTACAGCAACATCATTTCCACTTTATTGGACACATATTGTTCTGCCTTTATACTTGGCCCTTCCCAATAGGAATGACTTGAGGTCCTGAAGTGCCCCTAGCCAAACTCGGTATCAGTGCCCACCCCCATCCAGATCTGGCCCTTTTGATGGGTTCTGACATTCAAAAACAGGGATTTATTTTGCATTCATTAACAATTAGCACCCTTAGGCAGCTTGCCTAGTTTGTCTATCCTTATTAAACAGCTAGAGTACTGTCTGAAATTATTATTATAAAATTACTTGAATCAAACAAGCAATTTGATTGGTGCAAACTGGCCACATGACCATGCTTTAATTTCGGTTACCCCGCTACTCAAATTTTACTTTCTTTTTTCCTGCTTTTTTAACTCTTAAAACCATTTTATAAGTACAATAACACACTCCAGGGTGGGCTGTAATGCCACAACATGCCAGGCAAGGGAGCTGGGGGTGGAAGAACTGCTGTCGGGGAATGACCACCACTTGGTGTGGTTCATGATAACCATGGGAAAAGGGGGAGTAGGAATGGGCACAGGGGTGTTAGACTTCAGGAGGGCCGACTTCGGGAGGATGAGGGAAATAGTACAGGGTTATCTGGAGAGGATCCATTCAAATATGGACACTAACCAGAAGTGGGAGATCATTAAACTGGCAATTGAGGAGGCAACCATAACATGTACAAGGGTCCAGAGCAAGAGGGCTAGGGCTAAGAAGCTTAGTTAGGTGAGCAGAGGGGTCATGGAAACAGTAAGGAAGAAAAGAACCACCTTTCGAAGGTACACAAAAACAGGGAGAAGGGAGGACATAGAGGAATACCTGAAAGAGTCGAGGGAGGTGACAAGGGCAGTCAGGTCAGCTAAGGTGTCCAGGGAACTCAGGCTAGCATAGGGCATCAAAGAGGAGGAGAATGACTTCTTGAGGCACATCAGGGAGAAAAGGAGTTGTAAGGACCAAATAGTAAGGATAAAGAGGGATTGGGGTGGTGGAAACAGTGGCAGAACAGGCAGAAGCATTAAACGAGTACTTCTGCTCAGTATTTACTAAAGAGAAATTGGAGCTGTAACCAAGGGGGTGGGAGGGTGGGCTGGGGAGAAAAATCCCAGTGGGCAGAGTGCTGGAGGGCCCAAGGGCACTGAGGGTGGACAAGGTGCCTGGGCCAGATGGCATACACCCCAGGGTGCAGAAGGAGCTCTCAGATGTCCTGGCAGAACCCTTGGCAGACCTGTCCAGTGCCTCTCTGGACTTGGGGAGTGTACCGCAGGACTGGAAGATGGCACACGTGGTACCCCTCCACAAGAGCGGCCCCAAGGATGAGCCTGGGAACTATAGACCAGTAAGCCTCACATCCATTGTGGGAAAGCTGATGGAGACAATCCTGAAGGAGAGGCTGATTTCCCATCTAGAGGCTAATGGGCTGCAGGACAGCAGACAACATGGGTTTGTCTCAGGCAGATCCTGTCAGATTAACCTGGTGGAGTACCATGACTGGGTAACAAGGCAATTAGACAGGGGCCATGCAGTAGATGTCCTGTA
Source organism: Neoceratodus forsteri (assembly GCA_016271365.2). NCBI lineage: Eukaryota > Metazoa > Chordata > Ceratodontiformes > Ceratodontidae > Neoceratodus > Neoceratodus forsteri. The sequence goes on along the minus strand of JADMNL010000030.1, from coordinate 46,243,632 downwards.
CCTGGACATCAGTAAGGCATTCGATTTGGTGCTGCATGGGAGGCTATGAAGTAAGCTGGAAGGCATGGGGCGGGGACGAAGATGGTGGGATGGGTATACTAGTGAACTGGCTGCAAGGGAGACAGCAGAGGGTGGTGGTGGGAGGGGAGCTCTCATCTCCCAGGGCAGTGACAAGTGGGGTGCCACATGGCTCTGTATTGGGACCAGTGTTTGGGATCTTCATAGCAGACATCTCAATAGGCATCAAGAGCAAGATCAGTCTGTTTGCAGATGAAACCAAGATAGGAGCAGTAGTGGATTACTTAGAATTGTGGCAGGGGTTGCAAGATGATCTGGCAAAATTTGAAGCCTAGTTGGACACTTGGCAGCTGGGGTTCAATGCCAAGCAGTGTTGGGTAAGTTACTTTTTCTATTACTTTCTATTACGTTTGGAAACGTGTTCCAGGAAGCTCTGTGCAGTCACTAGCAAGGATGGATAAGTACTAGAAAAAGTAATACACCTTACAATTATAGTTACTCATTTTGTTTTATACAAAAACAGTACAAAAATAATAAATGACTATAAAAGATTACATTTTTTGAAAGTAATAGGTTAGTTACTAGTTACTTTCAAATAAATGTAATCATTTACAGTTACATATTTCTTTTGTATAAAAAAAACATAAGTAATTGTAACTGTAAGGTGTATTACATTTTCCAGTACTTCTCCATCCTTGCTAGTGACTGCACAGAGTTTTCTGGAATACGTTTTCAAAAGTAATAGAAAGTAAAAGAAAAAGTAACTTACCCAACACTGATGCCAAGAAATACAAGGTACTGCATTTCGGCGCAAAAAAACTAAAGAGGAGCTACCAGCTAAGGGGGATTCAAATAGCCAAGACAGAAGAGGAGAAGGATCTGGGGGTGATCATAATGGGAGCAATGAACAACTCATAACAGTGTAGAAAGGCAGCTGCAAAGGCCAACAGAATGCTGGGTTGTATTGCCAGAGGCATATCCTCCAGGAGGGGGGCAGTGATCCTGCCGCTATACAGGTCACTGGTTAGACCACACCTGGAGTATTGCATGCAGTTCTGGTGACTGCACCTGAGAAAGGACATTAGGTTACTGGAAGGGGTGATTAGGTTACTGGAAGGGGTGCAGTGCAGGGCAACAAAAATGATCCAGGGGCTAGGGGACTTACCCTATGAGAGCAGGCCAAGGGAGTTCAACATGTACTCCCTGGAGGAGAGGAGGGATAGAGGGGATATGATTGAAACCTTCACATACATGAAGGGAATAAATAAGAGGGACACTGAGGGGCTTTTCAAGTTAAGGAGGGGGAGGGAGACTCGAGGGCATGATCTGAGATTAGAAGGGGAAGTTTCAGGAGGGAAATGAGGAGACATTTTTTTATGAAGAGGGCAGTGCCTGGGTGGAACGCATTGCCAGAGGAAGTGGTATACGGTAGAACAGTGGGCTGCTTCAAAAGGGGATGGGACAGGGTAAGGGGGAAGATCATTGGAGGGGGAGGGAGGGGCAGCTGCAGTATAAGGGCTGCTAGCTGCAGAATCGAGCAGACTTGATAGACCAGAAGGCCCTTATCTGCTGACAATTTTGTATGTTCGCATGTTCATATGACAGTATTTCCCAGGTGGCTAAGGACACTTGGCTGCGCGTCGTGCCGCATGACCCACCTCAGGGGTGAAGTAATTTAGCATTACCGCACACCCTATTGTGTGTTATTGCTTACTCAACTTTCAAAAGTAGTAAACTGTTACTTCTTATATCTGAAGTTTTTTTTTTCTTTTTCCCTTTTGCTAATAAGATTTTCCACCTGTCAATACCTGGTGTAGTGTGTGGAACAGAACTCTTACTGGTGGCTGACATATCAAGTTCTATTACTCCTCATACATCATCCGCCCTATGACCTGACTCTCTGACATCCCAGCTGACCAAGACAAGCCAATCTCCTTCTGACAGATCTATCACTTGTGATGTCACAATATGTAAGGTCACAATGTTGATGAGTTATGAAGAGGAATAGAATTAGATATGACAGTCTCCAGGTAAAGTACAGTACCTCTCTTTACATCACATGCTAATGTTGCCAGGTAGAAAACCTAATGAGTAAATGGAAGAAGAAAAATACTTCAGGAATAAGTACAGATGACTGCTTTGTATGTTAATATGTCCCCCAGAGTCACTCTTTGCTGTCTAATAGTGGTTTCACACGCATTCGGCTTGAACGAGAACAGCGAAGCAAAGCTGAGCTGTTCTGGCTCAAGCTGAGGGCTAGTGAAACCACTGTGATACAGCGAAGAGTGGCAATGGGGAGACATATTAGTATCAGTGTTGCTCGGATAGTATCCTGAGCAATCTGGATCCACCAAATAGCTGCCATTTTAGCAGGATAGTGGATCCGTCAGATAGCAGCAACTATCTGACCATGGATCCGACCCACAGATCTAGGTGGGATCCCATGTTATGCAATGTATATTCCTGGATCCGGTGCGGGATCTGGCGTCGAATCCCTGGATCTGGCACGGATCCCTAAATGCGGCATTGGACAACACGGGATCTGACCTGGGATTCGACCTCCAAATTTGGCCGGATCCTGAGTTGGATCCTGCCCAGACAGTGCCACCATCCAATGAAGCACAGTCAGATCCATGGAGCACTATCCAAGCAACACTAATTAGTATATTATTGATTGTGATCAATAATATGATTTAAAAAAAATGTGCCCTGAACATGCCCGTTTCTAGGGCACCTGCATGTGAGATGCTCTTCACAGAATAAGAGTGTCTCACTCATGGAGGAAAGGAGTGCTCTGATTGGTTGGGAGTGCTCCCTCGATCTATAATAAGATTTAATAACATTTTCTGCTTTTTATTTTTGGCATTATGAACTCTTTAAGGCCAGCCGTGCTTCCCAGATTGCTCCATTTGTGGAGACACCATCAATACCGGTTATTCGGGTTTGTGCCATGAGCACAGGTCATTGCTGTGGACTGGCTGGCAGGAGGCTGTGGCAGCATACACTGTGATCCTCTCAGCCTCTCAGGTAGGGGGGCAGGCCATTCCACTGTGGTGCACCCCCTGGTGCATGTGGGTAGGATTTGAGCTTGTGGAATCTCATCTTTCGGTGGGTGGGGCAAGCAGGGGTGCCAGCAGTGCTAGCACTCCAAGGGGTGGGGGGCAGGATTCTAACTGTAGAAAATTAGTGCCAGTCTCAGAATAACAGTCCTTACACTCCCAGGCCCACTGCTCCCCTTTAGCAATGCCACTTCATATTAGACTTCTGGATGTGGGAAGTGGGGTTGGTGGGGGTCTGGGTCCATTGGGAGGGGTCATCAGGGGAGATAAAGAAATTTTAAAGAAAGAACATTTGCACTCCCTCAAGTGTGGTTTGCTAAATAGGGCACAGTTCCTGCTGCTTTCCTTGTTTTACAGCTGCTCATGGGAAAACATTTCTGCATGCCAGCAAAAACAGCATCAATACTAGATGTGTGTGGCAAAAAATGTTAGACTGCAACACCTTTCGGGATGGGGAAGCTTACAAATTACAAGCTACCTTTTAGACTTTGTTCCTGGTAATACAAGTGAGTGGTTGGATTCTTTAACATGGTACCAGATTTGTCAGAAGACATCAATACCACAGGAACATGTGCAGTGCTCCCTTTAAACTGAAATGATTTCAAAACAGCTATTGTTTGCCTTCCTAAGAGGGTAAGTAAGCAATAACCCATGACAGGGTATGGGGTTATGGGGATTTAATGCATGCCTGAGGTGCTGTGAGGACACTCAGCTGCAATTGTACTCCACCGCATAGAGTAACTGGATCCACTAGTGGCAATAAAGCTATTCTTGTTGCCTCTTTGTTGGCTAAGCACTCACAAGTACTGCACAGGGCCGTCACACCCGTAGACTCTGGGGGGCACATGCCCCCCTCCCCAAATCCACATCCAAGTAATGCTTTTTGGACTGAGGAAGGCTGGAAAAGTGTAATTAAATGTGACCCCTTGGTCACCATGTCCAGGTTCACACCTACGCCTGGTAACTATTTGGACCACCTGTTTGAGGGGTTGGGTTACCTTTTTTCTTCTGCGTTGGGGGGAATCATCCCAGAAAAGATAAGAAATAGCACAATGTATTTACACAGATAGAGAGAATAAGTGGGCCAGATTTTGTGTGCAGTACCACTCCTGGGATACAGTACCTACCCACCTCCCTACACTGGACTGGACTACCCCCTGGGGACCAATGATACAGTTGTTACCTTCACCGATAAACAATGCAAGCACTAGATTACGCAGAGTGGGCATACACACACAAAAGTAAAGTTCAAGAAGCTAACAATGTTTTTATTGTGCAACACATTTCTGGAAGCTAGAATGAAAGAGGCAATTGCAAGTCACTTAAATCACTTCCACTCAATCCCAATACATCCTGGGAGCCACTGTACTGGGGGCTATTACCACCCTCTCAGATCCTACAAAATCACTGTGGGCACTGGCCTGATCAAGGGGCACAATCTGATAACTTGAACTATGTAGAATATGGTATACTTTTTAGTTGGTGCCAGTACTAGAACTTTACTTGTAAGTATGACATGGCAGTAAATGAGTCTGGGTACCCAAGAGTTACACTAAGTTACACTGCTGACCTGGTGGCTGAGTTTATGTGGTGGCACACTTGTTGAAAATGAACAAGCTTTCATTTTACCCCCCCCCAACCCAGCAGGCCATGGTGTACAAGTACAGTTAATAAGCTACTTGAGATCCAAAGGGGAAAGTACACGACAACCAACGTTGTAATCCAAAGGGAGGGTCCTGTAATCCAAACAGAGAAAACACACGAGACCCCAGCCAGCAGTGCCAGCACCCATGTGACCCAAGAATGAAGCAGCTTAGTTGAGGTGGGAAGCAACACACAGCAGTATGTCAGGCAGCATGCAGGATTATGCCCCAGTAGCCTGGAGAGGAAGCACTTTGAACTCGCTTTCAAATGATTTGCAGCAGCACGCTACTTCTGGCTTAGCCCTAACAGCATAGTCATGGGAGCACTATGCAGCCGCTTCATGATTCTCAAGGACACAGACCCAGGGAGTGACTCCCAGAGTCCAACGCGTCTCCAGATCAGGAGTATAAAAAAAACTTGGGGCACGTGCCCCATGACTCCCCGTTTCCTGATTCACCCCACTTGATAAAGGCTAGCAGGCCCTCTACCTGGCTCCACAGCAGCCTGGATTTAGATGCAGGTCTCTGTCACTGACTTCACAGTTCAGCAACTTTTATGGAAGTGAATTTTTCACCAGGCTTTTTCACACAGCGTCTTGGTCTGCAGAAATGCCCCACGGGCTCAGACTCTCTATAGATTTGTTCAGCAGGTGCCCTTTGAGCACAGTTTACAATAGTTCAGAGTTCAGAAAGAATGATTCCAGGGGATGGCTCTCAGGGTCAGGCCTGGCTAGGTCTCCAGCTTTCTCCTAGCAGCAGCAGGTAGGCTTGCTGTAGTGTCTCTGTCAGACTGCCATGAGCTCTCAGAGAGCCCAGAAACTTCTCTCTCCCATTCAGTGATTGGCTGTAAGAGCTGTCCATCTGTTTTTCTGCCCTGTAGCTGTTTGATTGGCTTGCTGAGCCCACCATGCCATTAGGGAGCTGCTCTGATGTCCTATTTCTCCCACACAAGTATGTCTGTGCTACTCTGGGCTATCTAGCCCTCTGATTGGCTGACTGTTGAGGTCACAGGTAACCAAGATGGCCGTAGCCAAGATGGAATTAACAAAGTCCAAGAGGGTAGCATCTTCCAGAAAAAGAGATGTGCAAGAACAAGGGGGCACAATTTGAAGATAGAAGGGGGACAGCTCAGAGGTAATGTGAGGAAGTATTTTTTCACTGAGAGGGTTGTAGATGCATGGAACAGCCTCCCTGAGGAGGTCGTGGGGTCAAGAACAGTGGGGGACTTCAAGAATGCATGGGACATGCATAAGGCAGTCCTAGTGGGGGGTAGGAGGAAGTAAGCTGTTGGTTAACTAGGATCTGCAGCTTATCTGTTAGGTAGGAAAATGGGCAGACTAGGTGGGCCAAGCGGTCCTTATCTGCCGTCAAATTCTATGTTTCTATGTTTCTATGTAGCCATATTTGCAGAGGAGCCTTGTGCTCCAAACATCTTTATTTTATTTACTTTTATGTGCCCTAATTTGTGTGCTGGCCCCAGGGATTGTTGCAGCACTCCTTTGCTGTCATCCAGTTGTTTTGTTGTGGTGGTCGGGTGGCGGGTGCATGAGTCATGGCTGTTGTGGCCTGTGAAGCAGGGAGCACAGGAGATGAGCCCCTTTGCAGATGTGCTTCCATTTGATATGGTGGCCAAAATCCTTGTGGCACAGGAGGCACTGAAGAAGGTGACATTCTGGTTGCTGTTAATGGTGCCATCTGCCAGAATCGGGGAACCAGAGTTTGAAGAGTGTAGCTGCAGCCACTGAAGCCGCTGAAGAAATGTATGCAGGAGCTGCCAACAACAGCAGCACAGCATGGCTGTTTCACCACGCCAAAAGTAGTCAAGCAAGGGCCATGCGACAGCAGTCCAGCAGCAGGCGGGAGAGTGGCAGTCAAGCAGTTCAGGTAATCCCCCTCCGCAGCTAAGGGTTACATAGCTGTTTCAAAATGCACAAACTACCACACTCAAGAGTTTAAAATCAAAAACACTCAGTAGTATCACACCACATAGCTAACAGCTGAGAGTGGGTGCCAAAAGTGTTTATTTCGAGAACTAGGCACTACCCCAGTGATTCAACTCAGAATGAGTCTTCATCAGAATAACTGTTTCAGTTGGATATATTTTCAATTCTATGCCCTCCTGCACCCAGGAATTCTCCTGGCATGGTGCATACTTTCTGAGACCAGAGAGTCTGGGTTTTGCACTCGTAGGCCTCGGGGCTGAAACCAAGGACTGTACTACCACATTGAAGGTGCAGCTATTCCCTGAGCTATGCTGATAGATGACCCTCCCCCCATATACACAGCACAGGCTGTTCTCTTCCCTTCCCATTCTGCAGTGCACCATTTCTTGGTCAAGGCAGCATGTTTCTCTGAGTGACAAGCAAATGCAGATATCAAAAGGTGTCAAAACTATGGGCGGCGAGGGGGAAGAAAGAGCGGAAAAGTCTCTCAGCATTGATGATAGAAGAAATAGTGCTGCAGCAAGATCAGAGGGCAGGTATATCAGAGGGAAGGTATATCAGAGGGCAGTTATATAGGAGGGAAGGTATATCAGAGGGCAGGTATATCAGAGGGCAGGAGCTGCTGAAGAGTAGATGGGAATCTGGGATTAATTTTGCCATTAATCTTTTCCTCTCTGCTGCAAAGTAGGCTTAGCACTCCACTGACCCCCCCCTCCAGCCCCGTCACCTGGCATCTTAGGGACGTATCTCTTTCCAGTGCTTCCCCCCATGGTGGGGGTCAACGGTAGGTGCTTTACCACTAACAGAAAGGATCTGGGTCCAGTATCGGGCCTGATAGTGGTGCAGAGCCTGCAAGGGGTCGGTGTCATCCCATGCTGCAGCTGGCTATTTTTCTTGTTCTGTGCTAGATTGACGAATGTGCAATGCTGTCCAGATGCACCATGCATACTACTGTGCATGGGATGTTGATGGCCACCATCCCTCCATGTCCCATTGTGCCAGCACTGGCTGCCTATCTCCAAGCTTCCGCCTGGGGCCAGACGAGTGCCAGGACCCACAACCCTCCTACCCCAGAGGAGGAGAGCCGTCCTCTGGATGCTCAGCCTTTCTCTCCCCAGCCAGCCCCCCAGTGAGCCAAGTCCGTGGGACTGATTCTGGATTCAAATAAAGTTGCTCTACCTTCCCTACCATGCTGAAACTGCTAAAGAATGAAAATAAGTGATAAGGAGAGAGGAGGAATAATTAGGGAACAGAGGATACATGAAGGATTGGGGGATCATTGTTTGCTGTCAGAGAACGCAGATATTAAAACAAGGGTATGATGGATAAGGGATTAGGAACAGTACATGAAAATACTATTAGGAAAGTTCCTTGGGGTGACAGAGAGTGATCCCAGAACTATAGTAGTTAATGCTGCCTCATCTGGAGTCTGAGGAAGTAGTGCAGATCACCTCAAGGTGGTCAGCGCTCTTCTGTCCAATCATTTATGTTTTGTTAGAGGTGGGGGGGGGCTGCTGGAACAGTTGGCCTGTCTGCTGTAATTCCTGAGTGTGTTTCTTGGCAAGCATGGCATGGCATTCAGTTAAAAAGTTGGCACAGTGCACCCCTCCTCGGGCTGGCACAGGATCCGCCTGCTCTGGGATAGTGATTGACGTTATGGTACCAAGCTTGGCCTCTGCTGCCCCTCAACCTGGGAACAATTTATCTGTTTGATTCAGAGCCAGAATGAAACATACATTGCTAAAGAATGCATGGACACGGGGGGCCCCGGCAAACCGCACTGTAAGATAGATTTAAATGAAAAAGACAGATAACTTGCTTGAGAGCTGCATACAGCACCACTGAGTGAGCAAGAATAGGCAGCAGTTTGAAACGGCAAGGAAGACAGAGTCCTTCCCATTCCATATGACAGTTTGGCTACAATTCCAAATAAGTAGTTTTAGTTTCTAGCTCAGTAAAAGTAAGGATGTTGTCCTCCCCCCCCCCCACTGGTTTCAAGTGAGAGAGTACTTTCTCACACATTCTCTTCATGTCTCTCACCATCATTATGTATTCCACGCAATTCCTCAGGCCACTCAGGTAGTTAGCCATGGCATGGGCTAGTGCCAGGGTGTTGTGATTTAGGAGATACACATCAGACAGAAACAAGGTGGTGGCAGGGTGGTCCCGACGTGCCTGGGGCCCCCCGAGTGGCATGATAATTTACTTTCTTTGCAGCAGCTCTGTGTCCCCTTCTCCCTCACCATAGAGTGCATGGTACCTGTCTCAATAACAGAAGCAGAGATGTAGCAGGTGAACCGTACCCTACAGCATCATTATTTATTGAACAGACACAGCACCCTTCAGGTGAACCCCGCAATTTGATGGCAACGGCAGTGGGAACACAGTCACAGAGCGATGTCATTTGCAGAAATTTATTTATAGATGAGAACTAATTTGGATTTTTGTATAAAGCAGGTCAGTAAGTGCTCAGTTTCCACCAGAAGAACAGTGATGGTCACTTGTGGAAAAATGGGGACCTCGAGCACCAGCGTCTTGCACTGTGATGCTTGCATCATTCAAATAGGTCTCTGCAGCACTTTCTTTCAAGGCCTGTTTGAAATTAAAGATGAATCAGGATGAATCCTGTTGTACATACCTCCTTCATCCCAGTACCCAGGGGCATTTACCTGGGAAATGTTTTTTGCTCCCTTCTAGCTCCGGGCTGGCCTCTCCTTCAGGCCACATATGCCCTCGGTGCTGCACCCCATATCGCAGCCCTCTGGGTAACCCCACGGACGTAACCCTTCGCCAGGTGGGTTCCTTTCCTCTGAGGGGGAAGGCACCAGTGGGGCAGCCAGCGCAATACTTTCCCCGGGTGCTGTTGGGATGGTGCGTGAACTGTCTTCAGACTTGCTGCAACGGGAGCTGGTGACTGTCATCCGGTCGGCTACGGGGCTCTATTCCTGTTTGCTCCCCGGGGGAGGGGCGTGGTGTGCCACTAACGTAAAGCTGATGCTGACGTTCACCATGCCCCCTTGGTGAATGGGATCCTATGCATTGCCATTCTCCCAGCCTCCGCTAGAGGTCAGCAATCGCCAGGTCGCGTCCCCACCCTCTCCCCAAGAGAAGGCGAGCCATCAGCCGATGCTCAAGCCTTCTCTCCCTGGCCAGCCCTACAGCACCCGAGTCTGTTCCTGAACCAGGGTCACTGGTGTCACTAGTGGAAATCCAACCACTGCTCTGACAGGCCAGCCAAAATGGTGTTTAATGGGCTCCATGCCCTCCATATTTGTGGATTTGGTGTTGACCGATTCCCAGGCAGCTGACTGAGGGATGTGGAGATGTCAGCCCAAATATCCAGTGAAGGCTGTGATAGGATGGCCAGTATGCCAGTGTGGCAATTCAGACAGGCTGCCTCAGAGCCTGCTGGTCCCTTCAAGAGATCCTTGCCTGCCCCATAGCCCATAAAGGATGGCCCCCAGCAGCACTATCAGTTGCAACTGTGTGGAGGCCACCCCCTCACCCTGAGAGGGGCTGCTCCCAAACTTATGGCTGTAGCCAACTTAGGACCTGCTCCCCATTGGGGGCTTCCCCTCTCCTCTCCGACACCGAGAGTCTCAGGCCCTTATTTACTCTTGCTCCCTTTTACTCCCTGTGCTAAGGGGTAAGCATATTCAGGAGCCTAGCCTTACTGTGCTTCCTTGACTTAAGGTGGCAAGTTTCTAGAGCTGTTTGTATAATCTATTAACACTGAATCGAAGTATTCATTCAGCATTTCAGCCATCGCCAATCGCACATACATACAGTATGTTTCTTCACCCTTTTCTTGTTTTTAGGGCCCATCCCCCTCCTTCCACTTCCTTTCCATTTCTACACTGAAAGAAGACTTTGGTATTCTCTGTAGCTCCTACTGCTAGCCTGGTTTGAGGACCGTATGTGGCTTCCTTAATTCCATTTTTGCAGTCTGTGCTGCTCTGTACTCATCTCCTGCCTAGGGGCAACCCGTGTCTTTCTAGCAGCTATAGATCCTCTTTTTTGTATAGGATCAAGTCCATAGGTCTGTGTTGGGCCACCGCTAGCCGTTTTCCCTTATTTCTTACAGGAATACAGAACTCCACAGTTGCTTCAGGCACATTCCTCAACAAACCTGACATATGTGCTGCATTACTAAACTCATGCAGCTTCTCCAGAGCATTGGCCACCAGATCCCTCATGTTGGCAAAGTGCCTTTCTGAAGTTCTGGGTCCTGTTTGCTGAAGCTCGACTAGTCTTTCCTATCACCAGGAAGATAGCTGCCTGATTGTGGTCACTGTCTCTCATGGATTCCATGATGTTCACACTGGAGATGGTTCCATCCCAACTGCTGAGAACAAGGGCATGGCTGGATTCCAACCCTGTCTCTTGTTGGGCATGCTAATCTAGGAAGCTGTCCTTGAAAGTGGAAAGGAACTCTGTGTTGCCAGTAGCCTTCCCACAATGCCAGTCAATGCCTAGGAGATGGAAGTCCCACAGGATCACCACCGCATCTGATTTGTCTTGTTATTTCCCCTATCCAGCTGAGCATTGTCATGCTTCGCTGAACTGTCTGGGGGCTTTTAGCACCCCCCACAGGTGACGCTTTATCTCAGTTTCCCCAAACTTAACCCAGGTGGATTCTGTGGTATTCTTTTCCCCTGATTGCCCTCCTTGTCTTCCACAGTGACTCCTTCCCTTTCAAAAAGAATCACCCACCTCCTTTTCAGTCATGCCCTTCCCTTTGGAATAATGTGTAGCCCTCCAAAAGGAATGTAAGAACATAAGATGTTTGCCAGCAGTAGACAGCCTTGTGGTTTATCAAGTCAGCCCATGTATCTTATCCCCTCTCCCCATTTGTAGTCTGCTTTACCCCATGTCAGTTACTGTATTTGGGTCTAAAGGATTTAGCTGAATTCTCAAAGTCTAACAAAACATATGGGCCCTGAATAGAAACTGAACTGAGTTTTCCAGTGGCCAACCTCTCTCACCCTTACGGCTTAGTACTGCAGAGAAACCATGAATATTTATTTATTTAAAAAGGTTTACTAAACACACTGAGCTGAATATGCCAGGAAAAGACAACAAGAGTTGTCTCCTTTCCTGAACAGTACAGCTGAGACAATGTTTTAGCTGCTGCCAAGCCGAAGAGAAAGATGTTTTTCCAAGAAAATGAAATACATTTACACTCTGATATTTTGAAGGCTGCTTAAGCCGAAGGGGGGGGAGAGAGAGAGAGAGAGAGAGAGAGAGAGAGAAAGAGAGAGAGGGGAGAAAAAAAACACCTGGCTGCATCTGAAACAGGAACAAAGCCTAGGGGTTGTTAGGTTCCAGTGGGTGGGTGGAAGGGGTCTCAGAAATGAATCCAGAAGATGTTTGCAGAGGTGACAGAATGAACTGTAACTGCAGTCGAGGGCAATACGATTGCGCTGCTGATTGCTTTATGAGTTTCTTTGGGGCTGCTCTCCGACATGATGCTGCTCAAGCTGCAGAAACATGATACCTATGGAGAATCCAGAAGAGTTGAGTTTAATGTTAAACCTCAGCCCAAGGGATAACAATGAGTGAAGTATTTTGTTCCTAATAAAATAGTAAATGTTTTATGAAATTGTTCCTCCTGGAAGGAATAAATGTGACATGGATGATACAGTATATGTTGGGAATAACTGAATTGTTATTATCCTTCCAGCCAAATAAAATGCAGGGACTGTACACTTCATCATAAGGGACAGTTTTCAAAAACGTAATAGCTGTTTGAGAAAGTGCAAAATCTCCTTTTCCCCCCTTCTTGTATCTAATAACACAAATTTAATAGGCAGATACAGTAAATAAAAATACATAGCAGGCCTGTTGACACAGAGGTAGAACTACTGCTCGCGACACTGGCTACTAGGGGTGTGCAAGAAATGAATGAGATTTCCTGAATCCCACAAATAATGAGCTATTAGTTACTAGGGAACAAATCTAAATAATCAGTGCTATGTGGGGCTATTTGGTGTTTTACAATTCAGTTTGAGTTCAAGAATCCCAAGACTTCTTGTCCAATCAGGGGCCACTTTGAAAGCTCACTGAAGGCAGGTCATGTGTTCTAGCACTTGCAGAAGTTTCAGGCAGGAAAGACAGATGACCTGAGTTGCTGCAGAGAAAGAATCTCCTTCCATCCACTTGTTAAAATGAGACAAAAATCAGAACTCTTGACACATTTTGTTCCTTCTCTAAATCCCAAACTAGAGATGGTCGATTTTTTACACTACAGGGTGAAAATTAATATTTTAAGAAAGGAAAAATAGAAGGGCTCTTTAGTGTTTGCTGAGAGAGAGAGAGCGAGAGACAGACTGGCAGACAAGCAGGCAGGCAAGCCTCAACAGCACACACGTGCGCATACACACAAGCACGCACACACACACCTGCAAGCTCCAACAGCAAGTGTGCGTGCGCACACACACACACACACACACACACAAGCTGTGTGTGTGTGCAGTTCTAAAACCAAACAAGATTTACAGCTGCAGTATAGTGTTCCAAAGACTAACGGCTTAAGGGAGTAAAGAAGGTTTTGTAGAGGTTTATTTTGATTAGAAATGTATGTTTTTTGCAAATTAGTTATCCAAAACAAAGAACAAGGCCAGAAGTCTAACTGAAGTGCAGTTAGCTCAATTAGCTGTTACGGACCTTTTCTCTATTGTTGTTAGTGACTTAGCTGCATGCTCAAGAAAAAGTTAATTTTTTTTCTGAGAATTTAGTCAGGCTTGACTATAGTGAGTGAGACTTGTCAACTCAGCATTGCTGCAGTGACATGAGCAATGTGATTGCGTAGTAAATATCATTTAAGTTTAGTATCAGAAATCTTCCTGTGAGAAACCTAGGCTTGGATCCCTCTATGGGCACTTGACCAAATGTGAGTGCGCCATAGCTGGTAGGATGGGACTATTTTGCTGACTCCCACCACTTAAGTTAGCAGCCTTTCTGTTCTGTGTGTGTGCATGGCTTTGCACTCAGGACATTTTTCTGTTTGTGGCTATGTGCCCAAGAAGTAATTACATTTATTTCCTGAAACTTTAGTCAGGCTTGACTATAAGTGAGTGAGACTAGTCAGCTCAACATTGCTGCAGTGACTTGAGTGACTTGATTTCAAAATAAATATAAGTTACATTTGATACATTTTCCTTTGAAGAATACAGCCATAGTAGACAGAGGATGAAGTACCAGAAAACATAGTTGGTCCAGCAGCCTGAGCAAAGATGCATCCGGTGTAGAGCAGCAAGCATCAGGAAAGGGGGACTGTACTGCAGAGTGACACTCAGGGCACAGTCACCAAACAAAATTGTGTTTTACCCTATCAAGGCCTGCAGTCTGCTCCAGACCAGTATGGTGTCAGCTGACACCAGGGAATAAAGTAAAAGTACCATTCAAAGTACCAGTAGTGATGCTAGGAGGACATTGTTATTAGCTGTCACTGATACTACCAATGTGAATGTGTCCTTTACATCCTTTGCCACTGCTGCCAGTACCACCAGGATGAGGATATCCTCCTTAATAACCACTACTGTTTTTGCTCCACCACCTATCCACTGTGACTACTAGCATTCCAACATCTGTCGCAACAGTGACCTGCCAGCCACTCCTGCCACTGTGATCCAGACCACTCTTGCCACTATGAACCAGGCCAATACTGCCACTGTGACTCAGACCATGCCCGCCTCTGTGATCCAGACCATACCTGCCACTGTAACCATGGTGACCACCAGTACTGCTATGATGACATTGGCCACTACCCTTTCTGGCCATTAGAGTACCAGCATTAGTGCACTGGCACATCAGGGCACCGATTTTGGGACTCGCACGCCCTCCCTGAGGTCCACCCCCCCTTGGAGTTAGAATAATAATAAAGGGAGGGCACAGCCCCCTGCTAAAACAGGGGTCAGCAAAATCCTGACTTGGTGCCCTGATGACCGGGCGCACTAATGCTGGTGCTCTGAATGGGTAGAACAGGCCACTACTACCACTGTTGCCCCAGCCAGTTGCACAACTGTTTCCACTACTGTGTCCACCCCTGCTCTGATATTCCTTGTTTCCTTGGCCTGTCTCCTGTACTGTAGAACTTGTCGGTACAAATGAGGAGGAGGCGGACTCATCTGGATCTGAGTACTTCCCACCAGGAGATTTGCCTACTAATACATCATCTGAGGTGGCTAACCTAAGCAGCTTTGATGGTGAGGCACCATATCGGGATTACCTTGAGAGCTGTAAAGCAAGAAGTTGGGTGGCCAAAAAAACCTCAGCCTCTCAAGGTCATAGTGGCAGGAGAAAGAAGGATATGCCCCCCCAAAAAAAACACTTGGCAAGCTACCCTTCAGCATGTTGCATGCTGTACAATATCTGTATAATTCTATGTACATATGAACTTCTTTTTCTTCCTCTTTGTAAAGAGTATTATCTGTATTGCCTTGTAAATACCTGTGTTGACCTGTATATACAATTGTTCATGCTCCACCTAGGTCCATCTTGCAAATGAGCTTCTGCTCAACGATGAGTGCCTGATTAAATAAAGACTTGATTGATTAATTGATTGATGTTGCTCATCAGGCTCCATCCTGGCCTGAACAGCCAAGTAGAGCAGGTGCAAGGGCACTAGTGGTGTCAAGGGAAAATCCGCAGACACAGGCCCAAGCAAGAAAGACTAGTGGGGGCCAAAAGAGTGGCGGTGGTACTGGTGGCACTAGCTGCATGAGCGGTGTCAGGAGCAGTAACAGCATGGTATGGTTGCATTTCACATTACTAAAGGAAGATAACAGAAGGGCAGTGTGCACTCCATGCAGTACGACTATCAGAAGGAGGAAATCTCTGGCAGATTTCACAACCACCTCCTTAATGAACAATCTGAAGGTAACCATTCCCTAGGTTTTTCAAATGTCAGGGTCTGTGCCTGTAGTTCCATCAAACCCATCTCATGGTGATGATGCAGGCAGTGGTGCTGGTAGCACTGGTAATGCCACCAAATGTTGTGCCTCTGAAAAAAAGCTTATATGCCTACTGCTGCTACCACCACATCTCCTTCAACACTAGAGTCCTCCATGCGTCTCCAGCACTCCTGCCAGGCACAAGTCCCCTGCTATTTACACACCATCTGGCAAGCATAGAATATCCCCCCATCAATGGTTAATTCCAACAGTGAAATCATTCCACTCCAGAACTAAATACCAGTCATCCTATCCAACAGCTCAGCTCATTACACAGCTCATAAGTGAAATGATGGCTTGGGATCTGCAACCCTTTTCACTTGTGGAAAGCATTGGTTTTGCAGACTCCTGTAGCACTTGCAGATGCGGTACCATCTCCCATCATGTTCCACATTTTCATACACTGTAGTGCCAAAAATATATAAGGGTGTGGGAATGGCAAGTGCCACACTACTTTCTGAGGCTGTGGGCAGAATTTTCCACTGCACCTCAGACATCTGGACCAGTACAGATTCCATGCATGCATATATCTCCTTGACCACACACTGGTGTGTGCAAAAGCCATGTCAGTACCAGATGGAATTCATCATACCTGATGCTGTCTAGACTGCTAGAAAGAAGAGCACACTTCATAACATGACAATGAAGTGTGACATTGGGGGAGTCCTAGGCCACCATGGGTGATTACTAATTGATGCCATGGTGAGAGTATTTGGGCTATTTGAGGAGGAGTGCCCATGATCTAAGTGCATCCAGAGAGAACGAAGCAGATAAGGTGTAATACCTGAGGGTAGATAAAGTGGCAGGTAAGGTGGTGCAACAAGCAAAGGCACAGAAGGAACTGCAAATAGTAGAAGGGATTAAGACCGGGGAGAAGGCCTTCTTTCACTACATAAGTGAGAAGAGGGACAGCAAGGAAGGGATAGTTAGCTGAGAAAGGGGGACAGATGGGTGGAGGAAGAAGTGGGCAATACAGAGGTACTGAATGAGTACTTCTGCTCTGTCCTCACTACAGAAAAAGATGGGATGGTTCCATGGGGGAGAAGGAGGGGAGGGCCACAGATATGATCATAGAGGTAGATAGAGTAAGGGAAGGACTGCTGGCTCTGAAGGCAGACAAATCTCCTGGACTGAATGGCATACACCCAGGGCCGCAGTAATGGGGGGGGAGTGGGGATGTTATCCGGGGCCCCAAGCTCAGGAGGGGCCCACTAGAGGAGCTGGCATTACCCCTGGCATTAGTTGCTTTGGGAAACAGGGGCCCATTTCAAGTGGCTTGTCCTGGGCCCCAAAATTCATAACTGCAGCCCTGCATACACCCGAGGGTGTTGAAGGAGCTGGCAGAAGAGCTCTCAGGGCCACTGGTAGACCTTTCAATGCATCCCTGGAGTCAGGAATGGTGCCACAAGACTGGAGAATGGCACTTGTGGTGCCTTCTTACCAGAGCAGGCCCTGGGATGATTGAGGGAACTATAGGCTGGCAGGTCTGACATCGATCGTGTGCAAACTCATGGAGACCATACTCAAGGAGAGGTTGGCAAAGTATATAAGGGATTATGGTCTCCAGGACGAGAGACAGCATGGGCTTGCAGAAGGAAGATCCTGTTAGATAAACCTGATTGACTTTTTCAACTGGGTCACCAGAAAGGTGGATGAGGGAAAGTGGTAGACGTCATTTACCTGGACTTCAGCAAGGCCTTTGAGTTGATGCCGCATAAGAGGTTAATCAGAAAACTGAAAGATCCGAGGGTTAGGGAGAAACTGAAAAGGTGGGTAGCCAGTTGACTTAGTGACAGAACCCAGAGGGTGGTGGGGGGAGAGCTATCCAGCACCAAGGAGGTAACCAGTGGAGTCCAGCAGGGATCAGTGCTGGGGCTAGTGTTATTCAATGTCTTCATAAACAACATTGGGGAAGACATAAAGGGCAAGACGTGCCTGTTTGCCGATGACATCAAACTCTATGGGAAGGCTGATACAGTTGAAGGGATACAGGACCTACGGGAAGACCTCAGGAAATTTGAGAGATGATTGGGGATCTGGCAACTTGGCTTCAATGCCAAGAAATGCAAAGTAATGCACATTGGGGCCAGAAATCCTAAGACCGAGTATTACCGTGTGTGTGTGTGTGTGTGTGTGTGTGAAGGTAGCAGTATCAGAGGAAGAAAAATATCTGGGGTGGTGATCACCACTGACCTGAAACACTCCATGCAGTGCAAGAAGGCAGCAGTGAAGGCAAACAGGATGTTGAGGTGTATAGCAAGGAGATTCAGCAGTAGGTGGTGTGAGGTCATAATGCCTCTGTATAGATCACTGATGAGACCACATTTAGAATATGGAATAAGGTACTGGAATCCATACCATAAGAGAGACATCAGCTTCTTGGAGAGGGTCCAAAGGAGAGCTACCAAGATGATGGGAGACAGCAGGGGAAATCTTATGAGGAGAGGCTGGGAGCCCTGAGAATGTACTCCTTGGAAGAGAGGGGAGACAGAGAGAGAGAGAGGGGGGAATATGATAGAGACCTTTAAGTGCCTGAAGGGAATAACTAGAGTGGATAAGGAAGGTCCAAGCTGAGTAAAAGCAAATCCATGAAGGGCACAGTTTGAAGTTGGTGGGGGAGGGGGGAGGTTTAGAAGGAATGTTAGGAAATATTTTTTCATGGAGAGGATGATGGACAAAAGGAATGCCTAGGCAGAAGTGGTGGTCTCAGCTACAAAGGTGGGAGGCTTTATGGGGTCCTTGGATAGGCATAAAGGGAAGCCAGGGACCATGGGGGTGATTGTTATGAAGGAAGGGTTGACAGGGGAGGGGTGGCAGGGTCAATGGCATAAGCCTGAGACACTGCATTACTGACAAGTAGACCAGATAGACCATTTTGGCCTTCTTCTGCTGGCTCTTTCATATGTTCATATGTCCACTGCCACCCTGAGTCAGGTGATCCCAGCAGTGAATATACGGAAAGCATCCATGGAGACATATGTAGAGGAAAACCAGGAGATTCCAGATGGGGCAGCTGTGCTCATTGAGCAGCTGCAAGCTGAACTGGATGCAAGGTTTGCAGAAGTGCTTGATAATTTCATTCACATTTTTTGCAACCATGCTGGATCCCTGGTTCAAATATAAGATCTTCCACATGGCTATGGATAGCCGCAGAGTGATTCATTTTCAACAAGAGCGGTGTGATGAGCTGACTCGCTGCATATGGGGACTGGTGACACCGGCAGCTGGCACAGAAGCTTATGAGAGAGACTGAATTCCATCTGGCAATTATGGTTCCATTAGTGGAGATGAGGAAGAAATCGTATCACCCCTTGTGGTCGACACCCCGACGGTGAAACACAGAAAAAGACCATTACGGCGACATTCACGGTAATGGTCCTTATGCCGTGTTTTACCTTCCCCCAGTGTTCCGCCCCCTCCCCGGACCAACTCCGACTTGGAGTTGGAATCCTAGAGTCTGGGGGGTGCGGGGGCAGAAAACAGCGATGCAAGAGGCGTCACAATACCTGTGTCAGTATTGTGCCATCACTGTGGGGGAAGTTGGCATTCTCGCCGACGAGATGTCTTGGTGCTCCTGGAAGAAACACCTGTTACTGACAGTAGCACTGATGGGAGTGAGTTGGGACTGCTCAACATATCCTTACATCAATTGCAACAGAAAAGGACACAGTCGCAGCCTTTTTTTCTACAGACAATATCTTGAGCTATTTTGTGGAGTCTCTTGAGTCATTTCAAGTTGATCAATTAAGCTACTGGGTACAGAAGATGCATTCATCCCCTCAGTTGGCAAAACTGGCTGTGAGATACATTAGTTGTCCCTCTATGAGTATGCCATCCAAGAAGATGTTTAGCACAGCTGATGATGTTGTTGAGCCTCATTGTTCAACACTAGACCCTGAAGGCATCCAACAGCTTGTTTTCGTTAAGCTTAACTTGCCATTACTTGGATACAAATAGGAGTTACCATCATGAAAATAGAAATAGTCTCGCAAGTCTGCTTTTGCTGACGTTTTTTCTTCATAAAATTAACCTGTGTAGTTTTTCCCCCTATGCTTCCTTCCTGCTGTGTTTAATGTACACACCATCATTATAATTAAAAGCATTACCTTTTTCTGAACCAGATATAACTTCTTTTCTCATTTTAATGCATGTTATTATCATGTATCTTGGAAACAGCAAGGATGCTGAACAAAAACACGGTTACAATAGCCCCAAGGTAAATTACCCAAAAACCCAGTGGGTGCTAATAATTTGCTTCTCATGTTATGCCTTCATAGCAATGAGGTTGTGAAACTGGGCACACTGCACAGTTCACCCCTCACCACTCTACTTTAGCATAAACCCTACAAAAACAACATTCCCAAAATTTTCTTGCTTTCTAGTTCCCGCATTGCTCCATCTTTGTTTAGGGGACTGTTTTTGCTGCTTTCATCATTTTGCCATCCCTTTCTTGCTTGCAGTAATTTATCTCACAAATAAAAAAGGCTGCCTGCTTTTGTTTCTGTTTTAAAGCAGGAGTCTGGTCAAAAGTGTAACACTGCAAAATTAGAATTAGCATACCCCCAATAAATCTCATCCCAAAAACTAGGTTTCTGCGTTACTTAATTGTAAAGTTATGAGCTGTGTGGTAACCCTGATTTCACTATCTGTTCAAAAAAGCCAGTTTCAGTGAAGAGCCAGTGATGATGTCATAATCTGGACTCACAGTCTAGTCCTCTCTGTCCCTGCTGACACGGAGGACTAGACTGTGAGTTCAGGTTATGACATCATCATCAGCTCTTCACTGAACAGACAGTGAATTTAGGGTTGTAAAATGACTTGTAACTTTTAAACAAAGTCACTTAGAGATCTCATTTTTGGCATGAGGCTGATTGGGGCTATGCTGATCCAAATTCTGAATTTATTGATGCCAGAACGTTTGACTAGAGCCCCTCTTTAAAATCCTTTCATTTCATTCTCTTTTTTCATACATCCGCTTTGCTCAGCTGCTAGCGCCCGGCATCCAACAAATGCTAGGGCACTGCAGCAGTCCTACAGGGGGACACTGACTGTGCCCCCACTTCCCAAGAGAAGAGCCATCCATGGGATTCTCAGTCCTTTCACCCCTGGCTGGCCTACCAGTCACCTGACTGACTGACTGACTGACTGCGTGGCCTCTCTATGCTATTACACATAATCAAATCTTCTTTATCATTATGCCAAAATAAGGAGGATTTGAACTGGGGCTGTGACTGATTCTTGCTTGTAGAGCAGAAACAGGCCTGGCCTAATAGTATGACAATTTTTTTTTCACTTTTAGGGAAGAAAAGCACTTTCCTAGAAGTTCTCCTAAGAAACACTGAACATGTAAATTATCACACAGTAGTGTAAATAAATTTATCCTCTCCTCTAGCTTGGGATTTAGAAAAAGAACAAAACTGTCAAGATTTCTGCTTTTTTGTGGCTAATTTTAGCAAATGTATGGAAGTGGGTTGCTCTTTCACAATAAATAATTGCAAGTAAGAAAGGGATATTAAAATGATGACAACAGTAACGCCCTCCTAAACAAGCTCTGTCGACCAGGCTATGACTGATTGCTTTTGCTTGTAGAGCAGAAGCTGGCCTAGTATTTAGGGGGAAAAACACTTCTAGCAGTTCTACTGAGAAACCCTGAAAATTATCAGCTTGGGATTTAGAGAAGGAACAAATGTCAAGATGTCTGATTGTTTTTGTCTAGTTTTAACAAGTGGATGAAGTAGATTCTTTCTCTGCAGCTAGTCAAGTCGTCTGTCTCTCCTGCCTGAAGCTTCTGCGAGTGCTGGTTCTTGTGGACTGTCTTCAGTGAGCTTCCAAACTGGTCTCTGATTTGACAGGGAGTCTCAGGAAATCTTGTAGTCAGCAGCTGAATAGTGAATAACAAAGCACGAATAATGAAACATTGGAACCCCAGAATAAAAATTCTTGGTGAATATTCACAATAAGGTATTTGCACACCACTACTGATGACCTGTGTTCGGGAACAGGTGCAGGTCGTCTGGGGCCAGCTGGGGAGGGAAGATCAAGCATCCCAGGGACCGCTCTTCTCCCTCGGGACAGAGGGTATCCTGCATTTCACCACATGACTGTCACCAGCTGGAGGCCAAGTGGTTGCAACAGCAAGATCAGCAACAGGGTCAGGGCTGTCGACAGATGCTGCCATGAAGATATGCCGACGTGGGTGTGCATGCATGTCATTGCATGTGGATGTCCTGTTGAGGAAACATCGGAGGAACTTGCCCTGGCTGGATCTGGCAACCCCCCCCACACACACTGTACAAACAGAGTGGCAGGCCACTTGCCATTGTTGTGGTCCTAGGCAAGGGGTGGTTAACTAGTAAGGCCACAAGAAGGTTGATGATGAGGCTGGGGGGGTATGGGATCAAGGGATGTAAGGAGTTAAAAAAATGATGAAAAAAGGAATTTAGGGGTCTGCAGCTGACACAAGCAGACAGAACTTTAGTTGTTACATTGAAACTTAGACTTGGCAGAAAAGAACCAGTAGGCCCATCTAGTCTGCCCCTTTCCCTGCCTATTCGGACACCTCTGACCCTATTTGGTCACTAGGGTCCCTTCCATCTCCCTTTCCTCTACAAAATTTTCCCTTGTGCCTATCCCATGCATGCTTGAAGTTCCTCACAGTCTTTGTCCCCACTTCTACTTCTGGCAGGCTGTTTGAGCTATCCACCACCCTTTCTATGAAGAAGTATTTCCTCACATCTCTCCTAATCTGCCCCCCTTTTGCTTTCTTGCATGCCCTCATGTTCTAGTGCCTTCCATCCTCTGAGACACCCCACCTGCACCTTGTTCACTCCTTTGAGGTACTTATAGGTCTCAGTCATGTCCCTCCTCACCTTCCTCTGCTCCAGGGAGTACCTGTTGAGATGCCACAACCTTTCGTCATATGACTCTTCATGCAACCCTCACATAATTTTAGTTGCCCTCCTCTGTACCACTTCCTCCCTATCAATGTCCTGGCAGAGGTGCATCCTCCAGAACTGTACATAGTACTCCAGGTGGGTTCTCACTACTGAACGATAGAGCAGCAGCATCACCTCCCTCCTCCTGCTAGAAATCCCCCTCCCAATGCACCCCAGTATCCCACTAGCCTTTCCTACTACTTTGTCACACTGAACAGCTACCCTGAGGTCATCAGATATGATGATCCTGAGGTCTTTTTCTTGCTTGATGGCTGTGGGTACAACTCCCCCCATCTTCTACACAGCTCCTGGATTTCACTGCTCCGGTCCATGACCTTGCACTTTTTGGCATAAAACCCAGCTGCCACATCCTAGCCCACTCCTCTAGTTTCCCCAGATCCATTTGCATACTCTGCAAAACTTCCTGAGTGTCCACCCTGTTGCATATGTAACACCCCCCTGATGCACCGTTGGTTGTTCCGGGGCCCTAAAGGTCATCACAGCACTCACCTTCAAGGAGGCCTGCCTAGGTTAGGAAAGGTAGGTGTAAAGTGGTGTGGTGCCTCCATCTGAGGAAGTGATAGGGAATTCCTGTAGGCAAATAGCAGGTTAGCATCCCCTAGGAAAATATGTTAGCTTCCCCCCAAACTGTTCCCCACACACTCTGCCGATATCCCTGTTCTGCACAGGAACACTCTAGAACAGCAATTAACATGAACACAACAGTATTTGTTTTTGTTTGCTCCTCTCGACCCCCCGACCGGCCACTACTTCGGGATGCTCATGCCCCTACTGCTGCCACCATGCCACATCACCATCCACTGCCCTGTCGTAGTGGTCCCCCAGGTAATCCAACATGACCCTTCATTGGGTGGGTTCCCCCCTCCATGCCCGTAGGCACTCTAATGTATCCTGGGGGCCTGTGGGGTCAGCTTGGGGCGATCTCGGGCTATAGTGCCAGTGGGGGACCTAACGGTCATCATCTGGTCGATTGGGTGGATATTTTCAGTTTTTGGGTCCCTCTCAGCGGCCGCACCTGAAGGCCCTCTTCTGGCATGACACACAGGTGGCATAGGCACCCATACTGCAACATGCGCTGCAGCTGGGGTTGCTGCAGAGTGTTGCAGACCTGCACTCACCCCCGGGAGAGAGCATCCCGGACGCCCTATACCTCTCTGCTGGCCTCTGCTCCTGATATCCCAGGCTCGGTCATGAACTGTGGCTCAGCATGCCAGGCATTCCCCCATCGCCCCCACACAATGGAGCCAGCCACAGCAGTATTTTATTGTCAGGGAAGAGGAGAAAGGGGAAATAAACAGCAACAACAATAAAAAATGGCTAAACGATTCTGCCCCAGACAATCTCCATCTCCCACCTGCGGGTGCACCCGTCTTTCCCTTGGCAGCTGCCCAGAAAGTCTATACAGTCTCTTTGGTGGGTACCTCACCATGGCACAGAAGTCGACGTGGGGTCATTCATCGGGGCCCAAACCATAAATTAACAACCCTTAACTTTAACTTTCAGGTCTGGGCACAGCTTTAACCTTGGCACAGTACTGCCCAGGGCTTAACCCCCTTATTTCTCTGACTAGATAGCTAGTTAGCTAAAATAGAGACTTCCCTAAAGCTGTAGCCTGGGGTAGTTACAGTTCAGAAGTTCAAAGGGGGTGGAGAAACTTGGTTCACAGTACTGTGCTGGTATCAGGAGTTGTTGGCGCCACACAGTAACAGTTTCCTGAAGAAATGATGAATGCTGGTCGTCACCTGCCAGGCCTTTCCAATTTTCGCCCCCCCCCGAGCCTTTTATGCGGTGTTCACCTGGTAGGCCTCTCAACATCTTTCTCTCTGGTGGTCTCCTCTTCAGTCTGGGTACAGATCAGACTGGTGGTTACCCAGACTGATGCTTGGTACACACTTTTCTCTGCTGCAGATACAGTGGGATTAAGCTGTGACCATTACAGTTTCTGATTTTCACTGCCAAACTCCACTGCTCTTTCAGAACTGCAGGGCAGTCAGTTCTCTCTGGCAGCAGATCTCAACAGTCTCTCATGCTGGCTGTGGAATCTAACTTTCTTGTACACAGCTGTAGGTTAAAATCTCAGCAGCAGCTTTCCATTCTCAGCAACAAATTCACTGAGCTGCAGGTTCATATCTCAGCAGCTACTTCCAAATTTTCAGCAGCAAACTCACTCAGATGCAGGTTCAAATCTCACCCTGGGAACTTCTCACACAATCCAGTTCCCTTCCCAGGGGCTATGCTCTTTTCCAGATGCTCTACAGCTTGTCCAATACTGGGCCAGGCAAGGCCTTTGGGCAAACAGCCAGGCCTTCAGGACTAGCAAGCCCACAGCAGTCTCTTTACTGTCTGCACTCTCTGACTGCTCCCTCCAGAATCCCCTCTGGTGGACAAAACAGTCCCTTTTATCAGTTTTCAAGTAGCCCTTCTGATTGGCTGCAGCAGTTGTCCAGCTGAACAAATTATTATTCATTTGGTACACTTGACGTCCTATTGGTTCTTCATTTGGGCACCAAGATTTGTCCCTCCTTTTACTACCAACTGTTCTCTGCACAAGCCTGGTTCCCTGATTGGCTGCAGTCTTCCCAGGCTCCCAACCTGCCCTCTGACCTCATTCCCAGCAGTCCTCTTGTTTTTGTAGTCCCATGGGGGCTGCCATGTTTGTTTACATTTTTTCTCCAAACCACCTGCTCCACTTGATAAGTCTGTTACAGCCACTATAACTACGTTTGAACATTGATTCTCCCAATTCCATTCGTAGCCCCTCTGCTCTTTACTCCAGATGCAGAGTTTCAAAGTTTAAATCAACCTCCCACCTGTTGCTGCTGCCAAAACACTATACCATAGGCAGCAGACAAGCTCATTAATATTTGAAAGGGGAGCCCTCAAGTGCTTATTATTGGAGCTCTTAAAATAAATAATTTCAGTGCTCCTCCAGTGCCTCCCTTGTGTCTCTGGACCCCGATTAGGCGATCCGGGGGTTTGAGAGCATGGAGGGAGCCTTTGTTGCATTGCAGCAGTGGCGAGAAAACTGAAATATGCTATGGCGCATGCAGGGACCACCATGTGCACATTTGTGTGGAAGAGTGCAGTGGTTCCGCTTCTTTACTCCACTGGCCCCATTTACACTTGAAAACACATCAGGCTCTGAACAAAGAGTTTGGGGCTGACCAGAACCCAGGCCAAGAGGCAGTGAGAACAAGGGCCAAACGGGAGCCAACAAAATGAGGTAAGCCCAGAATGGGGGTGGGGTTTACACAAATTTTTGTGTCATTCATAAAGAGACACACCTTCCCCTCCAGCAACTCAGCAATGTCACTTTCGAAGACAATGAAGGGGACTGGTCCCAGCACCAATCCCTGTGGCATTTCAATGGTCACTCTCCCGTCCCCAGAGAGTCTGCCATTTACCACCAGCCCTTGCCTCCCATCTTTCAACCAATTTGATACCCAGCTCACCACATTCTTCCCAGCCTCAGGCTGTTTAGTTTCTTAACTAGCCTCCTATGTGCACAGTGTCAAAGGCCTTACCTTTTTTTCAAACAATTTTTATTTTTATTCTGTTATAATAAACACATACAAGGAATTGTATCAAATTTCAAAATCATACATGAAAATGTCTGTACATATCGAGACATAACAGTATATTTTACTTAAGTTACATTCTAGTGGCTATCAAAAGTTTCAGGTAACGACTAACAGAACATAGATTAATAGTTAGCATCTGAATACATTGGAGATTAAAAGAAAGATAAGCATAAGACACTACAGTATAAGTTAAAAATAGATAACTCAAACATCTCCCAACCAATGAAAAAAGGGTGCCCACACTACATCATATTCATGCAGGGTCTTATTATTAAGGTGGCTGATGTGCTCATTAATAGCTACTTTAGCTATAGATTTAACCCAATCATTCAGGATAGGAGGGTGTGTGTGTAACCCCTTGTTACCCGGGGTTACTAGAATCCCAGTAAGACCTAGTGGTAGGCATTGAAGGCAGCTTGTGAAACTCCAGTTAAATGGGTTTCACACTGTCTCACTCTGTTCTCAGTCTCAGCTGAGACTGAGAGATGACACCACCAATAGAACTGTCGCAGCTGCATAAGCCACATTGGAATCTGCAGCAGAGGGAGTTAGATAGAACATTGGGAGTTTTCAAGGTCAGTCTCCTGTGTGCTTTCAAACAGGAAGGGTCAGTTCCTGTTTACCTTCTGTAAGAGAAGGAGGTTAGAGTCCAGTTTTGTTTTCAAACAAGAAGGAGTAGTTCCAGTTTTGCCTTCAAGTGGTGGAGACTGCTGTTCGGGTCTCAGTGGAGGGGGGAGTAAAGATCCCCATGTAGATTCCAGGGGCAATCCCTTAAATTCTGCAGAAGAAAGAAAGCTGCCTATTTCAGTTTCAGTCTGTGTTTGGAAAGTGGGAAGAGTTGTACTTCGCCTGTGGGGCACCTGCAACAAAAGGGTGAGTGTTTGCTCTAATATGAGAGGGCAAAAAATGTGTTTCTTCAGCCTGGGATATGTGAAGAAATCTGGGATTTTAACTACTATTTCGGAGGCCTATAGTACTAGGACAAACAAATGGAGTAGTGTCAAAATCTAGAGTGCTGTGTGAATTCAAGTAATATTGTAGAGGGGGTGCGACAGTTCATCCACCATTTAATCTACATTCCGAAGTTTCAGTTTTTCCAGAGAAATGGCCGGGTATGGGCTGTGGGAGCTGGAGGTGGGAACACCCCCCATCTTTAGCAACCAGGTCCACCTCTACGGATTTCTGCTGTGATTGCTACTTGCCTCATGCGCTTGGCCAGTGATGAGGGAAGTACCCAGACGTGGGTCGCAAATGGGAAAATCTCTCTAGGGGTCGCAGACTCTAAGTGGTGTGGGGAGACACAACAAGTAAAATGGGTTCATTCTTCCAATGGACCGACATTCAAGCATGGGAGTCAGAAGAAGTAAGAAGGAAATCTCTCTAGGGGTCACAGACTCTAAGTGGTGTGGGGAGCCACAACAAGTAAAATGGGTTCATTCTTCCAATGGACCGTCAGTCAAGTGGCCGGCAGGGGAGCCGGGCCAGTCGGGCTGTTTACCCAAAGCGTGTGCAAGTCCAGGCTGTATGCCTGGTGGGTCCAGAGCCTGAAAACAGTAGAAATGGTTCATTCTTCCAGTGGACCACCTTGTAGTCTCTAATCTGCATTATCAGTAAACGTAGCCCCATGGGGGTCCATCTATGCTTTGTTGTGTTCAGCTAGTTGTGAATAAAAGCTACACTGTAAAATCCCATTCCTGGTTCTGGACATTACAGTTATTGCTTCCTGTGTTCGGATTTACTTGGGTGCTCCTGTGCAGAGTAGCCAAACCTAGGTCCCCTTGTGCCAGGTAACCTCATCCTCCCCGAACCCAGGTCTCCACCAGGTATTGCTGCCAGCGCCAACAGCATGCCACCTGTCGTTTTGACAAAAAGGCAGGGGTGAGGGGTTACATGTGTCCTTCCAGTGATACAATATAAGCCATTTAAAATATAAAGAAGCTACCATAAACCATCTCTTTTCAGGGCCTGATAAGGAGTATAGATTCTCAGTATTCCCTAAAATAAAGATCTCAGAGTCGAAAGGGAAATTGGTCTGCAGAATATCTTTGCAAGCTTCCCAAATCACTACCCATCCTGGGGTTGATGTGGAACAACTCCACATCATATGAAGAAGATTGGCATTACTATCACCACATCTCCAGCACTTGCTATTAGTGGAAAGACCCCATGTATGTATCTTATCAGGCATGTAATACCAATTGTGTAATATCTTAAACTGTATCAAATGACCTTGTAAGTCCATATTGGATTTGCAAGCATTTCTCCATGTAAGATTCCAAGTTGTCTCTGGGATGGGGTAAGCAAGACATTCTTCCCATAATTTTCTGGAGTTACTTGTTAAGTCACAGCCTGTCTTGTTTACTAATTGATATAGTTTTCCCCTTCCCCACTTAATATTCACTGTTGTTATTAAACTATCAGAATCTGTAGAGGCTGGAATAACTAAGCTAGCCCCTAGTGTGCTATGTAATGCGTTTCTTATCTGTAGGTAGGAGTGAAATTGTATATAAGGTAAACCATATCTCACTCTTAGGTCTGAAAAGGACTGTAGAACCCCAGTACAAGGATCTACAATATCACCTAGCAGATGAATCCCTTTATTTTCCCAAAATGAATTAGTTAGCATTTTTCCTTCTCATTTGATATTTGGATTTCTCCATACTGGAAAATACTGGCATTATATAGAATCTGAATCCATTTGTTCTACCAAAAAGGATATAGAATTGGCAGAATTCTTTAGAAAGGGGTGTGTGTTAACTACTTTAGGGTAAACTCCCAGGACTAAATGACAGAGCAAATGGGGAAAAATGCTATATTATTCATATTTAACCCATATTGGAATATTGTCCTTTGATAGTAACTGCTGACAGGTTTGTTTAAATAAAAAAGCTTGATGGTACTCTTTAAAATCATGTAGACCCATACCCCCTTGCTGCCAATGTTTCTTAAGCTTATCAAGGCTGAGCCTTCCTTTCTTCCCCTCCCAAAGAAACAACCTTAACAGACTGTCAGTTTTCTTAAACCACAGGGGGCTGATATGCATAGGTACCATGTTTAAAAAGTATAACATTTTTGGAGCTAACATCATCTTGAAAGAGTTGACCGTCCCCCCCAGGGATAAATTAAGTTTAGCCCATTTATGTAAAGAAGTTTAATTTCATCTACCATGGGTTTAATGTTTAAAGATAATATGCTACTCAGATTATTTGATATTATTATTTTCAGATAAGAAATGTAAGCCCCTTTCCATTTTAGATTATTACTTAAACATAACATTTTAAGTAATTCCTTATTACCATGAAGGGGGAGCATTTCAGATTTCGACCAGTTAATAGACAATCCTGATATACATCTAAATTCTTCAATTAACTCCATAGTGGATTTTATTGACCTATGAGGATTAGAAAGAGACAGCAGGAGGTCATCCATGTAAACTTAATCCCTGTAATATCCTTACTAATTCTGATCATATGTAAAAGGGGTTCTAAGGCCAGTATGAATAATAAAGAGGATAACGGGCATCCCTGCCTAGTCCCTCTCTCTAAAATGAATTTTTCAGACAATATCCTATTTATGCATATACAGGCTATAGGGGTATTATATATTGTTTTAACTCTTGAAATGAAATTATCTCCCATCCCAAAACCTTTTAGCACTTTGCCCAGATAACACCACTCAACAGAATCAAATGCCTTGTGCGCATCTAGTGACAATAGGACAGATGTGTCTTGTTTTCTGGATACCATCTATATCATGCATAGAACTCTCTGAATGTTCTCAAATCCTGCCTTCCCCTTAATAAAACCCACTTGATCCCCATGAATAAGATTACCAATAACCTGTTGTAATCTGTTAGCTTGAATCTTGGCCCAAATTTTATAATCAATATTCAAAAGGGATATTGGACGGTAACTGGCAGGGGTCTAGGGGGTCTTTATGTTTTTTAAAAGGACAGTAATGACTGCCTCAAACATAGTCGGGGGTAAACCTTTATTTATTTCAGACTCTGCGTAAAAGTGTTGAAGAATAGGGGCAACCTCATTGCTCAGAATTACATACAATTCCACTAGTAAGCCATCAGAACCCGAGGCCTTAGCACTAGGCAAACCACCTATTGCCTCTTTAATCTCTTGAATAGAAATATTTTTGTCTAGCAATAGTTGCTGTGCCACTGAGATTTTAGGTAATTTGGCTCTAGACAAAAATTGGTTTATAAACTCTTTATTATTGTCTGTTTTGCTTGTGTATAATTCTTTACAGAACTCTGAAAATACATCATTAATGTCTTGGCGTTGTTAAGGATCCTCTTAGATGCATCCCTAATGCTAGGTATACTATTCCTATTCTGTATTTGTTTTAGCCTATAAGCCAATAACTTGCTGGCTTTTTCTCCCTACTCCCAGTATTTTTGTTGAGCCTTATATAGAGCAAATTCAGCTTTCCGTGTATGTAATTTATTGATTTTGTATCGTAATAGAATTATTTTCCTTAACAGGTTGTTATTTCCCCCATTACTTGTTTTATGAGCCTTTTCCAGCTCTTGACGATTCTTGTCCTTCTGAACTAGAGATTTTTCCCTCTCTTTTTTTCTTAAAGTCAGTATAACTGAAAATTCTGCATCTAATGAAAGCCTTATAAGCTTCCCATAACATTGCTTGTGAGGTTTCCCCATTGTCATTTATAAGAAAAAAATGCTCTGTCTCTTTAATAACCCAGGGTCTAAAATTAACATCATTTAGTAAGGAGCAGTTAAACTTCCAATGTAAAGGCTTTGTGGCACCAAAATCCAGGTTTAAAATAACTGAAACAGGAGCATGGCCAGATATTATAATTGTTCTAATATCTGCTTTAGTCACATTATTCAATAGACCACTGGAAAATAGAAACATGTCAATTCTACTGTACATGCCATGCTTGGAGGAAAAAAAGGAATAATCCTTTTGGGTGGGGCACATCAACCTCCAAGCATCTGATAATCCCAAATCCTTCATTCTGTCCCTAATGACTTTACTAGTTTAGTGCCTCTTGGATTACTTCTATCCCGCCACTGGTCTAAAACAGTATTAAAATCTCCCCTATCATAAGATTCTCATTTAAGATTTGGCTAATCACATCAAATAATTCAGAGAAGAAGGAACAGGATTCTCCATTTGGAGCATAAATATTGCAAATAGTAATCTCAACACCATCTATCTGACATTCTAGAATTTGCCATCTGCCAGTAGAGTCCACCTTATGAGAGGTCATTGAGAAATTAAGAGATTTCCTAATAAGTATGGCTAGAGCCTTTGGTTTTTTGCTAAACGAATTGCGGAACACTTCCCCTACCCACATTCTCTGTAACTTTTCAGCTTCATCATTTAGCAGATGAGTCTCTTGTAACAATGCAATGTCTGCCTTTAATTTTTGCAACCGTGTTAACATTTTTTTCCTTTTAACTGGTGTTCCTAACCCTTTCACATTCCAAGAAATACATTTGATAGCAGCATTATCAACCCCCATTATAACTTGTTAATAATATGAATATGTTAGTAATCTTATTGTGATTCAGCCAAAAAAAGTAGCACCCCAGACCAACCCTGTATACCTTACAACCATCAGTTTTTAGATGGGAAGACATCAAAGTCAGTAACTGTGTTAACCCCCTTAACCATAAAGGATAACCTGCTAACCTGTAGCAATAAAAACTCAAAACCTTTAAGAGGTAACCTATAGCAGAAGATGTTAATAACAGATCGTGAGAATTCAACATTCTACCTAAATTAAGAGCCTTCTTATAGACTCTTACACAGAGGCTAAATCTAAAGAAGGAGATCTCCTTATCAGGCCTAGTGGCCCAGAAAAAAAAATTACAACAATCGTAGTCATAACTCACCTTATAACAACTTAAAATATGAAATATAAATAGCTATGCTCAGACTAACAATTCTTAATAACGTAATGAAACTATATATAATATGCGGCAATTTATGCTGAGTATTGGCTGTAAAAACAACCAATATAGTACAAAAATAAAGAGAAAAACCTAAATGACTAAATAAACAGTCAACGTGACCCATGAGCCATGGAGCCCAGAAAAACCAATGGCCCTGGTTCAGAGATCAGTCCCCCTACTCAGACGAGTACGATCCCAGAAGTGGTAGAACCTAGCCATGAGGAGTTTGAACCCCTGACAACTTGCATCAAATATGGACTTGACAAATACACACAGTACTTCACAAATATCTTATCTCTGCATTCACAACATACAAAAAAAACACCACGAGGAAGGGTGGGAAAGTAGACGATCGAAGAGGAATATAGCTGAAAAGTAAAAGAGCCAGTACAGTAAAGGAAAGGGAAAAAAGATGTGGTGGTGGGTGGGAGGGTGAAATAGTACAGCATATTGAGAAGAAATTGCCATGCACCTTGCTTAACACCTGGATCATCCTATGAATGCAGCTAGAGCCATTCAAACAATGCAGCTGTACCACAGGAGAAGGATCGCTTCTTACAGAATAAACTAGCCCTGCATCCTCATCACCAGGCATCCATGGAACCGTAATAAACAGAACCAGGATCTCCAGCATTATAAGGATAAAAGGATTAGTTCTACCATAGCGATTCCATATTCTCCCAATGACAGTTTGTACCCCCTGTTAGCTTTCTCCAAGATGATGTCATACCAGTACAGCAACCTGGTGCAGGTAATGCACCTTTCATCAGTTATGAAACAGCATAAGAGTGCATTAAAGTAGTACAACCAACAGAAAAAAAGGAATATTATGGTAGAAATGAGACATCCTATGGAAATTAACACCAGCAGATGATTGGGGGAGCCACATAGGAAATAGGAATACAATAGGATGGGCAGCAACCATTCCAACAACTACCATATTTCATATCAATATTATCTGGGTGTTTGCACACTCCAAATAACTAACACTATGAATAACATTTAAAAATAACACCTAAAAAGGAGTAAGGGGGAATGAGTCATACCCTCCAAATCGTGTATCTCTAACATTCCAAGCTAAAACTACATATTTTAATAAAGGTCCTTGAGT
Source organism: Neoceratodus forsteri (assembly GCA_016271365.2). Lineage (NCBI taxonomy): Eukaryota > Metazoa > Chordata > Ceratodontiformes > Ceratodontidae > Neoceratodus > Neoceratodus forsteri. The sequence goes on along the minus strand of JADMNL010000030.1, from coordinate 46,210,432 downwards.
ACATTTAATTCATCCCCCCCCCCATCCACCAATCATGAGACAAAAACAAAAAGGCATCCAATTTAATAATAAAAAGAAAAGAGGGGATAATTCTTTGCCTCATTTATTAGCTATAATAGTACAACTAGCCCTTTTCCTGTGGGAGGCAGCTAGAAACTATAATCCCCCAACTCACATACCCAGCAACCGAGTAACATCACAATAAAATTAGAGCTCAGTTACAACAATATTTAATATACAGTAGCATATGAAATCATAGTTTACGTCCACTTGCAACATGCCAGAAGTAAGTTTTGTATAGAGATAGCAACCTACGAGTCGATTTTCAGATTGACAGGTGGGCTTACCAGTAGCTGTTTGGTCTGAGAGCCCGCAAGTCGCTCCATGAGACATTGGTGTTTAGACTATAAACCCTACTGTATAAACAAGATTGCGAAGCTTAGGAGAGCCCCAAACTATGATAAAAATATGAGTGATTGCTCAATAATTGATTCAAGTCTGACAAAAATTGCAGGATCTGGAGCCATCCACAAAGGAAGTTGGGGAAGCACATGGGACTTCTGGGAAACCTGCCGCTTCATTCTGGAAGGAAGGAGCTGATCGGTCACCAAAAAAGCAGGGATCCGATTGGCTGTTCTTCAGTAGTTTCTTCTTCCAGGGAAAGCTCAATGTTGCTTAGCTCTGAGTATCTATTGTTTAACAAGAGCCTCAAGGATTTCTTTTCAGCAGAACTTTTTGGGGAGAAGATTGTGGATTTCTGGCTGCCTCTTGTGAGTCCTTTGCATTTCCTCTTTATGGACTTTCACTCTCACCTCTGCATAAGTTCCAGGAGGTTAGCTCTGGGCTTGGGGCTTTCAGGGGGAACAAAATTCTGTCTCGACCAGGGCTCTAGAAGGGCCTCGGGCACAGCAGCTTGTGACAGTTGTTGCTCAGAATTTTGTGGCAATTCAAATCAGGAAGAACCGTTGTGTTTAGGCCTGATTTTGTTCTCAGTAAAGTTCCAAGCATCAGCAGGCATTTTAAAAAGTATAACAGACCCCATTAAAAGTTAAAATAAGAACAGCTGGGTAATTAATTCTATATGGAATATTATATTGTCTGAGTAATCCTCTGATCTCAGTATAAGCTTTCCTTTGAGCAACTACCTCCGTAGAATAATCTTGAAATAAGGAAATCCTGTTCCCTTTCCAAAATAAAGATTTTTTCTGTCTGGAAAGCTGCAAAATGTCTTCCTTGATAGAAAAACGGAGAAAATATGCCACAATAGGTCTGGGAGGGGAGCCTGGTTTAGGTTTGGGTGCCAAGAATCTGTGCGCACGTTCAATCTCTAGTGGCCACCTCCATTTGTAAGACAGCAGATTTGGAATCATCTCTTGTAAAAACATCAGTATATGGAGCCTTCAGTCCCCTCCGGCACCCCAACAATCCGTAAATTATTTCTACCACCTCTGTTTTCTAGGTCATCAGTTTTTTGCCAGATCAGTTTAAATTGGTTGTGCATAAAGATAGAATCCTCTTCTAAATGAGAGACTGACTCCTCAAGAACTGCCAGCCTGGTTTCAGCTTCAACAATTCTTTCTGTGGTTTCGTCAGAATTGGCTTTAATAGAATCCACCACAGACTTTAGATTTGCAATGTCTTGTCTCAAATCTGACTACCCTAAAGAAATATTTTGCAACATGGAACATATAGCCTATAGATTCATGTTTTGTGGGCCCCTTATAGCAGCTGATCACCCCCCCCGTTCTGTGACACCTGTCCCCACTGACATAGCGAACCCTCGTAAGTAGCTGCAAGTGTTAAAATGTGACTTACTCCTCTTTAGAAAGCAGTTTTACTCTGAAAGTTGCTCAAAGCATTCCACCAATGTTTATAAATGTTCTGATAGCTAAAATAATGAGTTGTCAGAAGTTTTAATTATTTTATACGGATTTAAAAGCCGCGGTTTGTTCCGGGTGACAGTTACAGGTCCATACTTACAGGTGCCTGGCGCGTGACCCTCGTCAAAGGCCTTACTGAACTCCAGATAAGCCACGCCCACTGTTCTTCCTTGATTCACCTCTCTAGTCACCCAGTCAAAAGAAACCTATGAGATTTGTTTGACATGACCCCCCACCCCCATGAAACCGTGCTGCTGGTGGTCCTGCAGCCTGTTAGGTACCAGGTGCTCCATGAGCCTCTCCTTCAGTGGGGCTCCATTAATTTCCCCACCACTAATGTGGGACTGACTGGCCTGTAGTTGCTAGCCTGCTCCTTGCTGTCGCTTTTGTGCAGAAGGACCACATTGGCTCTCCTCCAGTTCTCTGAAACCACCACCATCTCCAATGAGGTGCTGATAGTGCTGCCAGAGGGCCGGCTAGCACTGTGCCCCGTTCTTTTCGGGCCCTTGGGCAAGTCCCATCTAGCCCTATCTCCTCATTCCCCTTCGGGGCTTCTAATCCTTTCTGGACTCTCTGTACTGAAAATGGACTCATGTCCACTCCCCCCCCGTGTTGCTTGCAGTTACATGCTAGCTTGTCCCCCTCCCTCTACTGTGAAGATTGAGCAAAAGTAACTGTCTAAAATTTCTGCTTTTTGTTGCTCTTCCTCCGCACAGTCCCCACTGCTGTCCTTGCTCTCACCTCATATGCCCTTGTAGCCTCTCTAAGGAGCCTACTCCTTCAAAACTGTCTACAGACCTCTGGTCAATCCATTTCTCTAAGCCACTGACCAAGAAGTACTGTACTTGAGTGAGAACAATCATCACCAACTCCAGTATCTGCAAACATGTGCTCTTTATTTCAAGTTCACTCCAATGTGAAATTATCTGATGTTACACAGTTTAGTGAGGAGCTCAGGCTAGCTTACCAAGTGCTCTGGTGCTTCCCTCGGATGAGCTTCATCTGGGGGCACACTTTTGCAGATACCAAAGTTGGTGGTGATTGTTCTCACTTGAATGCAGTACTTCGTTTAGTTTCACATATGTACAAGGCTGTCCAGCCCATATCTGCACCACAAATCCCACACCACCCTGAGCAGGAGCATCCCTTTCTTTGGCTTCATATCTGTGTGCCCCTGGAGGACTGGGTCAGCTGATCTGACCTGGGATTCCAAGGGGATGGACTCAGCAGCTGGAGCTGGAGGCAAAAGCCTGGTGACTGTCCACTGGTGGGGGGTGCACATCAGGCACACTGGGTCTGCTCCCAGGCAGAACCTTGTAATTTTTAGAGTTGGTAACGGCACCATACTGAGTCGTGGTGGCTGCCATGTATTAATACCTTGAAAGGGGGGTGAGCCCCCCCACTCCAGGCTTGGAAAACAAGAACAAAGTCAGGGATTATAGAACACATGAAAGGTACTGGAGGGAAACAAGACCATTGGAGCATTGAGGAGAAAAATACACTGTTTGGCATGTAGAAGGACTACGCTGGCACACTTGGTGTTCACCCTCCCTGTGCTTGGTAACAGGGTTATGAGTGCCATCGGCAAAATGGATGGGAGCCTTAGTGCATGAGTCCACATTCCCCAGAGTACACTACATGGGCTAGCCAAGGTTCAGAGACTCTGGGAAGTTCCTGTCAGAGAACGGAGGTAAAATTCATTGCGGGTGCTAGATGAGGTAGCAGGGCCCAGAGCCTCGGGAAGCCCTTCACCTGTGTGGCCCTGAGATGATCAGGGAGACATCTAGTTTCACAAAGCTGACTAGAAAAAAATGTGTGCTTGCCGTCGCACACACACAGTCTCTGCCTATCAGTAAATATTCAAAGAATGTAAGGAGAAGAGGAAGGCTGATGGCACCTAGGGTCCACATGCTTGCTGCCAGGAATGTGGATCTCCATAATAAGTGACTACCTCCACCAGGGCCTGTGTGTGTGATCAGTTGTACCCCACCTGTGCTTGCTTACAGCCCCCAGGAATGTCTGGACTGAACTGTTAAAGTGATCACTTGGACTTTGAGTGGAAAGAAGGGGAGTGTAAGGAAAGTGGGTGGGAAATGAAATTCCAGCAGATATCTTTTTGTAGATGGATATGCTCATGGATTTCAGGGGGATAACAAGGGTCCTAGTTCATGTTTCTAAACCAGTTTGGACATTCTGTTCTACTCTGTGTCTGTTGTTCTCCTAGCCACCTTGTTTTGCAGTCTCGATTGCCTTGCTGAGTGCCTGTGGTGCCCTGGAAGCCAGGCCACAGCTCGGAGGTCAAATAAGTGAAAGTGGGTAATTGTGTGGGTCATCTCCCTGAAAATGATTGTGTGTCACTGCAATACACCTAGACTTGGGAGGAGGGCCTACACCTTATTTTTGCTATTTTATAGTCTATTCTTTAAGAAATTAAATTTTCATATCTTGATCTGGGAGTGCAATCAGTTCTCCACTGGTGGCTGCAGTTTCAAGCATTCAGACATGTGAAGGCTGAAAAATGACCCTCAGAAGAAGAGCAGAAAGGGGAAGACGTTAGCCCCAACAGTGAGTATCAGCAAGGGCAGGCAGGCTTATGAACGAGATGGGGAGCTAGAGCCCACAATTAAGGCCGTGATGGCAGTGGTCCGAGGACCTGACAGAAACGTGGAGGTCTTTAATGACCAGCTTACTCTTTGGAAAACAAAGGTGGACATAAGGAGCACAGAATACAAGTGTTGCAGACTCTAAATAAATCACAAATGGCAGTATCTGGCACTTTTTTCTTTTGAACTCTGTTTTCTGCACTGGGGGATCGGGGCATCTCTCAGGAGTGCCTCCTGATTCCAGCCTCTACTCCATGCCTGAAACCACCTTCTGACTAGGGTGTACAATTGCTGGGCACCCTCTCCCCAAACCCATCGATCTTCCAGCCCCCCGGATCACCCCCGGGGGAGGGCCCGACTCACCTACCTGGTGGCCTTTCTGTCAGTAGAGGGTCAGTTCATGGGTTAGTTTGAGGGGCCCAGGGGAGCCCAGCTGAAGGATGGTCCAGCATTAGGGTGTGAACTGCAGCCACTGGAACCTCCATCACCTCTCATATCCTCTGGGGATTTTCCATGCATTTCAGCGGACATGCAATGACACCTGCACACTGGTGTGTTGGGGTTTGCTTCTACTTAACCTCTCTTTGTGGCACTGCTCTCAAACAGTACTTCTGATCTCCATTGGGGGTCACTGGAGAGTGACACAGACCCACAGCCCACCCCAGGGAAGGGAGAGTAGTCTCCCAGATGCTCAATCCCCTCCCTCCCCTGCCAATTCCCAATGGCCCGGGTCCACTCCCGAACCTGGGTTGCTGGCATGGCACGAGGTGTGGTGTTCAGTGCCTCAACTCTCAGCACCACTAGGCTGGCTAGTATCCGGCATATTAAAGGAAAATAAATATTACATGCAAGGATTGAGCAGTTGGAGAACCAGAGGGTGGGGCATGCCCTTAATCTTCACATTTTGGGGATCCCTGAAAAGGGTCCGACTGAGTTACGCGGCACACCTGGAAAATCAGTAGGGAAGGGCTTAGGGTGACGCACTCATCTCAGAATTTCACTTAAGTCTGATACACTAGCTTTGCGTTTGTATCTTCCAGTTACTGTACCTACAGTGCCTCTGAGACCCCATTTAATTAGAAAAAGGAAGATAAATAGAAATATTTTCAGAGTTTAGAAGGTGGAAAGGTATTCAAACCGAGGTGGCCCACCTGGAAATTTCCAGGTATTCTGGTGGGCCAGTCTGACTCTGTTCTTGAAGACAGTGAGGGATCTGAGTGCTATTGTACATGTGGACTTCAATGACTGAACCTTTAAATGCACACACGTACGTACCTATCTTGCAAGCCTTCCGCATAACTCCCAGACATTGGCCTAATAATCCTGACCTTCCTAGGACTAACTAGGGTTACCTAGTCAACAAATTTTAAATAAAAAAAATAAATAAATAAAAACTATGCTCATAGTGACTGCAGGAATCCACATTTATGATGTTATCCTACAAGAATCTAAATCGACTGGGTCACTATAACTTCAAGATGGTAAAAACTATATTGCTTTTCTGACATAGGTTATGCCATGTGCCAAAGATGGTGTGGCTTTGATGTACTGCGCACAGGTCTCAGAGACTTAGGCATGCCCTGTACCACGCACATTTTACGTCACCACACGGAGGCTCCACAGTTGCTGCTTTTCTCCTTTAATGTTGTTGCCACAGCAGCAAGAAAATATCACATTGCATCAGCAGACTGGGAAGAAAAAACAGTTCTGCAAGAAAAGGAACATTCCACCTGGATCCCATGCTCCCACCCTCCACAATGCAGTGCATTGGGGTATATCAGTCCAGGTCAGCACTCCCACCCCCTCTTTTTTTGCTGCTCACCACTGGAGCAAGTTGTTTCTAAAGAGCCAGTCACACAGCATTTTCTGCAGCATTGCGAGTGGTGCAGACCTGCTATGGCATTTGCATTTTTTGTCATGTGAACGCAATTCTCATCACAGTGTCTGCATGTGTTGCATTTCACCACAATCCTTCTTTTCTTGGGATGGCGTAGTAGTGTAGGCATTTGACGCGGCCATCTGAATAGCTGGCACCACTCACAATGGTGCCAGCACGGGTTTTTATATGTTAAATGATTCATAGGTAAAAATGTTAATGAAACCTGCTTTATATGAGGCAAACCACTGTAAGAGTAGTGCAATAAGAATGGCACAATGTGTAGTTTTGTTTATATTTTCTTTAATTAATATACAGTTCTTAATATATAGAACACATCAAGAAAGTTCAGTATGTATTTATTTTTTTAATTTTAATAACCAGGTAGGCCCACTGGAACCATTAAAGTCCCTTTTCAGGGGCGACCCGGGATTAATTACAGATAAAACACTGAGACAGAATACCAGTGGAGTCTTAATAGAATAACAATTTGTGAGCGGTGTAATTAGTTACAGTGGGTGTGGTGACATAAATTAGGCAAAAGAATCACGTAGATTACTTAGGTTAACAAGTGCAGTAATTAAGAGGGAGCAGTCAAATAAATCAGCCACGCTTCTTAAGTGTCAAGACATCAGTGATGATTACAGGCACATACACTGAGTTCCAGCAAGTGAGTCTTTAGGGTCTTCTTAAAGACCCCAAATGAAGCGCTTAGGCAGAACAACACACAGATTTTGCATTTTGACCACAAGGCAGACTCTTTCTCCTGGTGTTGAAGCTGAATGGAATGCAGCTTGATAAACATGACTTCGGGGGCATTGTGGAGAGACACATGTTATGTTCTCTGTCAGAATCCACATCTGTGATGCTGGTGGGTTGTTGAATTACCAAGATCGTGGGTGTGGATGCTGACAGTGGACATAATGTGTAGCTCTCCTACAGTGTCTCCCCACCGCCCCACGGAAATTCAGCCTACACGCCAGAAGATCAGTTGCACCAATGTAGGGGGCTGCTGTGTGAATGGGAGCTGCACCACTGTAACTTGAATGGAGCAGCCTGCACCACAGCGCAACTGCAAATGAGGAAGGTCATGTGAACACGGCTTTAGTTGTTTGTTTAAGCTTTGGTCTTGACTTGGTTTGAACCACATGGTTTCAGCATCTCAGTACTGCCGGTGGCTCTTTTGATCTCACAACTGTGTTGTTGGCTCCCTAGACCTCTTTCACTTTTGTTTAATACTCACTATTTCAGTCAAGCAAGCCCACCAGACTGAAAATAATATATGCAGGAAAAGTGTTTGTATATGGGGACCTGACTGATGCTGGCTGTAAGTTGGAGACAATAAAGAAAGACTTTCCGCAAGGGGAGGACAGAATAGAGGAGGAGATGGACAGCTGAACCTGTAGTTTGGTGGTTGCTAAACCCAACTTTCTACTTTCATGGACCCCGACTGTCAGGTGGTCTTGTTTGCAAGGCTGAGATAATTTAATGTATGTTTAGCATTCAGCATTGCTGATCTGACTTAGTTATTGTTCTTTAAGGTACAAATGTGATTTGGAGATGTGTACCATCAATTTACACCACTTAGTAGTGATCGCATGACTGTGGTTGCTCTCAGAGGTCTCCAACTCTGTTATCAAAATGGCTGGTTAGCCTGGCACTAAAGGGGAAGTAATTGGAAAGCCCGTAGAGAAGTATATCCATATGTCTAAGACCGAAAATAACTCAGGTCAGTTTAAAACATTTTCTGATTTTTAACTTCAGTGTTTGGTAAAAGACAGATGCTTAACGCTTAATTATAGGGACCCAGTTAAGTGTGAGGGTTTGACCGTTCTCAGCTGAAAAGCTGGCATCGTGATAATACATATTTCTATGTTGCTCCGTTTCTAACCACCATGTTCTCACACTGCAGTTTTTTTTGTTTTGTTTTTTGTTTTTGCTGTGGTATTTGAAACTGTCGAGGTGGTAATTGCTTTGACAAAGTTTGTATTGTTTAAGACATAGAGATCTGCACAACACTTTTTTTTACTAATGCAAGAAATTTTGCTAGAAGTATGTTTTGTAAGTACCTGGGCTCCAAAGCCAATTTACGGCTTATATCCAAGGGAAGAGATTTGGACTGGTCTTACAAATATTTCTGTAACATGTCCATGGTTATGCTGCTGGAGGCCTATTAACGAACATTGGATAATTTTTTCTTAAAAAGTATTCATTCAGGAATCACCTAACACTGTAGCAGGGAAAGAGGAGCTATGTATTGTTATCCTAGACTCATAGAATTGGCTACGAGTTTGTTGGCGTTAGCCTTAGGTAACTGGCCACCTATCATTGGTAGAAGGCACATTTGGATTCCCATATGTGCATCTAATAATCTTTTGAACTGGTCTGCGTTATTACTGTGAACAATGGTTTCTGGTAGGGAGTTCCATTGTGACATCACTCTTTGTGTGAACCATCTACCCCTCTTTGTTGTTTTAAAGTTTTCACCCTTTAATTGTAGGTCATGAGACCTATTTTTCCTCTCAGTATTCTTGATGCATGATCCTGTTGTCTCCCATAAGTCCTCGTTATTTAGGGCCTTGAATAACGTAACACAGATCTCCTCTTAGTCTTCTGTGCTGTAAGGAGTATAGACCCAGATTATTTAGTCTTTCTTTGTATGTCAGATTAGTGAAGTTAATAATTCTTTTTGTCACGGTCCTTTGTACTTTCTCCAACATTTTAATACTATTAATATTTTGTGGTGAACATATAGGTGCACAGGATTCAAGATGTGGTCTAACCAGTGATGTATGAAGTGGAGTGATTACTTCTGCTCTTCTGCTTTTAATGGGCCCTGTGCACTATTGTGTGGGGTGGCTACACGCCGCATATCTTGGGCTCATAGACACTCCGCATCCATTGCGCCCCCCATGTGGGATGCACAAAGGGGGGGGGGCACGCTGACCCAATGCACCCGATCCCACACGGCTGCAGACCGCACCACGCCGGTGGCATGCTGACACTATGTGGTATGCACTACACTGCATAGTGATGGCCACATGGGTGTGGAGATGGGCACAGGTTATGGCAGCCAGGACCCTGCTGTAACCCACAACACGCCCCCATGGACTCCGACCGCTGGATGCCGGGGGACCAGGACAGTGCTCTCCATGCTGCCCTTACCCACTAGGCAGCCAGAGAGGGTAGGGGCAGTGGGCTGAGTGAGTGCTTGAGACTTCATGGGCTAGGGGGGCCTGGACTATGTCACATGCCCACCAACGGGGGCTGAGAGGGTATGAGGGGTACAGCCACATTTTTGTTGGGGCACAGCTGCCATTGCGGGTATGTAGGCCAGAGGTGGGTCGTGACACCCGGGGTCCTGCAGTGCACTGGGAGCATGCTATTTGCCATGGGCTGGGCCAGTGCACAGAATGGCCTTAGGGGGTCATGCTGTGCGGATCCAGATACCTGCAGTAGGCATGCACTGCCCCGGACCCACGCATCGCAGTGCGAGGGATTCACTGTTGGACCAGGGATGGGTATCCCATTGGATGCCCACCCAGGTCTGCGACTCCACCCCCAGCCACCCTGCAGAATCCTGTGCACCGGGGGGGGGGGCCATGGACAGGTGTCCGACATTAGTGACTGGCGGTATGGGCGCATCTGTCTGCGGGTGTGCAGAAGCACTGGAGCAGTATACAAATTTTCTGTGTACCCCCGCCCACTTTGTACATAGCACCCCATATGCCTAAAAATACACCCAATAATCTTATTGCTTTTTTAACCATCTCTCTTGTATGTCTATCAGTTGTAAAGTTGCCCAATATGTATACTCTTAGGTCTTTTTTCATTTGTTGTTATAGCTAAAGTCTTATTGATTAGTTAGTAACTCACTTTGATGTTATTTGAGCCTAAATGCATCACTTTGCATTTATCAACATTAAATTCTAGTCCATGACTCTTAGCCCAGTTTTCAAAAAGTGTCAGGTTCCGTTGGAATTTTTCTGCTGCCTCCCTGTTATTAATTACTGCCCCAATCTTTGTGTCATCAGCATACAGTATTTGCAAGACCATGACACTTTGGAGGTTTGCATACTGGAGACAAACATGTTATAAAGGGTTGACCCCAACACTGACCCCTGCAGGACCTTGCTTGTAACCGTACCCTGTCTAGAGTAATAACCCCGAATACACATCCTCTGGCATCTGTTATCTAACCATGAGTTTACCCAGTGTATGACATTTGGCTGTATATTCAAGTTTAACAAACAATTAATAAGTTCTTTATGTGGTACTGAGTTGAATGTCTTAGCATAATCTAAATAGGTTATATTGACCGGTAACCCTTTATCAAGGACACAACTGACCGGTTCGAAGAACTGTATCAGATTTGTTAGGCATGATCACCCAGGACAGAATCCCTGCTGTGTAATATCAGTTAACCTCAATCATTTAACATGCTCTTCTATGATCTCTTAGATGAAGCCTTCCATTAGTTTACCAATAATGAATGTCAAGCTGATGGGTTTGTAATTTTTGACATCTGTTTTATCACCCTTTTTAAAGACGGGGGCCACGTTTGCCTCACACCATTCCTGGATTGTCAAATTAAACAACATGGCTAAAGATCTTGCCAGTTCATCTGCCAACTCCCTAAGAACCCCGGGATGGATTCCATGTGGCCCAGGAGGTGTATACACCTTTAATTGTTTTAAATTTTTCCTAACATCCTCATTTGAGATTTTCTATGGAGTTTCTTGACTTGTACTCATAGCAAGGGGCTATTGCTATTTTCTTTTGATTTGAAAACACTGGTAAAGTATTCATTAAACTTATTTGCAATCTCAGCTTCATCACTTAAGGTAGTACCATTGGGTTTTAGTTCACCTATGGTTTTCTGATAAGATTATGATTATTGCTATTATAATGACCCTGTACTCCAAACCAAATATAAATACTCTGTATGTTTTTTTTTTAATGAACAAACATAAGATTAAACAAAGAAATATAAAAATAGTAAGGCATTCTAACCACAATATATTTGTGGTGTTGTGATATATGTACAGTTTATCACTTTTCCCATAGGGAAACTGTGACATCACTCTGTTTGTTCTACCATTACCCTGGTGACGGGATCCTGTTTTATCATTGTTCTGAGGTCAGATGGATGGAAAAACAGTTTCTTGTCTGTAGCCATGACAGCATTCAAACCAAACTGTTGCTTTCACTCGCAGAAACAGGCACACATGGAAGCCTACAATTTGCATAAGACATCTGTGTTTAGGTGACCAGCCCTATGATATAAGAACTAGCCAACAGGCAAACAATGCACACAAAGGCTGAGTTCTGCACCTACACCCCTAGTTTATCCCCTCGCAAGATTTTAAAAATATTTCTAATATTTGGACAAAGCACACTGTTCTAGTGTGGCTTCCGGTAAGACAGCAATGGAATTGCTGGGAGCCGATTTGGCATAAAATTTCCTTACAATGGTTACCACAGTACCCCACTCACCCCCCAGCCAGACGGGATGATAATTTTCATATTGGGGCTAGGAAGGGGTGAGTAACCCTGATGCTGTTTGTTGCAGACTAGAATTTTATTAAGAGCTTCTGACAGTTACAAAGGGAATTTAGGTTATCACTCCAGGACTTTCACAGATACTTGCAATGCAGGGATTGTATTTTGAAAAGTCCTGGTTTAGCAGGATTACAAAAGGCACTTCTACAGGGGGTAGACTTTTTATGGCATAAGGCCCTGGCACCTGAGCAGAAAATATTTATTTCACAGATGTACACCCTGCTTGGGGGGAGGGGCAAGGGCGAACAGGCCATAGAGTAGTTCCAAGTTAAGTGGGAGAATGAGGCAAACATCCATCTCACTCCGGATGGGCGGACTAAAATTTGGCAGGCAGTGCACAAGACGATGGCCTCATTGCCTTGCCAAGAATTTCAATGGAAATTGTGTGCCAGATTCTTTATTACTCTGGTGGTATCCCAACATTATGGCACCAGGACTTTGGACTGTTATAGAGAAGATGTGGAGGACAGGGTACGCAATTCCACATTCTGTGGGAGTGCCCGGAGATAAAGACCATTCTGGGCTGAAGTGGCAGAAGCTGTAAGGGGGATTCTGGATTTACTCATTCCTCCCACTTTTGAACATTTGATCCTAAGTCTCCCCCCAAAGAAGTGCGAGAACTTCACATAAAAAAGTACCTGTTTTTAATTCTAGTAGTAGCAGTGGGTAAAGCCGTTACTCAGCACTGGCTTACCAACATTTGCCCACAACTGGCCAACGGCCGGGCTGGCAGTATAGCCTAGAGGTTAGAGGAACGATGTGCGGACGAGCTTGATACATCCAGCAGACCAGACCTGAGTTTCATTCTCATGACCTCCACTTGCATACTGTGTGACTCTGAGCAAGTCACTTAACCGCCCAGTGCTCCCAGGTCGTCCCTGAAAACAGGCACTTGTGCCTAGTGGACTTTACCAGGTTACCAAAGACTAAAATAAATAAAATAAATAATGTTCTTAAAATGCAACATATGGGCCAGGTTTCAGAAGCCAGATGCAGGGCTTGCATCAAGCCCAGCGTCCACCGCAATCTTTGGCGTGGCTGCGACTAACAGTTTGCTGCAACCTGTGCTTGATTTTAATACATTGGGTGCATTTTCAGCATTGTCCACCATTTACGGCAGCTTGCACTGAAGGTTTGGCACAAGCCCCATAAAATGGCTCTCCCACAGCACAAATGTAGACGGGGGAGCTGGTCTAAGTCCTGTGTTCAGCACAAGGGGCTTGCGCCAGGGAGTTGAGTCTGGGATATTTGTAAAATCTGACTTGCCGCATTGGTTGATGCATGTCGCCACCTGTGTCAAACCCCCTGCCACAAGTCCCTTGTGGCGATATAACAACATTGGAAAATCGGGCCCATGAAGTCTATTACGGCCCTGCTGCCTTTACAACAGAAAAAGTTTACTGCTAGATGGCTGCCCTTTTTTCTACTATGGGGAGGTGTCTGAACAAAGTTCAGTGATAGAGCAGCTTCTAGCATAGATGAAGTCCATAGGTCATGAAACATAAGATTTTCTAGAGGCCTGCCTATTCTAAACCTGGTTAGGGACGCATTAACTGACCCACTTATCTAGGTGCCTTTATTTCTCTGTTATTGTTTGGTTGATCTACATGTTATTTTAAAATCCATGCACGTATACAAGACAGACAATATCTTGAGCACAGACAGTTCCATGACGGTGCCTTGGAGGAGGAAGTATAAGAGCCCCAGGCTGGCATATCAAGTAGTGACCTGGAAAAAAGAGGGTGTAACCTAAAAAGAAGCAAAGACTTGTTGCTGTGCTTATCATGCCAGCACCAAAGATTGTATTCTTTAATTTGAACTCAGCTGAAAATGTGGTATGGATGTGATTTTGATGCATGTTAAAACCAATGGTTGGATTGTACTGTTTGTGGTTAACCATGATACCATTGTTTAATAAACTTGACAAGTTTAAAAAAAGTCTGAGTTCCTGTCTTGAGGTTCCTGTTTTTATTCCATTCAGCTACCTGACCCTCTGTTGCTACCTCATGCCTGCTTCAGGCCATTTTACGGTCTCCCAGTCCCATTCACCACTCACCCCACTGTCAGGCAAGTGAGGAACCACATGGGGTGGGAGCGGAGCATGCTAGTGCCATCATATACAGTGGTACTTATACAGAAGTTACTTAGATACATAGATGCTGTTGGCAGATAAGGACCGCTAGGTCCATGCAGTCTGCCCATTTAAGCTGCCTAACAAAGTGTCCAGTGACCCTATCTGGTCACTGTCTTTAGCTTTTTCTTCACTATCACTAGTATTCTTTTGTTTCTGTTCAAAAGTTGACCTGTATTGCGATATGATGCAGTTGTGGTGAAAAACCAAAAACACAGTGTAATGCAGCTGCAGTAAAAAACAGCATTAAATTAACATGTAAAGCTTTTTTTTTTACGCAACTGCATTATACCACTGTTCCTTTTACTTTACTGGAACTGTGTCATACTGCAATACCACTCAAGCCTTTGTATGACAACCACTGTATAGTGCCCAGTGCACATTTCAGTTTTTCTGGGGTTTCACCCAGGACCCTGTTAAACACTGCCCCTACAAACATGCCTACACATAACACACCTCTGTGCAGGAGGCAAGCTCCCTGGCTCACCACAGGAGGCAAGGAGAGGCTGCAGGATTTAAACATATACTCCTCTGAGGAAAGGAGAGAAAGGGTTAACAAGATTGAGACATACAAATACCTGCATGGGATAAATAGGGTAGATACCAAAGAACTCTTCTGCTTGAGTTCAAACACAGGGATGAGAGGGAATTCACTGAAGCTGGCAGGGGGAGATTCAGAAAGGGCATCTGTAAGTACTTCTTCATGGAAAGGGCGGTGAACATGTGGAATAAGCTATCAGAAGGAGTGGTACAGGCCAAATCGGTCGGCAGCTTCAAACAGGGATGGGACAGGCTGGTGGGTTTATTTATTTAGTTTTTGTTGACCAGGTAAGTGCACTAGACAAATTCTGCCTATTTTGAGGCATGACCCAGGGGGATGGGATACAGATGAATGCCAACTGATCTTGAACCAGATTAAGCTGTTGGTGTTGTTTTTAGTGAAAGAAGGGACAGCAGGAACGGAGAGGACTGCCACAAAGGAAAGGCAGACTAGTTAGGTAGGGTGAGCAGACTGGATGGTCCAAGAGCCTTTTTTTTGCCATCAATATCTGTATATTTATGTAGGTTATGTGTAAGTTACAAACTGACATATCTATCAAAACGTCTGTTCACACAAATGCTTGCTGAGAAATGTTCAGCACTTCCCAGAGGGGGGGTTATACTACTTGCCTGCCCACTCCAAAACTGCACCCCCCAACTAATATAACCTAGATCTGTAAGCACTTAACATTGCCTTGCAGTCCTGCTCAATGAGGCTCAGGCACTTAAAGTCTATTAGTCCTGCTTGTCATGCTACGACCCAGGGGAAGCATGTGTAGGATGCAGCAACAATGCGTGTGTGTTTATGAGGGGAAGGGGTAACTGTAAAAATATGGTGATGGGAATAAAGAATATGAGTCCTGGGGGTAACCTTTCTAATCTGTTGATGTAACCATGTGGAACTTGTTGAAGGTAACCACGGGAAGATATTGCACTCTACCTGACAGCCTGATGTAACGTGACCTGGGTTAATAAAATGACAGAATGCAGGCTTTGGCATCATTTTTGGAGTTGCCAGAAATTGCATTTGAGACCCCAGTGATTTCTTTGCAACTGCTATGATGTTCGTTGTGATGCCTAGGAACCCCTAAACAAGGTTTCCTCAGCACTAATTTATAGAAAATGTTACGGATGTAGAAGCTTTGCAACCTCTATAATTCTGCTGAAATGGGACTTTGCAACCGCTATGATTCTGGTGAAATGACACTACTGAATGCAGGAGAATGGAATGGGGACAAGTGTTTCTAGGCACAGCCACACTACTCATAGGCACACTTGCTTGTGCACTACTCATAAGCACACTACTCATAGGCACACTTATTTTTAGATCTGGTTACTTTTATTGCAAAGTGTTCTGAGTGGGATAGTAAGTACTCTGTCCTATACTATCCCCATTCTATAGTTCCCTGCAGTGACCCCATCTGGCTGGGAAAATAAACATTTCTTGTCCTATACTATCCACATGTCTAGTTCCCTGTTGTGACCTCAACTGACTGGAATAGAGCGTGTCCTTTAGCCTTTATTTGTGGTAGTTCTCAGTAAATAAAAAGGCATTGCAAGAACTGGTCCCAACTTTTCCTTTCTCCTTGCACAAAACATTTTATCATGCATTTTAGGGTTTTATTAAAATGCTTGACGAGACTGTCTGAGGATTATAAAGGGAGGTTCTTATGATGGAAATACACAGAAGATGGTTCAGCTCCTTGAGCAGTGCTGCACCAATGGGTATTGAGTAGTAGGTGCCAGGTTAATACCGTGCATGTAAGCAGTGCTGGGGTCCCATGGGTACATTACAGCGGCAACAGCAACTTGCCACTGTTAACGTACTTCACTATAAAAATGTCACTGCGGCGTCGGTATATGGTAGGGATTTACCGCTACCCCTATCACTGTACATTATTAAATGGTGTGATCAAGTTGCTGTGTGCTGGGTGCCTGGTCAAGCTGCTTCCGTGTGTGGAGTGGCTAAGGTACCAGCACATGGCAGAATTGGGAGACCTGGGACCATGGTTCGATTCCTCCCAGGTCCTCCTGTGCTACTACTTTTGTGGGTGTTTTAAAAAAAAATAAAAAAAACAAAGTTCCCAGTTTTTCCCATCCCCTAAGTTCACATCCCCCTGGAGTTTGCCAAGTAAATTCCAGTGGGTGTGGGGGCAAAGCACCCCACATTGGGGGGTGCAGGGGGACAAAGAAAGTCCATTGTTTTTAAGGGCTTGTGCTGCCTGTGTCCTGTCGGTGTTTTACCCGATGCTCAACCCGCATCTCGATCGACTGGACTGTGAGTGTGGTGTTCAGAGGGACCATCGGCAGGACAGCCAACCCGCTTCCTTCCAGAGGCCTCCAAGACTGGCTGCAGGCCGTTTTTCTATTGCAGCAAACAGCTACTGATAACAGTGAGTACCAACAGAAATAACTGCTCAGACTGTGTGTGATTTCACCAAAAGCCAGCTGAATCTGTGTGTAGCAGTATAATCGCTTTGCAAAGAAGGACTGTGTTAAGTTTTACCAGCAAAAGCAAGAATTCTAAGCAATCGACTGTGAGCATAATTATAGGTTCAGCGTCAGTATAATTTTCAAAGCCATGTGAGAGACTGTGAGTTGTATCAGATATGCAGCAAGAAATACAGGCAATCCTGTGCTATGAAATACTGAGGCTTTAAGGGACTGTAAGCTAGAGCAATGTCTTCAGCGAGTAAAAAGTCTGTGGTAAATCATATTAATGTGCTAGGAAAAAGAACAGTGCAAGTTTGAGCAAAGTTATCAGTAGAGTGTGTAAATCAGATGTGCAGTGGCTTGACCCAATTACAGAATGTTGATGCGTAGGAGTGCTGCCGCCGCCATTACAAGGTGGGGTAGTAATGTAAACACAGCAGCAGAGGAGCCATTTTGAAAGAGAAAGAAAGTTTTCAGTGATGTGGGACTTGAAATAACATTGAGCATTGTTTGTTTTTCTCTGCAGTCATGGCTTCAGGACCAGCCCGTTACCCGGATCATGCCCAGGCTGTGATAGCAGTGGAAGTTAACAAGTTAAGGGACATTGAGAGATGTTACTACGGGGGATGATTGCCTCTTCATGTGGTGATTCCTGGATATCCAGTGTGAGTATGTGTGATGTGCTTAAATGCTGGAAGGGATGTCTTCATGGTACCTCACTGTTCTGGGTGCCTAGAGAAATATGGTTTGTTTAAAGCGCCCAAGATTCATTTGGCTTCCACATGGACAAAAGTTCAAGAATATGCAGTTGGCAGCACACAGCACCAGGCAGAGCCTGTTGGAGAAGGCCCCTCAGAGTGTGGCACAAAGCTAGAGGGTGCAGACTTACAGACAGAACTATGTGCTGATGTTTCAGAGTCTGAGTCGCAGAGAGACATTTTGGGAAGAGCATCAGTAGACCCTTGGAGAGATGGGCCTAGCCCAAGTCTCAAAGGTGAAGACAAGATGAGGGAGGCCCTTGAATGGGAGGTTTCAACCTCTACGCCCAGCGAAGAGTGGACAGTCTCAGGAGTGAGGATGACTGCTCACTCCTGGGCACAGATTCTCAGTGAGGAAGAAGAAGAGGGGGAACCTATGTGGCCTTGTGAAAAAGGAACTGGTACACAGCCTCAAGCTCTTGCCTCAGAGGAGCACATGGAAGAGAGTGGTGATTCCACTGCCCTGGCTGTGCAAGGAGGAGCCAGGGATCCATTTTTTGTGTCATTAAGAATGCATAGCTTGCAGAACCAGGACTGGCGGCCCCCAAGCCAGGCCAGAGGTCTCAAGTTGACCAAAGCTAGTAAAGAGGAAAGACTGGTTCGAAGGAAAGTGAATGAAATCTATGAGATATCCTTTCCTACCCTTCCTCGGAGAGTCTGGGAGGAGATTGAAAAAATCAGGAAATCCTGGATTTGGGAAGAAGCAATGAAATATGTGCATCCTGGTGCAAACAAGCATGTCAAGAACAGAATGTTTCAAGAAAAATACAGCCAGTGGAAAAGAGGCAGGAACGCTGTTTATTGACACTGTTCGAATTGTGGATGGAGGGGGACATGAAACCTTTCACAGTGTGAATTATGAGCGCCCAGATGGGGTGATAATTCAAGCACCTGACCCGTTGTGCTATTGGCCACAATGCAAAGACCTTTCTGCGAATGTGCCCATGCCTACCAAATGGAAAGTAGAGCAGTGGTAGCCAGTGCTGCCATCCAGCCATTGCCGTACCTATGTTGTTCCACCAGACTGGCGTTCCAGGAACCAGGCACCCCACATTCATCAGTTCTACAGTGTACTGGCTTTCCAGAATCCATCGACTGGCCCACCAGATGACTTCAGATCCAGAGAGAGGACACCAGCCCAGCTGTATCCTGATTCATCACCTGGGTATCAGATGACTTCAGACCAGCTGTTTTCCTTTTGTTCCTGTTTCAAGGTTCCATCTCCAGAGATGACATCAACCCAGCAGTTTCCAGATGTGCCCTCCTGTCATTTCCCGGAAGATGTCCGCCCAGCTGTTTTGGAAGAATGCTGCCAGGGAGAGTCTTCGGCTGAGAACCAGGTGTGGTACCATGTTGTTCTACAAGGGACTGGTAAGTCCAGACTCTTCTATTCTTATGACATTGCAGTACACACGCTACACTAGCAGACTCCAGATGTTTGAACTGTTCTCAAAGACTCTCCCCTTCGAGACTTTGGCCTGCTAGAACTGTGCTTCATCGGGCTCCAGCCCAGGAGAGACTCTTTAATGGACTTGCCTTCAGGCACTGTGGTCACTAGATGGGACTTTTAGGGCACGCTATCCCCCAAATATTGTGTATTGTAAATAATGTCATTGTTTTCTACTGTTTTCTAATGTTTATACTGTTTTTTCTACTTTTCTAAAAAAAAAAAATTTTGGGATTCTTCAGTGTTTTGATGGTAGGGGGTTAGATAGACTGTGCTTGTAGATTAGGAGAGTGTGTTGTCTTTCTTTTTCTTGCAGGTGTTCCTGAAGAAGATAGAAGAGAAGAGAAGACAAGAAGAAGAGGAGGGACTCAGCAGAGTTCCTCAGTAGTACTTTAGAGTGTAGTGTTTAAAGTACTGTTGTTGTTACTGTGTGTAACTTTTTCTTCCACAGGTATGGTTGTGGGGGAATGTGGGAGTAATGCATAGTGTATGGTATTAGCTCCTGGCGTGTGGTTGCATGGTGTCCAGGGTCAGGAGGAGGTCCCCTGTTTGTTTTGTTTTGGGAATTTTGAGTTAGAGGCAGACAGGTTTTCCCTAGAGGGCTAGGGGATAGACAGGCTGTGGTCCTGAACGGCCATAGGGGCCGTAGTACTGATCTTCAAGGGCTATGCTCTGGACAATTCTACCAGAGCCACTAGGTACCCATAGTCAGCAGGTAGAGTAGAGGCTGATGCATCAGCCGAAAGCCTCTAGGCCCTTAGTGTTGTCTGCCTGTGCTAGCACATGGTAGAGGAGAAGGTAGTGCTACCTCCCCGTAGTCAACACATGGGGTGAGATGGCCTAAGCCAGGTGGCTAATGACTGCGGACAGTCATTTTCCTGTTCCAGGGTGAGTGTAACCCCCCCGTTACCCGGGGTTACAAGAATCCCAGTTAGACCTAGTGGTAGGCAGGAAACGCAGCTTGTGAAACTCCAGTTAAATGGATTTCACACTGTCTCACTCTGTTCTCAGTCTCAGCTGAGACTGAGGGATGACATCATTTTAGAACTGTCACAGCTGCATAAGCCACACTGGAGAGGTTTGTTGCCTTCTCTATGCCCCCTTCTGGCTTTGCCCACTGTCCCTCCACTCAGGTCACCCCCCCCACCCGCCAGGTCATCCTTGACACATTCACTCGTCTTTATAAACTCCAACCTCCTGGAGTCCATGACCCTTTCCCTTGTGTAGTTCGATTCCATAGCCATCCTTATATGGAACCACACTGTACGGTGATCACTGTTCTCCAAGTGGCTTCCCACCTTGACGTCTGCAGCACTGTCCCTGTTAGTGAGTACCAGGTCCAGTACTGCTCCGTCACAGGTGGGTTCGCTGACTAGTTGTCTGAGGAATGCTTCCTGCAGGAAGACCAGGATGCCCCTGGTTCTTGTTGAAGATGCAGTTGGAAGGCTTTATTCTACATCTGGCAGACTGAAGTCCCCTACAAGCAGCACCTCCCCCTTTTCTGCCATCTTGCCAGTGTCTTCCACCAGTACGTTCTCTAGCTCCTCCTTCTGTACTGGAGGTCTGTAGATCACACCAGTGCGAATAGTGGGTGAACCACAGTACCTCTGTCCCCCCCTTTCCCCATATCTCCTTCGCTTTTATGCTTTCCATTACATAAAGCACCACACACCCTCCTTTTCTTCCCACCCTGTCCTTAATGAACAGAGTATAGTCTGGTATGACCATGTCCCAGATATGGTTTTCAGTGCACCATGACTTGATAATGGCCACAATATCCATGTTGGCCTATACCATTATGGTCTCTAAGTCTGGAATCTTATTCCCTGGACTTCTAGCATCTGCACATATAACTTTCCAGATTTTGTTACCCCTCTGATTATTACCCCTTTTTTTCTTTCCTCTCTTCTCTGCATCATTCCTTCAACCATGAGCTGAAGTTCCTGATGCAGAGATCCCTCTCCTCCCCCGACATAGACAGGTAGCACCTCTGCAAAAACTACTGAATGTGCTACCTGCCCAAGATCTCTCCCGAGCTCCGTGAACTCCCCTTGCACTACCCCAGCCTCGGCTCTAGCCAGATCCTCAGTACCCAGGTGGGCAATGACATCTAGCTCTGCCTCCTTTCCTGCTGCCCTAGTGATCCTCAGGATCTGCTTCCCATTCTTCCTGGCTGTGGCACCTCGTAGGCATGTAACTTCCCTTCCACCACCGTTTCCTATTCCCACAGCTAGCCCACTCATTTATTTCCATACAGTTTGATAGCAAATAACTATACACCTTGATAATATCTAGGAGGTACTTCACTCTCCATTTTCCATTTTTATGTCTGTCATGTGCGCAAGTGCAGAAGAACATATTAATATGAAAGTTGCTAGAGAGAGGTGTGAGGGGAGCCAGCCCAATGGCCAGCGGTGCTGCAGGGGCTGATTTGTGGCCGGCAAATCAGCAGGCAATGTCCTGATGACACTAGTTTGCTGAGGGGGCTCATCTTGGCAAACATTTCAAAGGACAGAGCCAATGCTGTGCGAGGCTCTGTCCTTTGAAATGTGAGCCCTTCGGCTGCGGCTTAGCGTGTCTTTCCTTGTTAAACAATGTCCCCTTTCCCTGCTGCCACCTACTGTGGCTTTCCTGGTTAAACAATTTCCCCTTTCCCTTTCTGACATCTGGATGCCCACTCCTGGTGTCGGATGCAGCTCCCCAAACTGTCTATATCCTTGGCCGACATCGGGGTGCCCAGTCCCTGTGTCAGCATCCCCTCCTCCCCACCATTATTGTGGCACACTGGGAGCCCACCTCAGTGCGCCTAAATTTATATAAATATTTTTTTACCTGTAAATGAAGAAAACCTTCCCTCGCGGTCTTTTATTTTTTCTTTTCACCTGTAAAACCAAAAAAACGTTCCTCTTGTCCCCCTGTCCCACTCCCCCATCCTGACCCTCCCTCTGCACACCCACCTCCCTGCACCTTCCCCCCTTACCCCATACTTACCCTCTGAGGTTGGCAAATGCGATCTTCTGTGGAGTGGAACACGTCTGCACTCTTCAAAGCCAACCGGCAAACTGAAACAATGAATGGTAAGCAGTATAATATGAGTCAATGGGGGTTTCAACTTAGGTTGATATCCCAGCCATTTTTAGGAATTTTGGCCCCAAATTTTCAACATGGTATTCTTGCTTCTCCACCTCATGAACATGTCACTGCCATTTCATTCCTCGGTACCGAAAGGTGACTTCGCGGTCGCTGCATGAAGTCACCTGTTGGGACTGAGTAACAAAACAACAGTGCCACTGTTCATGAGATGGGGTCCCAAAAAGCCCATGTTGCAAATTTGGTGAAAAAATACCAAAAAATGACTATGTTATGAGCATGCATTGGACAGTTTCTATGCACACTTGTAACTTTGCCAAATTTTAATATTGTCACTCCAGATTTTCAGCTTTGCCATTTTTTCACACCACCTTGTGAGCAGTATAGCTGCCATTTTTCATATCCTGCCTGAAATGTGTTTTCACAGCAGTTGCGCAGAAGGGCGCGGTCACTGTGCGAAATAAACTTTTGGGATGGAGAAACAAAATCACAGTGCCACTGTTCATGAGCGGAGGTCCCAAAAACCCATGTTGAAAATCTGGTGAAAAAATTCCAAAAAATGACCGCGTTACGGGCGTGTGTTGCACGGTTACTATGCATGTTCGTAACTTTGCCAATTTCTCATATTTTCACTCCAGATTTTCAACATTGCCATTTTTTCACACCTCCTCATGAAGAGTACAATTGTCATTTTTCATATCCTGCCCAAAATGTGTTTTAGCACCTGTGGCGCCGAATGGCTCAGTTGCTGCGCGAAATCACCTTTTGGGATTGAGTAACGAAATGATAGTGCCACTGTTTATGAGGTGGTGTCCCAAAAAGCCCATGTTTAAAATTTGGAGTGAAAATACCAAAAAACATTTGGGGTGTTAGGGTTTCCAACTGTAATGTCCCCCCCCCACCCTGTAGAGACTGACAGGTGTTGGGTGTATGCCTTGTGGTCGTTGGCCATAATGCTCACATCATTCCACCCCCGCTCTGCAGCCAGTGACAGGCATCAGGGCGTGCCTTGGAGTCTTTGGCCCAAACGTTCACCCCATTCTCCTATACTGCACCCATCTCAGCTTATTTCATTATGGAATGGGGTGAGTGCTGGGGCCAGAGACCTCAAGGCACACCATGATGCCTATCAGTGTCTGCAGGGTGGGGGTGGAGTGGCGTGAGCCTTACGGCTGATGACCCAAAGGGACACCCCCAATGCCTGTCAGTCTCTGCAGGGTGGGGGTGGGGCATTAGGGTTGGAAACAGGAATGCCTCATTAAGAAAGTAAATCAGGGAGGGACGTTATGCCACGTATCTTGATTTCAGCAAAGCCTTCGACAACGTCCAACATAGAAGGCTAATTAACAAGATGAGTAGTCTGGCAATGGGGCACAGCTGATAAACTGGGTTAGAAACTGACTGATGGACAGGAGGCAGAGGGTGGTGGTAATGGGATCCAATCCGGGGAGAGGGGTGACCAGTGGGGTACCTCAGGGATAAGTCCTGGGACCAGTCCTGTTCAATGTCTTCATTACAGACATTGTGGAAGGGCTAGAAGGAAAAGTCTGCCTGTTTGCCACAGACTAAACTGTGAATGAGCACATACTGTACACAGTACGCACTCATCGACTGACAACTCAGTTGTCAATTGATGGGCACGTACTGTACACAGTATGTGCTCATTCATAGTACAGTTAGCGCCTGGCCGTGGTGGAGAGAGGGCTGTGTCGGTCGCCAGCTCAGGGCTGGGATGGGGGGAGCGGGGTGGTGCGGCACTACCTGCTGGGGTGGGGGGGTTCACTAGACTACTAGGGACATTTCTCTTTATGTCACTACGGGCAGATCGGGGATTGGGATGTTCCGCTTGACTACCAGGGAAAGTTATTTCCTCACATTGGGCTGGTGATTGGCGGGGAGGGTGTCAGTCTATTTGAATGACTTGAACCATTACAGGGACAGGGATTGGATGAGGGGGTGGGACCACTAGCTACCAGAAAATATGGCAAGAAGATTGGCATGTGTGTGGGTGGGGGGAGGGACCACTAGCAACCAGAGAATATGGCATGACAATCAGGCATGTGTGCGGGTGGGGGAGGGACCACTAACTACCAGGGAATTTGTTTTATTCAAACTCTGGCCGGTGATCAGCAGGTGGGGGGAGGCCAGTGGCACCAGGGACTGTGGCTCCATGTCAGGCAGAGGCTCGGGGGGACTGCACTATGATCCTCGCAACATATGCAAAGGGGACCATCATGGATATGCAAATGGTTGCCTAGTGCCTTGCATGCTTAATAAGCTCATTTTCATGGCTGTCTCTGTGAATAGAAAATAACGCCCCTGTGCTATTCCTGTGGACCCATGCTCCTGGCTGCATGTCAGGGCGGTGCTACTGGGGTAGTGCTGGTGGTACTGGGGTTACTGCTACCTCCAACTGGCCCTATTCACAGTCAGGTATGGAGGTGCACTATCTGACTGTGAATAGCAATTTTGGACACCTGGGCAACCACAAAGTGCAATGCAAAATTTTGCGTTTCCTTTGCAAGTTTTTGTGAATCTGGCCCTTGATCATATAACAATGAGCAAAACAATTCAAGGTATGTAAATGGTTGTATTCAAAAAAGGAAAACACTTCTAAATGATTTATGGAAAATATAAACTATTAAAATGGCTTTATATGGTCGCAGTACTACAGCTGTCTTAATATCTTTTCCAAACATTAGACAAAGCTGCACTGCGAACAAAAATTTATTAATGCAAAGATAAGAGACTGTGGGACTACACATTTATCATCATTATACCTAGTTAGATCAAATATGTGTAATAATCCTTGTTTATATATAAATTGTTTTATTCTTTGGTAACCGGGTAAGGCCCACTAGACATAAGTGCCTGTTTTCAGGGGTGACCTGGGAGCACTAAGGTGGTTAAGTGACTTGCTCAGAGTCACACAGTAGGCAGGTGGAGGTTGTGGGAATCAAACCCAGGTCTGCTGGATGTACCAAGCTCATTCACAACTCATTACTGTAACCTCTAAGCTGTACTGCCAGGCATAAATTAACATTATGATTAATGGCACAGAAAATGAAGTCAATTTGCAACATCTAACCAGACTATTGCACTACCTAAATCCAAAGATCTGTATAATTTAGGAAGGTTCTTGGTGTTCTAAAAACCCCACAAAGGAAATCCCACATTGAACATGGGATGCTTGTAACTAGTCACTTCTTTTATAAAATTGTTTTTCATAAAAAACCTTAAATATAACTGAAGTTTAAAGACCACATCCTGCACAACACAAAACATTCCTGCCCACCATGATGACCGACTTCTGCTGGTATCCACCTGCCACTAGCCCCCCCCCCCATAGGTTCCAGGGGATAGGGCCAAATAGGTTCTCTTATTTACTGAAACTGTACTGCCATGAGCCGCACTTTGCTTTGTTATTTGTTATTTGTTGTCCCTCAACTACTGCCACCATGTATTGCCAAATGTAACAACTGTAACCTTTCACTGTGTATTACCTGCTCTTATGTTCTTGTTATTTTGATGTTTCTACTCTGTGCTGCCTTACGTGGCCCGGGTCGTGCCTGAAAATGGTCCCAGGGATCAGTGCACCTACCCGGTTACCAAAGTCATAAATAAAAAAAAAAATGATTATAGAACAAGCAAATGAAAACTCAGCAAAGCTGACATGTAGCACTGTAGGGCCACTGAATAGCCATCTGTGATTTGTGGCACTTTAAAAGGCGAGGGAAAGCACCAAATCTGCAAGCTGCATCCTGCCCCACTGAGCCTGAGGAGAATGTGGAATTCAAGTAAGATTTATTTCATACACAAGACTCTGGCAGAGACTGAATGCTACCTAGAGAAGTGAATGAAGTAGGACAAAGTGGTATATCCTTCTTGCGTGGACTCCGAAACTCAGTTCTGTTTTCTGCAAATTATCACTCCCACCTTATAAAATGATAAGGAGAAAAGTAAAATGGCTTTTTAGGTTTTGCAGCCAGGATCTCCTTGTTTGGTAAATGTAGCTGGTCAAAGCCGGCTCGGTGGTGTGGAGGGCAGAGGTACCCATACCTCACCTGCTGTCACACCAGCGACTGGGGTTCGGTGACAAAACTGGGTCACTCGGGGTTCGGCCGGCGGGGGAGAGAGACTGAGTGTCCCACTGTATGCTCTCCTCCTCTGGGGAGGGCAGTCTGCTCCACTGCAACAGGGATTAGAAGTCTCCCTGATGGCTCTGCCACAGGGGGCATTCTGTGGAGGAATCTGTGACCTGAAGGTAAGCCCAAGAGATGCTGGGTCGTGGGATTGGGGGACCACATGGGCTGAAGGGCATTGCCAGGTGAAGAAGGGAGCAAAAAGAAAATGATAATTAACTGGTCACTTAAGCCTTTTCAGTTTTTTAATTCTTTTGTGCCCTGTGCCGTACAGCGTATGGCACAGCAAACTAAAGAGTATGGGTATAAAGTCACACCTTGTACGTCTTAACAGAAAGGACACTGAGGCTCCGGACCCCTGTTGTCCTTTCCAGGTCTGACCTACGGGATCTCGAGAGGAGCACTTAGTCTCGCAATCCTGTGGGTCTGGAATGCAGCAGATGTCACATGTTTACAGAAAGCAGAGCAATCATGTGGTATATGTCTACTTTCACTTTCTATTGCTCAGAAACACAGGCCTTGAGAGGATCAGTGTAGCAGGGCAGATGGAAGTTGCAGAACTCTGCTGTATTTGCTGTTTTGCAGTGGTTAAACAAGCATTTGTCAATGCTAAATGTTGGCTTCCTGGCACTGGCATTAGTAGTGCAGGAGTTAGAGAGATGCACAATAGGATTGGCAGTAAAGTAAGTGAACTGACAGCGACCCCAGCCCCACCATGCAAGAGAGGGACAGGCATTGTGGTGTGCCTTTCGGTCGTTGGCCATAACACTCATGCAATTTCACCTCACCCTATCCCGCAGAGAGTGACAAGTGCTGCGATGTGCCTTGGGGTCTTCGGGTCTTAGGCTCACCCCATTTCATTAGGAAATATACTGACATAGGTGCAGTGTAGGAGAATGGGGTGAACGTTGGGGCCGAAGAGTCCAAGGCACACCTCGACGCCTGTCACTGGCTGCAGGGTTGGGGGTGGAATGGCATGAGTATTACAGCCAACAATGGCAAGTCATACCCCTCACACCTGTCACTCTGTACAGGGTGGGGCAGAATGAGTGGAAACCTTAATGCCCAGGGCATTTGTTGGTATTTTCACTCCAAATTTTCAGCAGCACAGGCCATTTGTGACCCCACCTCATGAACAGTGGCACTATGAGTTTGTTTGCCAAAAGGTGATTTTGTACAGCGACTGTGCATTTTGGCACCACAGGTGTGAAAACAGATTTCAGGCAGGATGTGAAAAATGACAGCTGCACTGTTCATGAGGAGGTGTAAAAAAATGGCATTTTTGAAAATTTGGAGTGAAAATATGCAAAATTGGTGACATCACAAGCACGCGTAGAAACTGCACAATGCACGCCCGTAATGCAATTATTTATTTATTTATTTTTTTTACTTTCTTTTTATCCCTCCTACTCTGCCCTCATTGTTCCACTCCTTCGGGTGGCTCATACCACTCATACCCCAGATGCAGAGTCTGCCCCTAGAGTGCCCTGGCAACTCCTACCTTCTTCCATCTCAACGGAGTGCCTGCACAGCGGGGTCTGCCCGTGGATCTGTGGCTAGATGGCTTGCAGCGGGCAACATCTAGGACCGCTGAGGGTTGTTTTCCATTTTTCTTTTGGTCCCCTTCCATCCCCCTGAGAATGTTGGCTCGGGAGGTTGTGTCTTCCTTTTCACTGCCAAGTGCCTAACAGCATCCTCCCTCTCCAACTCCAGTGCCACTGGAACCGCCAGTGCCCCAAAAGTCGGTGCTCCCACTGACCCCCAAGGACGTCGGGTGCGTGAAGCACCCCTGGTAACCCACCCCAAAGGAGAAGAGCATCCATTGGGATGCTCAATCCTCCTTCCCCTGCCGACCCCCGGCGACCTGAGTCCATGCCTGAACCCTGGTCACAGGCATGGTGTGAGGTGTGGCGTCCAGTGCCTCAACCCTCAGCACCACCGGGCCAGCCAGTAATGCAACTATTTTGGGGATTTGTATAACCAAGTTTTTAACATAGGCATTTTGGGCACTCTGGTCATGAACAGTGTTACTCTGATATCTGATTTTGTAAATCTGGCCCCGAACATTGATTTCCCACAGCGACCACGCCATTGTGCAACACATGAGCGAAAACACATTTCAGGCAGGATGTGGAAAATGACAGTTGTACTGTTCATAAGGAGGTGAGGAAAAATGCCATTGTTGAAAACCTGGAGTGAAAATATTACATATTTGCGAAATTACGAGTATGCGTAGAAACTGCGCGACACATGCTCATAACGCAGTCATTTTTTGGAATTTTTTCACCAAATTTGCAACATAGGCTTTTTGAGAGCCCACTTCATGAACAGTGACTTTGTTAATCTGGCCCCGAACATTGATTTCCCATAGCAACCGTGCCATTCTGCACCATATGTGCGAAAACACAGATCAGGCAGGATGTGAAGAATGACAGCTGTACTATTCATAGGGAGGTGTGAAGAGATGGCAATGTTGAAAATCTGTAGTGAAAATATTAAAAATGCTCGAAGTTCTGAGCATACGTGGAAACTGCGTAACACATGCTTGTACCACAGTCATTTAGTGGAATTATTTCACCAAATTTTCAACATAGGGATTTTGTGACCTCTGCTCATGAACACTGTCACTATGATTTTCTTAATCTGTCCAAAACATTAATTTCCCACAGCAATCGCGCCATTGTGCACCAGATGTGCAAACACATATTTCGGGCAGGATATGAAAAATGACAGCTGTACTGTTCATAAGGAGGTGTGGCAAAATGCCAATGTTGAAAATCTGGAGTGAAAATATTACAAATTTGCGAACTTACGAGGGTACGTGGAAACTGCGCAACACACACTTGTAACACAGTCATTATAAGGCCTTTTGTCACCAAATTTTCAACATAGGCATTTTAGGACCTCTGCTCATGAACTGTGTCACTGTGTTTTTTTAATCTATCCTGAACATTGAATCCCCACAAGCCATCACGCTATTCTGCGCCAGGAGTGCGAAAACATATTTCGGCCAGGATGTAAAAAATGATAGCTGTACTGTTCATAAGGAGGTGTGTAAAAATGCCAATGTTGAAAACCTGGAGTGAAAATATTACAAATTAGTGAAATTACGAGCATGCGTAGAAACTGTGCAACGCACACTCATAACTCAGTAATTTTTTGGAATTTTTTCACCAAATTTGCAAAATAGGCTTTTTGAGAGCCCATCTCATGAACAGTGACACTGCCATTTCATTAATCAGTCCAGAAAGATGATTCCATGCAGTGACCACAAAATCCCCTTTCATAACCGAATAACGAGATGACAGTGACTGAATTCATGAGGTGGGGTCCCAAGAACCTCATGTTGAAAATTTGGTGCCAAAATTCAAAAAAAATGGCCAAGATATACACCAAAGTTGGAAAAAAATTATTTATGCCATTATACAGCTTACCGGCATTTCTTCAGTTCACGGTCGGCTTTCAAGAGTGGAGGCGTGTTCCCGGTCCACTGAAGATCATCGCGCCGAGCTCCAGAGGTAAGTATGGGGTGAGGGTGTGTGTGTAGGGAGGTACAGTATGCAGCAGGTGGGTGTGGGTTGGGGGCATGGGGCTTAACGAGGGACCGTTTACTTTTTACAGGGTGCAAAAAATTTAAAGACATCGTGGGACACTTTTGGCACACCGGGGTGGGCTCCCAGAATTGCCACAACTATAGAGTGTCCTCAGATTTCTTTCAAAATGGGCAGATCAAATGCTGCAACACTGTAATTTATTTTGTATGTACACCTTTCTCTAGTTTCAATGAGCCTTTCCCTGTCCGTGATTTACTCTATGACTCAAGAGAGGTGTTTATCAGGAACACAAAGAACATTTAGGAGCGGCGTCTGAAATCAACCAAAAACAGAAATCAGCTGCCGTCTCCCCAACATATTTCAAACAAATATACAGTCCTCAAACAGGACAACCGGTTCCCTTACAATTCCAGATTGGCAGCATCTTACACCATGAACTGGCAAAGCCCTTCTTATTTTACTCAGCCCTTACCACTGGGAAATGAATGACAAAATAAATCATTCACTTCAAACTTATGGTTCAGTCAGTAATTTCCCTTGTTTTCAAATGTGGACCGACAATTATTCACTAACCTTCACTCAAACGGATCTCCAGAGAGAGATAGATGATACTCCTCTTTTCTTTTAACTCACTATTTGCCCCGAGATGGCAGCTACATTTTAAATTAAATGAACCGGAGTACTCTAACACCGCAACTCAATAACAACAGCTGATCTATACAGCCTAACTATGCACCGTTGCACACTATCGCAGCTCCTCAAGGCAGCTGTCAGCAGGGCACTCACAACTACTTGTAAAGGGGGGGAAGAACTTAACTTTCAGCCCACTTCTTACTGAATTAATTTAATTTACTTTTATTAGTATTTCTGCTGTTAGTTTTCCCTAACCCAACGGAAGAACACAAGTAATTTCAAGGCCCCCCCAATCCTTCACAGAGCCACTCTGTGACAGTGCAAACAAATTTATATGCAGGTCAGTTTTGGGCTCAATATAGGGACAAACTAAAACCTCATGCAAGGGCTCACTGGTGGAACTTAGAGAAAATGAAAAGGTTCTGGGGATTGACAGTGGAAAGGGGACAGTGAAAAAAACACCATCAGCATGTACTGGTCTACCCACACTACTCATTCTAACCCCCTTTTCCAGCTATAATGAGTAAGAATCCATTTCAGCTTCTGTTGAAGTTTATGTGCTACAATGACAACACTCAGGCTTTGCCAAGGGACCATCCAGAGAATGATAGACTTTTCAAATTAAGGCCTATTATCGATCATCGCTTTAAATTGTTTTCTGAGATGTATATACTATCCCAAAACATCTCAGTGGATGAAATCCTTCTGCTGTTCAAGGGGAGAATAATATTTAAAAAATACTTTACTTTGAAATGTGCCCAGTGTGGAATAAATTGTGCAAACTTTGTGAAAGTTCCACTGGGTACACATACCATTTCAGAATCTACGCTGTGATGGATGCCACACAGTATGTTCTAGGCTGCCCCCTTGTCTGACACAAATGAGGACATTGTGGGACCTAATTCTTCTCTTGCTAAGCTCTGGCTACAACTTCTAAGTCGATAACTTCTGCACTGGTATTCCTCCCTTTGATGTCCTGTATCAATCTGATACAGTAGCTTGTGGCACGGTCAGGTTCAACAGGCAAAAATGTGGAAAGACCAGTGCTCTCCAATGTGGAGAATTGCTGGCAGTAAAATTCACAGATAAACAAGCATTTGTCAGTGCTGAATGTTTCCTTGCATGGTTTATGTTGTTGGGGTGTATTGTGTTAGTTGAACTCCTGGGTGGAGAAAAGGCCTGCCTGAACCATGTTTTGACAAGCTGTCATATTTTGGATAGCATTTGAATGCAGAAGCTTGGGTAATAAGAAGGCTATGCTGAAAATGTGGGGTGCAAATATTTAAGATTTCCACAGTTGTGAGCGTGTGTACAAATGGGCATAAACTTTGTCATTTTTTTTTTTATATTTTGACCCCAAATGTTGAACATTGTCTTATCACCCCACTTCATGGACCCTGTAGGTGAAAATGTTCAAATCCGTGGGAAAATGGCATTCAGTGCCACAGGTGCGAAAACACATTTTGGGCAGGATGTGAAAAATGGCAGCTGTACTGTTCATGAGGTGGTGTGATAAAATGGCTATACTAAAAATTTGGAGTGAAAATATTGAAAACGACCAAAGTTACACGTGTGCGTAGACAATTTGAATGACCACGTGTAACTTGGCCATTTTTTGGAGTTTTTTCACCAAATTTTCAACATGGCCTTTTTGGGACCCCATCTCATGAAGAGTGCCACTGTCATTTCATTCATTGAGCCTGAAAGGGGATTTCACACAGCAACCACGCCATTCTATGCTACAGGTGTGAAAACGCATTTTGGGCAGGATGTAAAAAATGATAGCTATACTGTTCATGAGGAGATGTGAAAAAATGGCAATGTTGAAAATCTGATGTGAAAATATTAAAAACTGGTGAAGTTATGAGCGTGTGTAGAAACTTTGCAACAGATGCTCATGTATAAGATATACATCACTTAACATTCATAAAACTGTAGTAAGAAGCATTCTAGCTTCAAACTATAATCAAACCAGAAGATAGGTGGGCACAGTCTGCATTTAAGACAGTATTCAGAATTTTAAACTAAGAAATGGATTCCAAGTTTCATAGTACACTTCTATTTTATCAGACAATAAATAACAGATTATTTCATCATTTTCTAATATTGCCGTATTATCAACCCATTCAGTAAGGGTAGAGGCCTTGGATATTTCCATTTAGCAAGAAGCAAGCATTTCAAAACTAAAGAAGCTGCAAGGACCCAGTTCGCTTTTAGTTTGGGGAGGTTTGAAAAATGAGAGGAGAGGCCTAGTATGAAGGTCAAGGGTGAAAACATAATTGTTGTCGTGACTATATCCATGCACAGCTTGTGGATTTTTACCTATATTTATAATACAAAGGCAATCCCATAGCACATGTAAGAGATTTGCTTGTGGCATTCCACATCTCCAGCATTTGCCCTCTGCATGGTAGCCCATTTCTTCTAGCCAAAGCGGCAAATAATAATAGTAATGTAGGATTTTGAACTGAATAGTTCTACCTTGCACCTCTCTGTATGAGTGGTATGCATTAGACCAGGAGATCATCTGGACATCTGCAGATATATTCAAGCCTATGTCTTTTTCCCAATTAGCCCTCAATGATTCAGCCACAACTCGGTGTCCATCATTATTAGTCAAGTATTTGTAAATCCATGAGACTCCCCTCCTAAGATTTGCTAATTTTGCAACTGTAATCCATTCTTGATATATGGGGAGGTAACTTCAGGGTAAGGCCTGTCACAAATGCACTCAACAGGTCAGGTCCTCTGCTCCCACAGTGCCAACCTCCAAACGCAGTACTGTGAACAGGTAACAGAACAGGGTACCCCTCCCGTCTGCTTGTGGGTCCGAATCACCTTTAGTCTCAAGTTCTGGGGGGATTCAAACTGTGAACCTTATGCTAGTGTACCCAAATGTACAGGCTCAGATAATCTGCTCTTCGGGGGATGCCAGATATCTTTCGCCTAAGGGCACCTAACCAGGTATCCAAAATGAACCCTTAACACTCTGTAAAAGACCTTAGGTATGTCCTTACCTTTTCCCAGTTTGGTAATACCATCAAGCTTATGAACGGTTATTAGTCATTCTTAACCATCTATATATCACATGCAAAAAGAAAGAACTTCGAAGACACACCCAGGTAGTCTTTTCAGAGGAAAGGTTTAAGTAAAAAAATGGATAAAAATATGTAAAATGTAAAAACAGAACACTATTTCACAAAGCATACACTCACTTAAAAGAAAACAAGGCAAAGTACAAACTAAAACTCCTACCACAATACAATTGGACTTTTTCTATCTAATGTATTACCTCTATAAGTGCCTTAGTTAGGTCTTGTTTCTTAAGAGTCCACAAAAGAAATGTCCCTAAGTTGAAACACAGAATACAGTTTAAAATGCTGTGTTTCCACCCCCTTCGATGATGTAATCTACCTCCTCCTTTTAGAATATAAAAATTATACAAACAATGATCTTCCTGTCAGGAGATATTTTAAATACTGTGGCTTCAGCAAAACTAATTTCCCAAATTATAAGTCTGTGATTTCCCAGTTCCTTCTCTTTGATCTTTGAGCAGTTCCTGTTCCCAGGGCACATCAAAGATGTTATACAACTCTCAGCATATCTCACTTAGGTGCAATACAGCTTTTTAACACCAGTTGATATTAAATGTTCTTCCTCTTAAGACGTCATAAAAGTTTATGATCTTCATCCTCTGGCAGACTCAACGTCCCATTTTGTTTCCACTTCAAAGAAGCAACAGGTCATAAAATGTATATTTTAGTTTCCCAGCTTCAGAACAGCACAGGTCATAAACAAGGCCATACAATGCAACTTCTCAGGGGAGTTAATTACATTACAGAGACTTTCTGGTTTAATATATCCTGTTATTCTCACTAAAACCTGGGGGGGGGGTTTGTCACCCATGGGCACAGGATGTCTCATGTGAGACACCTCACATACCACATTCTATATTACAAATATCATAGAACAATCATAACCAGCCGGCCAAGCATCACAGGGCCTAGTAGTGTGTTTGATAGAAACTTTCTGACCTGTAAGTAAACTACAAAATTGTGGTTTCTAAGCTTGAATTTAGTCTTGAGATCCTTAAAGGACATAAGGAACCCCGAGGCTGGGTCTATCACATCACCAATATTAATGATATCCAATTCATTCCATTCCTGGTTTTGAATTACCTCTCCATTCTTGAGTACATTTGGTTTCCCCCAAAGTGCCTCCAACTGAGTTGATGGTTGAGCAATATTCAGTTTATATTGCAGCTTCTTAATTATCTTAAGAGAGCCGTTAATACATGGGTAGATCTCTGGGTATTTGGTAAGGGTTTGAATAAGAAATCTGATAATTTACTTGGGCTTACTAAATCTTGCTCAACCTCTAGCCAAAGGGGAATGTCTTCATTATTAGTGACAGATAGAGTACAGCTTGTTTAAACAAGAAGGCAATCTGATAATTCTCCCACCATGGGAGTCCAAAACCCCCTAGGGACCATGGTGCTCTGAGTTTTGAGAGTGCAATTCTGGGAGGTTTATTGTCCTACAAGAAGGCCTTAACTATGCCTGATAACAATGCAAACTTGGTCTTCCTAAAAGCGATAGGTATATTTTGAAAAAAAAATAGAAAAGTTTAGGTGCTATCGTCATTTTGACAGAGTTTACCTGTCCCCAAAGAGACATGTTTAATCCTTTCCACCTATCTAAATCTGTCTTTATTTCTTTAATTAAGGGATCAAGATTACATTCTACTGAAGTGTCAATATCGGGGGGTATTTGTAGTCCTAAGTATGTTATCCCCATTGCTTTCCAACAAGAATCATCTATAAGATCACATCCTAAACAAGAATTTCCTTCAACTATTATATACATTGCCTGAGTTTTAGACTAGTTAACCACTAACCCGATATCCTAGAAAACTGTTCAAGGACCTGTTTGAGTGTCCCTATTGAATCTCTAGATTGTGTCATTGTGAACAATAAATCGTCCGAGTAGGCAAAGGTTTTGTTAGTCGTATTCCCTATCTTGAGTCCTTTTATTCGTAAGTCTGCTTGTATTACTCTAATGAGAGGTTCAAGGGCCAAAATAAATAGGTAGGGGGGTAAGGGACAACCCTGTCTTGTTCCTCTATATAGATTGAATGGTGGGGATATACAGCCATTCGTAATTACTAGTGAGTTTGCTGTATAGAATCTTGACCCAATCGATAAAGTAATATCCTAGATTATACTCTGTAAGTATTGTGAAAAGATAAGACCACTCCAAAGAGTTGAAGGCCTTGAAAAAATCAATGGAAAGAACAGTTAAGGTTTTTTTAGTTACTCGAGCTGTATGTATCACGTTAATAAGACATCTAATGTTTCTCATCCCTGACCTGCCTGAGATAAACCCCACCTGCTCTCTCCCTACTAGTCTGTGTACCAAACCTCGAAGACGTAATGAAAGAGCCTTGGCCAGGATTTCATAGTCTGCATTTAGCAGAGATATAGGCCTACAGATTTCACAGGACTGGGGGTCTTTGTCTTTTTTGAGTATTAAAGTGATGAAGGCACTATTTAAGGAATTAGGCAACTGTTTTTCTGTAAATGCCTCAACACACATTTTATGTAGGTATGGTGAGATGATTGGGCATATTATTTTGTATAACTCGCTGGGTAACTCATCTGGCCCCGGTGTTTTGTTATTTGGTAAATCCTGAATCACTTTGGTAATTTATTCTGTGGTAATAGGTCTATTTAATATACTCTTTTTGTAATCATTGAGAGAGGAGAGTTGTTGGGGTTTTATGAATTCCTGCATGCGACTGTCTGTGTCTTGTGTCTCACTAGAGTACAGGCCTCTATAAAATTGTTTGAAAACGTTGTTGATATTATCATTAGAGACTTTAATCTGACTAGTATTGCCCTTAACACCTGCAATAATATTTTGACTGAGCCTTTTCTTTAATCTATAGGCCAGAAGTTTCCCAGATTTTTCTCCTGCATTCCAACATTTTTGTTTAATCATTGATAAAGCAAATTCAGCCTTGGCTGTACACATTTTATTAATGTTCGTCTTTAGTAACAGTATCTTGTGCAGCCACCCAGAACCCCTGTCTATCCCTTTTTTATAATCCTCTTCTATTTTTTTAAGTCTCTGTTCCTTAATCTCCAGTTCTTTCAAGGAATCCTTCTTTTTCTGTGTTGCAAATGAGATTATCTTCCCTCTAAGGAATGCATTGAAAGCATCCTAGAGTGTGGCAAGGAAAGTTTGCCCGTTGTCATTGAAATCAAAATATTCATTAACAGCTTTCACAATGAAATCTTTAAATCTTTCATCCTGTATTAAGGATGTATTGAACCTTCATCACCTATTTTTGTTCCCAGTTTTCTCTACCACAAGATGCACTCCAACTAGGCCATGGTCTGAAATCACACTGCTTTGAATATCTGCAGATGATAGGATTGAGCGAAGGCCTTTTGACAAAAGAATATAGTCAGTTCTACAATAAGAATCATGGCGATTTGAATAGAAGGAGTAATTTCTCACATCAGGATGCATCAGTCACCATGCATCTATGAAACCTAAGTCTGTAATAAAGTTTGCAAATGCTTTCCTTGGATAGTTGGGCCATTTAGATACAAAGGTGTTACTCCTGTCTAGAAAGGGATCTAGTGCCTCATTAAAATCCCCTCCACAAATAATTTCAGCATCCTTATATAGGCTCAGACAAATAGCTAAGTTGTCAAAAAAATACGACTGTTTTTTATTAGGAGCATATACATTATAAATGATTACCTTCCATCCATTGAGGATTCCTTCTAACACCTGGAACCGGCCCTCTGGATCTGCTATATGCTTGTCTTTAACAAAGGATACCCCTTTTTGGATTAAAATTACAGTGCCTCTTTTCTTTGTATCATAGCAACTGAACTCTGCTTGCTCCACCCACCCTCTGTCAAGCTTAGCAGCTTCAGGCGGGAGCAAATGAGTTTCCTGAAGCAATGCAATATCAATTTTCCTTTTTTGTAGATAAGTAAGTACCTATTGCCTTTTAACAGGTGACCCAAGCCCCTTAACATTCCAGGTGGCTATATTATAGTTACCTGACATGTTATATTTTATAAAACCAATATCTCAGAAGGAATTATTCTGGAGAATCTAGTTAGAAATAATTTGAATATTTAGGAGAAATAATGAACTAAACTCTAGGTGTAAATTATTCACAGGAAAAATTCAACAGTATACCAGTTAAGTCCTGGCTATCTAACTGCAAGCATTAATAAACAAAACAGTGAATACTATAAAATACAGTGTATTCAGGTATTAGAAAATACTGATTCACGAATACTGAATATTACCAACAAGTTGGCAAGGGTAGACAAATGGTACATTACTAGTTGCTTGGATGCAGGCAGTTGCCAATGCGTCACTGTCAGCGTCATCTTTTAGTGTATAAATCTGCATAACTGCTAAATAATCCAACAGGTAATAATACTATAAAGTAAGAACAGCTTTCGTAGAGGTTGTGGCATCTGCAGAATGAAAAGTTAAAAAATGGGGCAAAGTTCAGCTATGAGTATAGATATAAATCAGAAGTAAAGGAAGGGGTTAAGTAGGGTAACTTACCTTCAGCTAGTAGCGATATGATTAATCAAGTTGGAGTGGCTCTCTTGTGGCATATAGCATGCACGTAGAGTAACTTGTAGGTATTTCAGGATTTTTGACTGCCATTTAGCCCTCTGCACCTTTGGCATGGCATTAGCCATACTTTATCGACATTCCTCTAATTATTGAGTAAGGCTGTATACTCAAAACACTTACCTGATTGTTATCTCTGAGGTTTCCTTTAGCGTATACCCACCGCGCACACTCTTTTCCTTTCCTGTTCTGGCTACTGCTCTGGATCTAGAGGGGTATAGGGAGAGGCAGAGGGGTTTAAAGAGCAGGTTTTCACTTCAAAAAAATACCTCCCCCCTTCCCGGATTCTGTAGCTTACCCTCCGGTTTAAAGATCCTTGTATGTGCAGCATTTATTTGTGTAATACATTTGTTGTATCATCCCTCATAAAAAACAGCACGGAGACCCGTGGCCAAAATGCCCATACTTCCTGACTAGTAGGCATGCCCCCACGCTCACACGTTATGGGATGTCAGTCCAGTAACAGTGCGGGGGCGTGCTTCATAGGCTATAATGGGGCCAGTTTTGGCGTTCGTTTTTAAACACTTACATGTGCCGGTTTTGAGAAAAGAAAGTCACCGCTCAACTAACAAGAACCTTTACTGGACTGACATCCCATAACGTGTGAGCGTGGGGGCATGCCTACTAGTCAGGAAGTACGGGCATTTTGGCCACGGGTCTCCGTGGTGTTTTTTATGAGGGATGATACAACAAATGTATTACACAAATAAATGCTGCACATACAAGGATCTTTAAACCGGAGGGTTAGCTACAGAATCCGGGAAGAGGGAGGTATTTTTTTGAAGTGAAAACCTGCTCTTTAAGAAATGGTGTAGCTAGATATAGGACTATTGCAGACAAAAAAAAAAAAAAAAAGGAAAAAGAAAGAAACGAGATAAAGAAGTGCATTCAGCTGAAGCCAACACCCTATAAAAGTTTGTAGACCCACTGGAGTCGACGCTCAAAGCTAATTAGAGATATACCGGCTCATAACGATGTTGCCATGTGAAATATTAGCAGGAACCCAGGTTATAATTTAAAAAACCCATGGGGGATAAGTAAGATTTCCCTGTTCATTTTAACTGAAAAAGGCAGAAATAGTGGGCCTGCTGTGGATTCATACTTGATGTTGTGACTCCACATATTACCACTATGTATGGCTAAGTCTGTGTCAGCTACCCAAATGCGATGCATCCATAATCGGGACAGTTAAAAAACTAAAGAAAGTATCTTAAAGAGAAAACCCATTTGCATGTTATTTTAAAGGCATATCACACAATAACAGTAATCATAGGACAATGACTTATATCCTAAAAACAAAGAATACATATGCAAAGTATTACTAATAAGTGCATTACATAGTAGAAGTCTGGCCTTCCTGTAGACCAGGATCCTTCCAGTAAGATTCTGAAAGGGATTACCACTAGAGGGCATCACACCTACGAGGAAAACAGAAACCAGAAGCTTGAGTATTATACTGTTCACCTGAGAAACCACATGATCCGCCCCAGCCAATAGGGTGTAAGGAGTCCCTACTCTGAGCTTGGCAGCAGTACAAGAGAAAAGCCTCAGTGTAACATAGGGCCTGGAACAGTTCTTGGAGTTAAATCATTCGATCTGGGGTCCAAAGAGCATCCAGCACTAGGAGGCCGCTTATTTTTCCCTGCTGCTGCTTCTAGTTCACTTCTTAGGATTAGCAATGCATCTTGGCAGGTAACTTGGGCATTGTGAAAAGGGTTTAACTTTCCTAAGGGCATTGTCTGGGGTCTGTCTTTTGCTCTTTGCTGTTTCAGCATAGGAACGTTGATTGTTATTCTGCAAAGGTCTAACAGTTGTTTGGGAGTTTGAGTTTGTGGCGTTGATTGGGGGTCAGAGTTGTGCAGAGATTCACTTGCTATAGTCGGGACAAGCATGGTTGCTCCAGTGGAGCGTGCAGTATGTGCACTGTCCATGGTGTAAGCTCGAGCTGGACGTTCTAAGGTTTCTGTACTGTCTTCCCTGTGTGGCGGTCATTGATTTTCAAAACCAGTTGTGTTTTTAGTATTTCTTAACAGTTGCCAAACTTTTTCTATTGAGTTACACATAGTATAAGGGCCCCCAGCACAAGATACAGCCAAGGTAGCAGGGTATTTCATGAAACAAGACCACCCTCGGCTCTGAAGTGCTTTCCTGACTTCAGTAAATTCTTTCCTTTTACTGACAGTTTCAGCAGCAAAGTCCTGAAATAAATAAATGTGATCCCCTCTCCATTGCAGCTGTCCCTTGTCTCTTGCTAGCCTCAGGATTTCTTCCTTGACAGAGAAACGTAAAAAGTTTATAGTTATAGGTCTGACTACCTATTCGGGGGGTGGGGGGGCTAAAGAGCAATAAGCCCGCTCTGTCTCTAGGAGCCACTGCCATTGTTTCTTAAGTACCTCTGCAAAAAGCTGTTGTAAGAAAGGAATCATTTCTTTGCCTTCCACTCCCTCTGTTAGCCCTACAATCCTCAGATTGCTCCTTTGGCCCCTGTTTTCCAGATCCTCTATTTTATTAAGCAGGAATTCAATTTGTTTTGAGTGTGTCTCCAAAAGACCCTCTGCATAACAACAAGAGTCTTCCACAGTGCTTATTCTCCCTTCTGTTTCCTCAATTCGACCTCTTATTTGAGCTGTTTCTTCCCCCAGCCTCTCTAGGGAACTTCTCATATCTCTGATATCAGTTCGTATACTGCTTAATATTTCTTTCGTTTCTTTAATGCCGTTTCCTTCAGTCATTTCAGTGCTTATATTACCTCTGACCGGGTAGTTAAAACTTGTGTGTTGAGCTGTCGGTGGCCATTGCATATTTTCAGCTGTTCATCCACTAGGTGGTGCCATTAATAGTTTCAAAATTCTCACAGCTTTCCAGGAAAAACTGGTTTTTGGCGCAATTTAAAAGGTAATGCTGTCAGGAAATAAAACGATTGAAATTAAACCCGTGGTGAGTACTTTAAAAACAAATTTAAAAGGATTTTAACCACAATGCTGGCAGAGCTAAGGTTCATACTACTTCCATCGTTGGAGCCAGATCACGCTCCGGGATAAGGAACGTTCTGATTTGGTGTAAGAGACCTAGCCTCATATATGGATTTTCTTGAAGAGGTTGGTAGTATGGATATTGTAGGTCAGGTGAGGGTCTAAGTACAGTCAAGGTATTTGAATTCGTAGACTTGTTCTATGATGTTACTGAGATTTGGGGTCAAAATTCCTAAAAATAGCTGAGATATCAACATAAGTTGGAAAACCCATTGACAGCCATTATACAGTGCTTACCTTGATTCCTCAGTTTGCAGTTTGGCTTTGAAGAGTGCAGACATGTCCCATTCCAGAAATCGCAGCTGACCTCCGGAGGTAAGAGGTAAGTATGGGGTAAGGGTGTGTGTGGGGAGGTGGGTGCTCAGAGAGAGGGTCGGGATAGGGGAGGGAGACAGGGGAGATGAGGGACCATTTTCTTTTTTACAGGCTTAAAAAAAAAAGACATTGGGGGACAGTTTTCTTTTTCTTTTTTTTACAGGGTATAAAAATGTTTATTTTGGGACACTGGGAGTGGGCTCTTCAGTATCCGGGTGGGGGGTGTTAGAAAATGCTGACACAGGGATTGGGCACATTGATGTCGGCACGGGGCGGGGAACAGAGGGTGTGGGAGGGCTTAATTTTGATACCAGGTCAGGGAACAGAGAACAGAGGGTGTGGGGTGGACAGCATGCCTAGGACAGAGTGGGAGGGCTTAATTTTGCTAGCAGGACAGGGAATGGGGAACAGAGGGTGCAGGGCAAACAGCATGCAGAGGGAGGGAGGGAGCAGGAGGGTTTTATTGGATGTCAGGATGGGGAACGGAGGGTGCGTGGTGGACAGCATGCAGAGGAAGGGAGCGGGAGGGCTTAATTTTGATACCAGGACAGGGAATGGGGAATGGAGGGTGCGGGGCAGACAGCACGCAGAGGGAGGGAGTGGGAGGGTTTTATTGGATGTCGGGATGGGGAACGGAGGGTGCGGGGTGGACAGCATGCAGAGGGAGGGATTGGGAGGGCTTAATTTTGATGCCGGGATAGGGAATGGGGAATGAAGGGTACTGGGCAGACAGCATACAGAGAGAGGGAGCGGGAGGGAATGCAGCTGGACATAAGGCAGAGGATGCACAGGGGAATCGTCACTATTAAAACACAGGGACAGGGAATGGGGAATGAAGGGTGCGGGGCAGACAGCATACAGAGGGAGGGAGCGGGAGGGAATGCAGCTGGACATAAGACAAAGGATGTGCAGGGGCATCATCATTATTAAAGCACTGCAGTGTGTGAATGGCGTTGAAGAACAGGGAACAGAGCTATCTGCTTACCAGCTGGCATTGTGCGAATGAATGGAGTGAAGTGCTCTCATTGGAGTGCTTCATTTCTTTCAGCTACAGAATGGCTTCCAGCTGTGAAACTCTGACTAGTGTCACAGTCTGCTTGCATGCTCATTGGTCTGTCAGGGATGAGCCCACTCTAGAATACTCTTCGTTGGACTTGTCACTGAAACACATTTCAAATGTATTTCTACTGCAAGATGCTTCTTGCGCACGTGCAAGGAAACATAAAAAGATGTGTACCTTCTAAGTACAATTTATGATGAATCCGCAGTAGCTGTTATTGTTCGTGGTCAGGACAAGCTGATAAATAAGCCTCAGTGTGTCCTAGATTATAACAAGCACATGGGAGGTGTGTACAAAACTGACCTGATACTTGAGCCCTATGATGCCACTCGAAAAACTATGGCTTGGTGCAAGAAATTAGCTATTTACCTGTTTCAGCTGGCTATGTACAATGCTTTTATTCTGCACTGGCCAAAGGCATCTGGTCCTTTAAAATACTTAGCTTTCCAAACTGATGTTATCTTTTTTTTTTTTTTTTTTACTTTGGGACACCTTGCCCCATTTATACCTCCTGTACTCCCTCAGTGCTCCACTCCTTCAGGCATTGCTCATGTCCCTCCTAGGTCCGCTACCACGGCGTCTGTCCCCTAGAGTGCCTGGTTAGTCCTTACCTCCTCCTCCTACTCATGGAGCACCTGCACAGCGGAGGTCTGCCCATGGGTTCTGGATCTGGATGGCTGTTTTTGGAGCGGCCATCATCTAGGCTCACTGAGGCTTTTCCCGCTTTTCTGTGGTTCCCAGTCCCCTGGGACACTGGCGCAAGGACGTATGTCCAGAGAGGCGACGTGCTGACACACACCTTCTCCCAAGCACCTGACAGTATCCCCCCTCCCCGACTCCAGTGAGCGGAGCCGCCAGAACCCTGGAGAGCCCGTGCTTCCACCGGCTCTTTTGGGATGCGGGTGCTCAAGTAACCCTCCCCAGAGGGAGGAGAGCATCCGTTGGGACACTTGATCCTCCCTCCCCCTGCCGACCCCCACCGACCCCGAACCCGGGTCGCCGGTGCAGCGCGAGGTGTGGCGTCCAGCACCTCAACCCTCAGCACCACTGGGCCGGCCAAACTGATGTTACCTTGAGTCTCCTATTTGATTCAACAGAAATACCTGAAATAGAAAGGAATGAGAGTGCAGCCAGACTGACTGAAAGACATTTCTGCAGAACATTCCCACCTACTGAAAGGAAGGCTGGACCCCAGAGGAGATGTAGAGTCTGCTACAAAAATGGCATCAGGAGAGACATGAGATATTACTGTCCACAGTGTCCCACAAAGCCAGGGCTGTGCCTGGAGGATTGTTTGAGAAATACCACACCAAGTCCATTTACTGGAATGACTAATTGACAGGTACGAAAGCTGATGCTGTACAGGAGGAGGAGGAGAAGGCCAAAGCAGTCACTGGGTTAAAACATTTTGAGAGAGGCTAATTATTTTCTTATCTCAGCACCCACAAATGTGTGCTTATTATTCTTTTGATAGTCAGGTAATGCTCACTAGGCACAGTGCCTGTTTTCAGGGGCAGCCTGAGAGCACTGGAGAGGTTGAGTGACTTACTCAGGGAGGTTGTGGGAATCAAACCCAGGTCTGCTGAATGTACCAAAGTCATTCACAGCTCATTACTCTAACATGCAGGCTATACTGCCAGCCCTTTGTTCAAGGGACCTCAGATTGTTGTTTATAACTGCAGATGTCATATACAATTTCTTTCTGACTTACATTTAATGGAGTTTTCCAGCAAACAAATACAAATTATTCCATCCAGAAACACAGTCCTATTTGATGTTTGCACAGTAAAAAATTAAAATTAATACCATACATGCAGACTTGTTTAATAGTAGTTTAAAGTTACTAAATGGGTCCAGAATCTCTCTCTGGCTGATTGTGGGAAAATTGGCCCCTTTAAAAAAGAATTACGTCTACTGCTGGCACAATTGAATCCTTGTGACTGCCCCCTTGATCTGTGCTCCCATGTGGATTACCCTGGCTAGCTCCCCACTACCCTCAACTTTCCTTAGTTATCCCCCCTCCTCCTTCATGCTCCCTTTTCCAACCCCTAACTT
Organism: Neoceratodus forsteri; assembly: GCA_016271365.2. Lineage (NCBI taxonomy): Eukaryota > Metazoa > Chordata > Ceratodontiformes > Ceratodontidae > Neoceratodus > Neoceratodus forsteri. Next base: position 46,165,648 of record JADMNL010000030.1, on the reverse strand, counting down.
CCCTCCGCCCCTTGCCAGCCCTCCCTATTCCCTTACCTCTCCCCCTAGCTAGTCATCTCCCAGACGAGGCCTAGCTTGCTGCTATCTAGAAACATAACGGCACTTCTGACATACCCCAGGCAAACTCTTTTCTCAGTGCTTGACCTTTAACTTTCCCCACTCTTTGTTCCCTCCACTGGCATGCTTGTTGCTCTCTGGTGCTATCGCTGTGGTTACTCCCTCCTTACACCTAGCCCCATCCCTCTACCTTTCCTTTCTTTTTCTCCTAATCAGAATACTGTCTGTCTCCCACTTCAAACCTACCCAGTCCTCCATAATTCCTCCCCTCCACCCTCTAATCATTCCTGACAATGTCTTTATCAGGCGGCTACTGCTGTCTGCTGGTTGCAATTAGAAATAAACAGGCAACTCTCACTGACAACAAGCACTTTATAACATTGCTAGTTGATGATTCATTTTAAGCTTGCACCTCTGTAACTATGTAACTGTTTGGCCCCGTCCACACTACACCGCTTACGCTCAGTAACGGATGCAATCCGTTACGGCCGCGGACCGGTGCAGTGGGTCCACACCCCGGCGGTGTCTGTTACGGGACCGGCACCGCTGGTCTTACACATCGATCCGGCGCATCACAGTGGTGCCCATCCCACAATGCAGCTCGCGCCAGCGTTTGTGCCCTGCAGGAGACTGTTAACAGCAGTCCACACTATCGCCAGTAACGGTCCCAGGGTGGGACTGGTTTCATAACCGTTGTGGAAACCACCTCATAGGTGGTTTCCACAGTGGTTATGAAAACGCCTCCTGTAACGTTACCAGTGTAAACGCACGCCGTTACCGATGCGGTTTACACCCTCTGTAATGTTACAGAAGGGTTTTCGGGCTGCAGTGTGGACAGGGCCTTTGTGTTCATCTTACCTGTTACCCTGTTTCTTGTATTTTGTCTTGTTTTGTACTGATTTGTATTTGTATCACCTCAGCTTTGTAAAAGAGCCCCTGTGCTCAAAAGTATGAATCCGAAATGCGAAATAAAAAAAAATTAAAATAAAATGTTAAGTGCTTAGCATTAGTACTCTGACCCGTAGACACCAAGAATAATACGTCATTATATGAAAAGTATTCGTTTTCGGAATCGTCAGAAAATAACACCCACATTCAAAGGGTTGCTACCCATAACGTTCCTATGAATTATGCACAATAATATAAAACACAGAAAAAAATAGCAATCTCCACTTTTTTCAACCTATATGTCTGGTCATTTTACATTCCATGGGCAAAATCACCTATTTCTAATTTTGTCTGAGTGTTCTAGTAATGCAAGTGCCATATACCTGCAGTCTTACCATGGCATTCTGTCAACATCTGCCTGTTTGTCTATTACAATATACCTATGTGGAAAATGCTGTGGCACCTTACTGCCCACATTTCCCACCTCCAGAAAACTTCAATGCACTGTGTTACCCACAGAATAGTCTGTCTGTCTGCCTGTCTATCTGTCTATCTTGCTTTAAAGTGTACAAAATGAAGATTTCAGTGATGTGTGAAAAAGTCTCCCATCTAAATGTTTTCTATCCATAATCCTCCATTGAATTAGGCTTCACAGCTAGAAATACTGAAACAAATGCAATATTTTGTCCCTTTTCTACCTAATTATGTGGCTGCCTATTTTTTTTAAGTACGTAGTCCTCCCATGTTCAGCTTCTTCAGCGTGTACTAACTGTGTAGGTACCGCAGATTCGTACTTCCACCAAAGGATCCGTGGCACAAAATGCTCCAAACCTGTTATCATTACATGTACAAGGGATTTGAAATAAATTTAGCAACCTGTGTGTTTCAGGCTTATTTCTACCAGAATCTGTGGGAAAGGTTCGCCACCATTGTAACCAGTTTTCTCTCTAGAATCTAAAAAAGGGGTGTTCATATACCTGCATCTTATTTTATATACTTGGTTGCTAAAATGTGAGAATGATGCAAATTTTAATAATTTTTCATAGTCCTACCAAATATAGAGGAGGAATATGGGTGGCACATATTAGGTAGCGGGCAATGTTACTCAAGATGAAAGCAAGTATTTTGTGTAGTTTCAGAAAAATATATGCTTTACCTATGATACCATAGCATCCCAAATGTTTACAGTCCAGAGAATCAATGTGTATTTTGCATTATGGGCCCAAATGTTACTATTTAAAATACACTGAGAAGATAGCCCGGTGGCGCTGAGGGTTGAGGTGCTGGACGCCACACCTCGCGCCACACCGGTGACCCGGGTTTGGGAACAAGCCTGGGCCACCGGGGGTCAACAGGTGAGAGAGAGGATCGAGCATCCAGAGGACTGCTCTCCTATCTTGGGGGGGATCCAGGCTCTGCCTGGCACTGCAGCGGCCCCGTGGCTACTGGAGGCACTGCAATGTGCAGGGCGTGCAGAGGGACGTGAACTGCAGCAGGCATGTCTGGCGCCATTGCACGTCCCAGTTCCACCAGGAGGGTGGGAGGTGGAGGGGACCGCAACCAAGAAAATCCCCACTCCTGGAGATAGGTGACGGTACCACCCCTGCAGCCACACTCCACAGGCTGGACTCATCCAGCTTCTGGTCCGAGTCCAGCCCGGCCCGAATTTCCAGATAGACTGCCCTGGGAAAATAGGGCATCCCCACCTCAGGAAGGCTCATAGCCAAGGGGATAGCTGGGCTGGTGTCAGGAAGCTGGAGAGTTTCAGGCCCGAAGGTAGAGCTGGGGTGAGTGGATGCCCGAAAGAGTTCTCCGGGGCTCAGTGGAGCCAGAAAAAGAGATAAAAAAATAAATAAATAAATAAAATACACTTAGAACCCTTATATGTTTTGAGCCTCTTTCAGCCAAAGCTTTGTGGTAAATCATCTGGCATCGGTGTAACTGTTTGTCTCATTAGAATCCACAAATGTGGTATTTGTGTACCTCCAACCTATGTTACTTAGACAGTGGGGTCAGATTCACAAAACTTTGTCCAGGCACAAAGATTTTGCCCAGAGTTAGTATTTACAAAGCCCAGTGTGCCCCCAGGCAAAGTTGGGAGTGGGGGCTGCAAAGCAAATGAAGAGGAGGGGACCTGCATATCCCTGCAGTCCAATTCACAAAGTTTTTTCGAAGGCCCTTGCTTGGAGAAATTACCACCAACAAAAGCCTGACAGTAATCTGTGCAACCCTAGTGGTTGGCAGAGGTACTGCAGCCCCCCCAGTCCCTGATCACCCACCCAATATTGTAATATAATTTTCCACAGTGTGGTGGTCCCTCCCCAGTCCCCGATTGCCCACCTGATTTTGTAAAATAATCTTCCATAGTGTAATGTTCCCTCCCTGCTCCCCGATCGCCCACCCAATTTTGTAATATAATTTTCCATAGTGTCGTGGTCCTTCCCCGGTCCCTGATCACCCACCTGATATTGCCAGAAATAGTTTCCATAGTGTGGTGGTCCCTCCCCCTCTGCAGTCTGATCGCTGACACTGTAGTAATAAAACCCATTTCCATAGTGCAGTAGTCCCCCCAGTCACCAATCGCTGACCCTATAAGTAATAAAACCCAGTCCCACAGTGTAGTGGTCCCTCCCCCCTTCCTGGTCACCAGTCACCATGACCAAATGTGGTAAACACTAGTCCCTGGTAGTCTATGGTCCCCTCAATCCCATCAAGTGTGGCCCACCACCACACTCCCCCCATCCCAGCCTATGCTCAGTGACCAGCACAGTGCTCCTCGCACCACCACAGCTGGCTGCCAACTGAGCCCTCAGGGAGCACGTACTGTATACAGTACAGCTCATTGACTTGAGTCATACTGTATACAGAGTGCACTCCCTGAGGACTCAGTCGGCAGCCACCCCGCGGTGGTGTGAGGAGGGCTGTGCTGGTTGCTGATCACAGGTTGGGATGGGGGGGAAATGGGGTGGTGGGTCACGCTTGACAGGATGGGGGAGGGACCCTAGAGTACAAGGGACTGGTGTTAACTGCATTTGGGGACACCAATCAGTGACCGGGAAGGGGGGAGGGACCAATACACTATGGAAATGGGTTTTATGACTTATAGGGCTGGTGATTGGTGATTGGGGAGGGTCCACTACACTATGGAAATGGGTTTCATTACTTATAGGGTCTGCGATAAGAGACCAGGGCATGGGGAGGGACCACTGCACTATGGAAATTGGGTTTTACACATAGGGTGGGCAATCGGGGACTAGGGAGGGACCACTACCCTATGGAAAACTATTTTACAAAATCAAGTGGGCGATCAGGGATGGGGAGGGATCACTACATTCTGGAAACCTTCAGCTTCCTATGGGGTCATGGGTGGCACCATTAGACTACCAGGTAATGTGGCTGCATGGGGCATGTGCTGGTGGTGGGGCACACTAAGCCACCCCGCGGGCCATGCAAATGGGCCCATAATGGGCATGCTAATGATCAATAGTGCCTTGCATGCCAGGTGGGCTCATTTTCATGGCTCCCTTAGTGAATAGGGGCTTAGCGCATCTGCGCTATTGTTGCCGGCCCATTCTCCTGACTGGCTGTGGGGCAGTGCTACTGAGGTTCCTGGTGCTTTGCCTTGGCTGGCACTGCCCCCACCTGCCCCTATTCACAGTCAGATAGTGCACTGCGCTATCTGACTGTGAATAGCTGAATGCTGTCCAGCACAACTGCACTTTGCATTTTTTTTTTTTTGTGAGTCCTGGCCCTGGTTTACTAAAGTGGGAAAATTATGCGGATTTCCATCATTTTTCATAGTTCTGTTAAATTTAAAGTAGGATTGTGGGTAGAAAACACTTGGATAGTAGGCAATGAGACATTTCTAAAACCAGTATTTTTTGTACAGTTTCAGAAAATGTACACTTTTCTTATGGTACCATGGTGTCCTGAATGACTACAGGCCAGAGAATCAGTGCTGTGTATTTTCCACTATAGTCTCAGATTTTCCCCCTTTATAATATGCTTAGCACCCTATATGTTTTGATCTTATTTCAGCCAAACCTTTGTGGTAAAGGTACATAAATGTTGTATTGTTGTAACCAGTCCTCTCTGCAGAATCCACAAATGCGGTATTTGTGTACCTCCAGCCTATGTTAGATAGACATTTTGTTTGCTAAAGTGGGAAAATTATGTGAATTTCAATCATTTTTCATAGTTCTACCAAATGTAAAGGAGGATTATGGGTAGTAAACATTTGGATAGCGGACAATGTTACCCATCTTAAAAACCAGTATTGTGTGCCATGTTGGAAAATAGGTACTTTCCCTATGGTATCATGATGTCCTGAAAGTCTACAGGCCAGAAAGTCAATGCTGTGCATTTTCCACTATAGTCCCAGATTTCCCCTTTAAAATACATTTAGCATCCTATATGTTTCGAGCCTATTTCAACCAGACTTTTGTGGTAAAGGGACATAAATGTGGTATTGTCGTAACTGTACTCCAGAAATGTGGTATTTGTATACCTCCAACCTATGTTACATAGACGTTTGGAGCCCGATTCCAGAACAGTTACGCATGTCTCAAAGTGACTTGCGCCAAACAAAATGGTGCAGGTAGCACTTTGCACCATACGTTACACCAGTTGGTATTCAGAAGGCAGCCTGTACATGTCACAGGCTGCCTGTGCCTCAAGATGCACTAAGCCATTGATTACGCTTACAAACCCCGCACATGGTGCAAGGGGCTTGTGGCAGCATACATGGATTCGAAGAGGGTGGCTGTCCAAATAGCAAATGTGTTATCTCCAAGACAGCCCCCAGAAGACTGTGGTCTAAGTATACTTAGACCAGCTATTAGCTGGTCTAAGTGTACTCTACGTCCATGGGGGGGTGCACCTCTGTGCCTGGTGCCTCAACAGCCACTTCCCCATGGTCCCACATAGGCCCCCACACCCGGCCCCCTTTGTCATGGAAGCCCTCTGTGGGCTGCTGGTACCCCCTCCCCACATCCTGGATTATTGTCCCACAGGGCAGTCCACATCCCCTGGTCCCCAGTCCCCAATCCCCAACATGCCACTATTGGCATGCATGCCATGCTAAGCAAGCCCTGGTAGTCCAGTGGCCCCACCCCACCACCCAGCTGTGCCAGTGCACCCCCCATACCCATTACCAGTCAGCGACTGGCACAACCCACCACTCACCTCCGTGGCCAGTCACTGACTGACCTCCATCTGAGCACATACTACTGTATACAGTACGCACTCAATGACTGATGGAGCGTGTACTGTCTACAGTAGTACGCACTCCAAGGGAGCACTGTTGGCAGCTGGCCGTGGAGGTGAGAGGTGGGTATGCCAGCCGCTGACCCGGTTTGGGTGTGTGTGGGTGGACTGGCACTGCCGGGTTGGGGGGGCATGACTAGCCCTGCTGGCCATTGCCATGGTGTCGGGGAGCGGGGCTTGGGAGGGGCCTTGCCAGTCATGACTTGCGTTCTGTCGGAGGGCATTACTGCGGCTTGCGGCACCCAGTTTAGGTGCACCCTTCCTTTGGCGCAACGCTGGAGGTGCTGCAAGTCGCAGAATGTAGTCACTGGGGATCCTGCCTGTTCTGGAATCTTGCACAGGGTCCCTGGCATAGCGGCATATGTCGCAACTTGCAAGCACTAGCAAGTTGTGAAATTTGTCTTGGAATCAGGCCCTTGGTTTGCTAAAGTGAGAAAATTTATACAAATTTCCATTTTTCTTAGTTCTGTCAAATGTAAGGAGGATTATGGGTATTAAACATATGGATAGCAGGCAGTTTTACACATTTTTAAAACCAGCATTTTGTGCAGTTTCAGAAAATATATACTTTTCCCTGTGGTACCATGGTGTCCTGAATTTCTAGAGGCCAGAGACTCAATGCTGTGCATTTTCCATTATTGGCCCAAATTGTTCCCTGTAAACTACACTTAGTACCCTATATGTTTCAAACCTATTTCAACCAAACCTTTGTCATAAAGGGACGTACAGTAAATGTGGTATTGCTGTAACCAGAGCTCTCTGTAGAATCCAGAACTGTACTATTTGTATACCTCCAACCTATGTATGTTAACATTTGGTATGCTAAAGTGGGAAAGTTATGCAAATTTTCACACTTTTTCATAGTTCTACCAAATGTAAAAGAGGATTATGGATAGCAAATTTTGGATAGCAGACAATTTTATACATTTTTGAAACCGGTACTTTGAGTAGTTTCAGAAAATATATATACTTTTACTATGATACCATGGTGTCTGAAATGGCTACAGGCCAGAGAATCAATGGTGTGCATTTTCCAGTATGGGCCCCAATTTTTCCCTTTCAAATATCCTTAGCACCGTATATGTTTTGAGCCTATTACAACAATACCTCTGTGATACAAGTGCATAAATGTGGTATTGTTGTGACCAATACACTCCGCAGAATCCAAAAGTGTGGTATTTGCATACCTGCAGCCTGCACATTATGTAGACATTTGGTTTGCTAAAGTGGGAAAATTATGAAAATTTCCATAATTTTTCATTGTAAGGGAGGATTGTGGGGAGCAGACATTTGAACAGCCGACAATGTTACCCATTTGTAAATCTAGTGTTTTGTGCAGTTTCAGAAAATGTATATTTTTCTTGTGCTACCATGGTCTCCTGAATTTCCATAGGCCAGGGAATCAATGTTGTGCATTTTCCATTATGGTCCCAAATGTTCCCTTTAGACTACACTTAGCACCCTTATATGTTTTGAACCTATTTCAACCAAACATTTGTGGTATGGAACAATAAATGTTATATCATTGTAACCAGTGGTCTCAGTAGAATCCTCAAATGCACTGTTTGTGTACCTTCAGCCTATGTTACGTAGACATTTGGGGCCAGATATTCAAAACTTTGCGCCGGGCAAAAACTGTTTGCGCAGGTTTAGTGCGGGATTAGTGCAGGTCTGCTATATTCAAAAGGCCAAATAGTGCGGGCAAACTGCATTAGCACTGGGCAAAATTATAATGTATGCAAGGGGCAAACTGACATGAATATAGGCGCAGTGCTATATTCAGCGACTAACGCCGCGCTAAGTGGTTTTGCACGACTTAGCGTGACACTTAGCGCGGTGTACATTACCGCCCAGAAAAAACTTGTCTTAACCCTGGGCAATCAGCTTTGCGCAACACTATATGGCTTTGCGCGGTGTTTGCACGGGTTTAGCGTGGGTTTTGCCCGACCCTAACAAAGAAATATGACACATAGATAAAGCCAAACATAGAGGAAGCATGCTGCTAACTGATGGCATCACAATGATGCCATCATCTGCCACCAGTCCCAGCCATGCCAGGCAGTAAGTGGTGACCTGCTGCCAATGGACAGCATGGCGTGTGGCCATACAGCACACACCTCGGACCACACTTCTGTGGACACCAACAGATGCCAGCGCACACATGCAGCACTGTGGGCATGGAGGATGTTGAGGGGAGTATGTATGGGTGGCGAGGCTGTGCCACAGACCAGGTGTGGCCGCAAGGCTGGGACACATCATGCAGTGCACATGGGCCAGTATTGGGAATACCCGAACACCAGTGTGCCTTGCGGATAATATATGCCCCCTCGGCCACATACCGCACAGCTGTACAACTGCCACAGCACACAAGGCCAGAAATGTACAAGTCACTGTGAGCATCCCATGCCACAGGTACAGCATCTGTGGGTCACACAACAGCGTAACAGTAATGTCCACTGTCAGTAAACACCTGCAGGTTGGGCCTCTCACTGTGTATAGTGCAGTCATCATCACTGCCCTACACACCATAGGCAATGCTGTGTCCACACACTACTGGCCCCCTTGCTACTGTAGTTTCTGCTGTGCACTGTAGCATGACCTACAATGTGACAGTTGCATGCAGCACCACCACCATCTGTGCCTATGCTGTGTTGTCCAGTACAGCTGCAGGCAGCAGTGCAGCGTGGAAGTAGTGTTCAAAACTGTATAATATTCCCTGTTGTTTGGTAATAGCTAACACGCTTGTTGCTGGTTTAGCGCAGGGCTAAACAGTTAGCCCAGTAAAAATGCATGCAAATCAGGTCATAATGAGATGCTAATCTGGATGTTTGCCCACAGACTACCTAAAGTAGGCTCATTTGCATATCACTTTGAATATGGCAAAGTTTAGCGCCGGACAAGCGTGTTTGCTAAGGGCTAACGGTTTTAGCTCACGTAAACCAGCGCCAAGCGATGTTGGCTCTGCCACTAACAGTTCAGGGAATATTTTACAGTTTTGCACAGTGTACTTTCACATACACTGCTGCCTGCAGCTGTACTGGGTCCACGATTTGCTGGCACACATTGGCCACATAGTTCATCTCTACCTACCTTCACATCGCTGTGCACTGTGTTGCTGTTGTGGTTTGCACTTCCTGGTTGCCATATTCAGAGCTGTCTTATTCCAGGGCTAAGTTTGCCCTGCACTCCCAGCCCAGTTTGCCCGGTCTCATTCCCATGCTATATTCAGAAGCTGTTTGCCCTGGGCTATTCCGTTTGAATATAGCTTGCTCTGTGCTCCGGGCTAAGTTTGCCCGCCGGGCAGTGCTAATTTTGCCCCGGGGCAAAGTTTTGAATATCTGGCCCTTGGTTTGCTAAAGTGTTAAAACTATGCAAATTTCCATAATTTTTCATAGTTTTACCAAATGTAGAGGAGGATTATGAGTAGTAAAAATTTGGGTAGTGGGCTATGTTACCCATTTTTAAAATCAGCATTTTGTGCAGTTTCTGAAAATATATACTTTTCATATGGTATCGTAGTGTCCTGAATGTCTGTAGGCCAAAGAAGCAGTGCTGTGCATTCACCATTATGGACTCACATTTTTCCCATTAAAATACACTTAGCAACCTATGTGTTTAGGGCTTATTTCTGCCAGACCTCTGTGGTAACGGTACATAAATGTGTTATTGTTATAACCAGTACTCTTTGTAGAATCTGAAAATGCGGTGTTTCTATACCTGCCTCTTATGTTACATTGGCATTTGCTTGGATAAAATGTGAAAATTATGTGAATTTCAATTATTTTTCATAGTTACAACAAACGCAGAGAAGACTAACGGGTAGCAAGCATTTGGGTTGTGGGTGATGTTACCCACGTTTAAAAACAAGCATTTTCTGTAGTCTCAGAAAATGTATACTTGTCCTGTAGTAACATGATGATCTTACTTGCTACATGCCAGAGAAGCAATGCTGTGCATTTTCCATTATGGTTCCAGATACATCCCTGCAGACTAAACTTTGCTCCTTATGGCCCAGATAATCAAAAGGGTTGCACCATGCGCAACCCACTGATGCGCCCCGGCATGATATTCAAACAGGAATTGCACCTGGTACAAATTCCGATGCGCCGGAGTGCATCAGTAATGTATGCAGGCGCAGGTAGGGGGGGGCGTGCCCATGCATACTCTGCACATCCCGATATATAGCCCGGGATGTGCTGAGCCGTGCATGCGCAACCCCTACTTGCGCCGCACGAAGTTGATCCAAAAAAAAAAGATCAACGGCCGGCCACCCACAGGTGAGCTGCCATATTGCAGGGCGCAACACGGCAACTGTCACCAGTGGGTGGCCACCCGAGCTCCAGGTGCACCTCCGTGGTGGCGCCCCCCCAAGCCCAATCGCAGGCATTGGTATGAAAAAAGTGAATCCAATATCCCTGGTGGTCCAGTGGACCACTGTCAGCCCGATTGCGGGCATGTGTAAAATAAAAGGGATTCGAATATCCCTGGTGGTCCAGTGGACTGCTGTCAGCCCGATCGCAGGCATGTGTAAAATAAAAAGGATTCCAATATCCCTGGTGGTCCAGTGGACCGCTGTCAGCCCGATTGCAGGCTTAAGTGTTATAACAAAGAATCCAATATCCCTGGTGGTCCAGTGGACCCCCCTCCCCACCCGCCCACTGATCCCCACCACCCTGCTACCCTCCCTGGTCAGGCGGGTGGGTGGGGTGCTGCCGCCCGCCGCTGACTGGGGAAGAGCGGGCGGTGAGGGATCAGTGGGCTGGTGGGGGTCCACTGGACCACCAGGATATTGGAATCCTTTTATTTTTACACATGCCCGCTGACATGACAGCGTCCACTGACCACCAGGATATTGGAATCCTTTTATTTTACACATTGTTATAATACTTAAGCCCGCTGACTGGCTGACAGCAGTCCACTGGACCACCAGGGATATAGGATTCTTTTAATTTATCAAGCCCTCGAATTAGGCTGACTTCGTCCACTGGACCACCAGGGTTATTGGAATCCTTTTTATTTTACACATGCCCGCGATTGGGCTGACAGCGGTCCACTGGACCACCAGAGATATTGGAATCCTTTTTATTTTACACATGCCCGCGATTGGTCTGACAGCGGTCCACTGGACCACCAGGGATATTGGAATCCTTTTTATTTTACACATTGTTATAATACTTAAGCCCGCGACTGGGCTGACAGCAGTCCACTGGACCACCAGGGATATAGGATTCTTTTTTAATTTACTTAAGCCCTCGACCAGGCGACTTGGTCCACTGGACCACCAGGTTATTGGAATCCTTTTTATTTTACTTATTCGCGACATTGGGCTGACAGCGGTCCACTGGACCACCAGAGATATTGGAATCCTTTTTATTTTACACATGCCCGCAATCGGGCTGACAGCGGTCCACTGGACCACCAGGGATATTGGAATCCTTTTTATTTTACACATTGTTATAATACTTAAGCCCGCGACTGGGCTGACAGCAGTCCACTGGACCACCAGGGATATAGGATTCTTTTTTAATTTACTTAAGCCCTCGACCAGGCTGACTTCGGTCCACTGGACCACCAGGGTTATTGGAATCCTTTTTATTTTACACATGCCCGCGATTGGGCTGACAGCGGTCCACTGGACCACCAGAGATATTGGAATCCTTTTTATTTTACACATGCCCGCGATCGGGCTGACAGCGGTCCACTGGACCACCAGGGATATTGGAATCCTTTTTATTTTACACATGCCCGGAATTGGGCTGACAGCGGTCCACTGGACCACCAGAGATATTGGAATCCTTTTTATTTTACACATGCCCACGATCAGGCTGACAGCGGTCCACTGGACCACCAGGGTTCTTGGAATCCTTTTTATTTTACACATGCCCACAATTGGGCTGACAGTGGTCCATTGGACCACCAGGGATATTGGAATCCTTTTTATTTTACACATGCTCGCGATCAGGTTGACAGCGGTCCACTGGACCACCAGGGTTATTGGAATCCTTTTTATTTTACACATGCCCGCAATCGGGCTGTGGGGCACTTTGCCGCACTGCAGGGGGCGTCGGTCCCTGACGGCTGCTGCCTGGCAGGGTGCCAGGCGCAAGTCATCGGGGATTGGTGCACCTGCATGCAAATGAGCCATAATGACATGCAAATGGCCCCATTTGCACCTTGCATACATTATGGCCCCATTTGCATGTGCACTTTTGAACATCGCGGTTGCTGCGCCTAGCGCAATGGAACTTGCGCTAGAGCATCCCCTGCTCCATTCTGGCCACTTGCGCTGGCGCAGTGCCACTGCCCCATGTGCACTGTGGGTGGCCAGGGTGCGATATTCAATGATGCTGAGCCATGGTGCAGCTCCGTTGAATATCGCCCAGTCAACGCCCCTGTGCAGCCAAGTTGCGCTGCACCCAGGCTTGCGCCACAGCCTGGCGCAGTTTGAATATCTGGGCCTATGTGTTTAGGGCTTATTTCTGCCAAACATTTGTGGTAAAGCTACATACATGTGGTACCTCTGGAATGGGTACATGTTGCAGAATCCAAAAATGCATAGTTTTGTATTGGTACTTCTGTACTGTATTGTGTTAGAGCTCCAGAACTACAAAGTATATGTGACAACAATCAGAATGATATGTTTACTTAAAGTATTTTCAGTTTCACTCCTTAGTACTATATTTATTTGGATTATCCTGCACAGCTGCCTATATTTGTTTAGGTTTCACAGAGGCCAACTTAGAAATGGAGCACTGTATCTATTTTTTGGTAAATATATAGCTGTACAGTCCAGTACAAGGGATTATTACATGATGTAGGAAAGCAGCAGCAGCAAAGGCAAATAAAATGTTGTGCTGCATTGCCAAAGGGATAAGCAGCAGGTGAGAAGAGGTAATGCTACTCTTGTACAGATCTTTAGTGGTGCTGCATCTGGAATACAGTGTACAGTGTACAGTACTGGAACCCATACCTTAAAAAGGACATAAACCTGCTGGAGACAGTCCAAAGGAGGGCAACGAAGATGAGCATGGGCCAGCAGTGTAGAATGTACGAGGAGAGGTTGGAAGCCCTGAACATGTGCTCCCTGGAGGAGAGGAGAGAGGAGGGAGAGGGAAAACACATGACTGAGAATCTCAAGTATTTGAAAGGAATAACTAGGGTGAATACAGAGGGTCACTTCAAACTTGGTGGAAACCAAAATACTAGGGGACGTAGTCTCAAGTTGGAGAGGGGGTAGCAGAAAGGCTAGGAGGCAGTTTTTCATGGAGATGGTAGTGGCGGTGGGTTGAATTGTGCTTTCGGAAGAGGTGGTTTTGTTGAAGATGGTGGGTAGCTTCAAGAGAGGCTAGGATAGAGTTAAGGGGGAAAATAAGGTCCAAGGGTGGGGCAGACAAAGGGGAAAGCAGATTGGGGAGAGCGGGCAGGGTTGCTAGCTTAAACGAAGGACTCTGCAATATGAGCAGACTAGATAGACCAAAAGACCTTCTTCTGCTGGCTTCTACGTAAGTTTGTATGTAAGGGATGTAAGGTGAGTAGCCCAAAATCTTACATATCAGCCTTGGACAGTCATCATTAATGCAAGAATTATTTTAAAGAAATGTACAAATATATACAGACTGTTAGTGTTAATACGTCTGGTGCCGTACATTTCAAAGATATATGCTTTTGTATGGTTAGTTGTAGTGACAGGATTTTAGCCTGACCAAAACATCAAAACTGTTTGCAGCTAAATTGTGAAATTAACACACACAACTTATACCTTGCAAATATACGTCAGTGGGAATAATTTATAAACTTTTGCATAATTAGCTAGACTTACAGCAGAAAAATTTAAAAATTGCATACTTTTTACACGTAACCTGGTTTTCACATAGAAGAAAACTATAAAGAAATAAAAAGTGCATCGTTGTCATTTTTTTTCACCTTTTATTTGTCAGAAATTAGAGTACCACTGCTGTAACATGTTTCTGCCTATACAAAAGATTTTTTGTTGTGTATATAGTAGAGGCAGAGAAGTTCAACAACATATAGTGTTCCATGATTTTCAGTTAAATAATAAGTCTTCTAAGTCTATTCTGCAACATTTTTGAAAAGAAATAGCATTTTGTTTACATTTCAGGTAGTGTTTCATGGTCATATGACCAGATATCGACAATGCATTACTACCGATAAAAAAGTTCTGAGTCTGCCATTAAAAACATTCCTAGTTTCTCTGCTTTTCCTTGCAGGAAAATATGGATATTTTAATTTTAAACAATATAGCTCAAAAATTACAAAAATTGCATGATACAGGAGTGCAAAATACGCCTGGCTGCAAAGGTTCTATGTGATAATGGCGAAAGCCTAAAGGCGATTGCCATTATCACGAAGCCAGAGTGCTGAAAATCAATTTTGGCACTCTGACTCCCGGTGCACAGCAAAATGGCACCAGGGATTTGTTTTAAATGTTTATGTGAGGAGGGGTCTGCACCCAGCACTTCCACATATAGGATTCTCAGCTCAGGGGTGCATGTGTCGGGGGAAGCCGTATGTAAAAAAATTGGGGCTAGGCGCAACAAAAATGCACCAGCTCCCAGACTCAAACCCAGCACTCTGCACACGAAGCCACCAACCCACCCACCACACCACAGGGCAAGCTCGGCAACCTACTGTGGCACCACCCCTCACAATCCCTCCTGCCCCTCAATGTGCGTGCTTGCTCCCCCCGTGCATGCAAATATAGTGACATCCTGTTGGTGTATTCACTGACCCCCTCCTATCCGGTCACCCTACCCCGTCAGTAGCCCTAATGACATGTGCTGGGGACTGGGTTGACGTTATTGCAGGCGCCCAGTCACAATGGCCATATCACAGGCTACTGCTGCAAAAGGGTTAAACCAGACTAATACTTAAAATACTTGTGCGTGTATAAAATTAAGTATTGCCCTCTAGAACAGGTCGCTCTGGGTCTTTCATCATATTTATACAAAATGACAAGGTAGAAACACAAACCTCAGTTTAAAAACAAATATATCACTTGCTGGATACTTGACAATCAAGCTAAAAGTTTACATGTTCTGTTATACATGTCACACATTATTAAATAGAATTTAACAAAAACAGGTTTACCTCTGCCTCCACCAAACAAATCAACCAGTAAAGAACAAAAAAGTTTGGTATGAGTGCATAATTATTTAGAGGTATGTACTGTACAGGGGTCATAAATGTTACAACATGCTAGCAAAAACACAAAGGAATAGGTGGAAGGCAATAATGATCAGAGCGTAACAAGAAAGGCAACAGTGTTTTGGAAGCTTGGGACAGAATTGAAAGATTATAAATACACAAAAAGGCATAGCAAAAGAAAGAGCTGTGTCCAGTCCAAAGCTCAAGAGGCAGAGACAGAGAGAAATCTCCAGCTAATTTATATACATGATGAGAAGTGTGGCCTGCACTTGTGAGTAACACTTTGCTTCAGGTTCCATTCCCAAGCTGGTCTCAGCTAGGCAGTGGAGCTAAAGGGGGTACCTTTCCCTCCAGTTATCCCGACCTTATTTAATTTTTTTTTTTTTTAATTCATGGAACATCCACATTTCTTGTGCTGTTTCCTTTTATGTTCATCAGATTCAAACCTTAACGTTAAACACATTTCAAGAATGTGGTTCTTTGAACAAGTTCCAGTTGTTGCTCAGCATGGATGGTAGACCCGCTTTGCCAGTATTCTTCTAAGTCTTTTAATATCCATGCATACTGATTTACAGAGCTGTTACCTGGAGAGATTTTGTTCTACACCATATGTTGATACGTACAGTTAATGAGCATCTTGTCGTAAGCAGTGTGCCGTCTTCAGTTCTTTGGGTGAGAGAACTGCACAGGGAAGCTGAGCAGCTCTGGCACACAACGGCCTTGGGAAGACACTTGTAACCATAAGAGGCACTGTGCTGGCACCTAGAAATACACAGTAATCTAACAAAATAATTTAAGGTCAGAGGGGGCTCTCGGTCATTACATCTGTCCCCTGCTTGGTCGGACTGGGATACAGGGGGCCCACCCGGAATGTTGACAAGAAGCCCACCTGGGAAATCAGTAGGGAAGGGTTCAGTGTGACACACTCATTTCAATAGTCTGCTTACATCTGACATGTGTTTGCATCTTACAGTGACATGCAGTGCCCAAATATCCTGTTCAGTTAGAAATAGATGATAACTGCAAAGATTTTCAGAGTTTTGTAGGTGGCCACGTATCCAACAGAGAGGGGTCCACCTGGAAATTTCCAGGTAACCAGGAGGGCCAGTCCAACTCTGAAGATTAAATATGTTGTGCAAACATTTGCTCACAGGATTTTTATAAAGCATGTAGAGAACATCTCTTTTAAAAATGGAACTTTAAAATCACCTTTTTTTTTTACCTTGCAGGAAATTAGACAACCCCTTGTGTGGGAAATGAGTGTTTCCATAACTTCAGAATTTTGGAACAGTTAGTATGAGGCATCATAAAACTATCTGGACTACATTCAAATAAACATTCCTGATTGACTAAAAATGTCATGATTTATAATAACTGTTTTAAAGAGGCACGTACAGGAGGAACTGGAGTCAAAGAAAGCAGAAAAACTGGAAATCTCTAGCAAGGAGGACAGTGCCCCTTGAGACAGTCTGGTATGGAAAAGGAGCCGGGGGGGGGGGGTGAAACTCACCAGGGAAGGAATCTGCTTCAGTAATTTTCCAAAAACAGCATCATAATCCCCTGGAAGGTGGGCATCAATGTCTATGTCCAGTGACAAATGATCAATATTAATATCTTCAAGGCTGTTGTGGGTAAAAATACTGTCATTTTAATTTTAGTTACAAAAACAGGAGAGATATTCAAAACAATGTTTGTATTTTTTTCCGTTTATTTTATATAAAAACATAAATAGATCAGGTGACCAAGTAGATCTGTGTGTTCTGTAATGCTTTGTATGAACGGATTGTTAGTTCAGTTTGAAATGACTCTTGGTTTGGAGAATTGTATACAAGGGTTCGGTTTTAGTAGGGTGTTGGGCGGGGCTTATGACAAGCCCCCATACATACCCATGTGTTAGAACAGCTACGCCAAACTCCTTGCGCAACTGCGCTGGATTTTAGCATGTCAGGCACAGTTGCTACACTTCCCTCAATTTATGTCAGCTTGCACCAAAGATTTGGTGCAAGCACCATAAAAAGGGCCCCCCAGATGGTGCAAGTAAGACCAGGGAAAAACTGGTCTATCTTATGGCATTTGGTGCTTGGGATTGAAAATCCCAATCACCATCCGGGAGAATGCCGCAAACCCTATCCTTTAAACATTGGGTGCACCAGGGGCTTACAGCATTCACGGGGCTTTGAAAATCGAGCTCAAGATACCTATATCCATCGCTACAGATAGCTTAGCTGACATCCTTTATTTTTAACTCTTTGTCTGTACCTTTCCCCCAGGACTGCTGCCAAATATTTCATGACAGCCATTTGTTTTCGGTATCGACACTAGCTGTCTGTGAAGATCCCATCCGAGTGTCATTTGGATAATGGTTCTGAATTCTCCACACTGCGACCACCACTGTAAATGGAAAATCATAATAAATTCAGAAAAGGATGATTGTGTAATAATATTTCATGCCTTCATGTTCCTTCTGTTATTTCTTATAATGTAATTCATTTATTATTCAAAATTTCTTATAATGTAATTCATTTAATAATCAAACATGTATTTTTAACAAGTCAAAGGAGAGGTACTGTGGAAGCAGAATGAGCTTATTCACACAAACAAGTTCAGTCAGGGAAGAGGCTTATACATCGTGTGGAGTCCAGGTTTGCTAACACAAGATGACTGTCTAGCAATTTTTGTCACCGTATGAATTATGCATTATATTTTGTATATTGGGAAGGGGGGCAGGTAACCTGAGAAAAATGCTTATATGTTTAGGTATATGTTCTTGTGATATAATTCTCTGCAATTAAGATAAGACCTGCCAATGTGAGATTTTGGAGATAAATTGGTAACCACACTCACACCTTCACCCCATGACTTTGCAGTTTCTATTTCTGTATTTTTTTCCTGGGTTCCCATTTGCTATTTATTATTTATGATAACTTTGTGCAGCATTTGTCTCCTGACTGCTACCCATGATGTTTAAAGACTAGTGTCCTAGTGATCTGAGAGCCCTTTCCCTGCCTGGGCTCATTCCATCCATGAAGCATGCCCTGTGGTGGCGTGCAGAGCCAATACATCACCCTCGCATACAAATCTGGTCGATTAACTTACAAACAAAAAATGGGAAGAGGAGTTAAAAGGCTCAAGGGTCTCTCAGAAATGAATGCATAGCTGTGGGTGTGACTATATACTTCCAAGAAAATCCCTCAAACTGTCCAAATTGATATGCAAGAAAGGTGGAAAGAAAGAAGGCAAGAAAAATCACTGGGGTTGAATGGGAAGTACATGTTTTCCAATTATGGATGGAGTTTAATGTGTCTGAATAATTTGGGAGACTGACGATATATTGGCTTGGTGATGTTTGTATGTATGTGGTGATGGCGGCAGTGGTACTTGAACTGGATTGGACACGTTTGGATATGCTGCTTATCCCTGGGGTCAAACTCCCTGTGGGCAGTAGCTCACCTTGAGCCATGCACTCAGGGTATGGACAGTCCATCTGCTGACCAGTGAGAATGTGCTAAGGCCAGTAAGTTGTTACAGCATGCAGTTGGGCTATGGGCCACTGACGGCACCTTACACCTAAACACGATCAGTTCAGCCTAAGCCTCTTGAGTCATCATGTACCCGATCAACCGATGAGTGGATCAAGATCTTCCCGTTTTGCTGTCAGTGCAATGCATAAGCGGTATACTGAAACTGATGCTTTTACTTTCATCACAAATTAATATATTGTAAAAAATAATTCTAAATTATTGAACTTCCCTGGCTTCTTGGCAACAGGCAGCATGTAGCCACCTGGCAGGCTGGAAACTCAGGTTTGCATGTCTCCCTCAGCCCAGATGGAGCAGAGGCAGGAAAGCAGTCAGGGCTTTCCCAACACAAGGTACACCACACGACTCCATCATCCTCAGGATTCCTGGGAAAAACAAGCAACAAAAAAGCAAGAATGGAACTGCAACGACCCGCTGGAATTATTATCTTGCTGCTGCATCCCAGGCAAAATCAGTGCCCTTGATGGCATGTAACTGGTAACTTTTCTCCTGCTGCATTCTTTGTAGAAAGGCACATGAATTGAGCTCTTTCTTTATTATTTCAATGCTAGCAGCAACAGGGCTGGGAGAGAGCTTCTACAAAATCCATCAGTAGTGTAGGCTGTAAACTACATGCTGATTTACAAATATTTTAGTGCGTTTACATGAGGGGTAGCAGTGTGTTGTACTCTGTGGAAGTAAAACTCCGCATTTTGATCCAGTGTAACACTAAGGTACTTGAAGAATGAGACTTCACTGTGGGCATGGTTTTAAATCTTGAAAAGTGAAGTAAGGGAGTACCTCATTAGCATCTGCTTAGTGACAAAGACCATGAAGACCATCTTTTTGGCATCAAGAGAGAGAGAGCTTGTTTAAGCAGAAGCAATGTTTGTCAATGTCACAGTTCTGCGTCTGAGATAATTCCAGCTTAGTGGATAAGTCACCGGAAGCAGAATTACTGTGTCGTACAAGTAGGGAGGCCATTTAAGATGATTGTAAAGATGATTGTTCCCAGAATGGAGCCACTCAGGCTCCAGAGTGGATAGTGTAAGGAGGAGAGGGTATTGCCAACCTGGACTGTCTGGTAGCAATCAAAGAGACGGGAGTTGTTAACAAGGTCAAAATGTCTGATCCCCACCAATTTGTCCTGGAGAAAACTATGAGCCACCATGTTAAAGGCCTTCCCTTACAGGAATACAAGTGCGCAGCATGAGTGAAGCATGCATGTTGCATGCTTAGTAAGCATGTGGCATGCATGCTGCACACATGCTGTGCACTTGTGCTTCTGCAGGGGTTTGCAAGGCTGACTGTGATGGCTGCAATGATGAGATACTGGTCGATTCTCTTCACAATAGAGCCACCACTGACCCAAACAAGGGAGGAGGCTGTAGAGTGGGATTTATGAAAACCAGACTAGAAAGGGAGAGGAAAGATGAGGCACCAAGGAATAAAGAAAACTGACAAAGGACACCTTTATCTTGCAAAGTTCAGAATGGGGAGTGATGGGATGGTAGTTCCTAGGAGATGAGGGTATGAATTTGGCCTGTTTCAAGGTCTGCAGAAATGACCCAAGTCAGAAACAAAAGGTTACAATGGGTAGAGTTGGAGTCCAGGCCATCCTTAGAGGGGGTTAGGGAGCATAAAACAAACAGAATTGCAGCAGGGGAGATGGGAAAAAGGGAACAGGGTAAGAGGGCCAGGTGAGGATAGAGTGAAGAGGAGTGGAGGTGAGGAAAGTCAGCAGGTGGAGGAGAGAGGAAGGAGGAGGGAGAAGGTATAGAGCATAGGAGGTTAAAATCTTATTACAGTTTGCTGCAACTTCAGTCGATTAGAGGTGAAGGACCAGGGTTGTTGGTGGGATGGTTAAAGATCACATGGATCACCTTCTAGAACTTGTCTGAGGGTGCCGGCCCACCAGCGCAGTGGCAAGGCGACCACCTGTGATGCCGACATCCCGGGTTTCAAGGACGACTTGGAGTCAGAGGGCCGGCCAGGGGGAGAAGGATTGAGCATCCCCGGGACTGCTCTCCTTCTCTGGGGGAGGGGGAAGAGTGTCTGACGCTATGCGGACCTCTGGCAAGGCTGGGGATACTGTTGCAGCCGGCACCACGTATTAGGAGGTGGGGCAGATGCTGGCATCATTGCATGTCCCTACCCCCAGGAAAAACTCTCTAAAAAAAGGTTGGCCTGCTAATGATGGCCCCCATCTCCACCGCCACTCCCGCTGCAGACTAAGGTCCATCAGAGGGTCCTGCTCCTGTAGTCCCACCCTGGGGGGCAAGCTAGGGATAGAAGACCAAGTTCCTTGGGGAAGGGATTCCCACATGGCGGCCCTGCCCGGTGGGAGTAAGCCTGGGGATGGGGGGGCAGCGAGCAGTGCAGGGAGTCCAGAACCTCTGGTGCCGGGAGGAAAGGAGCCAGGCAGAAAAAAACAAGAACTAGTCTGAGGATGTTAATTTGTTCTGGAGGTTGTTTGAGGAGCAGTCAGCTGTGACCTACCTGATGGCTTTTGATGTTGGCATTCTGGAGCACTTTGTTCTTAAATGAGTCTTTTGGGAGTTGGACACCTAATGAAGGTAACATGCAGCGTCATGGGCTTTGACTAGTACAATGAGCTTTGCTTAGATCCGGGGAAGCTAAGACAAAGAAATATAGGAACTTGGTGGGGTTGTCCCAGCTTGATATGAATTTGGAATGGAAGTTAGAAAAGGCTTTGTCAGTGATGATGGACATTGAGAGGGGAGACTGGTCAGTGGTGATGAAGGTCATCATGAGGGAGTGAGGTAAGGACAAGGAATCTGATTAACCTACAGCAGATGAGATGTACTTCAAGGTGGAGGCCTTTGGTTGACAGATCTTGTAGAGGCAGTACAGCATGGATGCTTTCTTAATGTTAGGACCCATGGTAAGTCAATGAGAGCTATATAGTTCTGCAAAATATCCCGCCGATAGTGATATCAAAAATGTGTATTTAAAAACAGTACAGCAGCAGAGATAATTGATAAAAGAATACTTGACTGATGGATTTACAATACATTTATGATGTAATGTCAAATGGTGACTATTCAAAAAATTGTAAGAAACTCATCCTAGCCTAAGCAGCAAAAGGAGATTGCGCTTGACATAGTAATAAATATATCAACTAGCAATTTTAAACTCACAACACCATATATTATACTATATGCACAAACACTGTAAGAAACAGTTTAAAGAGGTAACAAAGAAAGCCTCTAAAGAGTGCAAAGCAAGAAACTATATTGCTTTGCATATTGGAGTGTAGCCTTTCCCACTTTGTTATAAAGAATCATAGAAAGACTAGGAGAACTTAAAATGTAAAAATGGCAATTGCAGGTTACACAAGTAAAGGAACTGTCTGAGCACATAACATAATTAGCATGTAAAATCAGTGTTTTAAATGTTTTATCTTTTAATGCTGTAAATAGAAGATTAACATTTTGTGATTTATAAAGTGGAGATGAGACTAAGTTCCCATTAGAAAGGACAGCTGAGATAGTAATTAGTACATTAAAATGTTATTTCATTCAAACATTCACCATGAGCTGTTAAAAGATACCAGAAATCCAAGCCAAAAAATAGCTTGAGCTATGTGGTGGACCTTTTTTATTCTGGAAGTGCTGGACTAGCCTGCAATGGCACTGTTACAGAGCTGAAATGTGGGAACAAGTTAGACCAAGCAAGGCGACACATACAGGGCCAACTACTGTACTCTATAGGGCCCAGATAAGGCTGCACATACGTACCCCATAAGGCCCAAGAAGGGCTGCATGTACAAGGCCAACCAAAGAATCTGTCATAGGGGCATAGATCAGGAAGCATAGGCAGACCAGGAAAAATTATAAAATTCTCAAGTAGCATTTTATTATTATCAATAAGAATAAAATAATGAAAAATAAAATTGTACAAGATAGCTGTTCATACAGGGTAGTACAAAGAAAGTCCTACATCTGAAAGTCTCTCTGTCTGTCTCTCTCAATTTAAATCTCAGTGTCTCTGTCTTTCTAAACAAAATATTTCTCTCTTTTTATAAGGTGTAATTTCCTGGCAGTTTAAATTCTGCATCCTGATCTTGTAATTTACATCTCCTGTTTTTCACAAAATGTATCAGAATTTTGTCAGTTTCTTTCTTGAGGCCAGTCTGACGGGTGCAACAAAATAAAACATTCTATGCTAAAGCTTCATGTTGACAACTCTGCAACAAGCTTGTGGATTGTGACAGAGTGGTAGAGGGAGTTTATATCAGCAGAAGAATGGATAGAGCATTGTTCCTTTTTAGGGCTACAGTGGGCATAGCCCTGCAGACCTCTTGCTATCAAAAAAGTAGTCAGTGCATTTCTTCCAACCGAACAACATGTTGGAGTTTCAACACAGTCACCTCTGCGACCGTGAATCACTCTGCTCACTGTCTCCATTGCCAGTTGCACTGCACTATTTTTTGCTCTGTTGGTGGTCACAGCAGAACAAGGCACACTCTATCATGTCCAAGATGGCCACCAAATTATATTGCATATGCACAGTACAGTGTGGTGGCCATCTTAGGCACAGCAGAGTTTGCTGTGTTCCACCGTGACCTCCAATTTCTTTTAATTATTCATGTCCCCCCACCCAACTCTCCCTCTCAGCACCCACCCCAGAAACATAACAATGACACTAGGGGTGCTCAATCCCCCAATGTCTGTTGCACCATTGTTTTTCTTTATCACCAAACACCTCCCTCTAGAAACAGTGACAGTGGGGGTGCCCAATCCTCAAGTGTCCACTGGACCTTTAGATATATATCATCCCCCCCACCTGACCCTCCCTCTCAGCACCCCCACTGAAACATAACAGTAATACTGGGGGTGCCCAATCCCCCAGTGCCATGCTCAGGAATCCTCTGTCATTTGTTTTCACCTGTAAAAAGAAAACCATCCATCAATGTCTTTTGTGGCAGTTCGTTACCCCCCCACCTGACCCTCCCATTCAGCACCCACCATCCCGCATCCCCCAAGCCCCTACTTATCATTGGGGGGGTCTAACGCCATAATCCTCTCTGGACTGCGGACACCTCTTCACTCTTCAAAGCCGGACCATGAACTGAAGAAGCAGGTATGCGGTTCAATGTATTTCAGTTGAGTTTTGAACTTAGTGGCATAACTTGGGCATTTTTGCATATTTTTTGGCCCAAATCCTGGCCAAAATGTTTTCTTACATCCTGAAAGGTGATTTTGTGGTCCCTGCATGAAATCACCTTTCAAGCAGGATTTGAAAATTTTCTCTGCCCTTGTTCATGAGGTGGAGTCATAAGAAGCTATGTGGAACATTTGGTGTAAAAATATTAAAAAAACAAGAAAGTTATGAGCCTATGTTGCATTTTGCAAATGCAGGCTTGTAACTTTGGTAATTTTCAATATTTTTACCTCAAATTTACAACATAGTCATTTCTTACAGCACCTTATGAATGTGACAGCTGTCATTTTTCAACTCTTGTCCAAAATGTGTTTTTGCATCCTGAAAGTTGGTTTTGCAGTCCCTGCACAAAAGCACCTTTCGGCCAGGAGTAGAACATTTTCTCTGCCCTTCATCATGAGGCAGGGTCATTTTATTTTATTTATTTCAATTCTAGGATTACAATTACCTTTGAGCCCAGGGCTCTTTTACAAAGGTTCCACGTCAAGACATTGGTATCACATGACAATAGACAAAATTGTTAACACAAATAAGGGTAAAGGATATCAAATTAATTTCAAACCGACAGGGAGAGGGTTATAAAGTGGAAAGGAAGAGGACAAGGGGGGAGGGGCAGTGGTAGAAGGAAATGGGAGGGGCAAAGGCAGGAGGTAAGAAAATGAGAAGATAGGAGAGGTGGGGGGTAGGTAAGGATATGGAGGGGGGGTGAAGCAGCCAGGAAGGTGGCATTGTCAGGTGTTGTAGAGCAGATGGAGCAGAGGACAAACTAGGGCAAGTGCGTTATGTAAGGAGCTAGATATAGGAAGAGCGGTAGCGGAGCGGTGTTGCATAGACATTATCCATGACAGTCGCAGATGCTGGAAGAAACCAGGGTGTTTCGGAGCCTGGATTTGAAGGCCCCTAGCCTAGTGGTATTGATAGTATCATTGGCAAGACCGTTAAACCAAGTGGGTGCCCTGTAGGCAAATGAACGCTGGCCAATGGCTGTGCGGCAGCAAGGGATACGGAAATGTTGTGGCTTTGATCCCCTAGTAATTCTGGAGCTGGTTTTCATTTGAAGGAGTGACCAGACCCTGGGAGGGGCAGTTCCCAACTGTATTTTCTTAGCAACCACGCAGGTTTGGTACTGAATTCTATTATCAAGTTGAAGCCAGTTAGCTTGTGAGTAGAGGTCACAGATGTGTGTGAGCTGTTCGGCCCCAGTGATGAGTTGACAGGCCTTGTTTAGGGTGGTAGTAATCCTTCTGAGTGCAGTGGTAGTGGCAGAGCCATAGATGACAAGACCATAGTCAATCTGGGAGATGATGGAGCTTTGAACTGCGGCAAAGAGGGCCTCTTTAGTCAGGTGCCGATGAAACCCCGTTAGGTAAGCCAATCTAGTATTCACAAGTTTTGTGACATTGATTATATGGGTTCCAAAGGACAGGTGTGGGTCTAAGGTGATTCCTAGGTATCTGAAGGAGTCAACCTGCTCCAGGGAGTCCCCAAGGCAGGTGTTTAAGGAGAGTTGGTAGTGTTTGTGCTTGTTTTGGTGGCTGGTGAAAATCATGGTCTTCGTTTTTTTCTGGTTAAGGATTAACTCATTTTCTTTGAACCAGCTTTCAACAGAGGTGAAGCTGTGTTGAAGGGTTTGTTGCAGGTGGCTTGGGTCATAATGAGAGGCAAGAATCACCTACTTACCAAGGATATAACAAGGCTATGTTCAAAATTTGGTGTAAAAATATTTAAAAAACTAATTTTCCATATTTTTACTCCAAATTCCTCGGCTGCAGCCCTATTGGCTGTGGCCAGAGTTTGTTTAGAAATGCTTCTGGAAGCATCCAGGCAGAGAACTAATCAAACACAGAGCTAATCAAATGGTAGGGAGCTAATCAGACACAGAGCTAATCAAACATAAAAAAACTCTGGAAGCATCCAGAGGGAAGACTCTGGAAACATCCCGGTAGGAAGCTAAGCAAACACAGCTGCAGTCAATGTTAATTAGGGGTAGTGTATAAAACCCACCTAGGGAACACAGGGCAGTGAGTGACCTGTGGAGTGCTGTAAACTGTGCTGCAAAGGGAAGGTTCAAGCTACAGAAACCTTTGGAAAGGACTGTAAAGTTTGTACAGTAGTAGCCACAGACATTGCCAGCTATTTCCAGATATTTCACAACATTTCTAGAGTTTCTCTCTGCTGCCCCTACTGTAGAACTGGAGAATGCATTAGATATTTCTGGAAATATCACAGACATTTCAGGAAATAGCTGGCAGTGTCTGTGGCTGCTACTGTAAGTGGACCCTGTTATTCTACCTGGAGGCTGGGAACCAGAGTAGCTGGTGACCAGAGGTACTGAGGGAATTGCTCTGTTTAGTTAGAACTGGAGACAGGAGTAGTTTTTTTTCTATGTTGTTAAAAGGACTGCGACCCTGGTTAGTTGGAAATGGTGTGGCCTTAAATAAACTGCACTGTTGTACTTGACCTCAGACTGTGTATGTCTCCTTAGACACATCTACACCAGCCCTTTTCAGAGAAATAATGAAGGTAATTTTACCACATTTGGTGTCAGTAGTGGGATTCATTGGTTCCCTGGTGAGTCAAGGAAATGGAAGAGGTTGTAAACGCCCTGTTACAATCGACAGCTGTGCAGCAGGAGATGAACTGAGTGCAGTAAGAGGCAACTCAAGCATAGCATGAGGCAACTTGAGTTCAGCAGGGGACCAACTATTTGCTAATGTCCCAGACTGCAGAGTTCTCAGGTGCACAACAGGAGAACCATGCAACTCTCAAAGAGGTAGTGCAGCACACGAGCCAACTAACTTATGCAGAGCCATATAATGAAGAACCATGACTGGGTGAGCCATTGCCTGCAGAAAATTACACCTTAGGATGATGTGGAGGTGTACTTGATTGGCTTTGAACGAGCTGCACTTTAGGAGGCCTGGCCTTGCTCTCAGTGGGCCAGCATCCTGGTGCCATTCCTGCTGGGCGAAGCTCAAAAAGCTTATTAAGACTTAGAGGGAGAAGCAGTAACAGACTATGACCATCTGAAAGTGGAGATCCTGGCAAGGACTGGAGTAACTCCAACAGTGAGGGCTCATAGGTTCAATATGCTTACACAGCTTGGTATGATATATGCTTGTGTGACTTAGATGCATTGTGGCTGTTCGCCTCTCTATCCATAGGATATACCACCCTATAGTGGTATGACGGTGAGGAACCCTAGAGAAGGGTTCCACCCCATAGGTGCTGTGGGAATGATTCCCTTGGCTAAGGGTAGCTTAGGAAGATGCCCACGGGAAGAGAGAGACGTGCCACTGGAGGAAGAGGTGAGGATGGTGGGGCAATGAAAGAAAATGATCCTGGACTAGCCAGGAGGAGGGTCCTTTAAAGGCCTGATGGGGGAGTGGTTTGTTGCTCTGCCCATCGAACTACAGGTGTAACCTTGCAATTCTACAACTGGTGGTTCCAAACGTGGAAGGCCCTCTGATCACAAATGTTTGACTTGATCTGCCTGGCCAGGACAGTTGTTGCTACTGGATAATTTTTTTCATGGACTTCAATCTGGTCTACATAACTGCATGGGGAAGGCCAACCCGACCACATATGACAGTATGGTAGCCCTAGTGGAGCAATACCAGGCTACCAGAGAACTTTGTCGAACTTCAACTACAGAGATGTCTCAGTCCTGGGGGTGACCACAAAGCCCAAGGACCCACAGCTATGGTAGAACTGGTAAAAATGAGACTAGGAGTGGGAGCGCTGAAGAGCGTTCAGAAGTTGAGCAAGGACTTGGAGTTCCTAGCAAAAAGGAATAAGGGAGGAACTAAGCCCAAAACCCCTTATCGATGTTTTGAGTGTGAGGAACTAGGGCACATTGTGGCTAATTGTCCTAATAACCCAGAACCCATGCAGTGCAGGATGGGGGAAACAGATAATGATTATTGAGGGTTAGTGAGTGTGGTCAGGGTGGCTGATGGTTTCCATGTCTTTTAGACACCGGTTACAATGAATGGGAAACCCACAGTTGCCCTGGTAGATTTGGGGTGAGCAATTACCTTAGTTTCAGGGAATTTAATAGACCCTTCCCAATTTGACATGGTGAAGAGGGCAGGTATCACCTGTGTACACTAATCAGTAAAATATCCAATGGCCCTTGTACAAAAAGGTGTACTTGGTGAAACCAGCTCTGTCGCTGTTGTGGTGGTACTGAAACTGCAATACCCATATATTGGGAAGGGACTTCCCTGACTTCCAAGCTCTGCTACAGTCACAGCTAGAGGACAGTCCTGAACTTTAACCAAAACTCATTTTCTCAAATGAGAGTCCACTAGGAGTTTTCTCATTCATCCACCCAGATTTGTACCTGGAAACTGTAAACATCGTAAGACAAAAGGAAAACGCAGGCAGGATATGCTCTGGGGTACTAAACTTCAGGGAAACCCCACATGGAGGTGCTGCTAAATGAACCTTCAAAACATGTGGAAAAGGGAGTGGCAACCCAATGTAGTGAAACTGAAATCACCCAAGAGACAGGAGACTAGGTCCCTAGTGCAGCCCAAATACTAGAGAAAGGTAACTTAGACAACTTGGGGATCACTGGGGATAACTTTGGCTGAGAGCAGGCTAATGACCCCTTACTGCAGAATGTTCATAGGGAAGTGATAGAGCCAGTGGGCCAAGTGAATTATAAAATTAGACAGCCTGACCATAGGAAGCCTGAGCAAATCTATCACATTAACCTGCTCAAACCCAAGAAGGTTAGAAAGGCATATGGTGAAATCGGAAGTGCTACCCGATAGTGACCACTCACCTGAGCCGGAGGTGAGGATCCCAGAAGAATTAACACATGACCAGTATGTAGAAGCTACACAGATGGTTAACTGGAATAAGGATGTGTTCTCTGATAGGTCAGGTAGACCACAGGAAATATTCCATGACATGGTCACTGACCGGTTGTGAAATTTACACTAAATCCCTACCACAGTTCAGAAGCTAGAAGGGAGGAGGTTAGCGCCAAGGCAAAGAAAATGTTAGAGCTAGTGGTTATTGAGGAGTCTTATAGCGAGTGGTCTAGCCCGTTGTGTTAGTTCCCAAACCAGATGGGGCCATGTGTTTTTGTACTGACTTTAGGAAAGTCAAGGAGATGAATAACACCTGGTCCTGTATCTCAGTTATAAACTGCTACCCAGAGAGCAGATTTGTTGCATGGCAATGCAGACACCCTATCCAGAGTCCACTGCCTCCCGGCACTGGCTGCTCATCCACATGGTGCCGAGCTGGGGGTGGTGGCAGAGTGGTGGGGGAGTTTATATCAGTAGAAGAATGGATAGAGCATTGTTCCTTTTTATGTTGATTGCGCGCATGCTCAAGAAACATATTGCGGCAGCTTTCTCCAAAGCAGGTTGTGGAGGCGTGGCACTGTTGGGGCCAATGCCCCCACAGACTTAAAAGGCTTGGCCCACTTTCCCCAATGCCGTTGCACGCTGCTGCTGACACTAATTCAGCCAGCGTGCCACCAACTTCTAAAAAATAGCCATTGCAATCAGGAGCCACCTCGTCATTGCAGTGTCATCCGCTGCAATGAGGGAGTGACCCCTCATTGCAGGACTCCCTTGCATTGTCCAATTGTTTGCCAAGGGGGTGCCCAATCCCTCTTGGCATCATGTTCACTCCCTTGATTTTTTGCTGATGGGGGTGCCCAATCCCTGTCGGCATAATGTCACCCCCCTTTTTTTGCATGCCGACGGGGGGTGCCAAATCCCCATTGGCATGATGTGCCCCCCTAATGTTGTGTGCCGACGGAGGTGCCCAATCCCCCATCAGCTACAGCTGCCCCCCAAAGAAAGAGTCTGGTGGCATGCTGGGAGCCCACCCCAGTTTGCCATATGCCCCTGAAAACAAAAAACGAGTCCCGTGGATGTCTTTTTTTTACCGTGAAAAGGAAACGGGTCCTCGGTGGACTGCCTGCACCCCTCCCACAACCCGCACTCCACCCACTGTGCACCCTGCCTCCCCACACCCCCCTCACCCCATACTTACCTCTGGAGTCTGGTGCGACGATCTTCGGTGGACCGGGAACACGTCTGCACTCTTCAAAGCCGACCGTGAACTGAGGAAATGCCGGTAAGCTGTCTAATGGAATAAACAGGGTTTTTTCAACTTTGATGCATATTTCAGGCATTTTTTGGAATTTTGGCACCAAATGTTCAACATGGGGTTTTTAGGACCCCTCCTCATGAATTCTATCACTGTCATGGTGTTAACCGGCCCCGAAAGGTGATTCCGCGGTCACTGCGTGGAATCACCTTTTGGGACTGATTAATGAAACGACAGTGCCAGTGTTCATGAGGTGGGCTCTCAAAAAGCCTATGTTGCAAATTTGTTGGGAAAATCCAAGAAATTACTATTTGATGAGCGTGTGTTGTGCAGTTGCTACGCACGCTCGTAACTTCATGAATTTGCAATATTTTCATCCCAGATTTACAGCATCAACATTTTTTTACACCTCCTTGTGAACAGTACAGTTGTCATTTTTCACACCCTGGCCGAAATGTGTTTTCGCACTTCGGGCGCAGAATAGTGTGGTCGCTATGGGAAATCAGTGTTCAGGACAGATTATGAAAATGACAATGACACTGTTCATGAGCAGAGGTCCTAAAATGCCTATGTTGAAATTTTGGTGATGATACTCCATAAAATCACTGTGTTACGAGCAAGCGTTGCGCAGTTTGCACGCACGCTCATAAGTTCACAAATTTATAATATTTGCACTCCAGATTTTCAACATTGCCAGTGTTCTGCACCTCCTTATGAACAGTACAGCTATCATTTTTCACATCCTGGCTGAAATATGTTTTCGCAGTTCCGGCGCAGAATAGCACGGTCTCTGTGGGAAATCCGTGCTCGAGCCACATTATGAAAATGACAGTGACACTGTTCATTAGCAGAGGTCCTAAAATGCCTATGTTGAAAATTTGGTGATGAAAGTCCATAAAATGAGTATGCTACGAGCGTGCGTTGTGCAGTTTCCATGCACCCTTGTAAGCTTGCAAATTAGTAATATTTTCACGCCACATTTTCAACTCTGGCATTTTTCCACACCTCCTTATGAACAGTACAGCTGTCATTTTTCACATCCTGGCCAAAATGTGTTTTTGCTCTTCTGGTGCACAATGCGTGGTTGCTGTGGGAAATCAGTGTTCGAGACAGATTAAGAAAATCACACTGACACTGTTCATGAGCAGAGGTCCTAAAATGCCTATGTTGAAAATTTTGTGATGAAAGTCCATAAAATGACTGTGTTACGAGCGTGCGTTGTGCAGGTTCCATGCACCCTTGTAATCTCACAAATTAGTAATATTTTCATGCCACATTTTCAACACTGGCATTTTTCCACACCTCCTTATGAAGAGTACAGCTGTCATTTTTCACATCCTGGCCGAAATGTTTTTTCGTACTTCCGGCGCACAATACTGCAGTCACTGTCGGAAATCAGTGTTTGGGACAGATTAGGATGAAGCGAGTGGGGGGGGAGTGACCGAGCTCAACTGAGCTCTGTCAGGACTGCTGCGGATTTCTTTGTGGGCAGGAAAAGGCGCCGACGCAGGCAGGAGCCCAATACAAAAGGGCAACCTGCAGTGGCGGAAAAAATGGAACGAGCGACAGAGAGGGAGTGAGCGAGCCCAGTGGAGCTGTATCGTGACTGCTGCAGATTTCTTTGTGGGCTAAAAAGGGCAGTAACGCATACAGGAGCCCAGTATAAAATGGCAGCCTGCAGTGCCTAGCAGAAACAGAACGAACGAGTGAGAGAGGAGGAGTGAATGAGGTCAACGGAGCTCTGTCGGGATTGAGCCAGCTCAATGTAGCTCTATTGTGACTGCTGCAGATTTCTTTGTGGGCAGAAGAAGGCGGCAATGCAGGCAGGAGCCCAGTACAGAAGGGCAGCCTGCAGCATGGGCAGAAACGGAACGAGCAAGTGAGAGCGCGGAATGAGCGAGCTCAATGGAGCTCTGTCAGGACTGCTGCAGATTTCTTTGCAGACAGAAAAAGGTGCCAACAGATGCAGGAGCCCAGTACAAAAGGGCAGCTTGCAGCACCAGGAGAAACAGAATGAGCGAGTGAAACAGGGGGAGTGAGCGACCTCATAGGAGCTTTATCGTGACTGCTGCAGATTTGTTTGTGGCCAGGAAAAGGTGGCAATGCAGGGAGGAGCCCAGTACAAAAGGCCAGCCTGCAGCGCTGACAGAAACAGAACGAGCGAGTGAGAGAGGGGGAGTGAGTGAGCTCAACGGAGCTCTATCGTGACTGCTGATTTCTTTGTGGGCAGGAAAAGGTGGCAATGCAGGCAGGAGCCCAGTACAAAGGGCCAGCCTGCAGCACCGACAGAAAAGGAACGAGCAAGCGACAGAGGGGGAGTGAGCGACCTCAACGGAGCTGTGCCAGGACTGCTACAGATCTCTTTGCGGGCAGAAAAAGCCACCAATGCAGGCAGGAACCCAGTACTAAAGGGCAGCCTGCAGCAGCGAGAGGAACAGAATGAGCGAGTGAGACAGGGGGAGTGAGTGACCTCAACGGAGCTCTATCATGACTGCTGTGGATTTCTTTGTGGGCAGAGAAAGGTGGCAATGCAGGCAGGTGCCCAGTACAAAAGGCCAGCCTGCAGCGCTGGCAGAAAAGGAATGAGCGACTGACAGAGGGGAAGTGAGCGACCTCAACGGAGCTGTGTCAGGACTGCTGCAGATCTCTTTGTGGGCAGAAAAAATCGCCAATGCAGGCAGGAACTCAGTAAAAAAGTGCAGCCAGCAGTGGCGGGAGACACAGAACGAGTGAGAGAGGGTGAGTGAGTGAGCCAGCTCAATGGAGCTCTATCGTGACTGCTGCAGATTTCTTTGTGGGCAGAAGAAGGCAGCAATGCAGGCAGGAACCCAGTACAAAAGGGCAGCCTGCAGCACTGGCAGAAACGGAATGAGCGAGCTAGTGAGAGAGGGGAGGAGTGAGCAAGCTCAGAGTTCTGTTGGGACTGCTGCAGATTTCTTTGTGGGCAGAAAAAGGTGCCAGCAGAGGCAGGAGCCAACTACAAAATGGCAGCCTGCAATGCCAGGAGAAACAGAATGAGTGAATGAGACAGGCGAAGTGAGCGACCTCACTGGAGCTCTGTCAGGACAGCTGCGTATTTCTTTGTGGGCAAAAAAAGGTGCCAATGCAGGTAGAAGCCCAGTACAAAAGGACAGCCTGCAGCAGCAAGAGACACAGAATGAGTGAGTGAGGGATGGGGAGTGAGTGAACTCAACGGTGCTCTATTGGGACTGCTGCAGATTTCTTTGTGGCCAGAAAAAGGCATCAATGCACGCAGGGACCCAGTACAAAAGGCAACCTGCATTAGCGGGAGAAACAGAATGAGCGATTGAGAGAGGGGGACTGAGCAAGCTCAATGGAGCTTTATCGTGACTGCTGCTGATTTCTTTGTGGGTAGAAGAAGGCGGCAATGCTGGCAGAAGCCCAGTACAAAAGGGCAGCCTGCAGCGCTGGCAGAAATGGAATGAGCGAGTGAGAGAGGGGGAGTGAGCGAGCTCAACGGAGCTCTGTCGGGACTGCTGCAGATTGCTTTGTGGCCAGAAAAAGGCACCAACAGAGGCAAGAGCCCAGTACAAAAGGGCACCCTGCAGCGCCAGGAGAAACAGAATGAACGAGTGAGACGGGGGGGGGGGTGAACGACCTCAATGGAGCTCTATCGTAACTGCTGCAGATTTCTTTGTGGGCAGAAAAAAGCAACAATGCAGGCAGGAGCCCAGTACAAAAGGCCAGACTCCAGTACCAGCAGAAATGGAACGAGTGACAGAGAGGAGGAGTGAGCAAGCTCAATGGAGCTGTGTTGGAACTGCTGCAGATTTCTTTGTGGCCAGAATAAGCCGCAAATGCAGGCAGGAGCCCAGTACAAAAGGACAGCCTGCACCAGCGGGAGACACAGAACCAGCGAGAGAGGGAGGGAGGGAGGAGGAGGAGTGAGTAAGCTCAATGGAGCTCTGTTGGGACTGCTGCGGATTTCTTTGTAGGCAGAAAAACGCACCAATGCACCCAGGGGCCCAGTACAAAAGGGCAGCCTGCAGCTGTGGGAGAAACAGAATGAGCGAGTGAGAGAGGGGGAGTGAGTGAGCTCAATGGAGCTCTATTATGACTGCTGCGGATTCCTTTGTGGGCAGAAAAAGGCGACAACGCAAACAGGAGCCCAATACAAAAGGCCAGCCTGCAGCGCCGGCAGACACGGACGAGCGAGTGACAGGGGGGAGTGAGCAACCTCAACAGACCTGTGTTGGGACTGCTGCAGATTTCTTTGTGGGCAGAAAAAGCCACTAACAGAGGCAGGAGCCCAGTACAAAAGGCCAGCCTGTAGCGCAAGGAGAAACAGAATGAGTGAGTTAGGAGGGGGAGTGACCCACCTCAACGGAGCTCTGTCAGGCCAGCTGCGGATTTCTTTGTGGACATAAAAGGGTACCAATGCAGGCAGGAGCTCAGTACAAAACAGCAGCCTGCAGCACCGGGTGAAATGGAACAAGCAAGTGACAGAAGGCCACTGAGCGAGCTCAACAGACCAACGCAATCAACATTCGGCATTGACAAATGCTTGTTTAGAAATGCTAAAAGGGTTGCACAAAGTTCAGGAAACATCCAGGCAGGGAACTAATCAAACACAGGGCTAATCACACATAGAAAACTGTGGAAGCATCCCGATGGGGAAACTCTGGAAGCATCCAGCTAGGGGAGACTCTGAAAACATTCAGGTAGGAAACTAAGCAAACCCAGTTGCAGTCAGTGTTAATTAGGGGTAGTGTATAAAACCCACCTAGGCAACACAGAGGAATGAGTGACCTGCGGAGTGCTGGAAAATGTGCGGTAAAGGGCAGGTTCAAGCTACAGAAATCTTTGGAAAGGACTGTAAAGTTTGTAAGTAGACTTTGTTATTTTACCTGGAGGCTGGGAACCAGAGTAACTGGTGACCAGATGTAGTGAGTTAATTGCTGTGTTTAGTTAGAACTCCAGACAGGAGTAGTTTTTTTCTATGTTGTTAAAGGGGCTGCAACCCTAGTTAGTCAGAAACAATGTGGCCTTAAATAAACTGTATTGTTGTTCTTGACCTTGGACTGTGTATGTCTCCCTGGACACACCTACACCAGCCCACTCAGAGAAATAACGAAGGTCACTCTACCACAAGAGGTAAAAATGCATCTCAAGGCCAACCCCCTGTATTGCAGTTTATTATTTTTTTAAGAAACTCAAATAGATTTCTGCAATCATTTCAAACATATACTTGAAAGATTATGCCAGTGGTTCAATGGGTTGGGTAACCAGCCACGCTCCTTTCCTGAGCTATATAAGCCATTCCACCCAGCCTCCTTCTGAAGCACTTTTTCTTTACCAGCCAGAGGCTCTGTTGGTCTGTCTTCTCCCTTGGGGCTGAGGCTCCCTCCCCCTCCAGCTTTGCATGTGATTTGGGCTCTGTTTGGTTTGTGCTGGCCTCTATTCACTGTGTTTCTCCTGCTTTGGTTAGTGTTTGCTGTCTCCAGCTGCTGTGTGCTTCTTTTTTTTCTGTTCTCCTGGTTTGTATTTTTCATTTTGTGTTTTCTTTTTGGGGACATTCTAGTTTTCTTAGCATCCTGTTGACCTTTGTTTGTTTTGTGTTAATCCTGTGCCTGTGCTCTCAGGCTCGCATTTACTCATCAGATTTTGCAAGCCCTCAGTTCATTGCATTGTTATCTGTATGCTTCAGCTCAGGCTCCTGCTTTCCTGCCTAGCAATCCTCAGTTTTCCTGCAATAGTCATTGTATGTTTCCGATTACATTGCTGTTTCTCTGCTGTCTCCTGTGTTTCCATCTTAATTGTTTGCACCTGGTCCAGGCACTCCCTGTTATGCTATGAGTGTTCAACAGCTCTGCTCTTAATTCACTCAGCGCTAGCACTGGTCAGCCAACTGCTTCATCGCTGTACCGAATACTTTCAGCTAGTACATTAGCTGCCTGGTCTCAAGGTGCTGTGCTTGTGGCTCCCTGTTATTCTTATGGTGGGGGACTGCGGTGTCATGGTGGGGCATCATGGCTCTGGGTAACAGGAGCATGCTTTCTGTAAAGTATATGAATCACCCTGCTCCTTGTTACCCTGCCTACATGGCTTTTCAATTATCCATGCATAACTACATTTTCCTCGCAGCCTTCATGGCTTTCAAGTTATTCATTCCATTCCATTACTGCACTGCAAATGTGCTCTACTGGAAAAACTTAACTCTACCTAGATGGCTTTTAAGCTATTCATGCCAATCGTATCAATTCACTATTCACGCTGATAC
This sequence comes from Neoceratodus forsteri, assembly GCA_016271365.2. Taxonomy (NCBI): domain Eukaryota; kingdom Metazoa; phylum Chordata; order Ceratodontiformes; family Ceratodontidae; genus Neoceratodus; species Neoceratodus forsteri. The sequence continues at coordinate 46,129,249 of JADMNL010000030.1, read as the reverse complement.
CATAGAAATCAATACTATACCTCATCGATTCAGTTATGCTAGACCTCATTGATTCCATTACTGGCATCACAGCCTCTCACTGCTTAATCATCTACCTTCTATGTCACCATTAATTTGGCTTCCTTAATGGAATTGGTTGGCTTGCTTTCACTGACTGCGCTCATATCAGTCAATCACATTAAGCATTCCAGTTAGTCAGCCTAATCTGTCAATCTCATCAGTCAATCTTACCAGTCCATTTTATCAGTCTATCATCCCAGTTAGTCATATCACCCGACATTCTAATACCTAACTGATGGCCGCTGGCTTCACCCAGCCTCCTCATATTTAGCACTTCATAACTGATTGTATGCTCTCATTTATAAATCAGAAGCATGCCAACCATGACCATTATTTTCTATGGTTCAGGGCCTGCCCTGCAGCCAACAGTCTTACTCTGCACTAAAGTCCGCATCTTGAGCATGCGAAACTCTGGGCGGGGTCCTTCTCATCTGGCCCATGGTGTGAATGTCTTTGCTCCAAGTGGAGCTTTGGCCATGCAGTCAATCAATGGCACCTCTTGATGTAGAATTAAGACTTCAGCTATGAAGGATGGGATCCTTACGCCCAAAAGTGCTCCTTTATCTAGCAGAATCAGGTTCAGTGGCGCCTTCTTCACTATTCTCCCCTTGACTGCCTCTGGTTCATAGAAACATAGAATTTGATGGCAGATAAGGACCGTTTGTCCCACCCAGTCTGCCCATTTCCCTACCTACTGGATAAGCTGCAGATCCTAGTTAACCAGCAGCCTACTTCTTCCTACCCCAACCCCCTAGAATGGCCTTATGACTGTCCCATGCATGCTTGAATTCCACCACTGTTTTTGACTCCACAACCTCCTGCAGAAGGCCGCTCCACACATCCACAACCCTCTCTGTGAAAAAATACTTCCTTAAATTACCTCTGAGCTGCCCCCCCATCTTCAAATTGTGTCCCCTTGTTCTTGCACACCTCTTTTTTTGAAAGATGCTACCCTCTTGGACTTTGTTGACTCCTTGAGGTACTTGAAAATTTCTATCATGTCCCCCCTCTCCCTCCTTTCCTCGAGGCTATACATATTAAGCTCCTTTAGTCTCTCTTCATATGTCTTCCAGTGCAGACCCTGCACCATTTTAGTTGCCCTCCTCTGCACAGCTTCCATTCTGGCTATGTCTTTGCGGAGATTGGGTCTCCAGAACTGCACTCAATACTCCAGATGGGGTCTGACCAGCTGTCTGTACAGAGGGATAATAACTTCCTGTTTTCTACTGGTGATGCCTCTCCCTATGCATCCCAGTATCCCCCCAGCCCTCCTTGCTGCCCTCTCACATTGCTTGTCCACCTTTAGGTCATCTGATATGACTACCCCCAGGTCCCTTTCCATTTTTGTTGTTGTTAGTATCTCACCCCCCATTGTGTACTCTTCCCCTGGGTTTTTGTTTCTCAGGTGCATTACCTTGCACTTCTTAGCATTGAATCTAAGCTGCCATACATTTGACCATTCCTCTAACCTTGCCAAGTCCCTTCTCATCCTTTCCACCCCACCTTGCAGTAGCTCTGTTGCAGATCTTTGTGTCATCTGCAAAGAGACATACTTTTCTTCCAGTGCCTCTGCAATGTCGCTTATAAAGACATTGAAGAGGACCGGTCCTAATACTGAACCCTGCGGTACCCCACTAGTAACCCCCCTTTCTTCTGAGTAGACTCCATTTACTATTACTCTCTGTGTCCTATTCTCCAGCCGATTATTTACTCAGGCTGTCATCTTGGGACCCACTCCCAGGCTGGCTAACGTGTATATTCATCTTTTGTGTGGGACTGTGTCAAATGCCTTGCTAAAGTCTAGGTAGGCCATGTCCACAGCCCCTCCCTGATCTACTACTTTGGTCACCCAGTCAAAGAAATCTATCAGATTCGTCTGGCATGACCTTCCTGCTGTGAATCCATGCTGCCTTGGGTCCTGTGCCCCTCTGGCCTCTAGATACTCGACAGTGCTTTCCTTCAGAAGTGGTTCCATCATTTTCCCTGTCACTGAGGTTAAACTAACAGGTCTGTAGTTTCCTGCTTCTGCCTTGCTCCCACTTTTGTGAAGGGGAATCACATCTGCCCTCCTCCAGTCCTCGGTACCACCCCATCCTCCCATGATTTGTTAAAGAGGGTAGTCAGTGGTGTCACTAGTTCTACCCTTAGTTCTTTAGAATTCTGGGATGAATCCCATCAGGCCCCATTGCTTTGTCCACTTTCAGTTTTAAGAGTTCTTTCATAACCCTTTCTTCTGTAAATGGGCTGGTATCAACTTCTGTATCCAGAGTGTTTCTACTGTTTGTTTTAGGTACCTCCCCTCTTCATTTGTAAATACTGAGCAAAATATTTGTTTAGTATCTCTGCCTTTTCACAGTCTCCCTCTGCCCACCCTCCTCCCTTTATTAGCCTCACTATCCCTCCCTTGGTCTTCCTTCGCTCCCTGATGTACCTATAAAAGGTTTTATCCCCCTTCTTAACTGAGTTGGCTATCTTTTCCTCGGTTTGGGCCTTTGCTGTTCTGACTGCCTTCCTAAGTGGTTCACCTGGTCTGTTTTTAGTTAGTAGGCCAGCTGAGTGCCACAGTGATTGTTACTCTCCTCCTCCCACCTTGGGAGTCCTGCTCTTGCTTCAGAGTATCCGCTGTTGCAGAGAACTCACACAACCCTTCACAACATTCCCGTTAGAAGGATTGTGAGAGCTTTCCAGCAAATTGGAATATTTTCCTACCCTTGAATTAGGTTTCTAAATTGCAGCAGCAGAGCCATCACTGAATAAAATACCCCTAGCCTGGAGGGAAGGTGACCTAGGCCTTGGATCCCCAGAGGTTCCTTCCTTTTAAAAAGGGGTTTTTTCCTCTACCCTGTGTCAAAGATCATACATAATATGTAGTCAGTTGTTTATAGTATATTCCCGAGTTTCCTTAGGTAGGTTTCTGCTGTTGGATGGAGAAGGATGGTGGCCCTACTCACTGTTCCCTCTTTCCTTAGGAAGCCCCATGTTGTCATCAATGCAATCCATTTATTAGTGCAATTCTGTCAACCCATGCATCTTATTTGTGTTCCAGCAAGCTGTCTCATTGCTGTCAATCTGCTTCATTACCTCATAATTAATATTTACTGCTCAGTGTTCTTTTTGGAGCTCCTTCCTAAGGTACCTTTAGCCAAGGGAATCTTTCCTGCAGCACCCTCTTTGAGGGTTCCTTGCCTTTGGTATCCCTACAGGGTGACAATTCCCTCTGGAACAGAGAGTGCGAATGACCAAACAATTATCACAGTTGCACAAGCACAACACTACTCTGGTTGTGTAGGCCCATTGAATTGAAAGGCTATGTCTGTAGTTCAATTGGGTGAGCAATCAGCCATGCCCCTTTCCTGAGCTACATAAGCAGTTCCTCCCAGCCTCCTTCTGAAGCACTTTTGTCCCATCATCGTCTCCATCTCCTCTTCCAGCAGCTCACCTCTCTCCTCGGGGGTTGGAGAGCTCCTTCCTAAGGTACCTTTAGCCAAGGGAATCTTTCCTGTGGCACATCTAAGGGGTGGAACACTCTTTGAGGTTCCCTTGCCTTCAGAACCCCTACAGGGTGGTAACTCCCCATGGAATAGAGAGTGCAAATGGCCAAACAGTTATCACAGTTGCACAAGCATAACACTACTGTGGTTGTATATGCCCATTGAAATATATAGATGTGCAAACCAAGTTTCCCAGTTTCACAAAAAGATTCACATATATTTTTTCAACTACAGAGAAGCAAGAGGAGAAAGAAAGAATAGAAAGAGCAAGTGAAGGAGGGGAGATAACGGGGGACATTGTGGGACCATTGGAATAGCCTATTCCTAGGTGCCATAAGAAAAATGTGATTATGCAATCAGACAGGCAAACAACAGACAAGTGGTTGAATTGGAGAGAGCTAAATAGAGCCTTGCTTTTAACTCCTTCTGTATAACAAATGGGACAGGGTCTTACCTAACCCTGTCACAGAATCCTATAGGTATTAAGCAGGGCTACATCTACAAGGCCAACTAAGGTACTCTATAGGGCCCAGGCAAGGCTGCATATACAAGGTCAACTATGGTGCCCTATATGGTACAAATAGGGCTGCACATACAAGGGAAACTACAATGCCTTGTACGGCTTATACAAGGGTGCACCTGCAAGGAAAACTATGGTGCCCTATAGTGCCAAAGCAGGGCCACATATACAGTGCCACTTATGGTACCCTATAATGCCCAAGTAGGGTTGCACATACAAGGAAAACTACACTACCCTATAGGGTCTAAGCAAGGCTGCATACACGAGAAAAACTACAGTATCTCATATTGCACAAGTAGGGCTCAATATGCAAATAAAAAAAAAACACACTACAATACACTATAGGTTTTAAACAGGGCTGCACATGCAAGGCAGACTATTGTGCCCAAGTAGGGCTGATAGGCATATACAGTACAAGGCCAGCTACTGTATAGTTCATGAAAGGGCTCAGTCAGGGCTGTAGTCACCATAACCTTCAGGGCTGTCTTAGTGGCTATATCTCTCAAGACAGTCATTATGCCAGTGGCCAGTCAGATCAGCGGTTACTTTCTCCTTGCTTCTCACCAGGGCGGGGGGTGGGGCAGTCAAGTAAACATGGTGGTGGGCTGTTACACACAATTACGCTTTATCAGTACTGTATAGGGGATGTAACACTCTCTGCTAATCTCAGAATCCTGTATATGAACATATGCTTATGTATAATGTGTTATAATGTTTGCTGCACCATTGTCAGGTGTGCCTGAAAATGGGTCTTTTACAGCCAGTGTGTGGCTCAGTTGGCAGCACATCTGCCTCTGAGCAGTAAGGCCATGAGTCCTAGTCTCACACCAGGGCTTGGGCTGATACCCCAAACGTTGACACTGCAGTGTAGTACTAAGGGGTGCTGTACGGCTGGGGTGTGCAATCCTTCAAATAAGACGTTAAACCGAGGTCTTTCTGCCCATCTCTGGTGCTGTCCAGGTGGAAGTAAAAGAACTCATGGCACTTATTGTGGAGGGAGTTTTCCCCAGTCTCCTGACAAACATTCCCCTTCCCATAAAACTGGTTCATGGAACTGTCCAAGGCTGTGTGAGGGTGTTGATGCCATTTCACGTTAACAGTCACTTCACTACCAGTCTCTCATTGCTTTTAAAGTGCTTTGGGACACAGTGTGAAGGAAAATTGCTACATAAATGCAGATTCTTCTTGTTTGACTCAGTCACCTCCTGCTAACACAAATAAAATGAAAAATTAAGCCTGGGCAAATCAGCCGATGCTGGGGAACCAGGAGGCCAAGGTTCACGTCCCCCAGTGGGCACATCATCACTGTGTGATCTTCATCAAGTGATGCAGTCTCTCTGTGTGTCAAGCCATCCACCTGTACAAATTGGGACAAAGACAAACCCCACTGAAAATGAAATATTCCATCTGGCTTCCTTATTTAGTAGAGAGAATAATACATGGGTTGGCAGGTATAACCAGAATGTAATCATTGGGGACTGTTTCATTTCATAGGAAAAGCTGGTTATAATTTGACATTATAAAACATGGGTTTTAATGGTGAACACGTGCTACCTTTCCCCATGAAAAGCGAAGGCGACAGCTTGTTCTCATTTTGCCCTGTGGCTGTCCCCAGAATAATCACACTATGGTTAGCTGAAAAACAGTCCTCAGCCCTTACATAAAAAAATAGAAATATAGAAATGGACAGCAGATAAGGACCGCTTGGCCCACCTAGTCTGCCCATTTTCCCTACCTACTGTAATACCACAGACCCTGCTTGGTCTCCGTCTTTACCCTCCCTTTCCCAACCAATAAGGTTTCCTTACGCCAATCCCAATGCGTTCTTGAATATTGTTACAGCTTTTGCCCCAACCACCTCTGCTGGGAGGCTGTTCAAGGGATCCACCACTCTTTCTGAGAGGAATTGCTTTCTCACTTTTTCCCTGAATCTACCCCCTCCAGCTTCATAACATGGCCCCTTGTTCTTGAGCACCTTTTTTTCTGAAAAATACTTCCCTCTTGTACCCCGTTTATACTCGTGAGGTATTTGAAGCTCTCTATCATGTCCCCCTCTCCCGCATTTCCTCCAGGGTGTACATATTGAGGTCCTTTAGCCTCTCCTCATAGAGCTTTTGATGCAGGCCCTGCACCATTTTAATTCTCCTTCCCTGGACTGTCTCTATTCTGTCTATATCCTTCCAGAGATGTGGTCTCCAGAACTGGACACAGTACTCTAGATGAGGTCTTACCAATGATTTATACAGTGATATCACCACTCCCTCTTTTTGCTGGTGATACCCCTTCCTATGCACCCTAGCATTCCACCACCTCTTCCCACCACCTTGTCACACTCTTTGACCATCTTTAGGTCATCAGATATGATTACCCTAGGTCTCTTTCCTGCTTGGTGGTCATCAGTACCACTTCCCCACCTTGTACTCCGCCCCTGGGTTTCTGTGCCTCAAGCGCATAGTTTTGCATTTCTTCACACTGAATCTTAATTGCCACACTTTTGACTACTCCTCAAGCTTTCTTAGATCTCTATCACCCCCCCCCGACTGTCTACCCTATTGCAGATTTTTGTGTCATCTGCAAAAAGGCATACCTTCTCTTCTAGCCCCTTTGCAATGTCACTGATAAAGACATGAAAGAGGAATGGTCCAAGTACTGATCCTTGTTTCACCCTTCTGGTCACCCTCCCTTCCTCAGAGTGGACTCTGTTTACCACCACCCTCTGTCGCCTATCCTCCAACCAATTTCTTATGCAGTTTACCACCTTTGGACCCCTCTCAAGCTACTCAGCTTGTTTACAAGTCTCCTATGTGGAACGGTGTGGAAGTCCTTACTGGAATCTAGGTAGGCCACATCCACGGCTCCACCCTGATCTATATCCCTAGTCACCCAGTCAAAGAAATCTGTCAGATTTATTTGACATGACCTCCCTGTTGTGAATCCATGTTGCCTCGGATCCTGTAAGCCACTGGATTCAAGATATTCCACAGTTCTTTCCATCAGTAGTGATTCCATTAATTTCCCCACCACCAAAGTCAGGCTGACTGACCTGTAATTTCCAGCCCCCTCCCTGCTACCACTTTTGTAAAGTGAGACTACATCTTCCCCCCTCCAGTCCGCCGGAACCACTCCTGTCTCCAGCGAGTGGTTGAACAGGACTGTCAGAGGTGTAGCCAGCACCTCTCTGAGCTCCTTCAACATCCTTGGATGTATCCCATCTGGCCCCAATGCCTTGTCCACTTTCAGATTTGTGAGTTGCTTCAAGACTGTCTCCTCTGTAAATGGACTTGTGTCCTCCTCCCTTTGTCTGATGCCCCTGTCCCTTATCTGTGGTCCCTCATCTTCCTCTTCCTCTGTGTACACTGAGCAAAAGTATTTGTTCAGGACATCTGCTTTTTCCTTGTCCCCTTCCACACCCCCCCCTTCCCTCCTTAATCTTACAATCCCTCCCCTGGTCTTTCTCTTTTCGCCTACATACCTAAAATACTTCTTGTTTAATTTCTTTACTGCCTGAGCTATTTTCTCCTCCGTTTGCACCTTTGCACTCCTGACTGCCCTCAATGACTCCCTCTGCTTCTCCTGATACACCTCCCTATCCTCCTCCCTCTGGATAGGGAAGAGTGTAAATTTGAATTTTATGCACACTCCAGGTATGGGATGCTTTGATAAACTCCTGAGGCTTCACCCTCAAGGTTAATGTAGCATCCCTTACTTTGGGTGTGCATAAAATTCTTGTTATGCATGTCTCCCTATGCATTATTGCATATTTTATACACAACCAAGGTATATGATACTCTGTATATAAGCCCTGAGAGCAAAGCCCGAGGGATTTATGAAAGCATCCTGTACTGAGGGTGTGTGTAAAATTCTGGATTACACCTACCCACCCATGTTTTATTTTCTTAGAACTACTGGGTAGCATTCTTAATAGAACTGTAAGATTATGACACGTAGCTTAGAACTGTGGCTTGACTGACAGGTCCTGATTACACATAGTTGTAATGCATAATTACAGCATGGTTATGAGTGTATTAAAAATGCTAACCGGTGATTATTATATTATTTAAAAAAAAGTGGCCCAATAATTTCCAGAAAAATCTTTTCTTCAGATTCGGCCTAACAACCTTCATTTAGGAGCTGTATTCTGGTCACCCCAGCGCATAGATTTGCCATGGATTCGCCACCATCAGCACCACAGTTTTTCTCTGACTTTCTTTACTGCCAGGGATGTGCCATTTCTTATCCATCAGTCCCCTACATGCTTGGAGGTTTCAATTTATAGTTTATGCAACATGCACATAAGCTCTGAACTTCTTTCTTTAACACCTCTTTAAATTTATTTTTTTAGGAAGACATGAGGGGGGGAATCATTCCTTATGTCTGACTCCCCCTCAGTTGCATTCTTGTGGAATGATCTAATGTATTAACAGACTATTTATGCAATCAGTGGGACTGTAATGGGTGCTGGCAAACTCTGAGTCACTTACAATAACATATAGTGTAATAAATTCTGCTAAGCCATTTGCTTGTAAACCTTTACCTCAAAAATGAGTTACAGAACAAATGGGTCTGTGTAAACAATAACTCACACAAGCCCCCCCCCCCACACACACCATCCATGAAGAATTAAATAGTTTTCACCTCTCGAATAGTTTCTTGTAGTACTCCTGTTCCCCTTACCCAGTCACACATACTGTATAAGTGGTATGCATTAAAGGTCAGTGGGACTCTAAAATGTACTTTGCATTATTTTCACAGCAGAGGTGTTAATTACAACAAAATGTTCTTTATTTTAAAAAAGGGTTTCTTTGACAGTAACTTGTGTTTTATGTTCCTGTTGTCATAGGTAAGGCAAGGCAAAATGTATTTAAAGGGCAACAAATCCCGGAGGTTCTGGCCTTACACACAAAGAGGCAGGTGCAATAAAAACAGAACACAGTACAAGACAAATAATAAACAGCAATAAAATAAATAACAGTAAAACAGCAGATACAGTTAAAATCAATCTGAAAACTGGTTAGATCACATCATCAGGGAAGGCCAATGAAAATAAAGGGGTCTTGAGACCACTCTTGAAACACTCGACCGATGGGGCCTCCCTAATGTAAGATGGAAGAGCATTCCACAGGACCCGACCGGTGATGTTTAAAGCCCAGTCACCAGCAGTTCTTAATCAGGTCCTGGGAACCTCAAGGAGGCCCCTGGTCGAGGAACAGAAGGACTGGACCGAGACAGCTGGTGTCAGAAGGTCAACCAGATAGCCAGGGCCTAGTACATGTACGGCCTTATAGGTGAGTAAACTCACCTTGAAGATAACCTCCACCTGACCGGCAGCCAGTGCAGAGCCTGCAAAACTGGGGTCACATGACTGGACCTAGAAAGGCTAGTCAGTAACCTGGCAACAGCATTCTGCACCAGCTGCAGCCGGCAAACGGTACCTTCAAAGACCCCAAAGTAAAGAGCATTACAGTAATCAAGCTTGCATATCACAAAGGCATGAACTAGTACGGGCAGGTCCTCAGGCAGAACTAGGGGGTTTGGTCCTGGTGATATTCCTCAAGTGGTAAAAAACACTTTGGACAACAAATGACACCTGAGCTTCAAATGTCAACCTGTCATCCAGGATCATGCCAAAATCTCACACCCTAGAGGAGGCTGTCATGGCATAGGTCCCATAAAAAGACCTGAGGCCCCACAGGCAGCGCTCCCATCATGCCCTCGACCCTGCCCAACCACCAGCACCTCCATCTTAGCAGGGTTCAGTTACAACCAGTTATTGATCTCAGGCAGGCAGATGTTAAGCACTTCTACAGCGTCCAATGTTCCTGGGGCAAAGGACAGATACAACTGGGTATCATCTGCATAGCAGTGAAAACCCGCATTGTATCACCTAATGAGTGCTCCAAGGGGCAGCATATACACTGCAAACAGCATTGGAAGAGCAACCCCGTAGGTACTCCACAAGGCAGGAGTCTCGAGGAGGAGGAGGAGAAATTCCCCATCACTACCCACGGCTTCCTGCTGGTGAGATAGGACTCAAACCAGCTGATGACAGTGCTGGTGAGTCCACAATACTCTCTGAGGGGATCAAGAAGTGCAATGTGATCTACAGTGTCAAAGACTGAGGAGAGATTGAGGAGAACAAGAATTGACCTATCTCCTCTATCCCTAGCCCTGAGGACGTCATGGTACACCCTGACTAATGCCATTTTTGTGCTGTGCCTGGCTCTGAAACCTGACTAGAGTGATTCATAGAAGTCAAAGGCCACAAGGTGCTCCTCAAGCTGCTGCGCCACAATCTTCTCCATAACCTTAGCCAAAAAGGGAAGGTTGGAGATAGGGTGGTAATTCTCCAAGATATCTGGATTGAGAGATGACTCCTTCAGAAGGGGCCTCACCAGGGCCTCTTTCAAGGAATCCAGAAAAAACCCTCTGACAACGAGCACTGGACAATCATGGTGAACACCGGGCCAATGGAACCAACACATCTCATCAAAAAACGTGTTGGAGCCAGGTCCAGCTCACAATATGTGTGCTTTAGCTTTGAGATAACCTCAATGACCTCAGTCACCTTCACTGGTTTAAACTCATCCCAGACAGACACAGTGCTCCCACCACACCCAAGCTGATCACTGCAAGTCACAATGCAGCTCATTGATGGAATCCACTGCCAGATAGAGGACACCCTATCAGTGAAGAACTGGGCAAACACATCAAACAAGGTGATTGAAAAGTATTTTTTTGGCTGCAGATAGACTGGATAAAGAAGTCTGTCTACAGTTCGAAAAAGCTGAGTTGGTCATTTCTTCCCTGCAACAATCTCCCTGGACAGGAACTATGCCTTCTTATGGTTGGTTGCTTCCTGGTACTCAACACAGTGAGCACGCAGGACCATTTTGTCCACATCAGACTGTGACTTCCATCAATAATGCTCCAACTTCCAACCCCTGATCTTCATCACATTGAGGTCACCATCAAACCATGGAGACCTCAAGTGAGAAGATCTGTGCTGTACTCAAACTGGTGTGAGGACATCGAGAGTCCCAGAGACTGCCCTATTATATGTGGCAACCACCTCACTCATACCCATTGCACATACAGCATCTACACTAGATAGATCAGCTACCGCCAATAGTCTCTCCAGGGACAACCCCCTTAAAGGGCGATAGCTGACCATCTCAATGGGGGGGGGCTCCCAAATGAGAAGTTCACTGTGCAATGATCAGACCACATGACCTGATCAGTCCTGATCTTAGTTACCTCAAGCCCCAGTGAGAACACCAGGTCCAACATGCGGCCGAGGTGATGGGTCATGGAAGTAACTTCTCGTGTCAGGCCAAGTGATGACATCAACTGGAGGAGGTTAGACTCAAACTGCTTGGCGGAGGAGCGGTTCAAAAACCAGGGGGTCAGAATGAAAGATATCATGATATGACAGTTTCACGATCTCAGAAGTCATGTTATAAATACTGTTGGAAGGTGATACTACCATCAGTGGTTCATGGTATACCACTGTTTTCTGGTCTTTTAACCAGTTCAGGGGGTGTTTTTTTCATTTGTGCCATCTCCCCCAAAATACAGTAATAAAAAATATCTCTTAATTTGCCAGGCTCATAACTTCTGTGTATGAGATGAGCAGTCATAGAGTGCTGCAGCTTCAGCCCTGCACCTAAAATACATTTAATGATGATACAACCCCCCCCCCACCGAATGGCAATTGCCGTCTACTAAAAGCGCCTCCTTTGTTGGGAAATCTGCCTTCCTTACCCCACCCTTTTAGGAGTTTTGATCCACTGCAAGCTGGTTCTCCCCCCCACTTTCTTCCCCGCTCCCCCAATTTTATGTTCTTTGTCAAGCAACCTCAATACTATTACTATTACCCCTGTCCTGTTTTCCTGCCTTTCACCTTTCTCCTCGCCACCTCCCTGCTGTCTTCGCCACCCATACCGGACCTTACTTTTTTCCCCTGGTTGCTCTCCTAGTGCCAGTTTTTTCAGTGCTTTCTTCGGAACTCAGCCTGATTATCTCCAATCCCCCGCTCCCCTCTCCCTTCTAAAATTTATTCCATAACTATCATGTAGGAATTATGTACTCGTTTCTTGTGACAATGCCTGAACCAAGGCTGCTATTAATTTTTTACCTCTCTTCATGTAATGTGTAATCTGCCTGTAATTTCAGCCTTTTGCAACTGGTCGAGCCCAGCTAGTATTCCTATGTTAGTCATGTTCTCTGTCAATGTTAAAATGTACCATTGTATCTGTTTATCTTTTCTTCTGGATGTGGAACCTTTGTAAAAGAGCTCTTAGCTCAAAGGGTATTTCTGAATCAATAAATAAATAAACAAACTAGGGAAGGGGTTTGCAGGCACTATGTGTAGAAACAGTATTAACAGGATTGGTGGGGGGCTCTCTAAACCTAGTTGCATTATTTTTGCTGTCAGTTCTACATGTATGGGGTAAATTATGCATCCATACATGTAGAACTGCCAGCAAAAGGAAAAGCAACTGCATTTAGAGAGCCCCCCTCCTCATATATTCTATTAATACGCACCTGCAGCCTGTTCCTTATGTTGTGTACTCAAGCTTATTTTAGGGGCAGGGCTGCTGCAGCACTCAACAGCCACTTGGCACATACACGGAAGTTACAAGTCAGGCAACTTAGGTACATATTTGTTTTAAAGCTAACTCTTTGGGCAGCCAACTCCTTGGTACGAGTTGTCTGCTTGGAGTACGTCAACTGCTATTTGAGATACTGTACACACATGATCCCACCCCCATGCAGAATCCCAGTACATCTACAGGTTATGTCTCCCTACATTCACTACTGGACTCTGCATTCTCACTGACCAGATCAAATCTAAAGTAAGGTTTGAGTGAAATCAGTGGTCATAACAGCAATATACAAAGGAGTCTAAGCAATAAAACAGTCTTTCGAGTGTCTAGTGGTGCTTTTTTTTCTACAGAGTACACTCTGCCCCTTGTCTTCCTAATAAAGATGGTTTATAACCAAAATTAGTGGGCTTTATCCCCACCATTCCCCTTTACACACAAAACATATTTGACCTATCCAACCTCCTGGCATAACTGGAGAACGGTGGGTCCAAGAAATAGCTTAGAGTGTGGTGCTCCTGCGTCTCTATAAATATAACCACTACTTATCATTAGGTTAAGATTTCCCATTTTCTTTTCTTTCTTTATAACCTTAATCCTCATTTCTACATTAGTATGCACAGGGTTGAAAAAGCCGTAGAGGCAGTTACTTCCAGATCTGTTTGTTCTTCCTAGTTATTCCAGGAGTCAGGAAGCCTTACCCCAGATGCAATTACTTCTGTACCCACCGCAGTTCACCAGTTATGTTGCAACCAGCATGGTTACAATTCTATAGCTATGCTATGCATTAGCAAGCATAACATTGTATGTGGGTCAAAACTGAAAACTGTGTGGCACTTGTCCCAGTCCCCCACTCTGAAATGAACACTGCAGACTTTCTTCTTCATTTTGAGACTGCTTTAACTTTTCTGCTGCTTTAGGCTACAGTTCCAGCACTGAGCTGGTAGGATAGCCTAGAAGTTAGTGTAAGAAGCTGTGAACAAGTTTGGTACACCCAGCAGACCTAGGTTTCATTTCCATGGCCTCCACATGGATACTGTGTGACCCTGAGCCACTGCTCCCAGGTAGCACCTGAAAACAGGTCTTGGGCTTAGTGGGCCTTACCCAGTTACCAAAGAATAAAAATAAATAACAAAATAAAAGGAACATCCCATAGGCTTTCATCAGTATTCTCAATACATTGTTTTTGAACACTCATTAACATAATTTCTGGTGACTAAAACAAACTAGCATGTAGCATACATTGCTTCATGACTTTATAGGACAGTGGTTGTACTAAAACCAGGGCCACCTTGTAAATAAGCATCGCTCAATGGAGCCTTTTCCAGGTAAAACACACACAAACACACACACACACACACACTTTCATGTCCATTTTCAGGGAGGCAATTAAGCACTTGACAATTTATAGCCCTTGTCACATTCCATTCCTAGGGAAAGGCTGAGTTACACATAACTAAGATTTTAGACTTTAGCAATTAGTACAATTCAGTGAGCTCATCTGATCTGTGCTCTCACTGACTTCCAGTGAATGTGTGTGGTGTGTGTGGTGTGTGCCAGACTTAAAATAACACTAACAGTCTAGTAAAATCCTGTATCAGAAGTGGGTGTCAAAATGTACATTCTGACCTTTACTTTTGAAAGTGAGAGGTCAGCTGACCCCTCTGACCTCCCAGCTCCACTACCTATGCCCGTTGTCCTTGTCATGAGCTCTCAGCACCACATAATTCCATGGGAAACTGCATGATGTCATTTTGGTCTCAGCACTGCCTCACTGGCCCCCATTCAGATGGCACCCTTAGTCTGGTCACCCACCATCCCCGGGATTTAACTCATATCCCCCCCACAACATACTCCTTGTGCTGTGGCCAAAGGGGCTTCCCCATGCCCTTCCAAGGCAGAATCCAGGTGGGGGGGTCAGATAGTGGTAGCAGGGATGCAAGGAGCTAGCCTTCATCATGCCCGGTGAGGTATTTTTCTACTGGTTTTCCTCCCCTGATGTGCAACGATGCTATGTCTTTGATGGAGTCTCATGCCCATTTGGTTCTCCAGACTGCCATTACACCCAGCCTTCACTATGTGTCAGCCTCACTCTGGAAGATATGAAGGGTCTGCATCAAAAGTCATATGAGGAGAGACTAAAAGACCTCAATATGTACACTCTGGATTAGAGGAGGGAGAGGTGGGATATGATAGATACCTTTAAATACCTCACGGGGGTAAATTAGGTACAGGAGGGGAGTATTTTTCAGAAAAAAATGGTCAAGAAGAAGGGGACATGCAATGAAGCTTGAGGGGGTAGATTCAGGAGAGATGTGTGGAAGTACTTCTTCACAGAAAGAGTGGTGGATTCCTGGAACAGGCTTCCAGTGGAGGTGGAGAGTAGTGGGGTTCAAGAATGCATGGAATAGGCACAAGGGAATCATAGTGGAAAGGAAGGGGGGGAGGGAGAAAGATCTGTTGATCAGGCACAGTCTGTGGTAATAGTCCAGATAGGGAGAAATTGGAAGACTGGACAGGCCAAGCAAGCCTTACCTACCGTCAGATGCTGTATTTCTATGAACCACCCACCTTGTGAGTGGAGAGCAGTCCCTTGGACCTTCAATCTTCTCAGCTGACCCCAGCAACTCGAGTTTGCTTCTTAACTCCGGTTGTCAGCATACTGAGCATAGCCCTACTGCTGCACAAAAGCATGTTGTAAAGGGCTGGGGTAGAAATAATTCGCTCTTGAGGTTCCAATGATGTCATCTCAAGTCTTCGCTCTTGAAGTCCCAATGATGTCATCTCAGTCCCTCAATGGAAACATAGCCTTGTTGTGCATGGTTACTGTGATAGGGTAGGACCCTGTCAGACCCAGAAGGACTCTACACTATCATTTTTTCCCCCCAAGTCTATTTCAACAGCACTGAAAACCCTTTGTGGTCCTTTTTCTATCCTGTGTTTTCATCTTACCTCAGTCAGGTTGGCCACCTGTAGAGGACCCCCCCCCCCAGTTTTCTCTTACTCTCCTAATCCACTATGGTTTCCATTTTCCCCTCTCCATGTCCTTTCAGGGGTACAAGAAAGGAAATGTATAAAAGACCAGTACCAAAGTAAATTAATTGATGTATAAAATGCCATTTGTCTAGTTGAAATGAGAATAACTAAAATACCAGCCAATAGGAAGCAGCTGTGTGGACAAGGCTGCTGCAGAAGCTTTTATTTATTAAAAATTGTTAAAAAGGCTTGAAATGAATGAAAAGGTAGGAAGTTCTGGCATTTATAGTACCTAAAGTATTTTATTGTCTGTTCTTGGGATGAATGTTTGAGTAGCTGTTCAAGTAGCTGTATCTGTAATACAAACTGTGATGTCATACTAATTGTGATACCACACAGATCTGTAGCTCAGAGGAGACTGGCCTGAAGAGGGAGAGGACATGCTGCCTTCATGTTCTGAATTGTTTTCTAATTTTGTTGTTGTTGTTGTTTTCTGTAAAGATAAAACCACACTGTTAGTGGGTTGCTTCATGTAAAGGTCTGTCTGTCACTCACTGCCTCTTACAGTTATCCATGTATTATTCAATATATGCTCCACAACTCTTTACTCTGCAGTAATACCCATTAGAGAAATTGGACACCAACACTGTAGGCATTGCAGAGCAAAACATAATTGAATTACTAATCCCCAAGTGTGAAGAACAAGCTGGTTCTCACATTAAGTAGATAAACTGACGACATAAAAGCACGAGAGCAAAGCTTGAGTGGGCTGTGATGGCTGTTTACCTCCTAGGTGTGAGAATTAAGCTTGTTCTTCAGACTATTTTTTTTATAATATAAACTAAACATAATTTTTAAACATGAATGTTTGCCTTACCAGACTAAGCTGATCAGGCTGTTCAAAGAAGTATGAGATAGTGCGGTACAGTCCAGCCATACTAGTGACATCCTCTCCAGGAAGAATACTGCAACTTTATCTAGATGGGTTACCAATGTCGAACCTCACCTCTCCAAGACTGTGGCTTAAGCGCGAGCTGTCTCTGAGTAACACTCACAGCTGTGCTTGTGATTGCTATGATGATTGTGCTAACATTGAGAACAACATTATAGAAGCACTTGTAACCCCCGGACCCCTGCCTTTTTGCAAACGACAGGTGATATGCTGTTGAAGCTGACAGCAGTACCAGGTGGGGACTGGGTTCGGGCAGGACTAGGTTACTCGGCACAAGGGGCCTAGGTTTGGCTACTCTGCACAGGGGCACCCAAGTAAATCCGAACACAGGAAGCAATAACTGTAATGTCCATTACCAGGAATGGGATTCCAAAGTGTGGCTTTTATTCACATCCAAACTGAACAAACAAAGCATAGACGGACCCCCATGGGGGTACATTCCTGGTAATGCAGATAAGAGTAACAGAACAATTCTTCAACACTTCAGCCCTCAGGCTCTGAACCCACCAGGCACACAGCCCGGACTTGTACGCTGTTTTGGGTACACAGCCCAACTTGTACACTATTTGGGTTTTTCCTGGCCCGGCTCCCCTGCCGGCCACTCGATACCTGTCCATATGGCAGTGGACACATTTTCCTGGTGGCTCCCCAAACCACCTTAGAGTCTTTGACTCCTTAAAGGAAATTTCCTTTCAGTCCCACGTCTGGGTACTTCCTTCAACACTGGCCAAGTGCCTGAGGCAAAGTAAAGTGCCACAGAGCAAATCCGTAGAGGTGGACCTGGTTACTAAAGATGGGGGGTCTCCCACCTCCAGCTTCCACAATCCATACCCGCCCATTTCTCTGGACATTAAACAACTCTTTTTGAAAGCTTGGCAATATAGATTAAAGGGTAAATGTATAGCACATTTTCTCAACATGTCTTGACTTTCCCCTTGTACTAAACTCGAACATACTTAAACATCTCTTCCTGAAAAGCTTGGCAGTGTAGATTAAAAGGTAAATGTATAGCACATTTCCTCTACATGTCTTGGCTTTCCCCTTGTGCTGGACTTGAACATACTTTTACTTTGGCTAAGCCTATTCCTCTACGCCTCCCACTAATTCAGCAGTCCAATCCCCACTTTAACACAGTTCAGGTGAAACATAGGCCCTTTGACAAGAGCAGAACTCACCCTTTGGTTGCAAGTGCCCCACAGGCGAATCTTGACAGCTTCTGGTGCCAAAATACATTTCAGAAAAATAAGGCAGCTTCTTTCCTAGCCAGAACCAGGAGGTTGCCCCTGGAATAACAGGCAAATCTTCCACCCCCATCCCCTCAGGGATGGGGCACAGAGACCAGTAACAGCGGTCTCCACCACTTCAAGAACAGCTTACTGTGTTGCTCTTTAGGTGGAAACACACACCTTTCCCTAGAAGTAGCTCTATGTCAGAGCTTAGGCTCCAAGAGCCTGTGCACAGACTGCTGTGCTCCTCTCTTCAAGACTGCTCACACACAACTGCTGCAGCTCACTGTTCAAAAACTCCCAACATTCTAACCTAACTCCCATCTGCAGATTCCAATGTGGCTCATGCAGCTGCGATAGTTCTATGGTGATGTCATCCCTCAGTCTCAGCTGAGACTGAGAACAGAGTGAGACAGTGTGAAATCCATTTAACTGGAGTTTCACAAGCTGCCTTCCCTGCCTACCACTAGGTCTTACTGGGATTCTAGTAACCCCGGGTAACAGGGGGATTACACACTGACAACAAGATGCTTGGCATATAGTATATAATGCTATTTACTGTACAGATCCCTCTGTTCATTAACATGTGTTTTCCACTCAACCTTTAACAAATATCACTTGACACTTAATATGCTAAATCACTGCAAGCATTCCTTGAATTTCACAAGCATACAGTAGTACTGCACCCCCCCAAGTCCTTCAAGTAATTTGAGAAAAATAAACAAAACACCCTTCAGTGGCTATCGCACCCTTGCAGAAAATACCAGGGTCCTGATATTCACTAATGCACAAAGCAGAGCGTAAAGGCTTGTGCTGCGTTTTGCAATTGTCCAGGGGTCTGAAGGTGCTATATTCAGTCAGGTAGGACACAGGTACTATCTGACTGAATATAGGACCATGTTGGCACAGCGCTAAGTCAAGTAGCACTGCCCAGTTACGGTTCCCAAAGTGGGCCTCAAGAGTGGATAGCGCCTGAGCACTATCTGCAATATTCAGAGGGACCCGTGTAAATGAGTCCATTGGGTATGCAAGGCACTAGGGGCCATTTGCATGCCCATTATGGCCCCATTTGTATGGGTAGCAGAAGCAGGTTAGCACCGCACCTGCTCCGCTTCCCTGGTCCAAGACAGGAAGCTATATCTGATACTAGTGGTACCCCTTCCCCTCAATTACTTGGTGTTAGTGGTTCTCCCTTTCTCTGATTGCCAGCTCACATCCAAAGAGAACTTGCCCTGGTGCTAGTGGTCCCCCTTCCTTCTGATCATCAGTCCGTATCTAAAAATAAGTGTCCCTGGTGCTAGTGGTCCCGTCTTCAATTGCTAGCCCATGATAAAAAGTAATCCTCCCTCTGAGCACCGGCCTGTATCCCAAAAGAACATTCCCTGGTGCTAGTGCCCCCCCTCTGATCACCAGCCCATATCTAAACATAAACATCCCTGGTGCTAGTTGTCCCCCCACTCTAATCATCAGCCCGTATCCAAAATGAACTTTCCCTGGTGCTAATGGTCCCCACCTCCCTCTAATCGCCAGCCCGTAATACAACTTACAACCCTTTCTGGTGTCCAGTGGTTTTCCCCATCACCAATCCACAGTACCACTGCTCACAATGTCCATATCCCTGGTGTCTAACAGCCCCCCCATGGCACCAAGCACCCCCCAACCCCAGTCACCTTACCAGTATCCTCGGTGCCACATATGTATATGGTGACTGGTGCAGCCCTCCTCACACCTCCTCAGCCAGCTGCTGTATGTATGGGCAGGGAGTGCGCTTCTTATTTATAGGACAGTGTAATATGCCCTGTCCTATAAATAAGGGGTGCACTCCCTGCGTAGACATATGGTGGCGAGCCGAGGAGGTGTGAGAAAGGCTGTGCTGGTCGCCGTATGCACCCGTGGCACTGAGGATACTGGTAATATGACTGGGAGGTCGGTGCTCGGTGCCATGTGGGGGCCACTAGACACCAGGGATTTGGATATTGTAAGTGGCAGTACCATGGATTGGTTCTCAGGGGGAACCACTGAATGCCAGAGAGGGTTGTAAGTTGCACTACAGGCTGGCAATTGGAGGGAGGGGGGACCACTAGCACCAAGGAAAATTATTTTTGGATACAGGTCAGTGATCAGAGGAAGGGGGGGATCACTAGCACCAGGGAGTTTTTTAATTACAGTATGGGCTGGCGATTGGAGGGAGGGGAGACTACTAGCATCAGGGTGTTTTTTAATTACAGTACAGGCTGGCAATCGGAGGGAGGGGTGGACCACTAGCATCAGGGAGTTTTTTAATTACAGTTTGGGCTGGCGATTGGAGGGAGGGGAGACCACTAGCATCAGGGTGTTTTTTAATTACAGTACAGGCTGGCGATCAGAGAAAGAGAGGGAGAGACCACTAGCAACAGGGAGGATTGTACTGGTACTATGGGCTGGGGATCAGTGGGGGGGGGTACCATGGACCACAGAGGGTGGGTGTGCTCCCCCAACGGCCAACTGGCTAGGTGGCTGCATTACCTTTGACAGCTGGTAAGGTTGTCCAGAGTAAGTCAGGGTTTTGTTTGGCGGTATCTGCGCTGTGCAAAAGGACCATGCTAAACCCTTTTGTGCAGCACAAAGCTGCTTAATATAGGGTAGCGCGGCTATTCATGGCCACGTCCCTCCCCTTGCCCACCCACATACATTATGTTTTGTGAGAGCTCTAACCCTCTTTGCCCATGCAGCAGCCTCTTTTGAATATGGGGATCCAGCGCAAACCCCAATTTGCATGGGCAAAGACCCATTAGTGCCCGTGCATACTTTTGAATATCAGGCCCCGATATTTTATTGACGTCAGTTGCTTTGATGACTCAACTGGCCAAGGTGTGCTCATAAGGATCACGTATATCAAAAACTAGAGCGATCTGCATAATAGCCCCCATGGGGATTTTTTCCAGGTCACTTGCATATGGCAGTGACAAAACCCCCACAGTCCCACGTGATGTCACATTTAGTTTTCAATCTCTATGGGTGTGCTGTGGATTCTGAACTAGAAGGGGTGGGTGCCAAGGAACGGAAGCTTTTTTATGTTGTTGTTTTTAGTTTGCAGCTGTTATGGTATTACTTGAGGCTAGTAGACTATCATTATAGATCTATACATAGATCAAATCTGTGTTTTGTAAATATTGGCTGGGATGTTCAGAAATGCGCCAAAGGTAGGCGCAAGAGTGGTGCAGCGCAAGTTCACTGCACCATGGCGCACCAAGCATGATATTCAAAGGTTGCGCATGACAGCAAGTGCCAGCGCAACACGGCTGAATATTGCAGGGATGCGCCATAGTGCAATCAGGGCTGCTCCAGGGAGCAAGCCAAACAAGCACAATAGCACAACCAGGGCTGTGCCAGGGAACAAGCCAACAAGTGCAATAGCGCAACCAGGGATGCGCAAGGGGCAGAGGTGCATGTGCCAGGACACAGATGGAGCAAGCCACTGGGGTGGGAAGTCCCGCCACCCAGGGTGCAGAGGGTTCCAGGAGTGAGGCATGGCAAGCACACGATGGAACACCACCCAGTGTACATGGGGAAGCAGCAGGCCCCCACCTACGCACACCGCAGTGGTGCACAGAGGCAGGGTGGCACCAATGGCCACTGGTAAACAGCCACCGGCAACCCCCACAGGAAGGCATGAGTCACACCACCTGGACCACAGCCGGCAACACACAGGCAAATAGCACACAATGCACATGCCACACATCCCAAACAGAGAGCCCATGGCCGCCCCAGGGCACAGCCACCAACCAATGGGTGTACACCACCAGGCACAACCCCCTGGCCACCCCAGGCATACCACACAGCCACCATGCACACCACTGCAGCATGGCTCCACACACCAGCCGCAAAGCAGACATGGACACAGATGGCTAACCATAGAAAAGTGTATTACAACAGTTACAAAACAATTATATACAAATGTACAAGTAACAGGGAACAGGGAACAATGAATGGGGAGGCCACATACGAAATGGGAGGCCAGGGAAGGGAGGCAGGGGGACAGGGGTCAGGGCTATACAAGGGGACAAGGGGAGGAACAGATAAGGGTAACTGTTGCAGGCCAACGGGCCCTACAGGTGGCCTCACCCCACCAGTGCCTGACGCTGTTGTCTGCGCTGACGCCTGCGCAGCATCTTTTGCAGCAGCTGTGCCACCTGCAGCGTGGCAGTGGTGACCTGACGGATCTGTCGCAGGAACCAGGTATTCATAGCAGGGCGACGGACACCTAGGACAAAGGAGGGTACACGGTATGAGTGTGTGTCTGGAACACCATAGTCCACCCACCGTGTACAGTGGACAGCAGTGACCTGCGCCACTGGGATGGCACCCAGCCACCCACAGTGTGTGTGCCCACACGTGCTGCCAACCCGGCAGACCACAGCCATGCAGAACACTGCACACCAACACCACCCATGTGCCTCACACTACCACTGTGGCAGGCAGGTGACATGGTTAAGCAGCAGGATGGCGGTGGCACAACTGGAATCTGGTTGCACCCACAGCCCTCCTGTGGCAGCCACACACATGTGCGATAGCCACAGTATGGTGCATTGGTCACTGTGGGAAGTGCACAACTGTAATGGCCATACGCACAGGGGGCCATGGCCCACACCCACCCCCGTGCCCACCCTGCACAACATTGTAGCATGTAACAGTGCCTACCTGCACACTGCGGCGTACCCTGCACTGGTCCAGCAGCACCGCCCTTGCAGCCTGCATCCTGCGCCTGAGTGCCTGTGGTGGCCTGCCCTGGCTCACCCACAGCAACAGCCAGTCAGGCTCTCCTTCTGTCCACAGGGCCTAGGAAGGGAACATGGAGAAAGACACATCAGTACCTGGCAACACCCCATGCCACCCCCCAGCACAGCATGCTCCCCGGTTGATTAGTTCAACCTGCATCCAGTTAGGTGCCCTGGCACTACTGCGGCACAGCATGGCTATATTGCAGTCAGAAATCCAAAATGGCACCCAGTAGCGCACGAGCCACACGTGCTGGGGATGCGTGCCTCGCACGGAGATGCACTGCCATCACCAACTGCACAGCCATGGAGATGCACAATACAGACAATGCCACACTGGCATGTGCTGCAGGGCTCCCTGAGAGGCAGAGGGCAACCGTGGGGTCAAGGGTCATATGCGCACCGTGCACGACTGCTATTGGGCTGCCATTTCTGGTGCACAATAGTGACATGTGGTCACCATGGTTCATGGTCCAATGGCACCTGGGTGCCATGGGACCCATGCGCAGGAGCACCATTAGCTCCACGGTGCCAGAGCGCCGATCGGCCCTATGGCACCGTGCACCATGGCCATACAGGCGACCAAAGCGTCCACATGTCAATAGCGTCCAACGGCTGGCGACATATACGCGGTGTGCGTAACATGTGCTGGTGGCATAGGCACTGGCAGTGCATGCATGCATACTGTCGGGCCTACTGTGCACATCATATAGTTGCGCCGCGACATGAGCATGCGCAAGTCCATTGCATAATGTACAATAACGCGATATTCAGCCGGCATATGTTGATTAGCTAATCAGCCTATTCACGGTGCATCAGAGGCATTTGCATCTCATTACAGTTGCGCATCCCCTCATTTGCATGCAATGCACTATAAAGGCGCTGCAGGACTGCACAGGACATGGACCAGTATTGCATCCTTCAGAATTAAGATGTGATGCTGTGGGGGTGACAGGACAGTGGATTGTGAGTGTGGTGTGGGTAGTAGCAGTCAATGACCACATGTCTATTCCCACAGGACAAAGCATGATGGAACGTGATGAAGGTGAGGAGCGTGGGCCTGCACGGAAGCGTAGGCCCAACTTCACGAGGGCAGAGACTGATGCCCTTTTTGAGGCATACCTTGACCAGGAGCCTCTACTGAGTGGCTCGACAGGCACCCCATAGGCCAGGTCCACAGCATGGGAGGGTGTGGCCAGAGATGTGAATCAGCAGGACAGCCATCAAAGGTCTGTGCAGTAGTGCAAGAAGAAGGTCAGCACAGACCGGAGACAGATTAAGGAGAAGGTGGCAACCATCCGGGCTGCACGTGCTGCCACAGGTGGTGGACAGCCCGACGTTGCACAGCTGACGCCGCAGGAGGAGTTGGTGTTGGCTATCATGTGACACAGTGCCATCAAAGGGGTGCCTGGCGGTGAATTCCAGACAGGAGGCAGCCCATCACTGCATGGTAGGTATGGCAGCACTTGGGGCAGGAAGTAGGGGTGTGTGCCAGTGGCACTACTGCGACTGTATTCCCTCACAGCTCCAGAGCACCTGCATGGTGTGGCAGGGCTGGGGGGGTCTGCCTTGGTGGTGGTCCTGGACCCAGAGGACCATCCTTCCACATCCACCGGTGTCCAGGGGCCAGATCGCATGCAGCCCAACACCGCTGTCCATCTGGATGCCTGTGGCATGGTTGCTGATGAGGCCCTGACTGTGTTTCAGCATGACGCCAGCCATGGCATACAGTATGCTGAGACACAGATCGGGCCGGGGTCCAGGACTGATGACGAAGAGACCATCATTCTGGATAGCAGTGTTGCTGTTGAGGGGAGGCACCCATATCACTCACCCACCACGGCAGAGCAGACGGTGCCCTGGTGGAAGGTGTCCGCCCACTGGCCACTGCAGCCGGTGTTGCCATGGGCGCCAATGGTGCGGTGCCAGCTGATGGTGATGGCAGTGGTGGTGCAGCTGCACCGGTGCTGCTCAACGCACAGTGGCTGGAGGGGCAGCAGCAACAGTTGGGCGAGGTTGAAGTTGGGCCAGGAGCAGTGCCCGCCGATGGTGCACCGCTGAACGAGCAGCCCCAAGAGGGCCCCACTGTGCAGTGCTCACCTGCATGGGGGACTGGGCTGTGGGGTCGAACGCCACCCGTGGGTTGGCACAATGCCCATGCGCCCCAGGGTGCCGACTACTTGGCCGAGCACACCTGTCTGCTACGGGCCTCTGTGGAGCAACAGGTGTTGGTCGTGGCAGGGGCATGTGCACTCCATGCAGAGTTGCGCCAGGCTGCAGAGTGGCATGACAGGACTTTGAATAGCTCCTGGCTGAGAACACATGAATGTGGGAGGACACGACCACAGCCCTGGATCAGCTTACCACTGCGGTCACGGGCAGCCTAGCATCACTGTCCACCTTAGTGCGTGGCAGTCCGCCGCAGACCCCACGGAATGCATTCTCCACCCCTCAGTTATGGCGTCGAGTGACCCCCCTCTGTGTCGACGCCAGGATCCGCTATGGGCATTCTGGGCACACCTGGAGCGGGCATATTCGGGAGCTTGCAGACCCTTGCGAGGACCCCGTCGAGTTCCAGCAGTAACAACCCTAGGGGACTGTCACAGACACCCCCTGTGGCTGTCACACAGCCTGTGTTTGCTGGGTGGTCTCAGCAGGGCTGTCCACATGTTCGCAGTGGCCATGTGGCTGCACGGCAGTCCTGAACCGCCCACCTCCCTGTCCGCTATCTGCTGCCGCCCTGTGTGCACATTGGTGTGGCGTGTGCGTGTGTGTTCCAGGGACGTGGCATCCATGGTTGATGCCGCACACAGGTCATGTGCACACCCACCTGGCTGCTGGCCACTGTGGCGTGTGCATGATGATGCCAGCACAGCACCAACTGCTACTGTGCACTGGTGCTCAGCGTCTGACACATGCATAGTGCCAGCCTCTGGGTGCTGGCATGATGGTGCCTGTGTGCATGTGCATGTGTGTGTGTGGGTGTGTGTGGGTGGGGTGTGCAGTACTGTGCTATATGCTTCTGCGGGGTCCAGTCCCACACCTCTCAACACTCCCCTCCAGCAGTTCCTGTCACAGGGCCCGCCCATGCATGCCTGTATGCTGTGCCATAGTCCCCGGTACATGCATATGGACATGTTCACCTACCTGTGTGCACCATAGTGCTCCTCTGCAATTGTGTCCCAGTGCCGCTGACCCATCCTGTTCAGCCAGGGTTTCCTTCACCTGGGGGGGGGGCTGCCCACCACCACCTAGCCTGGCGGCCGCGTCATCCCCACTGCTGTTTCCCTCCTCGACCTCGACAGCTATCCCACAGTTGGTGGCCATGTTGTGTAGTATACAGCAGGCCAGGAATAGGCCATGGGCCTTTATGAGGCTGTACTGTAGGGCACCGCCAGACCAGTCCAGGCAATGGAACCATGCCTTCAGCAGCCCAAACACATGCTCGATGATGTTCTGTGTGCTGGCGTGTGCCTCATTGCAGTGCTCCTGCGCTGGGGTCAATGGGCGCCGGTATGGGGTGAGCAGCCAGGGCCGGAGTGGGTAGCCACTGTAACCAGTGTGTAGAGAAGTGTGATTAGCATGGTGGACTGCGTTGCTGTACCCCCCAGCCTTCCCGGCTGCACCCTGCAGCACCCCTATCCTAGCATCCCCCACACCGTGCCCTGTTGAGCCGGGCTGCCCATTTCCACAGCATACTCACCTACTAGGTGGCATGTGGGGATGTCCCCACTCTTGAACCTGTGGCACAGTGCTGACCAGTGCCAGATGAAGACATTGTATGCTCCACCAGGGTGTGTGACACAGACATTGATTATGTGCCCCCTGGCATCGCACACCACCTGGCAGTTGACACTGGGGTAGCCCTTTCTGTTGATGTACGCTACCCCCTCTGGGCCAGGTGGTGTGCAGATGCCAACATGGGTGCAGTCGATGGCCCCTAGCATGCTAGGCATACGTGTCACCCTGTGGAACTCCTACATGGTTGCTGTATGCTCTGCCTGTGTGCTGGGGAATTGGATGTATTCTGCAGCATGTGGCAGCAGGGTGTTGAAGAATTGTGTGAGGAGCCGTGATGCAACCAACTGGGTTATGCCTGTGGTGTCCCCTGTTGATCTCTGGAAGGTGCCCGTGGTGAGCAGTCACATGACAGCTGTGAATTTCATCTCCACTGACAGAGTGTGGCTCCATCTTGTGGGTGCATCTCCTCACTGCACAGCTCACAGAGATGCCTCAGAATTGCCCGGTTCAGGCGGTACTGGCCTGCAATCTCTATCACTGTACTGTTCGAAGGTGGTGCGGGCACAGTACCACCTGTTCCGGGTGCACCACTGATGGACCCTTCCACGCCGCTCTGCCTCCTGCCTCCTCACACCCCTCATTACTGCCTCCATCTGGAAGATAACACTGGCCATGGCCTCAGATGTCCTGCCCCCCCCGGGCGGCTGTCTCCCCAGGCACCCCCGGCTGTGTGCTGCTGAGTGTCCTCTTTTGCTGGGCACACACCTGTGTTTGGGGTTCCTAGCTGGCAGCCTGTGGGCTGTGGCCTCCGCCTCCCACCTGTCTGGGCACCTGTGCTGCCCCCTCTGTGCCAGATGTCACAGGCACACGCTCTGGATGTTGCCTCCTCGACTGTCTCACACACACACACTCACTCACACACGCAGACACAGTCACTGTGACACACCCACTCTCTCACTCTGTTCCACTCCCTGACTGCCTCTGTCTCTGTCTTGCACCCCTCCTGCTGTCCAGCCTGCCTACTCTATCTCCCTCCGTACTGCTCTCCTGTGGGGCAAGCCTCCTTCTCCTGCTTGCTCCCTCTTTTTATAGGCTCAAGTTTGCTCCACGCAATTTCCATTTGCTCCACACTTGCTCCGTTTGTCTGCTGTTGAATATCGCACTGTGCCACATATTCAAGGCTACGCCTCCATGCACTTGCGCATGCATGCATTACCATTGCGCATTAGCGCATGGTGATTTGTGCTGTGCAGTTGCTGCCACTGAATATCGCTGTCTGACACATTATCGTAGTTGCTCTGGTGCAACCCTGTTGTGCATTGCACAACTGCTTTGAATATCCCACCCGTAGTATGCAAGTGTTGAGACTGTAGATTGTGTGTTTTTTATATTTTAATCAAATTATGTGAAAGAACGTTTGTATTCCTATTGTCTTTCTTTTTTCCCAGGCGTGACTGAAAATGTTCTTTTGACCCAGTCCACTCACCTGGCAAATCAAATAAATAAAATAAATAAACATAGAACAATAAAAATCCAATGCATACAACACAGAGTATTCAACAATTTAAAACAGCAGTGCAATGAAAATGGGTTAAAATTTGACTTCATCTTTTCTTCTTCCTAATTGATGCCAGATGTCTTCCAGTTTATTTTGGAGGTGAAATTTTAAGTTTTCATTATCATTTAAGAAATTTGTGAATGTCTGAAAGTAATTATTTATCAAGAAAAAAAGATGGCCACCTCACTTTTGCATAGAAATAATACTGAGGACCTGAGGAGGATGAGAGTCGAGACAAAAATGCAAATGTACAGTACATAGCATAGGAAGCATCCAGAAAACCCAGATCAATAGTTCTGCCAATATCTTTTATAACCATAGCAGAACATTAGCTTTTTGAAATAACTTATTTTTGTTGCACTGCTGCTTTAACAAAAAAAGAGAAACATAAAGAGGAACAAATTGGCTGGCAGTGTAGCCTAGAGGTTAGAGGAATGAGGTGTGAATGAGCTTGGTACATCCTGCACACCAGACCTGAGTTTGATTCTCACAACCTCCACTTGCATGCTATGTGACTCTGAGCAAGTCACTTAACCGCCCAGTGCTCCCAGGTCACCCCTGAAAACAGGCACTTGTGCTAAGTGGGCATTACCCGGTTACTAAAGACTAAAATTAAATAAAAAAAGTTATAAATAGAGTTTCAGGTAATTTATAAGAAGAGTTTAAGATATAATATCCATAACAAATTCCTGAAAAAAAATCTACAGGTTAAGTCTGTTTTACACAGTATAACCTATACAGGTAATGATCTTTTAAAGAAAAAATATCATGTTGTCAAGAAGTCAAAGAAGGGGGTCCACATATCTTGGGGCAACAGTAGTAAATAACTGAGTAATGTATACTTTCGGTAAACGAGACTGGAAAGATTTTGCTGTGCAGTACCTGTGCTTATTGGGATCAGGGGGCTGAGTAGTAAATGTGATTGGTAAGATTTTGCTGTACGGAATCTGTGCAGATTGGGGGATCAGGAGGGTACAGGAGTAATCCCCTGGAGTAACGTGTCAGGTATCAGGCATCGAGTGAGGTGAGTGATGTCTTTATAGTTCCAGACAAACAAGCTGAATAACCAGGTGAAAATTAGCAGGCAATCTGCAGCATGTAACAGGAGTACACAGGAGCTCACAGTGTCCGCTATACAGGGCTTGCAGAGTATGGCATAAATGGTAGTTTACTCACCTGGTAAAAGTGATTGCATGAACATCAACTTACTGCATCCCCCATCCATTACCAGCTGGCTTATGTCCATCTCATACATCTCATAGGCTAAAGATGCACATGTGACCAGATGTTCGAAATCCAATCTGTCTAGACCCACCTCCTGACCACAGGACTCCAGTTCGAATCTTCCAAAGCTGTAAATTATCTAGAGAAGTACTGTGGTAGAAGTTATGTTGCTAGAAATATTAAGTAGAATTATGACAGTGGTTGTAAGTATACCCTGGACACTGCAAGAATCGTACTAGGCTGGTTTATTATCCTATTATATACAAACTAACATGTCCAGCCCATACGGCATGCTGGTAGGTAGGCAAGTCTAGAGGATATAAGTAAACATCTGTATTCCCTTATCCTGTTATACCTGTAGATGGTTTATCATCTTATGTATTATACCAGGGAAGGTCTGCGGATGCTGTAAAGTGAGTAAACTACCATATTACATCACCTTACAGCATCCCCCATCCATTACCAGCTGGGTTCTAAAAAGCAGTGTTTGCCAACTTGGGTGGGAATCAGATGACGTACCAGTTAAGATCTACAGTGGTTAACTAGTACTCTCCTAGCAAAAGCAGCCTTATTGGTGTTTTCAGTATCCAGTCTACAGTGTCTTGTAAATGTGTGTAGTGATGACCAAGTTGCGGCTGAACAAATGTCCTGTATTGAGGTGTCATTGCGTTCTGCCCACGAGGTTGCCATGGCTCTGGTGAAGTGAGCTCTGATGTCCTGTGGTGGTATCAGGCCCTGCAACTTGTAAGCCTCATTAATAGTTTGTTTAATCCAGCTTGCCAGTGTACATTGTGCTGCCACATGCCATTTTCTAGGGCCGTTTGGTACCATAAATAGTCTCTCCAATAATCTAAAGTCTTTGGTTCTTTCCAGATATATAGTAATGACTCTGTCATATCCCAGTGTTTGAATTCTCCTTCCTGTTCTTGAGAATTCTGATTATTACATGCTGGCAGTTATATGGTCTGAGCTATATGGAATGGCGTGGATACCTTCGGAGTGAAGGATGGGGCAGTACGCATAGTGACACCATCGTTATGGATTTTCAGGAAGGGGGGCTTGCGTGAGAGTGTCCTGATTTTGCCAGTCCTTCGGGCTGAGCATACTGCGACAAGGAAAAGAGTCTTAAGAGATACCCACTTGATGTCTATCAATGTCACTTGTTCAAATGGTATTGCTGCAACAGAGTCTAGAACCATGTTGTGGTTCCAGGACGCTATTGTGGGTCTGGGTTTTGTGTGGATGTTAGTCACCACCTTCAAGAACCTGATTACGTCTGGGTATGCTCCGGGGAAGTAACTGTCTATGAGGCCTGCGCCTGCACCTGCTCATATTGATGTGGCTTGCACTCTTAGCGAAGAAACTGACAGGTCTTTATCTACCCCCTGTTGTAGAAACAGTAAAACATGAGAAATAGTAAGGGGTTGGTCAGATATGTGGTTTTTCTGTGCGACACCTCTGGAAAAGTGACCAATGTCTCTTGTAAGTAGCAGTGGTGAATTGGCATCTGGACTGTAGCATTATGTCCACAACTTTCAGGTCATAGCCTTTGTTTAGCAGTCTTTGCCTCTCAGTAGCCAGGCTGTGAGATGTAGAGAGCACAGATTTAGATGTCTGATGGGTCCCTGTGTTAGCAGATCTGGGCTCAGGGGTATCGTCTAAGGAGTGTCAATTGCCATGGACACTATTGATGTGAACCAGTGTCTCCTGGGCCAGTATGGTGTCACTATTACTACTGTGGTTTTGGTCTGCCGAATTTTGTTTAGTGTGTGCTGTATTAGTGGGATTGGTGGAACACATACGCTCTTTTGAATTCCCATCTCTGAGACAGGGCGTCTATCCCCAGTGAACCCGATTCTCTGAATCTGGAAAAGAATACTGGAAGTTGTGAGTTTGTTTTGGATGCCATTAGGTCTCTTTGTAGTGGGCCCCATTGGGTGTTTAACTGGTCGAACACTTGTGGATGCAGAGACCATTCTCTGAGAGCTATTTTCTGCCTGCCAATACACCTGGATGTTTTGTTTGCCTGCCAGGTGGATGGCTGTGATGGAGGAGAGATTGGCCTGTGCCCAGTTCAGGACTCTTTCTGTTTCATTGAGTAGTCAAGTACTTGTTGTTCCCCCTTGGTTTGCAATGTAAGTCACCGTTGACCTGTTGTCTGATCTATGAGTACTCTCTTGTGACTAATTAGTTTGTGAAAGTGACGTAGGGTGTGAAAGACTGCTCTCATCTCTAGGATGTTTATCCACATTCTCGATTCTGTCATAGACTATTTGCCTTGTGCTGGCATGTGATTGAGAGTTGCCCCCCAGCCTGTTAGGCTTGTGTCTGTGTCTATTACTACTTCGTGATCTGTTTAAATTGTGACAGCCTTAAGAATGTTGGTTGGGCAGGTCCACCATAATACTGACTTCCTTATGGACTTAGGGTGACCGTCTTGGAGAGATTGTGTTGTAGTCGTTGTCCGGCCCGGATCGCTAGGGTTTGAAGTGGGCACATGTTCCAGAGTGTCCAGAGTACTAGATCTATATATGATGCCATGGACCCCAGTGCCTGTAGGATCATTCTCAGCATTGGGTTTTTACTCTTGGTCAGTGCGTGTGCTTGCTTTGTGACTTTGTCTACTCTTTTTTGTGGTGGGGTCATCAACCCTTTTACTGTGTTTATCATGGCCCCCAGATGCTCTATCGTTTGACTGGGATTTATACTGCTATTTTCCCAGTTCAGTACCCACCTGTGTGATTGTAGTACCTCTGCTACCAACTGGGTGTGTTGTTGCACTATCTGTGGGGACCTGGCTCTGATTAGCCTGTCGCTAAGGTACGGAATTATGTGTATGCCCTTCTCTCTTAGATTGGCTGCTAGGGCAGTGGACACTTTGGTGAATATCCAGACAGCCAAGGCTAGCCCAAATGGGAGTGTCTGATATTGGCAATATTGGCCTAGTATTTTTAACCAGAGAAATTTGAAGTGGGATGGTCTGATGGGAATGTGAAGGTAAGTGTCTTTCATGTCGATTGACATGAAAAAGTGCCCTCGTCTTATGGACCCTAAGGTTGATCTTAATGTTTCCATTTTGAACTTTTTGTATTGGACAAATTGATTCACATATTGAGGTCTAGTACCAGTCACATGTCCCTTGTCATTTTGGGAACAAGGAAGAAAATTAAATATATTCATTGGTTTACTTGATCTAGTGGAACTGTTATGGCTTTGTTGAGCAAAAGTTTGTGAATTATGGATTTGACTGCTTGGATTTTTGCTGGTTGGTGTGATACTGGGGACACAACAAGTCTGTTTTTGAATGCTTTCTTTTTGAATTCTATAGAGTAACCTTGTGATATAACCTCCAAGACCCATTTGTTCCCTGTTGTTTGACTCCATGCATGTGAGAATTGGAGTAATCTGGCCCCTACTGGTGGACCGTTGTGGTGGTTCGTCGGGGAGGGGCTTTGAGGATTGTTGACTGTTATTGGCCAGGAGTCAATTACTGCTTGATTTGCCTCTTGAGAGGGAGGTGCTGTATCTGCCTCTTTGTCCCCTGCCCCGTGCTCTACTTCATCCACCATTGGAGAAATAGGTGGGTTTAAAGCTGTACAATTTGTTTTGGTAGTAGTGGTTGGTTTGTCTCCTGTCCTGTTTGCCGCTGTAGGGGCGGAAACTGCCATGAAAGGATGGTAGGTATGTATTCCAGTTCAGTTTTTCCTTGCCCAGCCCTTTACCTTTGCCTTTATTTGTTACGTGTTTCTCTAACCCGTCTCTGAACACCAGATTGTCCTTGAACTGCAGCTTGTTCAACATTGTTTTGGATTTAGAGTCTGCATTCCATATCTTAAGCCATATAAGTCTCCTTTTTCTATTGGATACTGCAACAAGTCTTGCCAACATCTTCAGCACATCAACGGATGCGTCCACTGCATATTTGGCCGCTTGGATGATGTATTCTGCCAAGTCTGCCTGTTTAGACTTCGGGCCCAGGGAGGCCACCAATTCCTCCAGCCTTGTCATGAGGGCCCTGGATGTGTATGCAGCTGCGGTAGTCAGCCTGCATGCCAGTCCTGTTATCTCAAAGCTCTTCTTTATGAACTCCTCAATTTTCTTATCCGTTGGGTCTTTCAGTGGGGTGGTGGTTTTGGAGGGTAGTACTGTTTTCTTGCATAGAGCTGTAACGTGGTAGTCTACTATCGGTGGGGTGCACCAAACCTTGTTTATGTCCTCCTGTATTGGGTAAAACCTGTTGAATGTATGCCTTTCTGAAATTTTGGCTGAGTCCAATGCTTCCCATTCTTTGGTGACCACTTTTGTTAGGGATTCACAACTAGGAAAATACTCATCTTTCTTTTGCTTAGGCTGAAGGAGTGGGTTTCATTTTGATTGCTGTTGAGGTTCTTGTACTTCAAACTCCACTGTCTCTTTAACGGCCCTCACCAGTTCTAGTAGTGTTTCAATGGCCGTGAGTTTCTTTGTTAGTGTGAGTTCTCCCTCTTCCTCACCCTGAGTCTCCTCATCTCCTGAGTTATCATTTGATATGTTGTCTGGGAAGGAATGCCATCTCTAAAGTGACAACTTTACAGTGATGTGGTCGATACCAACAACATCGACACATCACTGTAAAGTCTGCTCTGGACCTTGGCACCCTTTCTGGAGGTCCTGCACCCCCTCCCCAAATCAGCTCCATCTCAGAGTTGATAATAGTAAGTTAGTGGGGTGCGGGGGGCACAGAAAAACAACTTTGTCCACACGTCGCCATGCTGACTGCAATTGCTGTCGATACAGTGGTGTTAGGGAAATGTTGCGTCGACAAGGAATTGTCAGTGTGGTGTCATGGATCCGTCTGGGACAGTGCTGTTGGGTTAATCCTTCTTGCTCTTTCCATTTTTGGGATTGGTTGGGTGTTTGTCTGCATCTTTAGTTCTGGTGTCTTTGTATACATATATTTTTGGAAAAATGTTTATGTCCATTTTCTTACCTCATTTATTTGTAGCTGTGGGAGCTAGGCAAGGTGCTTGTAACCTCTGTGATGCACATTAAGGAACTGGACTCCTATGGTCAGGAGGTGGATCTAGGCAGATCGGATTTCAAACATCTGGTCACATGTGCATCATTAGCCTATGAGATGTCTGAGATGGACATAACCCAGCTGGTAATGGATGGGGGATGCTGTAAGGTGATGCAATATGCGATGGGATTTTTAACATTACTGGCATAGCTTTTGGCTTTTGAAAAGGCATATCTGTCCATTATAAGAGAGTGTCCACTATAAGTGTATCTGTTATAAGTGGGTTCCACTGTAAATAGGTGGTGAAAACCAGTTAAACACTAAATGCTACATAAATAGAAAAGTTTTTGGACCCCATTTGAACTCCTCCACCAAGGGGGACTCCCTCAAAGTCCTGGGCAGGGGATTCCAGAGGACCTACTACTACTTCAAAAACCCAGTCCCTGGAAGATTTTAATCTCACCCTTCCTCAGTGGAGCAGAGAGGACGCACAGTTATGTGAAGCTGCAGGAGCTCGAACAGCTCTAACTTCAGAAGAAAGAGAACTAGGATTCATCATAAGTGACTCCCTTAAACAGTCTGGCCAATGCAGCAAGGCCTACAGTAAGGTGTACAAGTTACTGGGGTGCATCAGGAGGGGTATTGACAGCAGAAGAAAGGAGGTATTACTATCTCTCTATAGATCAGTGGTGAGGCCATACCTGGAGTATGTTGCCCAGTTCTGGAGTCCTCACCCAAGGAATGAGAAGGACAATCTGGAGATGGTGCTGTGGAAGGTAACCAAAATGATTCAGGGACAGCAGGGCAGAGTTTTGGAGGATTGGCTTAAAGCACTGAACATGTATTTGCTAGGGGCCAGACGGAATAGAGGAGATATTATAAAGACCTTCAAGTTCTTGAAAGGAATGAACAAGGTGAACTGCAAGGAACTATTCAGCAGGATTAGTGGGATCCAGAACATGGGGACGTGAGTGGAAATTGGCTATCAGGAGGGACTTGAGAACGTTTTATTTTACAGAGAAGGTGGCTGAGCTGTGGAACAGTCTGCCAGCTAATGTAGTGTGCACCAAAATCATTCATGGTTTCAGGAATGGCTGGTATAGAGTGAAGGGCTTAGTAGTTACCCAGGATGGTAACAGTAAAACAGGGAGCATGGCTTGGATCATGTGCACTAAAACCCTATATGGATAAAAGGTCTTGGAGTGTGAGAGGGTGTTACAGGCAAACTGGATGGACCAATGTTTTTTTTCTGCTGTCATTGTCTATGTTTCCATGTTCACTAACAGCTTTAAAGTTTATCCCTTTTTTAATAAGTATGGCCAACCCTCTCTTTTTAATATTGCAAGAATTATGAAATACCTGTCCCACCCATGACCTTTGTAATTTTTTGGCTTTAGAAGGGATCAGATGGGTTTCTTGAAGGAGCATAATATCAAATCTCATTCTACACTATTATAGATGGGAGAGACTTTTCCTTTCTTTTAATAAGCAAACCCAACCCTTTCACATTCCGCATAGCGAAGGACATTGAATTACTCATAAGTGACAGCAGACTCCGAAACTTAACTGGGGCACTTTGAAGCAAACCCCAGAACTATTAACCTTAAAGCATTTATATCAACCTTCCCTTCATAAAAAAAACATTATATAAGACATGACCAATCCCTTCAGTATGAATAACAAGTACTGTAAAACTATCAGTAACATAACTATTAATAATAACTCTTTTTGCAAACAAAATTAAGATGAATAGCTGTTCTGGAAACATGAAATTAGCTGTAAAGTGTGGGAGGGATTCCTCTTTAAGAGTGGGACCATATTCAAGCTCAAAGCGCATTAGAAACATTCAGTAAAATATTAGGTAATGTATATCTGCTGAAGCAGAAGGAGAAAAAAATTTAAAACATCAGCTGACATATAAAGTTATACAAGCCTTTCCCAGACTTAGAGGGGAACAGTCAGCACTAAGAACCCCACACCCAAGTGTGGGTCTGGTCCCAATTTACACTTTTGTGTTCAAAAACATTTTTTTTTACTTAGTGTTTTTTGCAGCATACTATATTGTATCTGACTAATCCTGCTAACTCCCAAGCTGGCATGTGCTGTAACCTGAAATCCTCAAATCCCCTGCAGTCGATGGTGGAGCTGGGCTGCAGCCGTGGGAGATTCAATGGCCTGCAGTACATGTCAGAGATTTGATAAGCTCCGATGAGCTATTTGCCAGTCCTTCTGTTCTCCTAGGGCTAAGCACAGTCCTCTGTGACTGTGCTTAGTGCTGGGAAGACAGCAGGACCAGCAAACAAAAGATATGGGGCAGGATTTTTGGACAAGCCCTGCACCAGGGGACTTTGTAATTGGCGTTGCATCGAATTCCTTTGCTGCAACTGCGCCTGAATTTCCAATCTCGGGTACAGTTGCGACAGTTTCCATGATTTACGGCAGGTTGAGCCACATGTCCAGCGCAAGTCCTGTAACTTTGGCTCCTAGGAGTGGCACAGGCTAGGCCGCTAATCTGTGGTCTACGGTCCTGCATCCTGCACACCGGATGTAAAATCCTGACTGTTGACAGATGCTTTATGTGAGCCCCTTGTGCCCCATGTTCGGTGCACCGGGGGCTTGCAACATTCTTTATGTTTCGAAAATCTGGCCCCAGGACTTATAAAAACTGTAACATTCTTTAGGCTGAAACACGTTGAATCTTTCAAAGCTGCAGCTGAGCTCAGAGGTCAGCTTCAGGGATTCTGGGATTCCTAGTTACAGCAAATGTTAGACTGGCAGTCAGCAGGATCAGCTAGATACAATCTGATATACTGCAATAAATAGCAAAAAAAGCGTTGTTTTTCAGACAAACTGCAAATTGGGGCCAACCCTACACTTGGATGTGGGGTTCTTAGTACTGATGTTTCCCCTTTAAGAGTGAGTGCAGATGCAGAAAACCATTCGCATTGGGGTGCTGATGATGAAGACAGTGCAGATTATGCAGTGGTGGCTGGCTGGCACAATGGAGGGATGGTTAAAAGTGGTTTCTGGTCAACTGAATTGCTCTTCAAATTAACAGACCGTTTAATGTTTTTCTAAAAATCAACTTTAAGAAAACCTGAGTTCTGTAAACCCTTTCGAATAGGCACTTATTTAAATGGTTTCTATGCACTAGGCAATCGGCACAGTGGTAGTGCTACCACTTCCGAAGCAGGAGAGCTGGGTTCAGGAAAAAGACCAGAGTGTTGGAGGGACAGCCGGGGAGGAGATTCAAGCATCTGGACTGCTCACCTCCTCGGGGGTGGGAGAGTGAAGGTGCCCAACAATAGTCTGACACCTGGCGGTGGCCACAAGTCAGTGTACCTGGCAGCCTCAGTAGGATGTGGTGGATGTTGGGGTATCATGAATGGGAGCGTGCATGACGCACCATGGATGTCATTGCTCGTCCGCACCTCCAGGGATTCACAACCGCTAATGGGAAAACCAACGACTGTGCGCCATGACACCCGAGCTCCCTGTTGCCCCTTCGGCTCTTGACAGCAGGAGTGACCCGCCAGACCACTATGGTGATCTTGGTCTCTCTCCTTATCTCCCTGGTGGAATCCCGCTGTTGGGGTAAGCCATGTTCAGAAGGACCACACAGGTTAGCCCTGCAGTAGGGCTTCAGGGGAAAGGGCAGATATGGAGTAAATCCCTACCAGTTGTCCGGTGAATAAAACAAAGTTAAATACATGAATAAACGGTCCCTCTTCTGTGCCAACATGATTTGTATCCTGGTCCTCCTGGTTGCCCTGACTGATTCATTTGTGCGCAGGGATTTGTCATGACCCTTTCCGCATTCCACTGTCTAACCTGTTATGGCCTTACTTTATTTTGTTGAAAATGAGGCTCTTCTTCTATTAATTTTCCTCACAGCATTCCGCTCCTGTACTGAACCGCTTCTCTGCTGCTACCTGCCTTGCTGGACATCTCCCCATTCACTACTGCCCTGCATAGACCCCAGTATGCTGTTATCCCTGTTTATTCTTCACTCTAACCCCTGCTGATTGGTTAGTAAGAGATTACCTCCTTATAAGTCACTGGTTCAGCACCTGGGATTGCATATTACCTTCTCTCTGGAACTCTCACAATACAGTAGGTCACTCACATCTCAGATTTTGAACTGCGTCAATTTTCCCCAGGTTATAAAACACTTTAGTAAGTATTTAAACCTTCCTAAATAACCCCGACTCTCAACTTTTCTCCTATCCATTCCCAATAGACTGGGACCATTTCAACACCCAGTCAAAAAGGCTGCAAACTAGTGACCATTCCAAAACCACACTAAGTAAAATCTGACTTAAAAAGTCTATTTTAAAATACACAGAACACCTTAAATGCCTTAATCCCCTCACAAATTATCTACTACCTTACCACAGTAACAACAAAGTCCTCTCTAATGCTTACTGGTATTCTAAATCTTAAACCCCACCTCTGGGTGGGCCCCAGAGCCTTACATCCATGGGTGGTGGTGATAGTCACTGCCCTGGGATGGAAGCACCTCCTGGGAGGGGGGGGGGTCGGCTTGTGTACAGGTTGAGCAGACTGCCTGAGCATTTATTTATTTTTTCTAACTCTATGCGCCTACTGCTCCACCTTCTCTCTCTGGTGACCTCCTGTCCAATGTCTTCTACCTCCTTGCATGACTCGGATTGCCCCTACAGATCCTCTCCAGCACTGGGCATCCCCCAGGTCTACCCTCCAGGGAAGGGTAGCTCTTTCTTTAGTATGGAGCCACCAGGCTGGAGAAGTGGGACCAGCAGAGGGGGCCGACCCCGACATCAGGAGTATGGACAGAGGAAGGAGGCACCATCGCCTATCTGCGAAGGGAGGGGTTTTAACATGCTTAGGAGTCCCCCCTGTGGAACCTGGCTTGACATGGCAATGTACTGCCGTGGCCTCACCCCTAGGTACTGCGTCGCACCGCTGCTGTTGGCTACCCCAGCCACTGCCAGAGGTCACTCCTCAAGCGAGTGTTGTGCTCTAACCCTCCCCGGGAAGCAAGAGCTGTCCTCTGATGATCCGGGCTCGCTCCTGAACCCGGGTCACCGGCACGGCATGAGGTGTGGTGTCCAGTGCCTCAACCCTCAGCGCCACCGGGCTGACCCAAGAATTTAGATCTCCCGATTCCTCCTCCTGACTTCTGAGCTGCCCAGCTGCTGGCTTGCAGTCATATTAAGCCTCTCTGTGTCTCTAAAGCATATGTGTTTTAGTACTGCCTCCACCTCCCTTCTGGAACAAAGTAACTCCCTCCCCCACTGCCACAGTGGCTCACTACCCTGGTGGCTGCTTATTTTTATTTTCCCCTTGAGTCATTGCTGCCATCTGGCAGCAAGCATATTCATTTACTTAATATTGCCCCTCTGGACTCCTCAATATCACTGCAGGTGCAGTACTTTCCTTGGTCACTTTGGGTTGCAGTGTGTATGAAAGGCACTATATAAGGCCAAATCCTATTCTACGGACCCTGGCACTACCAGTTTCTAACTCTTTGCTTCGTAAAGCACTTTGGGATGCAGTGTGTTTAAAAAGCACTACATAAATCCAGATTATGCTCTATTCTACAGTCCCTACAGTACTCAATTCACTGCTTTGTACAGCACTTTGGGATGCAGTGTGTATGAAAGGCACTATGTAAAGCCAGATTCTACTCTATGAACCCTGGCACTACCAGTATCTATCTCAATGCTCTGTAAAACACTTTGGGATACAGTGTGTGTAAAAGGCACTATCTAAATCTTAATTATGTTCTATTCTATTTGGTAACCAGGCAGGTGCACTGGGCTGAGAGTTCACCCATTTTCAGGCACCCCCCATGAATCATAAGGCAGGGCATTGTTACATACATGAATTGTGCAACAGTTACAATAGAGGTCTGTAGAGATTCAGTTCAAAAATGGTATACAATGCAAGATCAGAGGGTTAAGTTACCAGCGTCTAACTCCTTACTCTGTAAAACACATGAGGATACTGTGGGCTCAGTTTTCAAAGTGTGGTGCAGGGCATGTTCCAAGCCATGTGCCACAGCACTTAGGTTCTGGTGGTGTGCTGAACCCCTTTGTCGCAACTGCGCCTGATTCTCGAATCTCGGGCACAATTGCGACAGTTTCCACGTTTTATGACAGCTTGCACCAAATAACTGGAGCAAGCTCTATAAAAACAGCCCCTGGTAATGCTGCAAGCTAGACTAGAAAAAGTCGCTCTAACTTGTGACGCCCGGCACACGGAATGAGACTCCCAGTCGCCAGCCAGGTGACTGCCACAAGCTCCGTGCACTATGTCTTCAGCACACCCAGGGCTTGCAGCAATAGGGGACTTAGCAAACTGTGCCCCATGTGTATAAAAGGCCTTATATAAATCCAAATTCAGGTTTATTCTACTCTCTGTACTTTATTTGGTAAGCAGGCAGGTGCACTGGGACAAGAGCTCGACCGTTTTCAGGCACAAGTTGAGCCGCAAGGCAGGAGGCATTGTTACAGATGATGTACAGACATAAAGTGTGAAAAACGTTACAGTGGTGGTAACATAGGTAGGTAAGAGATTCAGTTCAAGAATGGTAAACAACGCAAGATCACATGGTATGGGTACGAGTCCCTTACTCTATAAAGTACTTTGGGATACAGTGTCTGTGTATAAACCCAAATTCTTCTCAACAGTTCCTACACTACCAATAGCTAACTTGATGCTTTGTAAAGAGCTTTGGCATACAATATGTATGAAAGGTGGTATATATATATATATTGTACTGTAAATCCAGACTGTATTCTGTTCTTGTGCTGTGGTGACCAAAACATTCTACCTGACACACTTGAAAGCCTGATCTGGGTTTGCCACATCTGTAGTTTCATGAGTAGTCTAAACAAGCATTTGTCAATGCCGAATGTTTGCTTGCTTGTATTTGCTGGGCAGTTGTTTGGCAGTATCCAATTTAAACATTGCAGTGCCAACAAAAATACTAGTCTCGCCCACAGCCAGATTACACTGTTGTCCAGGCAGTAAGATGAAGAGGCTGAGGTCATTTACTTTTAGCACTTAAAAGGGCCTTTTTTTATTTCTGTTTCTACAAGAAGAAAAACTTAATCCAGTTTTTTATTACTGCTGTGTTCTGCTTTTGCCACCAGACATACACAGCATGGGGTCCATCCATGTCCTAATGGCTAGCTAGCTTCCGGTGCAGAACCCAGGTCAGATGACACTGTCTACAAGGCAGCAAGAGTAGGCTGGGGTAATTTACCCGTAGCCATTAAAAGGACTTTTTAAGCTAGCCACCAGTGCTGTTCCCCAGTCAGACAACACTGTAGTGTCTGCAGGCAACTACATGCTGCATAGAAATATAGAAACTGATGGCAGATAAGGGCCACTGGGCCCACCTAGTCTGCCCTTTTTTATTTTCTTCATTTCCGCTGCAGACCATACTTGATCTACGGTGCTGTCTCTCCCCCCTACACACCTTACTTCAATGATTCTCTTGTGCTTATCCCAAACATTTGTTAACCCCACCACTGTTTTTGCCTTCACTGCCTCTGCTGGAAGGCTGCAGAGGTGGATGAATTTTATTTGTGCCCCCCCCCAATCAAATAACACTGTGTCTGCAGCAATCAGAGACTAGAGGCTGAAGCCAGATGTACATTTATGTTATCACTTAAAAAGGACTTTTTTGTGTAGCAGGACTATCACACAGGTTGATAGTGATGAATTTGTGCAGTTGTGCCACCGTTATCTTCAGTCAGATAGATAATACACTGTGTCTGCAGGCCAGGCAGTGTAGGAGCACAACAAGATGGCAGGTTGCTGACATAATTTAGAAGAAATGCAAAATCACACACGCCCCTACGATGCAAAGCATCATGGGCTGCATATGCAAATCACCACAGAATATTATGCTGGTTCAACTTTAAGCAGAAATGCATGGTGCTGAAAGGCCTCTCACACAGTTTGCAAAGGGTGCCAACAGAAGACACAGACACGTGTTTCGTCCTACAAGAACTCATCAGTATGCCTAGTCTGTTTGACACTCTAGTGGAATGAACCAGCTACCCTAAGATGGTCTAGCTGGCTTATGTTGTAACATAGAAACATAGAAACATAGAAGTTGATGGCAAATAAGGACCGCAAGGCCCATCCAGTCTGCCCATTTCTTTTTCTACCTTATAAATGTGCCATCGGCCTCTGCTCTGTCAGTGGCCTATCTATTCATAGTCATTTGTATTGCTCCCTTATGCCTATCCCATCCCTGTTTGAAGCCCTGCACTGTATTCATAGCCACCACTTCTTGTGGTAAGCCATTCCATGCATCCACCACCCTTTCTGTGAAAAGAATTTCACATTCCCCTTAATCGCCCCCTCTAATCTCATGCTGTGTCCTCTTGTCCTGCTATTTTCTTATATTTAAACATGTTAGACTCTTTCACCTTGTTAATGCCCTTAAGGTTTGAATGCCCCAATCATATCACCTCTCTCCCTCCTTTGCCTCAAGGGTATAATATTGA
Source organism: Neoceratodus forsteri (assembly GCA_016271365.2). Classification (NCBI taxonomy): domain Eukaryota; kingdom Metazoa; phylum Chordata; order Ceratodontiformes; family Ceratodontidae; genus Neoceratodus; species Neoceratodus forsteri. The sequence goes on along the minus strand of JADMNL010000030.1, from coordinate 46,086,635 downwards.
GCTCTGTTAATCTGTCCTCTATGTCTTCTGATGCAGTCCCTGCACCATTTTGGTTGCCCTTCTCTGACTGCCTCAATTTGATTAATGTCCTTGTGGAGGTGTGGCCTCCAATACTGCACGCAGTACTCCAGGTGGGGCCTAACCAGTGTCTTGTAAAGAGGGATTATTACCTCCCTCTTACTACTTGTGATACCCCTACTAATACACCCTAACACCCCCCTAGCCTTACCTACTGCTTTAGAGGTCTGCTTGGATGATTTCAGGTCATCAGTGATGATGATGCCCAAGTCTCTTTCTTCCTTCGTGACTGCTAGCAACTCCCCTCCCAGCCTATAGGTGGCTTCAGGGTTTCTCTTCCCTATGTGCATGATTTTGCACTTCTTTGCATTAAATCCGAGTTGCAACTCTTCTGACCATTTTGCTAGTTTATCCAGATCTCTTCTCATTCTGCCCACCCCATCTGGATCATCTACTCTGTTGCAGATCTTGGTGTCATCTGCAAACAGACAAGCCTTACCCTCTAGTCCATCTACAAGGTCACTAATGAAGATGTTGAAGAGGACTGGCCCCAGGACTGATCCCTGAGGTACCCCACTTGTGACTTGCATCTCTTCTGACTGTATACCATTTACCACCACTCTCTGTTTTCTGCCCATCAACCAGTTTGCCACCCAGTTGACCAACTTCTGACCCACCCCAAGCCTACCCAGCTTATTTATCAATCTTCTTGTGGTGAACCCAATTAAAACAAAAACAATTTAAAAGGCAAAGAACCTCTTTGTGCAACATAAGTGTTAGCCCTTATTCTCTCACCCCTGAACCATAACCCAAAGGGCACATGCTCCCCCACCTTTGCCCTGCCCCACACCCTGACAATATTCTCTGTCCACCAACGCCTCACCAGAGTTCCACCTCCACTGCCTATTCCAGGTTCCTGGGATCCTCAATCTACTAGGACTGGCTCAGCGGGAAACTAACTGAACTGATCCCCAGTCCCAATGGCCACATCCCAGCCTGCTACACTTTCCCTGGCAGCTGCTTTCTGAAAGACTTCCAACCACCGCAGCAGTCTCTGCCCAGCAAAACAGGGCTGGACTGGGCCATTGGCACTGAACAGCAGGTCAGGGGACTCCGAGAGCTGGAACACAACATTGGCAGAACATTTCAGGCCACAGATTGGGGATCACGGAGCACTTTCATTCATAAGCCTGGGGCCAGCTGTGGAGGTGGGTGGGTAGTGCCTGTCACCCACTGTGGGACCTGAAAATCAGACTGACATGGTGGGGGGGCGGTGTGTTATTACTTTTTTTTCTTGTAGGAGAACGCAAACGGCAGCCAGCTGTGGAGGCAGACAGGTTGTGCTGGTTGTCCACTGTGGGAGCTGGGGAAAAAATGAGGGGAAGGGGTGCCTGGGATCAGGTACTACTTAGAGAGGTGGGGGGGTATGTAGTGCGGTGTCCTATTAAAGGGGCTGGTGGTTTGCATTAGCAGGCTACAGGCAGAGGAGACTAGCAGAGAAGCAGGAGTGGGAAGGAGGACAGCAAGTCACGGACAAGCTGTTCAGGGAAACTAGTACCAGCACTGCCAGTGTTAATAAACTGTGTGTGGGGGTGGTATGGGTGAGAAGTATGTCAAGTGTTGTGGTAGTCTGCGGTGAGATAGCTGCCAAGGGAAGACACTTGTTTGGGAGTCGTATACTGCAGGGCTGGTTTATGCAAAAGAAAGGAGCCAGCCACTGTTTGAATGCAGCTGTTGGCTTTTTTCAACTACACAAAGATTATACCTCAAAAATAGAAACACATGTCACAATCAGCCCGGCTAATCACTGGCCTGTCACTGCTGATCCTGACCTGCATTGGACCTGTCAGTGACCCACCTCTGAAAGGCTGTTCTCGTAGAAAGGGACAAATTAGGTTGATAAGGAGAGTCTCTTTAAGCTGAGTGGCAACCATAACACTAGGGGGTACAGTCTTAAGCTGGAGGGTGGGAGGTTTAGGAGGGAGGTTAGGAAGCACTTCTTCACAGAGAGGGTGGTGGACACTTGGAATGCACTACCGGAAGAGGTCATCTCATTGAAGATAGTGGGCAGCTTTAAGAGAGGCTGGGATAGGCATAGGGGGAAAGTAAGGTTCATGGGTAGGGAGGATGAGAGGAGTGGGGAGGGGGGCAGGGACATTAGCTCAAGCTGTGGACCCTGCAATATGGGCAGACTTGATAGACCAAATGGCCTTCTTCTCCTGGCTTCTTTGTATGTTCATATATATTGTGCTGCACGCACAAGCAAATATAAACAGTTTACACACCCTTTGCTTGCTTTGAGGAAAGGAACTCCCAACCTTTACTAAAAAAAGTTAAATGTTAGATAATAAAGCTATATATGAAAAATCATTTTGCCACCATCTTGTTGGCCATATTTTTGGGGCCCTAGAGGACACCATTTTATTATTTTACTATGTGTTCACCCAGGGTGGTGCAGCTAAGATCCAACATCTTATTTTCCGTGGGGTTCAGGTCACGTCAGTTGCTCAAGGTCACAGAGGAAACTGCTTGCTATTGGTTGCAGGTTCACAATCCATGGAGTGGATTTTCAGCTGTGCATCGGGGACTTGCCATCCACGACACTAGTGCTGGTGAGTTAGACCACCATAGAGGTGGTGGTCTAACAAATGTGTACCTCTGTGGTACCTTGTGGTGTCAAAAGGAGCCCTATAATGATGACACTTGTGTCAATCTTTGATGCGTGCATCACTCAAAGCCAATGATTTACAGAGCCTGAAGTAATTAAATTCCATTTTCAAAGTTTGAAATTCCAGGATTGCACTGGCGATTGGTTATCTACATTACAGACTTTACTGGGATTCTACTGTTACTCTCTTAGTATGTGTATAAAATATTCAGAATAAAAGAAGGCTTAATACATGGCAAATTAAAAAAGCAAAATGAAAATAGTTCATAAAGCAATTTAAAGAAAAGTACAAGTTCTATGGATTAATTGAGCTGGTATAAAATGCCAAATTCCATGAAATTCTGTATTTTTACAGGTGTGCAGCGTCCAAATTCTGGAATTTCACCAGGTTTTCTAGCAAAAAATGAAAACAGTGGCCTTGATCATTATTTTGCATTAAGGAGGCAGCAACTGCTATAAATACAGCATAATGTCTGAAAATAGCAGCCAGTCTTTATGCCACACTTACCCAGCCAGAGGTGCGGAGAGAACTCAGAACCTGCGCCTGTGGCAGGACAGATGAAAATCTAGTCATAGAGCTTTTACCGTTTGATTCCAGTCAATTCATGTTACTGTACTAAGTCACAAGGCCTGCACTTAAATGTTTTTTTTTTCAATGATTGGCTGGCTTGTCTGCCTGGAACTGTAACAGGGTGTCAATTAAAGGAAAATAAAAGAAACACAAACCAGATTGGAGACCCAGACAAACCAAAGCGCTTGTTCAAAAGCCATGTCACTCCACTTCTGAGTCTCCCTGAGTGAAATACAGTACTTAAAAGCTGACATTTGTAAATGATTTTGAGCTGTGTTCAACATCAAACTTTAGTTCTTTTTTCTCTGATGTGCTCCTTGGCTGCAACAGCTGTACAATCAGACCACCAAAACATTTTCCATATTAGCAATATTACTAACAATTCTATCTATCTATCTATCTATCTATCTATCTTATCTATCTATCTATCTATCTATCTATCTATCTATCTATCGACAGTAATTGTCTATCTAACTACTGCATATGTATGTGTGTGTGTGTATATATACAAGGAATAACACCTGCTGATGTCCTGGCATGTTCCGATATATGGATGCTTTGGGTGTGTTGTGAGGCACAAGGCATATGCCAAGTGCCTTCAACCACCTAAAAAGACATATATCAGCATGCCCGGTCCCTTGACTTCTCTCAGAAAATAGTTCCTATATTAATTTTTGAAGTTTAAACAATGGTGTAGTTCTGAACTGCCCTGGCATGCTCTGATAACTGGATAGTGAGGTGATGCTGTTGGCCAATCAGATTTCATCACCTATTTTATACATAGGTATATATGTACTGTATGTGTGTGGATGTATGTGTATGTATGTGTGTGTGTATATATATATACATATATATATATATATATGTTACCCCCCTACAAATTGGGGTTCCTGAAAGGCCCTCCTTGGGTGTGCCTAAATACCCACTGCCAGGCTGGTATCCCGTGTCTTAATCGTTTAAATGCTATTGGCTGTGAGTGCCTTTATAGCCTCTGTGTACTGTCTCTTTAAGAGCTGCCTATATCGCAGTGTAATAGGTAATCTGGGAGGGGGCTGTGTTCCTATGCTCGAGTCCCGCCTAGGCTGCCAGATTATGGCACCATTCTGCCATTGTTAATTGCGAAGGGGGAGCGCTGTTAGAAGCTGCATATATTTGCTGAGTATCTATTATAATAGTGATGTTATTGAAGTTTGTCTAACCTGCCTTCTTTGCAGCATGGACATTTCTGTATTGAACCACCATCTTGGTTCTGGACTGAATGTTTGGGCCAATCAGTACCTTTGAGGACCCTAAAGTGGTGTCTGTCTCCAGGGGTCTTGTGGGAGTGAAATTCTGTAGGAATTGTAGTTTTGAGACTTTGGCACCTAAATGGACCTGGACGGGGAGCCCTTGCTGTGACAGACAGATGGATCAGCCAACCGAACCTTTTGGATTGCTAAGGAAGTCTCGGTGCTGCCTGCAGGAGAAGTCAGTCTGCATTGGGAATTGAGAGAGTGAACAGCTCGAGATATTCGAATAGCTGCCCTGCGAAGTTGCGCAAGAAACTGGTGGAGAGGCTGAGTTTGGCCTGTCTGCCTAATTGTCCCTAAGATAGGGATCCTCTGAAGTGCTTGATTACTGGAATTTCTCTGAACTAAATTGTGACAGAAGCCACCGGATTGTGACTGTATTTTTGCCTGAAGAAGACTGAAGATTTGCTGTATGCGATCAGCCTGTCAGGACTTCTGAGATCACCACAGAGAGCACGGTTTGCGCAGAGACACTGTGATTGCAACCGGACTGTTATCTGAACTGTGGTATTGCTTTCTTTTACTATAAATGTGCTGTGTGCTGTTAGTGGGTCGAGATTTGGTTCCCTACTGCAAAATTGTGTCACACTTGCTGGAGACTGCATCCAGCCCCTACCAGACTGAATCAACATTCATCTCCACTTGGCCTCAGCCTTGCCACCCTAGCCCAGCCAGTTACTCATGCCACAGAGAAGACCATCGACGAGAGACCTGCCTGGGGATCAGCCCTCTGATCAACACCTTGAACAGGAACTACACCTTGGTGATTCGTGTGGGCTCTGCTTCTCCTGGCATACCAGCTCATCAATCTGCCATCTCCATTTCGTCCATCCTGTGTCCTGTACTGGGTAGCGTGAGTAAACACCAGGGTAGCTCCCTGCAACATCAGCTAAATCAAAAGTGTTGTCATCTAATTCAATTGTTGTTTTCTTGTCACGAACTGGGCCTTCTGGCTCTGGATTGCAAATTGTGTGTGGTTGTGCATACCTTTTCTTTTCATTACAGGGCCCCGGCCAACTGCAACGCTGGCCTACCCCAGGCAACGTTCCAGGCTAGCCCACCTTCCTTCCAACTGGGTACCCAAAATGTGTGACTGTGCAGGGACTCTAAAGTGCATGCATGATTGCCTGATTGAATCAGCATTTAAACTAATCAACCTGATCACACCCCTCCCTTGTTCAAGTCCTCTAAATAAATCAGATCTAACTCTTTTTGCATTTAATCTGACTGTGGTTACAGTTTGTACCAAAAGCACTGTACTGTTGTTATTTACGGTGCATAACCTTGTTTTACAGGGGGTCTCCAGGGTTGAACTAGTGAAACCAGACCTGGTGGTAAGTGCAGACAGTGTGGGGATTTGTATGCTGAATAGGGGCTATTGTGAAAGTGTCTATTATATATTGTCTAGGCCAGTAGAGGGGAAAGAGGGGGTTACAGTGTCCTGGAGGGCAGTACCCAGGTTAGCCTTGCTACTAACAACCCTGTCCTCCGGGTGGAGGCAACCGTTTCAGTACCCAGGCCCCTTAACCTGCAACTAGCCAAGCAGGCAGGGGTAGTAGCCCTAGGGATAGCATCACCTAGGGGTTACATCTTGGAGGCACCACTGGGATTAGCGCCTTCTAGTGGTCAGAAGTGGGTACTACAACCCCACATTCAACAATTATAACAAAATGGAGGCGCTCACTACACCTAAGCTTAAGATTGCCCCCCATAAGCTGTTAATGCACCGAATGATGGGTGGAGTGAGGCTGAGGGGGTAGACCCCCAACAGGCCCTCCTGTTAATGGACGTCCTGTTAGGGACCACTAATGCCGATATTGTGGAGACTGTTGAGCAAGCTAAGTGTTTGAGGAAGGTTGAGGTGAAGGGGAGGGACTCAGACCTGTTTGATCAAACCATGGTAGTCCTCCTCTCCTGCAGCCTCCCCATAGATCCAGAGAAGGTGCCCCTTGTTATTATGCTCGGAGGGTCCCAGAAGGGGTGGAGGGTCATTCATCTGCACAGTGATCTGGCTATTCCTGGGGTGTCCCCCAGCATAGAGGGTTTCAAAGATAAGCTGCTTAAGTTGTTAGCCTCTGAGGGGCGATCTGCCTAAGAGTTAATAAAGATGGTAGATCTTTCTAAGGATACCACTCCACTGCAGTCACCTATAGCATCTCCTGCCACCCCTAGGATCTCCCTCATGGTTACCTCTCCCATAGTGATACCATCTGTACACCTGGACTCTTACTGTAGGCTTAGACTCTTCTCAGGCACAGTCCCAGTGCCCGTAGGAGAGGATGACCTGGAAACGTGGATGAACTATGCCACCCACCTGGTTCAGGAGTGGTAGTGCTCAGAGGGGGGAGAAAAGGAAGAGGCTCATGGGAAGTTTGAGGGGCCCTGCACTGGAGGCCATTCATTTTCTCCAATCAACCAGCCCAGAGGCTACTGTTGCTGAATACCTCTCTGCATTGAAGGTTTTTTTTTGGCAGCATCGAGTCAGGGGATGATTTGCTGTGGAAATTCAAATCTGCAAAGCAATGGAAGAATGAGAAGTTGTTTATGTTTGTTACCAGAATCGAAAGGGCTCTGCAGAGGGCCCACAGGAAAGGAGGAGTGCCTGCTAATGAACTAAATCAGGTCAGGTTGGACCATATCCTCAAACCAGCCAAGTATTCTAGTGTGATGATACTAAAACTTAAGCTGCAAGACAGGAAGGCTAATCCTCCTGAGTACTGTCACCTCATGAAAGAGATTCATGAAGCAGAGAATGATGAAGAGGGGTGGGAGCCCTATGCTGGGGTTGTCCGTATCTGCCAGACCCCTGAAAGAAGTGACAAGACTAAGTTGCAGCAAATGAGGGAACTGATTAAAGAATTGACTGAGTTGAGAGTCAGTCAACAAGCTGCTGAGGCAGCAAGAGATGCTAACCCCTACCAGGCACCTCCTGAGTCTACGAGCGAGGTCCTGCCTGGTGGGGTGGGGGTGCACATCATCTTTTCTGAAACCCGAACTGAGGGTAACCTGCTGGAAGAGGTACAAGAGCTGAGGGTCCTGGTGGTAGACCTGCTCCGAGTTATGCAAGCTGCTAATCCCTGGGGAAGCCCAGAAAGCAGGGAAAGCAAGTCACAAGACAAAGAAGGGCCCAAGATTCACCCACCATGCCCAAGCAGGGAGACGGCCCGCTTCTCCCCAGAGACTCCAGAGAGCCCATCTTTTGTTACCACTGTGGAGAAGACGGGCACACCCGGTTCACCTGCCGCTCGCCTGAGAATCTGAGAAAAGTCACTACTAGGCTGCTGGCATTGATTCGATGGAGCAACATATGGCCGCAAGGTGGGGCTGCCCAAAAAAGCTATTTATCCAAGGCAGTTGCAAAGCCGACATCCGAGTCCATGCCACCTGAGTGGTCCGAGGTGGTGGGCCCATCAATGGAAACTACAGTGACAGTGCACGGTGTGTCTGCCCGGGCCGTGCATGACAGTGGATCTCAAGTAACTATAGTATTTCAAGATTGGTACCAGAAACATCTGCCTGACATGCCCCGACAACCCTTGGAAGGTTTGCATGTGTTGGGATATATCTGGATCTGGCGGTCATTCCCTACTGCCATGGCTGGGGTAGATGAACAAGTTGAGATGCTTGCCCTAGTGTGTCCCCCCACCGGACTGTATAATGGGGTTTTCCTGTTAATTGGAACCAACACCCACATGTTTGGGAGGCTAGCACAACTCTGCCATGAGAAACAGGGGCAACAGACTGGATGGGCCCTAAGAATTCCAGCATTAATCAAAAGGGCTTATGGCTTGCAACAGAAAGCCAATGAAGTGGACCGAGATGAGCCTGTGGGGATCATGTGGAAGAAGGATCCTGACTCTCTGGTGCTATCACCCAATGCCCAGTGTACCATTCATGGTAAGGTCTGTCTCAGGAAAGATGTGAAGAACAAAATATTAATGTTGGACGCACCTGGTAAAGGAATATTGCCAGAGGGGCTGTTGGTTAAACCCAGCATCCTACCTGCCAGTGTCCATGCCTATGCACGATGAGTGATGGTCCAGATTCAAAATGTGTCAGATCGAGAAGTCCGAGTGAACAGAGGGTGTACGCTAGCTACAGTACACTGTGCAGACACTGCAGTATTACCCAGCAACAAACATTCTGGTGAGAAGGAGAGGGTGACCCCCGACCTATTTGACTTCAGTGATTCCCTGTTGTCCACCGAATGGAAGACATGAATTAGCATGAAATTCGCCCAGAGAGACCAAGTGTTTTCGCTAGAAGAGTGGGACGTAGGATGTGTTCATGGTACTGAGCATAACATATGCCTGCATGATGACCAACCATTTCAAGAGAGATCCCGACGCCTCGCCCCAGCAGAAATAGACTGTGTTAGGAGGCACCTACAGGAAATGCTTGCTGCTGGCATTATTCAAGAATCAAGGAGCCCATATGCCTCTCCCATCATAGTTGTGCATAAAAAAATAGGTCCGTGAGGATATGTGTGGATTATCGAACCCTGAACAGGTGGACCATCCCAGATCAATATACCATGCCATGTATACAGGATGCCCTGAACTGCCTGAATAGGAGCAAATGGTTCTCAGTATTGGATCTCTGTAGTGGATATTACCAGATTCCAGTGGCCCCGGAGGACCATGAGAAAACAGCCTTCATCTGTCTGCTGGGGTTCTGCGAATTCCTGAGGATGCCACAGGGGATTTTGGGTGCCCCTGCCACCTTCCAGAGATTGTTGGAGCGTGCGTTGGGGAACATGAACTTGCTGGAATGTTTAGTGTACTTGGATGATGTCATTGTTTTTGGACACACGCTAGAGGAGCATGAGACCAGACTGTTCAAAAATAGATCGATTGAAAGGAATTCGGTCTCAAGTTGTCCATTGACAAGTGGCAGTTTTTCCAAACATCTGTGAAATATGTGGGACACATAGTGTCTGTGGAAGGGATACAGACAGATCCCAGTAAAGTTGAATCTTTGACCACTTGGCCCCAGCCCAATAAGCTACAAGAGCTACAGCATTTTCTGGGGTTCTGCGGCTACTACTGCAGGTTCATCAAAGACTATTCAAGGGTGATTTGGCTCCTTAACCTTACTTAAGGCTACCCCCTACCAAGCGCAAATACAAAAAGGGGGCTGTCAAAGAACAAGAGAAAGTGTATTTTTGAACAGGTGAGCCCTCTGGGACTCGGTGGACACCCGAATGTGAAGTGGCGTTCTTTGAAATCATATACCAGCTCACCCACTCCCCAGTCCTTGCCTATGTTGATCCTATTAAGCCCTATGTTCTGCATACAGATGCTAGTTTGCAGGGCCTCGAGACTGTGCTATATCAAGACTGCGATGATGGCCTGAGACCTGTAACTTTCGCCAGTAGGAGCTTGACCCTGTCAGAATGGAACTATCCGGTCTACAAGTTGGAATTCCTCACCCTAAAATGGGCCGTAGTTGACCAGTTTCATGAGTACCTTTATGGGGCAAAGATATTAGTGAAGACTGACAATAATAACCTACTGACCTATGTGCAGACTTCAGCTAAATTGGATGCCACTGGGCATCGTTGGCTTTCTGCCTTATCGACTTATGATTATGCTGTTGAATACAGACCGGGACAGAACCACATTGTTGCTGATGCCCTGTCATGAAGGCCAGCTTCCAAGACCGATTGGGTCAGATTGTCTAAACCTGACATCAAAGCATTATGTCAAAAGTTTGATAAAGGTGTGTCTGTGGACACAGTGGACTGCCTAGTATATTGCTTGGGCCCTCCTGATACCTGCATACCAGCTGCCTGTTGCCATTTCTCTGATTTAGATATTAGTTCACTACCTCAGTTCGATAATGACAGTATTTAGTGGGCTCAATCCCAAGATCCCATGATTCAACCATCACTTGACGCCCTGCATGTGGGGAAAGATGTATCCAAGTTGCGTTCCTCTGACTTGCGAACTTCTCTGTTGTTCAAGGAAGGCTCCAGGTTAAAGTTGCATGATCAGTTGTTATACAGAGAGACAGTGGATCATCGTGGTCAAGTAGACAAGCAACAGTTGGTCCTACCCATGGCCTTTAAGCAGCTGGTACTGAGGTCCCTCCACAGTCACATGGGGCACCTCGGTATTGACAGAACTCTCGACCTGGTACAATCCCAGTTCTATTGGCTAAAGATGGGGGCAGATGTCGAGCACCAAGTAAAGACCTGCAGTCATTGCCTCCAAAGAAAAACCCTGCCTCAGAAGGCTTCCCCCCCTTGTCAATATTACTACCAGTGCTCCTCTAGAATTGGTCTGCATAGACTTCTTGTGCTTAGAACCCGACCAAAAGAACACTGGCAATGTATTGGTAGTTACTGATCATTTTACACAGTATGCACAAGCCTTCCCTACTAAAGATCAAAAGGCCTCTACTGTGGCCAAGGTGCTAGTGGAAAAATTCTTTGTTCACTATGGTGCCCCCAGCAGATCCATTCTGACCAAGGCAGAGACTTTGAAAGTAGGTTAATCAAAGAAATGCTCTCACTGTAGGGGGTGCGGAAGTCAAGAACCATCCCCTATCACCTGCAGGGGGACCCTCAACCAGAACAGTTTAACCGCACCCTGCTGGACATATTGGGTACTCTCCATTCTAAAGACAAGTGTAAGTGGAGTCAGCAGATTAGCACCTTGGTACACGCCTACAATTGCACCAAAAGTGATGCTACCAGATTCTCTCCCTATCGACTCATGTTCGGGAGGTTAGCCCGGCTGCCCGTAGATGTGAGGTCTCCCCGGATGGGGTCCGCGCTGAGAACTATTTACAGTATGTACAGAAATTGAAAGCTCAATTGAACCATGCGTATCAACTGGCTCAAACCATGGCCGCCAAGAGAAACCTTGCCAACAAAGAGAGGCACAACAAGAAAGTGAAGACTCAAGAGCTACTACCCGGGGACTGTGTATTGTTGTGCAATTTGGGACTGCATGGAAAGCATAAAATTACTGACAGGTAGCACCGTCTATTTCACGTAGTAGCTGGCGAGTTGGATGACCTGCCGGTGTACAAGGTGCGCCCAGAAAATAATTCCAAAGCTGTCAAGACCATGCACTGTAATGACTTACTGCCCATTGGCCAAGTTATTATTGATGCTGAACCAACACCTGATGCTTCTCCTGGGCCAGTGACTCGTGCTGCTGCAAAGAGGAAACAGAGTCAACCTGTCCATCTTGTTCCAGAACTAAGGCCTCCCTCTCAGCAGGCCCAGAGTGATAGTGATGACTGTCCATCTGTCTTGGATGAGAGTGACTGTGATAATGCCCATTATCCCTCATATGAACTGAGTTAGTTGTTTCGAGGCAATCCTCTGCAGAATTGTGGGGATGAAGCTGGGCCTTCAAAACTAGCTAACCCCCCAGCTTCTTCCTTGGACCCAATGCCCCCTGAAAGTGAGGTACAAAGTATCACATCTGAGGTTGCGGACTCTCTGTGTCTTGTAGAACTGTTTGACTTGCCCAAAGAAGGGGCTGATGGTTGGAGTCCCCCTGGTGACATACCAGAACTTGAAGAACAATATGAAAGTGTTGACAGTACCCCTTCAGTGCCACAGTCTCCTCAGAATGAGCTACCTGGGCCCTCTTCAGAAGATAATAATGAGCAAAGTATTGTGGAAACAGAATCTGCAGAGCAAGGAGCTGATAGTGTTCCCAATCTGGACAATTTGACCAGTGCAGAGGCATCCCTCACTACAGGAGAAGAAATCAGTGCCAATGCTGACCACCCAGAGCCTGTCTGTTCTCCCCAGAAAATCTGGGCGACCTGTTAAGTCAGTGCTACGTTTCAGTTATGATTCCCCTGGGAGGCCGATGGACTTGTCTCTCAATGTGGTTCACAAAGGTGTTTACATTTGTCAGAGCTCACTGCCCAGACTGAGCCTGTCTGCCAACTCCAGGTTAATTGTTCTTCTTTTTCAATATGGTGCCCCTGCCCCAAGTTAGTTGATAGGGAAGGGCCCCCTCTTACACTGTTTAATGTACAAGAAGTTATAACATGAATCAGTATTATAATGCTAATAGTATGTTAATCATAGTGGAATCAGTATCACATGTATTAAATATGCACAAGAATTGTCAATATGGATACAGTATTGTGAAGTGTATTGAAAATGTATATTAATGTGATAAGTTTACGTTAACTGATGCATCAGATATTATTTTCATAGTATGCTAGTGTCACGTATGTCTCGGATATATTGCTTCTTCAATATTGTGATGTTGTAGACTTGATGTGGACACCAAGTTTTTCCAGACAGGGAAGGGTGTAACCTCCCTACAAATGGGGGATCCTGAAAAGTGTGCCTAAATGTCCACTGCCAGGCTGGTGTCCTGTGTCTTAATCATTTAAATGCTATTGCCTGTGAGTGCCTTTATAGCCTCTGTGTACTGTCTCTTTAAGAGCTGCCTATATCGCAGTGTAATAGTTAATCTGGGTGGGGCTGAGTGTTCCTATGCTTGAGTCCCACCTGGGCTACCAGATTATGGCTCCATTCTGCCATCGCTAATTGCACAGGGGGAGCGCTGTTAGAAGCTGTACATATTTGCTGAGTATCTATTATAATAGTGATGTTATTGAAGTTTGTCTAACCTGCCTTCTTTGCAGCATGGACATTTCTGTATTGCACCACCATCTTGGTTCTGGATTAAAAGTTTGGGCCAATCAGTACCTTTGGGGACCCTAAAATGGTGTCTGTCCCAGGGACTGTAGTTTTGAGACTTTGGCGCCTAAATGGACCTGGAGGGGAAGCCCTTGCTGTGACAGACAGATGGATCAGCCAACTGAACCTTTTGGATTGCTAAAGAAGTCCTGGTGCTGCCTGCAGTAGAAGTCAGTCTGAGTTGGGAATTGAGAGAGTGAACAGCTCGAGATATTCGAACAGCTACCCTGCGAAGTTGTGCGGGAAACTGGTGGAGAGGCTGGAGAGGGTGAGTTTGGCCTTAATTGTCCCTAACATTGGGATCCTCTGAAGTGTTTGATTACTGGACTTTCTCTGAACTAAATTGTGACAGATGCCACCGGATTGTGACTGTATTTTTGCCTGAAGAAGACCGAAGATTTGCTGTACGCGATCAGCCTGTCAGGACTTCTGAGATCACCACAGAGAGCACGGTTTGTGCAGAGACACTGTGATTGTGACTGGACTGTTATCCGGACAGTGGTATTACTTTCTTTTACTATATATGTGCTGTGTGCTGTTAGTGGGTTGAAATTTGGTTCCCCACTGCCGAATTGTGTCGCGCTTGCTGGAGGCTGCATCCAGCCCCTACCGGACTGAATCTGCATTCATCTCCACTTGGCCTCGGACTTGCCACCCTAGCCCAGCCAGTTACTCATGCCACAGAGAAGACTATCAATGAGAGACCTGCCTGGGGATCATCCCCCTGATCAACACCTTGAACAGGAATGATACCTCAGTGATTCGTGTGGGCCCTGCTTCTCCTGGCATACCAGCTCATCAACCTGCAGTCTTCATTTCGTCCATCTTGTGTTCTGTACTGGGTAGCGTGAGTAAACACCAGGGTAGCTCCCTGCAACATCAGCCAAATCAAAAGTGTTGTCATCTGATTCAATTGTTGTTTTCTTGTCACGAACTGAGCCTTCCGGCTCCGGATTACAAATTGTGTGTGGTTGTGCATGCCTTTTCTTTTTGTCACAGGGCCCTGACCAGCTGCAATGCTGGCCTACCCTGGGCAACATTCCAGGCTAGCCCCCCTTCCTTCTAATTGGGTACCCAAAGTGTGTGACTGTGCAGGGACTCTAAAGTGCATGCATGATTGCCTGATTGAATCAGCACTGAAAATAATCAACCTGATCACACCCCTCCCTTGTTCAAGTCTCCTAAATAAATCAGATCTAACACTTTTTGCATTTAATCTGACTGTGGTTCCTGTTTGTACCACAAGCACTGTACTGTTGTTATTTGCTGTGCATAACTTTGTTTTACAGGGGGTCTCCAGGGTTGAACTAGTGGAACCAGCCCTGGTGGTACGTGCAGACGGTGTGGGGATTTGCATGCTAAATAGGAGCAATTGTGAAAGTGTCTATTGTATATTGTCTAGGCCAGTAGAGGGGAACGAGGGGGGTTACAGTATCCCAGAGGGCTGTACCCAGGTTAGCCTTGCTACTAACAACCCTGTCCTCTGAGTGGAAGCACCTGTTTCAGTACCCAGGCCCCTTAACCTGCAACTAGTCAAACAGGTAGGGGTAGTAGCCCTTGTGATAGCGCCACCTAGGGGTTACATACATATATATATATATACTGTATGTACGTGTGTGTGTGTGTGTGTGTGTGTGTGTGTGTGTGTATATATATATATATAGGCACAGTCATGTCCCTATAGTTAGGGTTGAGTAGGCACTTTAATGTTAAACTTCAAATTTTGCACTTTACTAACTTTGCAACTGTTCAACAGATTTGCACAAAATTTGGAATGTGCTGTCTCAAGGGTGTAGATCTCTTGATGTGCAAAGTGTTGTTCTGGTAGGATGTGCAGATTCTGAGATCCTAATAGTACGAAACCCTTAAAATTCATTCTTTTTTCAGTTTTTTCCTCATCCCCTGTGTGCTGATGGTGTGGAACTGTAGTGTGAAATTTATGTGAAAGAAAGAGCTTGGGTCACAGAACAGGCATGCACTTCTTTGGTGAAAAAATATTGATCTGTTCCAAAGTTATTGCATTTTTAAGGTCCCATTATTTTCAATGTGAGTTTCACTTTCCAGGATAGCTTCCTGGAATGATAAGGTATTTTGGTCTCACGAAAAAGGATCCTTTTTTGTGAGGGGCCAATCCTTTTCCGCCAAAAAAAAACAACTTTTTGGGAGCTGCCATTTTGTTTTGTGTTTCTTCACACAACAAACTAACATAACTCTGTCCAGGGATGTCTTCTATACACGTACAAACATGCATCTTCTCATTGGGAGCTGATGAGCTTCACTGTCTACTTTTTTATTGCTGTCATGCCCTCCAACCATTTTTATGCAAGTATTTCAATCCTTTTTTGTGGCTAACTAAGTTCTTTTTTTTATGATTCCTTTTTCGTTCTTGTGAAAAAGGAAATTGGTTCTCAAAAAAGGATTTAAAATAAAATCTAAGTCTGAAATCATTTTTCATGAGCCGATTACATTTTTGCAATGGCGAAAAGGGATTCACAAAAAAGGATTCACAGCACGGCCACCTGGTCACAAAAAAGGATTGAAAACTATCTGGTCCCTGAAAAAGAGAGCCATCTGGTTGTGAATAGGGATCCTTTTTCATGAGACAGAATCCTTTTCCGTGAATACAGCAAAGTATTCATGGAAAAGGATTTGTGCTGGCAATAAAGGATTGGTTTCCCATTTGAATTATGAAATAAATGACTTCTCAGTGGAACCCCCCCAAGAAGATTCCTGGTATCTAGTTGCACCCCCACCCTCGATACATATATGTATAATATATACATTTATAATATTTATCACCCTGTTGGTGTTTAATGGCATCCTCTCGCCCTCCCATGAAATTGTCCATTATCCCTGGTGTCTAGTGGCACCCCCCCACCCTCTGATTCCCATCTGTTGTATTATTACCAAAAATGATGGTGGTTAGAGGTAACTCCCCACCCTGCCCTCTCCATGCCAAACTGAAAATAAGAAAACAGTCCCTCAGTGTCCTTTTTTTAAACCTGTAAAAAAATGTCCAACACCAATCACATCTGTACCACCCACCTGACCTCCCACTGTGCACCATCCTCCCCACAGCCTCCTTTACCCCCCACATGCCCTCACCCACCTGAACTGCTCACACATTTAACATCCACTCTCCGATCAAAGATGCGATGCATCTTCAATTGAAGTGTGAATGCTGAGTGTGTGAACAGTTCAGGTGAGTGAGGGTGTGTGGGGGAATTCAGTGAGATGTGGGTACAGTGGGAAGGCTTGGTATTATGGTGTGATCGGTGTTGGACTTATTTTTTACAGGTTGTAAAAAAACAAACAAAAAAAAGTACATCCAGGGATGGTGTTCTTATTTTTAGTCTGACATGGAGAAGGGAAGGTGGGGGGGGGGGTACTACTAACCACCAACATTTTTGGCACTAATACAATATATGGGAATCGGAGGATGGGGGATGCCACTAGACACCAGGGATAATGGACAATTTAATAGAGGGGTGGGGGATGCCACTAAACGTCAACGGGGGTAATAAATATTATTACATAAAATACATACTAATGAATTATGTTGTAAATCTGGGTATTGAGGGTGGGGGATGCCACTAGACACCAGGGATCTATAATATAGTAACATGGGAGGGTGGGGGTACCACTGAACACCAATGACAAATTCAAATAAAATATGTACTGAAATTGGACTGGGCGGGCACTACACACCAGGGGATATTAACAGTAATGGGGAACGGGCACACATTTACGATGTGGAGGCAGTGAATACCAGGGAACTAACAAATGTCAGACACATTAAAGCTGACATAATTATTCATGCCTGGGAGCACAGGGTCCTCCCACAACAAATTGCATATAAGGGTACAATGATACTATCTCAAAAAGTAAGGAAATGTATGTCTGCAAAATGCATGGTATCCACAGCAAAATGCATGGGAGCGCAGGGTCCAAAGGTTCTTGCACTCCCACAGTAAAATAAGGATATGATTATATTACCATAAAAAGTAAGGAAATAAGTTGCAAGAAAACTCCGTTGATGCTCTAGTTAGTGTTAAAGTGACAAAAGTAGGAAAATGTGGTGTTACGGTGTCCTACCCTAACATCCCACCCCCTCCACCCTACATACACCAACAGGCATTGGGAGGGTGTCTTGGGGTCATCAGCCCTAACACTCACCCCATTCTAATATAAGTACTTAAAATTCAGTCCTTATATCAAAAACACCCACATCCAGAGTTGAAAGTGCAGGCATGGTGCATTTTTTTCTACTCTTTGACATATCATAGATATTATTTAATTGATTCCCAGTAGTTACCATGGTCTCTATCTTCTAAATGCAATTTCTGAATATCTATGATTTTTAAGAAAGACACAATTTTTTCAAGTATTTTGGGGGTTTTGCCATTTAGAAGTTGCTCTGTCATTTTATGTGGACCCTGGTTGGGTGGGTTCAATATATCCTTTAATAATCTTTGCTTATGTTTATTATGTAGTGGGCAACTAGTCAATAGGTGAACAATATCATCCTCACCCTTCCTGCAGTGACATCTGCCACTGGAGCTTAGTTCCTTTTTATTGATTGAAAGTTTCAAGTGTTCACTTTCATAGTACTCGAACCTGTACTTGATAAATATTTTCCTACGAGTTGGATGTTTAATGATTTGTAAATACCTTTCTAGTTTAAATTCTTGCTTGTTTTTGGCCATCCATTAGCTAACTTTGTATTTAGAACAATTTTCCAACTCTCTTTGTTGAAATACCGTATGTCTCTTATTCTGTTTTTTACTGTTTGTTGAATTTCCCCAAATGGTCTTCTCAATGCATCTGGGCCTGCATGTAAGAGGCCATACAGTTTTATCCATGTTTCCACCACCCTGATCATGGGGAAAGTAAACCAATTATCTTTGTATTTTAGTTCTTCTTCCAAGCAATTCCATGCCAGCCTTGTTTCCTGCACAGTATAGACCTTTAGCCAGTACAGAATAACTCTTTCTTGAATTAAGCATTCCAAAGGGAGCTGTCCCAGTTCTGCCCTCACTAAGGATGAGGGAGCTCCCTGTAGTAATCCCAATAAATGTTTATAATATGTGTTCAATAATTTTTCCACCTTGTTGATATGATTTGTACCCCAAATTATGGTGCCATATAGCAATTGTGATCTAATTTGGGCGTTAATTACTTTTAGAATACCTTTATCTGAGCTCCCTCCATGTTTGTGGGCAAAGCTGAATAAAGATGGTAATTTCTTTCTTTTATTTTGTCTCTATAGCTTTGATATGTTTCTCCCAAGTAAGGTTATTGGTAATGGTGATCCCCAAATATTGAAACTCATTTACTTGTTTTGTCTTTGTGTTCCCTAATTTCAGTGTTTGTCTTTTCCTGTCATTTTTTCCAAATATCATTAATTTTGTTTTCTCCACATTTATATTAAAGGAGGCTTTTGTGCATTCTTGATGGAAGTCAGTTAGCATTCTTTTTATCCCTAGTTGACTCATTGAGATAATAACTATGTCATCAGTGAATGCTGGATAAGGACAATGTCTTTCTCCAGTTTTTGACATGTGATATTCTGAATTATATAGCTTGATTAATATTTAGTTTAGGAAAAGACTGAACAATATGGGGGACAAGTCACACCCCTGTCTGACTCCTCTATTTCCCAATAATGTTTGAGTTTTGTCACCACTAGAATTATATCTCACTTGTATCTGTGAGTTTTTGTAAAGTGCTCTCAACATGCCCAATACTGCCCTATCCATGCCTATTCCTTCCAATACACCCTATAGTAGATGTCTACTAATGCTATTGAAGGCTGCCTTGAGGTTGATAAAGAGACAAAAAAGTTTTTGTCCTTTGACTTTTGTGTATTTGTATATTAAGTGTGACAGGACATAGCATCGGTCCAGCGTAGAATGTTGATTCATAAAACCAGCCTGAGCTTCATCGATTTTGTTATTGTCCTGAATCCAATCTATAATACGGCTATTTAGTATTTGGGTGAAAATTTTTTGGTTAGTATTGATTAAACTGATTGGTCTATGGCATGCAGGATCCTGTTTGTTGCCTTTCTTGAATAATGCGACAATTACTGCCTCAGACCAAGAGTCTGGTAATGTACCAGAGGTGGTAATGAATTCAAATGGTATATGGAGGATGGGAATCCACTAGTCTATCAAATTGAGAATGACATTGATAGGGACACCATCTGGTGCCGGAGCGTTATGCCTCTTGAATGCTTGTATTGATGTTGTTATTTCCCTAATGCTTATTTTGTTCTCTAGTGGAATCCAGACCTCTGTTCCAGGATTCTTTTCATCTAATCCTCAGAACTGAAAAATAGTTCTTTATAATGTTGAACCCAGGTCTTGGGTTCGACATGCATTTCTGTATTGTCCGTATATTCATTGCACCCTTTGGCCACAATTTTTCAACATTTGTTATTGTCTTTTATTATATATGGCCTATTCTATTTTTTTTTCCAGTTTTCCTAGCTATACTTCTCTTTCTGGGACATCACTATCTTATTGTGACTTTTCTTTATTTAGTATTTTTTTTATTTTCTTTACTGGGGTATTTCTTAACCCCCCCTTTTTTTTGATGACATGGGTTGGACTAGAGACATTCCTTTAAGAATGATTTTCTCTTTTTTTGTTGTTGTTTTTGTGTGAGCACTTTTTTATGTATGTATCTATAAAAAATTAAATAAAATATTATATGATAAAAAAATGACAGTTTAACATGTGCTTTGCTTTTATACAACTAGAATTAAACCACTGTGGTCCCTTACCTTCATGAATTTTTGATTCAGTCCCTATTAGGTTTGCTAAGTGTGTTATAATTGTGTCATATTTGTCCATTTGGTTTAGCTCTTCTCCTGTATTCAGAAAGTATTCCATTTTTTGTAGTATCCCTCTTTCTATCACAACCTCCAGAAATCTTTAGCCGTTTACCAAATTTCATCCAATACCCTTTCTATATTTAATCATATTTTGAGTCCTGTCTGTCTTGGGTTGCTTTAATGGTATTCCCATGTCAACTCTGAACTCCAGTGGCAGATATTCACTCTCCACTCTATTGTCCACCAATAGATTTAGGTTATCAGTAATCAAATTCAGACTTATCCAAACCAGGTCTATGATGGAGGCTCCTCTAGCAACTATAAAAGTGTGTCTACCCCCTTTATCTAGCTGTGCTGTGCCATTCATAAATGTTAAATGTCTATCAGTAAACATCTTATATATATCTCTACCTTTATCGTTAATCGTTACATCCATTGACTTTCTAGAGCTGCCCATACAGTCTGTTTTAAGAATGGTATTACAACTTGTATACTCAAGATTTACACAACCAATCAAGAGTATTATCAACAAGCATTGGGACGTGCTCAGACCCACTGGTATTACAGATATCACATACAAACCTATTATAGCTACAAAATGGGTTAACACACTGAAAGACAGATTAGTTCATTCAGAACAAAGAAAGACTCCAACTGAAAATGGACAGCTGTTACTGGGACCATTACTACCAGGAATGCAACCATGTGGGCAATGCTGCCACTGTAATATTACCTAAAAAAAAACAGAATTTCAGCACCCAAATGGAATAAGAAATATAAGATCAAGAGCAATATTACATGTGACACTGGCCACGTCATATATGTCCTAACCTGCCCATGCTCAAAATACTATGTAGGCATCACCACCAGATCCCTGAAACTATGAATATCTGAACAATGGATCAACATCAGGTTAAGAAATGATGCTTCACCATTAGCAGTCCACTTCTTAGAAGCTGGACACACTCCACCCTCACTAACATTCTAGGGCATTGAATATGTCACCCCACCCCACAGAGGAGGTGATTGGAACAAGGCAGAAAAAATCAGGGAAATGTATTGGATCTATGCTCTTAACACTACCTGTAGTAGATTTGGTCTAAATGAGGAAGGAAACTGGGGTGCTTACTGGCAAAAATGTAATTTGTAAAAACAAACAACCCCCCTGCTCTCCCCCCACTGTCAGCTCCCCGGCCCCTCTACATGATAGTGCACACTTATCCTAGTGCTCTGCCACTTTGTCATGATCTCTTTAACAGTTGAATTCAACAAATAAGTGTCAGCCATTGGTCATAAGACTTCTCTGCTTTCTGGCCGCCGTAGCTTCAAGGTGAGACTAGCTGATTATCATTACTTCTATAGCTTATTATGTTAACCTAATCCAGTTTTATGAATAGACCAAAACATGCATGAAAAGATTTCTATCATTAATAGATATTTTCCTCATCGCAGGCAGACTTAGAGCTGCACTTTGAGCATATGACAAAAATGGTATGAATAGTTCCATTTTGGAAAGCGTTCTCAATACAAGCATCAACACTGCAAAATGAAAGCAAGCAAGCTTGAAAAAAGAAATAAGGAAATGAGTTAAAATGGCTTGAGGAGTAGCCCTCTGTAAAGAAGACACATTTGAGATGCTTGCAAAAGTTTTAAACCACTATAACGAAAGACTATATGGGCTATAAGAAATAAGTTTTGTAAGCCGCCTCCAAAAACCATCTATAGCAGAGTCCTACCTTATGGCAACCTTACTCATCTCAAGACCTGTCTTAGGCAGATAGACTGGTCCTTGATTTACAAAACTCAAGATGTTGACCTAGCCCTTGATTACTTTATTACTACTTTCAACACTGCCTGTGACACCTATGCACCAGTAAAAAGCGAAAATCAAAGCACTCTGCAAGTCCTGGCTCACGGCGGCTAGCTGTGGCACAACTCAAAAGTAGGGATCACCTCTGGGCCACTGCAAGAGCTACTGGCACTCTGTCGGACATCCAAAAATATAAACAGGCTTGCAACCACTGTACTAAACAGATCTACTTGATGAAGAGCTCCTACTTCAAGAATGCCCTCCAACTCCTGGGGTGAAGGAAATCCTTCTGGGACAACATAAAAATATCATGGGTCAGCAGTCCAAATCCTCTCCTACAATAATGAATGTGGTTGGAACCACTACATTAGACCCAGAGATCATTGCAAACACCCTAAATGATACCTTCACGGACCTTAGTGGTGTCCTCTCATCTGATTTCTTCACTGATGCTGACCCTCCAATTTCTACTTCTACTACTGCCTCTCCAACCAAACCACCCTTCCATTCAAACTAGTAAAGGCACATGAAGTCTATAAATATGTAAAGAAGGCCATTTCTAAGTCCCTAGCGAGCAGCGACACTATTGACCTTAAACTTCTGTCCCTCACTCTGGAGGAAGTACTGCTCCCCCTCACAAAAATTTTCAATCTCTCCCTCTGCTACAGCCAATTCCCTAGGAAATGGAAGGCTGCAGTTGTCAATCCGGTGCACAAAAGTGGTGATAAGTCACTGCCTGGTAACTATCGCCCGATATCAATACTACCACCTCTCTCTAAGGTCCTTGAACGCTTGGTGGCGGACCAACTTTCAGACTACCTGGAAAAGCACAACATCCTATGCACTCAGCAGCATGGATTTAGGAAGGGCACAGCACATCGACTGCCCTACTTGAATTCTCAGGAGCAATCCACAATGCCATGGACAAAGGAAACCTAACTGGAGCAGTCTACATTGACTTAACCAAGGCATTTGATACAGTTCACCATGGCCTACTTATCAAACAACTACTATACCTAGGGCTCTCGCAGGGTCCTGGTGACTGGGTAAAAAATTACCTTGCTCAGCGCTCTCAATCTGTAAAAGTAGCTGGAGTTCTCTCAGACTCAAAACTGGTTCACTCAGGAGTTCCCCAGGGATCCATCTTGGGCCCCCTCCTTTTCAGCCTTTTCCTAAACTCCTTCCCCAAATCCTGCCCTGAACAAATAATCCTCTATGCCGACGATGCCGTGATTCTGGCCACTCATAAAGATCCGAACCTCTTATGCCTCAACCTTCAGCATGCTTTTTCAAAGTTGAGATGTGGTTCCTTGAACATAAGCTGGTTCTAAACCACAAAAACTAAATCCATGCTCTTCTCTAACCCAAAACAAGAAGCGGCAGTCCCACTCACCATTAATACATACCTGGGAAATACTCTTGAACAAGTGCCAATTTTCAAATATCTTGGAATCAACTTTGATCAAGGCCTAACCTTTGCAACTCACATTGATAGTACAGCAAAAACTATTAATCAGCAATGGGATTCTGTATCGAACCGACAGCTCCTTACCCATTCTGCACTGAGGTTGCCATCCAATCCTCTATTATCTCAGTCGTTGACTATGGCTTAGTTATATCACGGATCTGCCACTACTAGCACTGAGTCGCATTACAACATCCTTAAATAAGGCCTGTCGGCTGCTCACTGGTGCACATCGACGTACCCACACATGTGAACTCTATGCTGACTCAGGTTGGTTGCAACTCTCAAACCGGATAAAGTACCTTACCTGCCTGATGATGAAAAAATCCACTCTGGGCCTCACTCCACCCTGTATCCAAGACCTGTTATGCCCGAGCGCTAGCACCGGTTTTACCAGAAGATCAGAACACCAGCCTCTCCAAGTCCCCCGATGCCGGACTTCTCAGGGACAAAGATCATTTGTCTATCATGCCCCCAGCTGGCTAAATGCCCTCAGCACTCATATTACTGCCTCCACCTCTCTAGATATTTTCAAATCAAGGCTGTTCTCTCACCTTGCCACCTCCAGCTCCTGTGACTGCCCTGATTAAACCTCCTATTTTCTCACTACCCACCCTGTTCCGTTATTTGACAAAGACATGTTTGGGTAACCTTTTCTCCTGCTATTGTCTGCTCCCCACACCTTTCACTTACCCTCTCTGTTCTGGACTTCTTCTCTATTTGTTTCTCCTAATCCGGCATGACCTCTTTCTTGTAATAATAATGTGATTATTGATATCTCATGCCTTTCGCACAAATGATTTGATATGTATTTGTATATGTTTTCTTGCTCTTGACACAACACAAATTGTTGTGTTATCTATGTAACCTTTTGTACTGTAACTAATTGACGTGGAACCTTTGTAAAAGAGCCTCTGGCTCAAAGGTAGTAATTCCTAGAACAATAAACTAAACTACTATGAACATCATGAAACAGTTTTCCTTTAAATATCTCTAGGCACATGTTCAGACACTATTGTCCTGCCTATCTTAATTAAAATCTGGATCCAAGGGGTGGGAAGCACCCTCCCTGATTCAATACAGGTGAGGTGGTGGTTGTCATCCAGCAACCTCTGTCTGATCCATTATTGGCCACAAGAATACATGTGACCTCCTGGGTCAGCAGTTTATGCTCCACCCCTTGGTCCATGATTTATATAAACCATTGCCACAGCAAACACAGTGCAGCATGGACACTACTCATGAACACTACAAACACAAGTCGGCAACTCTGAGTAAGAACTCTTGGACTTTTTTCCATACAAAGCTTTAAAAAAAATGTTTTAACCATAATGCTAACTTCTGCATCTTTGTTTACATGTAGCAAAAAAACATAAATGCCGACTGGCGTTTTAAAACCAGGCCAGTGGTGATGCAGTTGACTAAACAAGTTGTGAGTGCATACAAAATCTTGTATCTCTTTAAAAACATCACTGAATAAGCACCTATATAAAACTATATGTAACACATTTTTTTTCTCATTTGCACAGAAGCATGCCTTAATGAACTTTCACCCAAACTTTGAATTGAAATAGCAGAAGCACAGTTAAGAGGTTAGAACTGTTTGTATATTATAAGTTAACTGTGATAAAGCTGTTAAATATTTGAAATGTAACACTGCTGTACAAACATCTAATTACCTTACATGGAATTCTTTTCAAACTAGCACTGAGTTCTGCTTCTATCACATATTTAAATCGAACTTCAAGTCATATTATAAAAAGTACCCTTATAAGTTCAGCACTGCATATATGTTATAGATAATTGTGGCATAGCCTTGCTTATTAAATACCATTTTGGTATATTTATATTGAATTACTTTATGTGAATTTCCTTTAGAAACCGTTTTAGATGAGAGAGAGCAATGCTAAATGTATGAATACAAGTTTCAAAAAATGAAGGTTAGTAATATGTACTATTACAGTATCTAGTCACTATATTAGAATTTAACAGAAATGAGAGCCTATGTCTTAATTTATGAATACAGTGCACTATTAAGATCTACTACACAGAAAAGAGGAATACAAAAGAATTAAAAGCTAGAAGCTAATTCTAACTAATACAGAGACCAAGGTATGTGTAAGAATGAACTACTTTAAAGCATGATACTTTAAAAATATTGAATGAATTGACACATTAACCATAACACTAAAGAACAGATATGATATATCTGGGCCCGGATATTCAAAGGGGTTGTGCCTGGTGCAACGGAGTTGTGCTGGCACAACCCCATATTGCACCTCAGTGGGATATTGAGAAGGCTGCCTGGTGCAGTGCAAATCTCGATGCGCCGGGGTGCAATGTAATGGTATGCGGTGCAGATGCAGGGGGCATGCCCGTGCATATGCGGCACATCCCGATATTCAGCCTGGGATGTGCAGCGCACATGCTGGCACACCCCTGCACTGTGCCGCATTGGGGGGCTCAGAGTTGAGCCCATGCAGAGTAGGAACAAATCCCGGCCACCCACAGGTGGGCTGCTGTATTGCAGGGCACAACACAGCAGTACAGCAGTGGGTGGCCACCCGCCCGTCCAGAACACCATCCGCAAGCACTCACAACCCTGGTGGTCTAGTGGAATCCCCCCCCATTGCTGCGATCACGGTATATGTATTTACTGTACTCCCTGATAGTCTAGTGGCCCCCCCCTGTCCCCGATACCCCGATGAATTAACTACAAGACCAGCCCCGGTGGTTTAGTGGTCCCCCCTCCCACCTGATTCCCTGATACACGGCCCTGCTTAAATTCACCACTGACACTCTGTCTGCCATGGATGCAGGCCTTCTCACAGGGGCAGTGTTTATAGCTATGGCTAAAGCATTTGATCTTGTCGACCACCCCATTCTCCTCGCAACACTAAAGTCTATGGGTTTCTTGGTGGGTGTTGTGGACTGGTTCAGCAGTTATTTGTCAAATCTGCCCAATTTGTGAAATACGCTTCCACCCTCTCGGACCAGGCCATTATAAACATTGGGGTTCCTCAGGGTTCAATTTTAGGGCCCCTTTTCTTCTCCATTTACATTAACAGCATCACCCTAGATCTCTCCTGCTGTTCATCCCTCCTGTATGCGGATGATATTGTTCTATATGCTAGCTCCAAAAGCCTGACAGACTTAAACTTGTTCCTTTCCTCCGACCTCCAGAAAACCCAAAACTGGCTCTCTGACCACAAATTAGTCCTCAACGTAGTGAAAACCCAAGCAATGCTGGTTGGGTCTGTCACCAGACTAAAAGCATGCAATAATAACATCTTGGTCTCCTGCCCTGGCTCCTCTCCCATAAATATAGTTACCTTGTTCAAATATCTCGGGGTTGTCCTTGATCAGTCTCTTAGCCTTGATCCCCATGTCAAATCCACTTGCAAGTCAGTAAACTCAAAACTAGGCATTGCCTATAAAGCTAGCTATACACTTACTCCATCTGCCAGGCTGGCTGTTGCCTGCAGCATCCTTTTACCAGCCCTGACCTATGGAGTCGTCACGTATTCGGCCATACCTAAGTCATCACTGCATGCCTGGGACACCACTTACAATAATATCTGCCGCTATGCCACCTCATCCCCCAGGCTTGAATACCACTGCAGACTCTATTCAGGCCTTAACTGGCTGTCACCTACTGCACTGAGACTCTACTCAGTTGGATCCCTGGTGGACAGTGTTATCAGGGCACAATCTCCCGATAGTCTTGCAAGGCTATTGTCCCCTCAAACATCTTCCTATGGCCTACGCTCCACTGATAAGTCCCTGTTGCAGGTGCCTAGGTGCAAAACCTCAAAAGGCTCCCAAGCTTTCTCCCACTATGCCCCACAGCAATGGAACGCCCTGCCATTAGCACTTTGCCACGCGTCATCCCTTGCACTCTTTAAAAAAGAACTCCGTACCAGCCTATTTGCCTCAAACTCCTGCACCTGTTTTTAACTACCTTGATCTCTTCACTCTGCCTACCTCCCATGCCTACTGTGCTCTTAACGATTAACCTGTCGCTGTTTTCCTACTCCCCCTACATGAATGGTTGCCTTTCGTTCCTACCCACATCATTCCCTATTGCTACATCCAGTTTAAATGCCTTATTCTTCCTCTTACAGGATTGTGGTGATTCCACTACAATATGCTTCATAAGAATGACTGCTTTCCTGCCTCATCTTTACTGTAATAAAACTGTATTTGGCTTAGCTTTGCACCTGCTATGTGCATCACTTGCTTACTATAACTGTTCCTAGCTCCCCTTATATGTTAGATAGCTTATTCATGGTTTATATGTGTATGTTTCTCTTATCTGCACCATGTACACTCTTGCTGACAATTTGTAATTTTATTTTTCCTTTTGTTTTTCTTGTATTTTTCCTATACTGTCCACTCAGTGCTTGAAATGGTGATGAGTTTTTTTTCTCATGTTGTAATCCTCCTGGGTTGTGACTGAAAATAGTCATTTTATGGCTAGCTCACCTACCCGGTAAACAAAAACCAAATAAATAAATATGTAACAATGAACATCCCTGGTGGCTAGGGGAACTCCCCCCCCCCACCCATTGCCGTGATCACGGTGATCTGCCATAAAGATATGCCCTGGTGATCCAGTGGCACCCCCACCCTCCACCACCCGAACCCTTTGCCTACCCTGCTCCCCCCATCATCAGCGGGCGGCACAGCCCCACTGCATACCACCCAGCCACCCACTGGAGCTTGCAGGTACAGTATGGGCCTGTAAGCCCTTGGTCCCCGATGTGGACCAATGGGCTTGCAGGTATCTTTACTAGATAATCCCAAATATGTAAATGAAGTCATTCACATATTTGGGACTGTCTAGTACAGTATGCCCTGCAAGCCCATTGATTCACACTGAGACCAATGGGCTTACAGCCCATACTGTACCTGTCATTCGTGGGTGGCTGGGCAGTATGCGGCAGGTTGCAGCTGCCCACCGATGATGGGGGAGCGGGTGGGCAAGGGGTTTGATGTGGTTGGAGGGGTGCCACTGGATCACCAGGGCATATATTTACGGCAGATTGCTGTGATCATGGCAACAGGTGGGAGGGTTCCACTAGCCACCAGGGATGTTCATTGTTACATATATTGGGGAATTGGGTGGGGGGGGGACCACTAGACCAACAGGGTTGGTCTTTCATTACATTTATCGGGGACCCGGAGACTGGGGGGGACCACTAGAGATTGTGTGGTTTACAGGTGCGGCATCGCGGCTATGGGGCGGGGGATGACCCTGGATCCCCACTGCATACATCATGCTGTCTAGGGTGCCAGGCACAAGTCACCAGGCTGCCCTACTTAGAGAGCATGCAAATAGGAGCCATAATGACATACAAGGCATTGCCTGCATATATATTTGCCTCATTTGCATGCCCCTGCTGAATATTGCGGGTGCTGCGCCTACACAACTTTCACTTATGCTGCCGCATCCCCATGCTCCCTATCCGTGGCTTGCGTCAGAGCAGTGCCACTGTGCCATGCGCGCTGACCTTGACATATTCAATGGTGCTGCACCATGGCACATCACCATTGAATATCACCTGGCCCTGGCACCAGCGCATCCCAGCTGCGCTGCACCCAGACTTGCACCACTGCCTGGCGCAGTCTGAATATTCCGGCCCCTGTGTTTAAATAAGTGATATAATGATGGAGAATGTTCAAAGTTTTCACTGTGGAGTTGTAAGGAGTCTGAACACTGAGCTCTGGCCACTGTATGGTTGTTACAAGTACCGCAAACTGTAAATTAACAGTAATATATATAAATAATGCTTTAATATGAACATTAGAACCTGGTAGAAGTTAAAACTACTTACCAGTGATGTATGGCTTTCACCCCCTAGTGGCATACAGTATAATTACAGTAAGAAATGTTTTTGAAATAATGTGAATTTCCAAAAAAATATTTGATTTAAAAATATACTAAAACAAACTTGTACCTATGTTTATAAACAGAGCCTTTTCACGAAGAAGCTTTTATTAGCGAAACATTGGGCAATAAGGATCTTGGAAAGAAAACTACAAACTTTTGAAACTTCTGAAGGGGCAGCTGGCCATTCTTTCCTTTTTTACCTGTTTTAAGATTAGACAACACCTCTATTACATCCTGGGAGATGGTACAGTAGTGCCCAGCCCTAACATTGAAATCACCCAAGATTACATGTTTGTTAGCTGGATTATCAAGAGCATCCTTATCAAGAAAATGACCAAGCTGGGTTAATGTTTTACCCCTCTTTTTATGAGTACTAGAAGGGAGAAGATACACATTTATTAGTATAGTTATTTCATTGTTGCCACAGATTTTCACCCCCAACATATTATCACTCTGGAACTCTATTTCTTCTGTAGTGTAGGCCTTGTTTAATCTACATAGTGTTAACAATCCCCCCCAAACTCCTTCCAAATGTATTATTTTGTTTGGTCAGTTTAAAGTAGCTCTTATAGCCACTGCGGTTAACTGCCCCCCTTAGCCAGGTTTCCTGGATAATAATAAAGTTAATATTTTCCAAATATTTGATAAATTCTCTATCCCCAATTTATTTTTCAGTCCTGATATGCTCCATGATAGGATGTTGGGGTTTTCCTCAGTGGCAACCCCTATAAACGTATCAACTGTACAAAGTCAATTTTTTTCCCTTCATTCAGCTTTAACTCATTATAACCTGGGTGGTCATTTTGTATCAGGAGAATCAATAGGTGGTTCAGACTTCATATTGAGCAATTGGGTACAGTGAGTTAAATAATTGTTATTATACAATGGTGTGTGAAAATCCTGTAACCTCACTGGTCAAAACATGTTACACGGCCATGGGTAAATCCTGCATAACCCATGGCTAAGGAATGGCATTTATAAAAAACATAATTAAACACATTTTAAATCTATATTACACATGGGTCCATTGTATACTTGCAATAAGGCACTCCAGGGTGTGAGTTATTAGATGATTTACCCACTTCTTGTGCGGTTAAGTCACTTGGCTGCACCTCGTGACACACCACACAAGGCGTGGGTAAATTCCCAATAACCCACACCCCGATGTGCCTTATTGCTTAAGCTGCTTCTAGCAGATGTTCCCACCCCATAGAATTCTTGATATATGCAAGCTCCACTACTTTATTGTCCTCCTCATTTATGTGTATTCCCAAAGAATCAAGCTCACTGCATTTGTTTACTTAAGCAATAAGGCACAACAGAGTGTGGGTTATTGCAGGATATACCACAGTCATGTGATGTGTTTTGACCAATGAGCTTACAGGATTTTCCTACCCCATTGTATAATATTTGATGATAGACATCCTCCCCTTCTATCTATATTATCTGGCCATCTACTTCCCACCTTGTGGCCTTGTAGAAGGCCTTTCCCACCCTAGGTATTTTTAGGGTTGCTTTGAAAATTTCTTCCAGTTTATTCTTCAAACTGTATTTGGTTTCTCTTTGTAAATGATTTATTCCAAATACTGTTATTGGTTTAATACACTGTCTTCCCCCTTTATTTCTTGTTGCTATTGTAGTATTCCAGGGACAAATGGCCCAGTGTTGAAATTTCATCACCAATTATTTCAATCTGGGAGAGTTTTCTTTTATTGCTCTCAATGGCCTTCAAGATGAAGAATTGGTTAGATACCATCAAAACCCATTCTTCATCATGTACTGATCTTGTAATACTTAAATATTAGCTAAACTTTGGCTCTCCCTCTACTATTGTGGTCAATAGTAGTTTAACGTTATCATTTAATATTGTTTCTATTTCTTCAGGGAGGATGCCCACCTTATAAAGTGGCATTACTTAATCAGTGTTTTTTTTCAGAAACTTAGTGAAATTCTCTAGATTATGGATTTCCTTAATCCCCTCTCGGTCTCCATCTTCTTTCCCCTGTGATGCCTTTCCCAAGAGTTTGTTGCTTGTCCCCTTAAGGTCTATTTTTGATGTTTTTACATGGGCTCTTGTTCCAATGTTAACAGTTGATTTCTTTTTTTTGGGGGGGGGCTACCTTTGTAGTTGTCTGATGTCTCCTTGTTTTTTTTTTGCTATTATTTTTCTTTATATTTTTGGTTCTGCTCTGTGTACCTTTCTTACTCTGTTCCTCTACTTTTTTTTAAATCTTTTTGTCTTCAACCCTTTGTAATTTCTTCCTTTTTTTTGGTTCCCTTTTTGATTTTCCCACCTTTGTTATTCCTATGTAAAGTGCTAGTGCAGGCCACTCTCTTAGGTTCTCCCAGGATTGGGTTTTCTCTTGCCTGGCCCCCATTCTTGTGGTTCATTAGCTGCTATTCCCTTATTACCCCATTTTCCCACAATAATTGATTAGCCGGCCTTATTTTGCTATGCTATCATCCCTTATTTCTTTATGGGGCAACATTATCAGTTCCAGTTCTTCATTGTCTAGTAGGGTGTCTCCATATGAAATACTGTCTAAGGTTTTGTTGAGACTAATAATTGTTCCTTTATTGACTTCTTTGTCCACATTTAATCTTGTTTTTGCTTCTTCAATATACTTAGATTTAATGGTGTCTATTGCTTTTTTAATTTCAATTGTTATACCTTTGATATAACTCAAATCTTGTTTAATGCATATTAATTGTTCAAAGAGCAAAATGTTGGCCAAATAGGGGTCCTTTAATGCTTTATCCAAGTCTTTTGTTATTAATTTATAGTTTAGTTCAGACATATTTTCCTGGCTTATATTGTGAGTAGAGCTTTCTCCCTACATTTCTGAGTTTTGTCTTTCTTCAAAACTTGTTCTAATCAAATCTTCATCATATGTCTTTTCTAGCTTTTTAGATTCTAATTCTTTTAACCCAGATATAGTATGCTGCAGTTGAAAAATTACTTTGCTTAATTCCACTGCCTTATTAATATTCTACCTTCTTTTGTTAGCCTGAACTTCATTTGATTCCATATCTGGAACAATTGTTGCTCCCTCCTTGTCTATCTTTATTGTTGCATTTGGTAGTGAACAAAAACTATGTAATGTCTGCGGTGATTAGTTATTGGACACACCCCAATTAAAGATTACACTCTCATCTAATGTAGTTTCTCTGTTTGAATTATTTTCTAGTTTGGGGTTATTTCTGTCACCTTCCTCT
This sequence comes from Neoceratodus forsteri, assembly GCA_016271365.2. Lineage (NCBI taxonomy): Eukaryota > Metazoa > Chordata > Ceratodontiformes > Ceratodontidae > Neoceratodus > Neoceratodus forsteri. The sequence continues at coordinate 46,054,184 of JADMNL010000030.1, read as the reverse complement.
TTACATTCCCATGGCTGTACCCCTTTAAATTTCTCTAATTGTGTTGCATTGATCCGCATTTTTTCCTTCTTGGTATTCCCCATATTTATTTTCACTTCTCGAGGACTTGATTCTGGTTTGGGTGTAGGTGTTTTATTTTGTTCAATGGCTAAACTGTTTAACATCTTCCTCTTTTCTCCCAGATTTTTATTAACAAATGAGGTTATTTGTAATTGCTTTTTTTGCTTTCTAGCTTCTTTCCCCTTTACCTGTTTTCACTGCTCCCCCCCTTAAATTTATTTTTTACGATGTTAGGGCTTCTGACTCACTTCATTGTTGCTGTATTAGATTTCTCAGGTTCAGACTGGCTTCTAGTCTGAACCGGCATTGCAGCTAAATTTGCCTTGATGTTGTACTCAATATATGGATGCAATGTTGCTACAAATATGGTTAGGTAGAGCCTCAGGTTCAAGAATTCTTTCTTTCAACCCCCATTATAGTTCCAAATTATAATTTGTTTTACTTTAATGCAAGATCAATAACTTTGTTCTAACTTGATTTTATTAATGCTAGGTTCGGCTAACCATTTGATAGAATATTTCTACCAAGTTAAAAAACACCTGTTCACACCTCGCACCACGTTGGTGACCTGGGTTCAGAAATGGGCCTGGGTTGTTGGAGGTTTGCCGGGGGGAAGGGGGAGTTGGAATGAGCACCCTAATGGCAGCTCTTCTTTCCTGGGGTGGGCTCTAGGCATTGCTTCACTAGGAAGCAGTGTGGGGAGGGGAGAATGCTGTTAGATGCTTGGCAGGAGCCATGTTCTCAGCATGGCTCCACGCCTGGGCTATGGCCCTTCATGCCTGTGTCCTCAAGGGGAGGGGACTCAGGATTCCATAGCTACACTAGTAACCTTGAAAAATCTGCACTCCTGCTGTGATGTGTGATTCCTGCAAGGGGGGATGGAGCTTCAGATGGTTGGTACACCGCCACTGAGACCTGCCGGCAATGGGGATAAAATGTGTGTGTGTATATATATATATATATATATATATATATATAAACACCTGTTGGAAATTAGTGGAGTTAGCCAGTTTGGCTAGACTGGTTTAGCTATTAAGATTAACCAGGCTATAGTCTGTATGAGGGCTAAAGCACTCCCAACCAACAAATTCACTACCCACAGCTCACAACCCACAACCCTGGACCCTCAACTTAGAATACAATAAGCCCAAAAGACAGGCTCAATACAATATTCATAGCCATATATACACCATAAATATGATATCGATATGATATGAATACATAAATGTAATGTGCTAATATAGTATGCTAAATATGATAAAGGGTCAATTTTTAATGTAGCAGATTTCCCTTTCTATATTGCACTTATGATTGTCTTTACTATTATACAAATATAAAGTCCAGTGAATAATGCTTCCAGGCTTCTAACTTGTATACTTCTAGGAAATCTAGAAGACCTTCTTACTTACAGTGGCTAAAAAGTCTTGCAAACCTTGACAGTCCTATAAATGTTGTAAGTCTCAAAAGTCTGATGATATGTAAAGAAAAGCAACTTACAATTGCTTATCCCTCTTTTCTGTACTTATTCAAATCCTCTTCTTTTTTTTACTTGCCTTATCCTGCTTCTATTTTCATGTATTGTATCGTGATTCCTCTTCTTTGTCTTCAGACTGATTTCTAGTTGTGAGCCTCGAGTCACTATTTTTATTTCAAAAACCATTCAGGACCATTCAAAACTTGACTCCCAGCTTCTGATTCAGACAGGTTTGTTTTATTCTGTTCTCTTCTTGTTTTCCACCTTATTGCAGGCTGCTAACCTTTCTCCAATTTTCCTTGTGTCCTTGCAGACTTGGGACGTATCCACCCACAATATACTGACACTCCACAGCCCTTTCATTCTAGTCCGCTTTTCCGTTTTATTTTATAGATTGGAGGCAACACTGTAAAGCAAATGGAGAGAACTCTGGATAGAAATTAGAAAGATAAGAAGAAGAAGAATCAGCATTTATATAGTGCTTTTCACACACAGTATCCCAAAGCGCTTTACAAGCAATGCTAGACTGGTAGTGAAATGACTGAATGTGTGGTGGCGGCCATATTGCACATCATCACCCACACACAGCCTGGATAATTGCATGAACCAGTTTATGGGAAGGGGAATGTTGGCCAGGACACCGGAAATGTTCCCTGCTGTTTTGTGAAGAGTGCTCTGGGTTCTTTTACTTCCACCTGGACACCCACCAGGACAACACCAGGATGGACAGAAGGGACCTCAGTTTAACATCTCATCTGAAGGACGGCACACCCCAGCAGTACAGCACCCCCCAATACTGCACTCAGATGCCAGCGATTTTTAGGTGCAAATCCAACCCCGGTGTGGGACGAGAACCCACAACCTTCTGGTCCAGAGGTGGATGTGCTACCAACTGAGCCACACTGACATAAAAAAAAGTATCTTTATTTGCAATATTCTGTAATAGTCTGGCTAGTAACTGGCTCGTCAAGCTAATCAGATTGATTTACTGACCAGCTGTCTTGAATCGTTCAGAGCTTCAAAAGAACTAGGATAAATTAGGGACTTTTTGGGGGTACTATTTGTAGAACTGTAGAATAGTAGGTATTGCAGTAATATAAATTAAATGTGCCACCAAACATAGGACTAAAACTAACAAAAAGTAATAAAACTTGATATAACAAATGTACGGTGAAGTAAGCTCCAGAACTCCAGAGCCCCAGAGCTAATTGACTGATCATTTTTCATAGCCCTTTGTCTGTGATAGTAGTAGTAGTATGTAGGCAAACTGTAGCTGAATCTAAAAAAAAGGCTTTTCACAAACTTTGCAAAACCCCCCTTTGCCTGTAATAAATTTACTTACTTCTTGGAGGTAAAAAGGAGAAAAATCTGCAAAAAAATTGGCTAGGGAACAACTATCTTCCTCTCTCTAGTTTTTGTGTCAGCACTGATAACATGTTCTAGTGGCAACAGCAATCTGCAAAATGACAAACCTAGCTGCAAGACACCACACGTGCACACTGTAACTTTTCAGGTCACGACGTGGATGCTCACTCATGTCACTCGGGAAGGGTGCTGATTTTAAGTTTTGAAATTATATTTTTTATAGATTAGTATCTAATTAATATTATAGCCGTTTTTTATAAAATTTAAATTCTCTCTCAGTCTGAGTTGACTCTAGAAACCTCTTCTAGTTATCCCTTCAAGTGGCACTTGAGTGTACACCTAGTAGTAGCTCAACACAGTTGTTTCGCTGTGGGCACGAGCTGCTCTCCCTCGGAAACAACAATTCAACTAAATCCCAAACAACCAGACACCCCTAGTCTAGTTAGTCCACTCTGTGCCATTAAATACTACTAAATGTCACTGAATGCTAACATTTTTAAAATGTCCAATGCTAATTCAACTTGGCTTCATTTAAGTAAAAATACTGGTTTTAAAACGTTAAAAGGAATTGGTGCTGAAGGAAGAGCTTTTGAGCTTTAGAAGCTATGGGCTTTCTTTAGTTTCAGTTTCTTAGGTTTTATTTCCAATGGCTTAGGTTCTTGTATTGTGTAGCTGCTCCACACAAGCTTTCACTCACACTTCACTCCAGCATTTCTGCAGGCTCCTTGCAGCCAGCTCCTCGCGGGGCTTGTCGCTGACCCGGCAGCTGAAAATGGGCTCTGCCAATGCCTGGATTCTGAGTTTTCACTGCCTGCTAGCAACACCACAAACTCACTGCAGGCAAAAAAAAAAAAAAATATCAGCAGCACAAGAATTTCTGGAAAGATCTTGGCCTTCATCCTTAAAACACAGAAAATGCTGGCATACATGTTTTAGGATTAAAAAGTGCTTCTCATCGAGACCCTGCTTGCTCTAAGTTCCTCTCAAAGTGGCATACAGCTGCAAACTCAAGCTCCTCCTCATATAAATAAATGTTTGCAAAAAACTGCGTTACTGCCCTAGTTTGGGATAAAGCTACAAAAGTAGGGAAATGTGGCATTAGGGTTTTAATGGCTAATACTCCACACCCACCCTGCACACACCAACAGGCATTGGGGGTGTGCATTGGGGTCATCAGCCCTAACACTTACCCCATTCTCCTATACTGTACCCATCTCAGCTTATTTACTTATGGAATGTGGTGAGCATTAGTGCTGATGACCCCAAGGCACACCCCCCAATGCCTGTTGGTGTGTACAGGGTGGGTGTGGGGTGTTAGCTTTTAAAACCCTAATGCTACATTTCCTTACTTTTGTGGTTTTATTCTTAATTAGACCATTAACACAGTTTTTTTGCAAATTATTTCCTTACTTTTTGAGATAGTATAATTGTATACTGTACTTATTTGCCTATGGGAGCGCAGGTCCCTCCAGGCCCTGCACTCCCATCCCTCCATAGATGCGTATATGTATGTAATTGTGGAAGCACAGGGCCCTCTGGGCCCTGCTCTTCCATTTATAAGATAACAGTGATGAAATTATCAGCATAGCCATCTTATTACCCACCTCATGTACCCAGTACAGAAAATTTTCAAATCCCTGCCAAAACGTAATTCTGCACAACTCTAATGCCATTCCATGCCAAAGGTGCAAAAACACATTTTGGCCAGGATTTGAATACTGACAGTTGTGACATACATGAGGTGGGGTAATATGATGGCTATGTTGAAAATCTGGGGTCAAAATTTTGGAAAGTTCCAACGTTAGGAGCATGCATAACGAATTTGCAATGAATGGTCATAAGTTTGGCATTTTTCATATTTTGACCCCAAATTTTCAATATCGTCTTCTTAAGACAGCACCTCATAAACACCATAGGTGAACATTTTCAAATCCATGGCAAAATGCTATTCTGCACCACAGGTGTGAAAACACATTTTGTACAGGATGTGAAAAATGACAGCTGCACTGTTCCTGAGGTGGTGTGAAAAATTGACTATGTTGAAAATTTGGAGTCATAATATTCAAAATTACTAAAGTTATTCGTGTGTGTAGAAATATTTCAATGAACATGCATAACTCAACCATTTTTAGGAATCTCTTCACCGATCTTTCAACGGGGCCTTTTTGGGACCCCACCTCATAAACACTGGTGGTGAAATTTCATTATTCAGTCCCAAAAGGTGATTTCGTTCAGCTACCACAAAATCACTTCTTGATCAGAGTAACGAAATGACAGTGCCAGTGTTCATCAGGTGGTGTCCCAAAAAGGCTATGTTGAAAATTTGGTGAACAAAGTCCTAAAAATGGCAACGTTATGAACATAAGTTCAAAACACCATTGAAATACATTATATGGCACTTACCTTGATTCCTCAGGTCATGGCTGAGCTTTGAAGAATGCAGATGTGTCTCGGTTCACAGAAGATGACAGTAGATGACCTCCAGTGGTAAGCATATGATGGGGGTGGGGTGGTGGGTGCTCAGTGGGAGGGTCGGGATGGGGGGAATGGCGGGGATGACGAGGGACTGTTTTCTTTTTATCAGGTTTTAAAAACAAATATATTGGGGGACCATTTTCTTTTTACAGGGACAACTTAAACAAATATTTAGGGACACTGGGGGTGGGCTCCCCAGTGTCACACACTGCTGGGGGGGATTGTAATGCTGACATGGGGATTGGGCCCCCTGATGTTGGCACTGTGAATCAAGCAACAGGCTGCTGGGGGAAGGGAGTATTAAATACAAATTTGGGGACAGCGATTGGAGGGTGGGGGTGTCACTAGACACCAGGGACAGCAATCAGAGGGTGGGGATGCCACTAGACACCAGGGACAGTGATCAATGGGTAGGGGGTGCTACTTGACACCAGGGAAAAGGGCGGCTCACAGCTAACACTGCAGCAGGCAACACAACATCAGCTGTGCCTGCAGAAGTCAAGAAATTCCTTTTGTTCTCATACAGAGAATGCTGGGGAAGCACTTTTCTCACTAAGCTGGGCACCGGGGAATTTGGGTGCCCTGAAAAGGCATTTGTGGGCATAATTTTCAAAAACAAACATCAGAATCCAGCTAAACAGGTCCCATTTAGCGAGGTTCTGATGTTTGTTTATTACAGTCCCAGCATTTTTATTTATTTTCCATGCTTGTCAGTTCGTGGAAATAATCAACAAGATGGCAGTTTGCATGGCACAAAAAAATGTTTGGTGCCATGCCAAACAAGTGGCCTGAATGCAAAATGGGCATTTGCGACATCAATTTTTTACTTTTGTCACAAAACGTTATCCGAAAAACCATACTGCACATTGTGCAGGTCGGAAACCGCTAAACTTTAAAGCTTAATAACTCTGGAACCCCTTGAAATTTTTTCACTGGACCTGTCAAAGGCAATACCTTGGGACATGACACATGTCCCCTGCAAGTCTGGGGTAACTATTCCTTACCAGGTAGGCGAGAGCCAAAAAAAAAAAAAAACAATGTTAAGTATTGAAAAAACTTTCATTTTTTTCTTAACATGACATGTGTGTATCTCAGAAACCACACAGACTGCTGTCACAAAAATTTCTACACACCAAGACTTTGCCTACTAGACAACACATGCAACTTTTCAGCTCATTCCATCAAACAGAGCCAAAGATATTAAGGTGCACAAAATTGAGTTTAATATTAACCATTAGACTACAGACAGAATTAGAACATATAGGAATTTTGGACTGATATATCAGTCCCTGGCCCTGCAAGGGTTGAACAGGCTACTTGTGGTTGTCAGCCATAATGCTCACCCCATTCCATAAGTAAATAAGCTGAGATGGGTAAAATGAATGGAACTGAAAAAACAAACATCAGAACCTAGCTAAACATGTCCCGTTTACCTATATTGTGATGTTTGTTTTTTCAAATTTATTCACAAAACACCTTTTCTGGGCACCCAAAATCCCGAGTGCCCAGTTTAGTGAGAGGAGCACTTCCCCCGCATTCTCTGTATAAGAACAGTGGGATTTTCTTGACTTCTGCAGCTGCAGCTACAAATCACACTGCTGGCTGCAGAGTGAGGTATGAGCCACTGTTTCCTTTTTGTCTAGTGGCACTCCTCGCACTCAGATCACTGTCCCTGTTAATTAATTAAAATATATGTTCTCTGACATCTAGTGGCACTCACCACCTTCCGATCACCATCCCCTTGTCTCTAGTTTATTCATTTATTTATTTTTATAGTTTATATAATAATCCAACACCGGGATGCCCAACCCCGGTGTTGGATGCTCCCTTCCTCCACAGCCTGTTGTTTTATGTTTTATTGCCGGCATCGAGGGCCCAGTCCCCGTGCTGGCACTTAAACCCCCTCCAGCACTGTGGTACGCTGAGGAGCCCCCTCCCAGTGTCCCCATATGGTTTATAATATACCTGAAATATAAAAACTGTCCCGAATGTCTCTTTTTTCCTGAAACAAAGAATATGGTCCCTTGTCATCGCCTCAGACCTCAACCCATCATGTCAACCCTCCCACTGAGCACCCACCTCCCAACACCCCCTTACTCTATACTTACCGTCTGATGTTCAGTTTTATCAACTTCTGTGGACAGAGACAAGTCTGCACTCTTCAAAGCCGAACTGCAAACTGAGGAATCAAGGTAAGTGGCGTATAATGTATTTCAATGGTGTTTTAAACTTACATTCATAACTTTGCCATTTTAAGGAATTTTTCCACCAAATTTTCAGCATGGCCTTTTTGGGACCCCACCTCATGAACACTTGCACTGTCATTTCATTAATCGGGCCTGGAAGGTGGTTTCATGGTTGCTGCACAGAATCACCTTTCAGGACCGAGTAACAACATTTTGCCACCAGTGTTCATGAGGTGGGGCCCCAAAAAGGTTATGTTGAAAATTTGGTGGAACAATTCCTACAAATGGTTGAGTTATGAGTGTTCATTGAAAATTTTCTATGCACACCGATAACTTTGGTAATTTTCAATATTTTCAGTCCAAATTTTCAACATAGCCATTTTTACACACCACCTCATGAAATGTACAGCTGTCATTTTTCACATCCTGTCCAAAATGTATTTTTGCACATGTGGTACGGAATGATGTTTTGGCACAGATTTGAACATTTTCACCTATGGGTTTTATGAGGTTTATGAGGTTGGGTTATAAGAAGACTACGCTCAAACTCTGTGGTCAAAATATGAAAAAATGGCAAAGTTATGACCATAATTGTAATTTCACTACACACGCTTGTAATTTTGGAAATTTTAAATATTTTGACCCCAGATGTTTAACATAGCCTTCTTATTAACCCACATCATGTATGTCACAGCTGCCATTTCTAATTAGCTCCACAGCTACATACATATACACATCAATGGAGGAATGGGAGTGCAGGGCTCGGAGGGCCCTGCACTCCCACAGGCAAATTATACTAGGGCAGTATTGTTAAGGTTGAGTGCACACTTCTATGTTAAAGCCAAATGTTTAACCTTAATAACTTTGCAACTGTTCAATGGAGTTGCATGCAATTTGGCACACATAATGGCTAGGGTGACTCTCTTGACATGGCAAATTTCATGTGAATCTAGTGTGTTGTTTCTGAGATACAGAGTGTGAATAATCCCTAAATCTATGTGTTTTTTGCTGTTTTTTGTCCACTTGTATCTCAGAAACTGTTTTAGGCTGTGGTCTGAAATTTTCGGGGTAGAAAGTGTTTGCCTCACAGACATACCTTTTGAAGGTTTAGTGAAAAAATGTGAATCTGTTTCAAAGTTATTACGTTTCAAAGTTTTCTAATATTTCCTATGGGAAAAGTTAGATGTTCAGCACAAAAAAACTTTTATTTTCACAGGAGCCACTGTATGTTCTCAGACAGGGTCATACAGTGTTGCAAGGAGCCTAGCATACTTTTGCAGCACTCTGCAGTGTCCACCATCTTGTTTTTCAATTAGTGAGAGTAAGAATATAAAGAAAACACTGAAATTCATTGCAAAAAACTTCATTAATGCATCAGTTAGGGTTGTTACTAAAGAGAAAAAAGTAGGGAAATGTGGTGTTAGCGTTTCCAACCATAACACCCCACTCTGCTGACACCAACAGGTGTCGGGGGTGCCTTGGGGTTGTCAGCCCTAACACTCACCCTATTCTTCTATACTGTATCCTTCTTAACTTATTTACTTATTTACTTATGGAAAGGGGTCAGCTTTAGGGTTGATGACCCCAAGGCACCCCTGACACCTGTCAGTGTCTGCAGTGTGGGGGTGGGGTGTTAGGGTTTGAAACCCTAACGCCATATTTCACTACTTTTTTTGCTTTACTAACAACCCTAACTGATGCATTAACATATTTCTTTTGCAGTGACTATAGCTAGATAGATAGCTAGCTAGCTAGCTAGATAGATAGATAGATAGATGCATGACATACCTGTGAGGATAAAAATTTGCAACAAATAACAGTAATATTTTGGCCACTATGGGACCTAGAATGAGACTATCAGCATTATTCATAGTCTAGGTCCAATTATCCCATAGTGGCAACTGCAGTACAGTGCAGATCCCTTTCTTCAAGATTGCTGTGAACAGTCAGTATCACTGCTGAAGGTGGCCACTGAACAGTCAGTATCACTGCTGAAGGTGGCCACTGAACAGTCAGCATCACCATTGAAGGTGGCCACTGAACAGTTAACATCACCATTGAAGGTGGCCACTAAACAGTCAGCATCACCATTGAAGGTGGCCACTGAACAATTAACATCACTGTTGAAGGTGGCCACTGAACAGTTAACATCACTGTTGAAGGTGGCCACTGAACAATCAGGATGCAGGATTTTTTCATGCCATAGTATAATGGCATAAATCCAATATGCCATGGCTATAATGAAAATATCACCAATATTTTCCATTGTGCAGTCTGATCTTTTGACATCACTCATGCCTTTGCCACTTGTGATGACATTAGGTCAAACTGCACTCAGAAAATTTATCTGTGATATTTTCAGTAGTGCCTTGGCATATCCCATACATGTATATATGTGTGTGTGTGTGATATGTAAGTAATAAGCCATGACACTGTGCATTAAGGGATTTTAACGCACGCCCCAAGGGCATTCTATGGCACAAGGCTGAGTGTCCTTACTCCCCTGGGAAGTGTATTAAAGTCCTTTAATGCAGACTTTGGAGTGAATTTTCACAGTTATAAAATGTCTCTGTACTGCCTGTGAGTACTTTTAAAAATTAGAAGTTCTTTTAAATAGTAAAAAAATCTGTTTTTATATGTTTTTAAAGACAAAAGTAATTTAGAAGTTTTTTAAATGTAGAAATTATGTTGTTAATATGTTTTTAAAAACAAAAGCCATTTTAAATAAATAGTACCTGTTCTGTATTGCACTATGTCAACAGGTTGTGTTGTGAGCCCATGTTGTGCTGTGTATGTGGAGTTCATTATGTTTGACTTTGTTTTACTGCTCGCTTCTTGAGTTTTTCTCCCTATTTCCTTGCGGTGCTACTCACTAAGTAGCCCTTTGGTGCTTGCAGCCCTGCTTCTGGCAACTCAGTTATGCCCTTGTGACAGTCTGTTGGTTAGAGAAGGAGTGGGCAGCACGTTCCAGCCAACAGCAAGAGCAGAGCTATTTAAGTATTCGCTGTCTTGGCCATACTGTTGACAGAAGGGACAAGCCACACTACAAATTGCTCTTGTGGCTCCACAAATTGTAGTAATGGGGTGGAGAGCAGAGGAGCCATTGTCAACACTCATGGTAGAAGCCGCATCTGTCTGACCACCCCCCCCAGCAGTAGGATCAGGGAGTTGGTTTCCTGGCCCCACAAACTCTACAAATAGGACCAGGAGCTCAGGAACAGCATTTTTTACTTGAGGATGGAGCGGCATCAACAGTGGGACTGCCGCGCTCCCCCGTCCTGCAAATTTCCATGTGGCTGTTCGGATTCCTGTGGCTCTCTCCAACCTCACTCCACCCACTACAGGTAGCAGAAATGAAGAGCTGAGGAACAGCTGTTTTGAGAAAAAATATGTGTTACTTTGAATTGTGAAATGGAGAGGAAATGAGCTTTTCTTTTTGTGCATCTTGAAGTGGCTGTATGTTGTGTGTTAGCAGTGGAATGGGTAAAGTCACTGTTTTTTTTTTGTTTTTTTTTTGTGAACAAGCCAAACAGTTTATTTTAAGCAATTGGCAGGTAAATTGCTTTTTTAAGTTGTGGAAGGTGCGTGGCAGTGTAGTTAGTTTCTGAAAAGACTGTGACTGGTTAATGATAAATAATATTTAAATATCAGTGAAGTAAAGGGTCAGATTTTCAAGATGGTGGCTATAGTATTTTTTTATGGTTTCAGTTTAGAGTGCAGTGATTTGTTTAAGTAGGATTTTTGGAGTGGAAAACGAGCTTTGGCAGCTGACCGTGTGTTTAAACAAATTTCAGGTTTGTTCAGGTGATGTCTCCCTGGCTAACGACATTTCCAGATTTTTTCTGGCCATTTTATAAATATGTCTATTTATTTAGTGCATGATTAGAAGATGCCAGCAGGTACCCCAGGCTATATTTTCACTGCTAGTGCACTTTTTAGTTGCATCCATATGGGAAGGTAGGAAGAATCCCTTGTGAGTGAGCATATATGCAGCCATGCAAATAGATATGTGTGCGATCATTGCAGGTTGCGGTATAAAAAAGGATGATGAGGAATCATGGGCTGTCTCATAGATCATGTGCTGAAGCTGTCAGTGAGAACAGCAAGTGCAGAATTGGTTAGAGTGGCTGTTGAGAGTATGTTTAAGGGCTACATTTCTTTATTTCGCAGGGTTTTAACTTTGTTTTAGGTGTTGCGGTTGCACTTTGCTGCTGTTTTAAGGCTGCTGTCAGGGGGTTGTGACTGTGTAGTTTGTGCCTTCAGTGTTTTGGGTGCATTATGGCTGTAGGTACCAGTTTCAAGTGGTGCTCTGAATTTGACAGAAATTGGAGTATGTTTTAAGCTGCACCTGTGCAGTCATTTCAATGGTTGAGTTTGCATTGTCCATGGCACTCGTTTGGTTGCTTTTGGGTGTAGGGCTTAATTAGTTACTGCTGTGTTCTGTAATATGTTCATCAGGCATGTACATTTGTTAAAAAGGTGTGTGCATGCGTGTTATGTTCTATTAACATATGAATAAGGTGATTATTAGATGTGTTGATAAGGTTGTAATAAGGTACTTTGTAGTGTGTTCATCAGGCACTACTGGTTATTGACATGTTTGTAGGCTTTTAATAAGTTAGTAGTGGGCAATTGGTTGCATATATGACATTTAGGTACCATAATTGTCTAACCGCATTTTCTATGTGAAAGAGGGCCCATCCACATTAATAAATATCTCTCTCATATATATATATATATATATACTGTGTGTGTATATATATATATATATATATATATACAGGTAAATATATATATATACACACACACACACACACACACACACACAATCACACAATAGGGGTGAGTGGTAAATGAGTGAGATAAAACAGTGCATCATCCACCCTAGTGTGATATTTTTACCCTCTGCTCTACTGTGATGATATCAGCCATTTACACACGCAGGTCAAAAAAGGTCATCACTCTAGGCAGCTTTCCCCTCAGCATGCAAGAAACACCTGTGCTGTTACCATAGACACAAATGCAGAACTACTTCAGAGGTCTCACTGCTGCCTACAGCTAACCCAGTGAGTATTACAAAACACACCTATCCCCCCAACTTCCAGCTCATTAATGTGATATTCTCAGCTTGACTGCAGTCATAATTCTAAACAGCACAGCTTCACAGAACAGTCTAAACTACTGCCTGCAGCTAACTCAACTACCACTGAAACACACTCTCACTTGTTCCTCAAACTCTGATTCTCACCCATTACAATTACTGTGATACTATCAGCTTGATTACAGCCAGAATCCTAAAGAGCACAATTTCACAGCACACTCTGCACTCTGCCTGCAGCTAACTTAATTACCACTGAAAACAGTATCAGCTGTTCTGACACTCTGCCTCTCAGCTCATTACAATTACTGTGATGCTCTCGGCATCACTGCAGCCAGACTTCTAAACCAAAGAGCCTCACAAAAGTATGTTTCCCACTCCTACCTAAAACTAACTCATTTAACATTGCAAAACACACTCATGTGTCTCCCAGAGTTTATAACACTGCCAGCCCATTTAGAAAAGCTCACGCACAGAATGAGCAAACACATAAACAGGAACAGAACGCAAGACAGCATAACAAAACTTCTAAAACTCTTTGCCCTATTGTATACATCGAATACATGATGGTCAGATCGTATGCTATGGCACTATGGCAAATATTGTCACTCCTGCATCGTGAGCTCTGGATATCTCACTCTACAGGAGTGACAATATTTGCTATATCACTCATGCCCATCATGTATCCCATATATATATACTGTATATATATATATATATATATATATATATATATATATATATATATATATATATATATATATATATATATCTTCATAAAATGGGTTGGAAAAATTATCTCTGCTGGTTGGTTGAAGCACATCACATGACCATGCGTATATCAGAGTGTGACCGCACACCTGCACTTTCACCCACCTCCAAACAATTTTGCCATTTTATAAGATAGATAACCCACTCTAGGTGTGTAGTTATACTCTGATATATGCACACCTTGGGTGGTTGACACACTTGGCCTGCAAGCAGAAACCGGCCTTATGGTCTATCAAGTTAGTCTGCTCGAATGCGCAGCTAGCACCCTTATGTTGCAGCTGCACCACCCTCCTCTACCCCTCTCACCTTTACCCCCCTTGCACCCTGTCCCATGCTATTTTAAACTGCCCACTGTGCTACAGGATGCCATCTCCTTGGGTAGAGTGTTCCATTTCTCCATCACCCTCTCTGTGAAAAAATACCTCCCCATCTCTCTCTGATATCTTCCACCCTCCAACCTGAGACCATGCTGTCTGGTGTCCCTTCCTCTCTTCAGCTTAAATATCCCTTTTGTGCCTATTTTGTTAATCTCCTTCAAATATTTGAAGGTCTCAGTCATACCCCCCATCTTTCCTCCCCTCCAGGGTGTACATATTCAACTCAGTCAGCCTGCCCTCATAGGATTTGCCCTCCGGCCCTTGGATCATCTTAGTTGTCCTACGCTGCACCCCCTCCAGCAATCTGATATCCTTCTTCAGAAAGGGACGCCAGAACTGCACACAGTACTCCAAATGTGGCCTGACTAGTGACCTGTACAGCGGCAGGATCACATCCCTATTTCTGGATGAGATTCCTCTCACAATACATCTCAGCATCTTGTTGGCCTTAGTTGCCACCTTCCTGCGCTGAGCTGAGTTGTTCATGTTACCCACTATGATCATCCCTAGGTCCTTCTCCTCCTCTTCTGTGACCTCTGTCTGAACCCCTCCCAACTGGTAGCTCCTTCTTGGGTTCCTTGCTCCGAAGTGCATAACCTTGCACTTCTTTGCACTGAAGCTCAATTGCAACTTTTCTGACCACTCCTCCAGTTTGATCAGATCCTCCTGTAGCCCCTGACACCCCTCTATGTCGTCCACCACCGCCCCATCTTGGTATCATCTGCAAACAGACTGATCTTGCTCCTAACACCACTTGAGATATCTGATATAAATAACCCAAACAACACTGGACCCAGGACTGAGCTCTGTGGCACCCTGTTTGTCACTGCCCTTGGGGAAGAGAGTGCCCCCACCACCACCACCTGTTGCTGCCTCCCCTTCAGCCAGTTCACAATCCAGTTTACCATCTTTGTCCCTGCCCCCACATATTGCAACTTACCCACTAGCCTCCCATGAGGCACTGAATCAAAGGCCTTGCTGAAGTCTAAATACAGCACATCCACTGCATGGCCTTTATCCAGTTCCCTTGTTACCCAGTCACAGTATCGATTAGGTCGGTCTGGCAAGATCTTCCAGAGATGAATCCATATATGTAATAGATAGCCCACTCTAAGGTGTGTGGTCACGCTCTGATATATGCATGCCTTGGTGTGTCTCAACCACTCAAGGCGTGCATATATCAGAGCATGACCACACACCTTAGAGTGGGTTATCTAGCTTATAAAATGGCAAAATTGCTTTGGAGGGTGGTGAAAGTGCAGGTGTGTGGTCGCGCTCTGATATACGCATGGTCATGTGATGTGTTTCAACTAATTAACAGACATAATTTTTCCTACCCATGTTATATTATATATACATATATATATATATATATATATATATATATGTGTGCAATAGGACATGATAGGGTATGCTTTATGGCAATATAATCACATGCCTGAGATGCGTTGTTAGGCACAAGGCGCAGCTGTGTGGGGGTTAAATGCACCTGGGAAGTGTGATTATATCACCATAATGGCACACTCTGGAGTGTCTTATTGTAGCTAGAAAATGGCATATTACTATAATTTTTGGCTTAAAATGAATGAACTTAAGAAATTCTTCTAAAAGGATGAAAAAGGTCCATACATTGAAATAGGCTTCCATTTTAACTTTGAAACAAAAAATAGTCCATATTCTGGTAAATGGAGGGGGTGGGGTAGCTAAAAAAACAATAAAAGACAATAAAAACCACGTGTAGCACACATTTTTATACGAAAAAAAACATTGTTACCTTATTTGCTTTTCAAATCATTGCAGGTATGCTATTTTAATGAAACTCTGTTCAAAACTTTTGAACTTGCAAGTTTTTTTTTGGGGGGGGGGTGTTTGATTTCTCCTGGAAACATCCATGATTCAAATATATGTGCTTTTCTGAACTTTAAGAATGTATTTAAACATCTGGGTCTGCCTCTGACTCTGTAACTGTGTGTTCCCACCTTTTCACTCTTTATACAGTTTTATTGCCTCCTGCCCTCATCCAGTTTCTTTTTTTCTCTGTCTTTCCCTCCTCTCCCAACATACTGTACACACACACACACACACACACACACACACACAGGCCTCATGTAGTACCAAAGCCTCATTTTTATGTTTGCTTGCATGCATGTGCAAGAAACATAGTGCCATCATCCAAGTTTTCGGAGGTGTGGCAGCCCTCTTCCAATTCAGGCAGTGTGTTTGCAGGCGCGGCCGCAGTTCTTCAATGCCTGCTCGAGCTGTCTGTGACCAGTCCAAAATGCAGTGGCATACAGTTGAAAGGGGGAGCTATGCTTCAGTGAGCAATGTTAAGATATCGTCTGCTCATGCACGCTCCCCTACACACACACACACACGCACGCATACTGCGTGCTCCCCCCCACACACTGTGTAGCCGACAGGGGTGCCCAATTCCCTGTCAGCTGTGCTGCGCCCCCCAAAACAGTTCTATATGCCATGCTGGGTGCCCACCCCAGTGTGGCTACACATCAGTATAGCCAACGGGGTGCCCAATCCCCCGTCGGCTCTACTGGTTCCCGCCCTCCCAGAGTACAGGGTGCCACTCTGGGAGCCCACCCCAGCGTGGCAACACATGCTATCACCAGTGGGGGTGCCCAATCCCCCATCAGCTCCATGCCTCCCCCACCAGCCATCCTTGTCACCTTGTGCCACGCTGGGAGCCCACCCCAGTGTGGTAAACATCCTGAGTCATCCTCATTTAAAAAAAAAAAACACCTGAAACTCAAAAACGGTCCCTCGGTGTCTCTGTCCCCACCCATGCCCACCCACTGCGCACCCTGCCTCCCTACACCCCCACCCCCATACTTACCTCCGGACTCCGGGCTGACGATCTTCGGTAGATCGGGAACACGCCTGCACTCTTCAAAGCCGACCGCAAACGGAGGAAATGCCAGTAAGCTGTATAATGGGATAGATACTGTAGGGTTTTTCAACTTTGCTGCATATCTCAGGCACTTTTTGAAATTTTTGCACCAAATTTTCAACATAGGGTTTTTGGGACCCCTTCTCATGAATGATCTCACTGTCATGGCGTTAATCGGCCCCGAAGGGTGATTTCGCAGTCACTGCGTGAAATCATCTTCCGGGACTGAGTAACAAAATGACACTGCCACTGTTCATAAGGTGGGCTCTCAAAAGCCTATTTGAAAATTTCCAGTGAAAAATTCCTAAAATGACTGTTTTATGAGCGCGCATGCAGTTCCCACGCACGCTCATAAGTTCGTGAATTTTCAATATTTTCACTCCAGATTTTCAACATTGCCATTTTACCACACCTCCTTATGAGCAGTACAGCTGTAATTTTTCACATCTTGCCCAAAACGTGTTTCCACCCAGGTAGTGCACAATGGCACAGTCGGTGTGCGAAATCAATGTACGGGACACATTAAGAAAATCACAGTGACACTATTAATGAGCAGAGGTCTTAAAATGGCTATGTTGAAAATTTGGTGAAAAAATTCTTAAAAATGACTGTTTTACGAGCGCGCGTTGCGCAGTTCCTACGCGCGCTCGTAAGTTCATGAATTTGTAATATTTTCAGTCCAGATTTTCACCAGTGGCATTTTCTACACTTTCATGAACAGTACAGCTGTCATTTTTCACAACATGGCCAAAATGTGTTTTCACACCTTTCAGCGCAGAGATGCGTGGTCGATGGGGAAATCATTGTTCAGGACAGATAAAGAAAATCACAGTGACACTGTTCATGATCGGAGGTCCCAAAATGCCTGTGTTGACAATCTGCTTAAAAATCCCCAAACTAATTACATTACATGTGCGTTGCGCTTGCTTCATGCACGCCATGACTTCACCAGTTTTTTAATATTTTTACTGCAGATTTACAACATTGCATTTTACACCTCCCATGAACAGTATAGCTGTCATTTTCACATCCTGTTCGGAATGTGTTTTTGCACCTGTGGTGCTAAATGCCGTAGTCGCTGTGCATAAGCAGCTTTCGGCTAACAAACTGATATTGCCACTGTTCATGAGGTGGGGGTCACAAAAAAACCATGTTCAAAATTTGGAGTGAAAATACCAACGAATGCCTGAGATGTTAGGGTTTCCAACCATAGCACCCCACCCTGTAGAGAATGACAGGCATCAGGGGTGTGACTTGAGATTCTTGCCTGTAATGCTCATACCGTTCCACACCCTGCAGCCAGTGAGAGGCATCGAGGTATGCCTTGGACACTTCGGCTCCAAAGTTCACCCCATTCTCCTATAACGCACCCATCTCACTGTATTTTCTGATGGAATGGAGTGTGCATAAGGGCTGAAGACCCCAAGGCACATCGTGACACTTGTCAGTGTCTGCAGGGTAGGGTGTGGTGAAATGGCATGGCCGTTATGCCTGACAACCCAAAGGCACACCCCAATGCCTGTCACTCTCTGCAGGGTGGTGGTGGGGTTGGCTTCATTTCAATACTTCACTGCCATTTCTGTTATGCAGCTCTGTAACTTCTACACTACCAATGCCAATGCCAGCAAGCAAACATTCGGCATTGACAAATGCTTGTTCTCTCCGTCATGGTAAGCATCAGAGACTTCCCTGATAAGAAGATAAAGATAGAAGGAGGATTTTTCACTGCCCACAAATAAATACTGTGGCCCGGATATTCAAACTGCACCAGGCTGTGGCGCAAGCCTGGGCGCAGCTCAACTTCATTGCGCAGGGGTGTGGCCTGGGTGATATTCAACGGAGCTGCGCTATGGCGCAGCAGCTTTGAATATCGCACCCTGGCCACCCCCACTGTGCATGGCGCAGTGGCACTGTGCCAGCGCAAGTGGCCAGAGTGGAGCATGGAGATGCGCTAACGCAAGTGCTGTTGCACCATGCACAGCACCTGCGATATTCAAAAGGGGACATGCAAATGGGGCCATAATTTATGCAAGGCGCACATGGGGCCATTTGCACGTCATTATGGCCCCATTTGCATCCCATTAGCAGGCAGGTGTGCCGATCCCCGATGACTTGCGCCTGGCACCCTGCCAGGCAGCAGCTGCCGGGGACCGACGCTCCCTGCAGCCCAATCATGGGCAGTCGTCTGAAAGAAAAAACCCTCTAATATCCCTGGTGGTCTAGTGGACCGCTATGTGCCTGATCGCGGACATCTGTTGAAATCACACTGGTCCCCTGCAGCCCGATCGTGGGCATTTGTCTAAATGAAACCCCCCTCTAATATCCCTGGTGGTCCAGTGGACCGTTATGTGCCCGATCACGGGCATCGGTATAGTTACCCCCCATCCAATATCCCTGGTGGTCCAGTGGACCGATCGCTTCCTGATTGCAGGCATCTGTAAATCATAAAATAGTCCTATTACCCTGGTGGTCTAGTGTACCCTCCTCACCCACCCACTGAGCCCACCGCCCGCTCCCCGGTCAGCTGGCAGGTGGCAACACCTCACCTGCCTGCCGCCCTGCTGCCCGCCAACTGACAGCTCCGGTAGGGCTGCGCCCGATGGTTCTGAGCGTGAGCCAATAGGCAGTAGCCCATACCAGATAACACAGTCCAGATATGTGAATGAATTCATTACATATCTGGACTGAGTAGTACAGTATGGGCTGCATTTTATGATTTACAGATGCCCGCGATCGGGCAGCGATCGGTCCACTGGACCACCAGGGATATTAGAGGGGGGGTTTCATTTAGACAAATGCCCATGATCGGGCTGCAGGGGACCAGTGTGATTTCAACAGTTGCCCTCAATTGGGCACATAGTGGTCCACAGGACCGCCAGGGATATTGGAAGGGGGATTTAGCTACAAGGATGCCCGTGATGGGGCATGGGGGGCACCATCAGGTGCAGCAGGAACTCAGCTGCCATGTTGCACCCTGTAATGTGGCAGCTCACCTGTGGGTGGCCATCATTTGTTCCTTTTTTTTTTTTTGGCTTAACTTTGTGCAGGCGCAGGTAGGGGTTGCGCATGCATGACTCTGCACATCCCGGGCTGAATATCGGGCTGTGCAGGTTATGCATGGGCACACCCCCCCTACCTGTGCCTGCACACCACAATGCAATCTTGGCTCTGGTAACTCGGGTTTGTCATGCGGCGACTTTTCCTTTTAAATATCGCGCCAGGGTGCAACAGTGGGTTGTGCATGGTGCAACACTGTTGCGCCATGCGCAACTCTTTTGAATATCTGGGCCTAGTAATAAAAACTATAAACAGCAGTTAATGTTTCTTATTTGTTCATTTGGGTAAAGAGAGCGTGATGATCAGGGAATTGGCAACAATTTGACCTACCTTTTTTCACTGTAAATGTTTCCAGGTATCTTCCAAATTTATTTGGTGGTAACATTTTCTAGTTCTCCTAATTATAAGCATTTTCTTAATGTTTTTATTCATTTTTTCTCAAGAAAAAAGATGATCAGCCACATTTGGCTTAGATAGCACATGCACATGCACACACACACACACACACACACACACACACACACACACACACACACTAAGCAATAATACATGCCGGGCATTGGTTGTGCTGATTTTACCACATGGCCATGGGCATAGTATGAACATACGAACATACGAAATTTGACAGCAGATAAAGGCCTAGAGGTCTATCAAGTCTGCTCGAATGTGCAGCTAGCACCCCTTATTCTGCAGCTGCCCCTCCCTTCCACCCTTCCCCTTCATTAACCCTCCCCCTTGTCCTGCCCCATCCTCGTTTGAAGCAGTCCACTGTTCTACTATACCACTTCAGCAGGTAACGCATTCCACCCAGCCACCACCCTCTCTGTAAAAAGTGTCTCCTCATCTCCTCCTGAACCTTCCTCACTCCAGTCTCATATCATGGCCCCTGGTGGCCCTCCCTCCTTACTTTGAACAGCCCCTCTGTACCCGTCTTGTTTATTCCTTTCATGTATTTAAAGGTTTCAATCATGTCACCCCTGTCTCTCCTCTCCTCCAGTGAGTACATGTTCAACTCCTTCAACCTCCTCTCGTATGATAAGTCCCCCAGCCCCTTGATCATCTTTGTCGCTCTGCGCTGCACCCCCTCCAGTAACTTAATGTCCCTCTTCAGATATGGATGCCAGTACTGCACGCAGTACTCCAGGTGTGGTCTAACTAATGACCTATACAGTGGCAGAATCACCTCCTCCCTCCTCGAGGATATACCCCTTGCAATACAACCCAGCATTTTGTTGGCCTTTGCAGCTGCCTTCCTACATTGTGCTGAGTTGTTCATTGACCCTGTAATGAGCACACCCAGATCCTTCTCCTCCTCTGTCTGGGCTAGCTGCACTCCCCCTAGCTGGTAACTCCTCCTTGGGTTCTTCAAAAGCAAAAGGTAAAGCAAGAAGATGCAGATTGAGTGTCTTCACCCCTTGGAAATGTGATAAAACCTGCACAACCAACACCCCAAATTGTCCTATTTCACTTATAAAAAGGGTCCATGGGCAACTTTTTAAAAAATAACACACTAAAAGTTTTAAAAGCCACAAACATATAATAAACTGTTGATAAATGTAAAATAGTCTCTCCACAGATGATTTTTACCTGTCAGTCATCTGTCTTTCTATATATTCAATCCATTGCATGATTTTTTTTTTTTGCCATGGAATACAAGAATTCAAAACTTTGATCTAGTCCAGTAGTAGAATGCCCCCCCCCACAACATACACAGAATGGTAACATGGAATACATTTCACTTGTAAGATAGGAACAACAGAAGTATCGAGGTCCACATATGTCACTTTTCACTTAGTGGTAATAATAATTTAGTTCTTCTTTTGTCAGTTAATTATTCAGTTTCTTTTTATGTTGGCTTGCGCGCAGCATCTTGCGGTAGAAGCAGATTTCGGAGGTGTGTCAGTGTGGGCAAATGCAGGGCGTGCTTTAGTAGGTGCATCCCTCATTCCCCAATAAGCCAGCAAGCAGGCGCTCACACAAGAAATATGTAAAGTGGTCAAAACTTGTAAAGAAAGTGCCACTGCAATGAGAGACAAGCTCGTCATGCAGCGGCACAATAACACGCCTCTCGACGTGCCTTTCCTAGTGAAGTATTTTAATAAACATGGTGGCAGTGGCTGCTGATGCTGCCTGCTGCACAATGCCTACAAAGCTGGCTTCAGGGGTGCCCAATTCCCCTGTCGGCATGCTAATACCCCCTCCAAGATTGTCTCCCCATAATCAAAGCTGACTGTCGTCAGCATGTTCCGGCCCCCACCCCCATTCTGTGCCACACTGGGAGCCCACCTCCAGTGTGTGGCCAGCATTTCCCCCCTAAAGTCACGGGCACACTGGGAGCCCACCCCAGTGTGCACAACAGTTTTTCATACACCTGTTTTTTTTTAAATTACCTGAAAGAAAGAAAACGGTCCCTCGCGGTGGGTTCCCCTCCCCCAACCCACTGCCACTCTCAGTGCACCCCACCTCCCCACACCCCTCTCACCCCATACTTACCTCTGGAGCCAGGTGCGATGATCTTTGGTGGACCGGGAACACTTCTGGACTCTTCAAAGCCAACCATGAACTGAAGAAATGCCAGTAAGCAGTATAATGGCATAAATAGGGGGTTTCAACTTAGGTGGATATCTCAGCCAGTTTTGGAATTTTGCCTCTAAATTTTCAACATGGGGTGCTCGGGACCTCACCTTATGAACACATGCACTGCCATCTCGTTACTTGACCCGAAAGGTCATTTCGCAGTCACTGCCCAAAATCACCTTTCAGGACTGAGTAACAAAATGACAATGCCACTGTTCATGAGGTGGGGGTCCCAAAACTCTGTCTTACAAATTTGGTGGAAAAATTCCAAAAAATGCCCGTGTTTCGAGCGTGTGTTGTTCAGTTTCAACACACGCTCGTAACTTTGACAACTTTTAATATTTTCACTCCAGATTTTCAACATTGCCCTTTTTTCACACCTCCTTATAAACAGTACAGCTGTCATTTTTCACATCCTGCCCAAAATGTGTTTTCATGCATGTGGCGCACAATGGCCCGGTCGCTGTGCGAAATCAATATTCAGGACACATTAACAAAATCACAGTGACACTGTACATGAATGGAGGTCCTAAAATGCCTATGTTGAAAATTTGGTAAAAACAATACCCCAAATAATTGCCTTACGGGCATGCATTGCACAGTTTCTATACACTCTCATGACGTCACCAGTTTTTCATATTTTCACTCCAGATTTTCACTGTTGTCATTTTTGTACAGCTCCTTATGAACAGTACAGCTGCCATCTTTCACATCTTGCCTGAAATGTGTGTTCACACGTGTCACACAATGCCGCGGTTGCTGTGGGAAATCAATGTTTGGGCCAGATTAACAAAATCACAGTGACACTGTTCACGACCGGAGTTCCCAAAATGCCTATGTTGAAAATTTGGTTAAACAAATCCTCAAAATAATTGCATTGGGGTGTGCATTGCGCAGTTTCTACGCACGCTCATGATGTCACCAATTTTTCATATTTTCACTCCAGATTTTCAACAATGCCATTTTTTTACACCTTCTCATGAACAGTGCAGCAGTCATTTTTCACATCCTGTCTGAAATGTGTTTTCGCACCTGTGGCATCAAAATGCATAGTCGCTGTACAAAATCACCTTTTGGCAAACAAACTCACAGTGCCACTGTTCATGAGGTGGGGTCGCAAACGGCCCATGTTGAAAATTTGGAGTGAAAATACCAACAAATGCCTTGGGATTTAGAGTTTCCAACCGTAATGCCCCACCCTGTACAGACTGACAGGCATCTAGGGTGTGAGTTGGTATTGTCAGTTGTAATGCTCATGCCATTCCACCTCCCACCCTGCAGTCAGTGACAGGCGTCAAGGTGTGCCATGGACTCTTCAGCCACAACATTGACCCCATTCTCCTACACTGCGCCCATGTCAGTATATTCCCTCATGGAATGGAGTGAGCGTAAGGCCCGAAGACCCCAAGGCACATTGTGGCACTTGTCGGTCTCTGCGGGGTAGGGTGAGGTGAAGTGGCATGAGCGTTATGTCCAACGACCCAAAGGCACACCCCAATGCTTGTTGCTCTCTGCATGGTGGGGCTGGGGTCAGCATCAGTTCACTACTTCACTGCCAATCCTATTGTGCATCTCTCTAACTCCTGCACTACCAATGCCAGTGCCAGCAAGCCAACATTCAGCATTGACAAATGCTTATTTAATATATTAAATGCTTCACTTTGGACTACGTCTGCTGGTAGGTTGTTCCATGTTCCCTTGTTCTCTGTGTGTAATATAATTTGCATCTATTGGTTTTAAATGTACATGCTTTTGACTGTTTTTTATGCCCCTGTAATACTGTTTTTAAATTCATACTATGCATTAGCTTATTATCATTATTTAGATTGTACATTTAAAGTAAATCCCCCTTCTTCTTCTTCTTCTTCTTCTATGTAATGCATGTAAGTTTAAGATGTTCAAATGTTCTACATTGTTTTTTTTCCTCCAAACCTTCAATTGTTTTTGTGATTCTTTTCTGTATTCTCACAAGTTTATGTTATTCTCCCAAATTTAATCCACCCCCAAACTGTGAACAATAATCAATATGTGGTCTTCTATGGTTCCTATATAGGGGAATTATTATAAGATTGGCATTTGAAGTATCTGGTGGTTGGTGCCCTACAAGACTGCAGTAGCACTTCAGGTCCTCAAGAAGGAAGCCAGCGTGGTCAGAAGCAACACAGGCAAAGCCGTGACAGTCAAAACCACGCATTCAGAATACAGCCGGTGAAGGAAAACACAGTAAGTTACTAAATTTCACTGGAGTGGTGGTCCATGGCGGCATGGTATTGTAACAGGAAATCTTACTTTCCCCAAAATCCATGCTGGTATTCTGGATGCATGGTATTGCATTTTGAGGCTTTGCCTGCACTGTTTGTGCTGCGCTGGATTTGCTCTCGATGACATGACATGGAGCCCAAGACTGCCTTCTTATACAGTTAGTTAATGCCCTAACTAGATTGGACACCATCCTGGATGTGGTCCTCACAGATTCAGAGGTAGTTAGTGTTATAGGGGCAGGGGAGTCACTGGCCAACAGCGACCACAACTCTGTGTGGTTTGAGTTGGCCTTTTAAACTTCAGGAAAGCTAATTTCAACAAAATGAGGGAAGTAGTCAGGAACAAACTGTCAAGGATTCATGAGCATTTAGAGGTATAAGACATATGGGGGCTGGTTAAGCAAGCCATATTGGAGGCTGCCAGGATGCGTGTAAGATCAGTGAAAAAAAAAGAACAAACATAAAAAACCCATATGGTTCACTGACCAAGTCAAGACAGCAATTAGGACTAAAAGGGAAACCTTCAAAAACTACAAACAACCCAAGGAAACAGTGAATGAGAAGCTTATGTTCAGAAGAATAAAGAAGTGAAAAGCATGATGAGCTCAGCTAAGGCAGCAACGGAGCTTTGACTGGTGGAGGGGGTTAAAGCAGGGAGTAAACACTTTTTTCGATACATATAAGAAAAAAAGAAAGAAGAGGGGAGGAATAGTTAGACTCAAAGGTGGTGACAGAATTATGGGGAGGATAGTCAGAGGGTCGCTGTTCTGAATAACTTTTTCTGCTCCGTGTTCACTAAGGACCCTATTGGCTTTATACCAGACAGTGGCATCAAGGCTGCTTACAAAGGGGTCCCACAAATGGAAACACCATCAATCACCATCAGTAGGGTTAGAGAGGCCCTGGAACAATTCAGGGAAGACAAATTGCCAGGGCCAGATGGAATATACCCAAGGTTGCCAAAGGACCTGGCAGGAGAATTGGCAGATCCCTTGGCACATTTGTTCAAGAGCTCACTTCAGTTGAGGGTAAGGCTGAGGGACTGCAGAAGAGCAGATGTGGTACCTCTCCACATAGGAGGGAGCTGGGAGGAAGCAGGCAACTACCGACTGGTTAGCCTTATGTCGGTAGTAGGGAAACTAATGGAAACCCTAATAAACAAGACTTGGTAGAGTACCTAGATAAGAACAGTCTTCAGGATGATAGGCAACATGGGTTCATAGCAGGTAGATCTTTCCAGACAAACCTAATCACAGTTTTTGGCTGGGTGACTAGGGAATTAGACAAAGACCACCCAGTGGACCTCCTCTACTTCGACTTCAGTAAGGCCTATGACTCAGTGCCACATAACTGCCTGCTGAAAAAGTTAGAGGACCTTGGAGCAGCCAAGAGTATAGTCAAATAGGTAGGTAATTGGTTAATGGACAGAAAACAGAGAGTGGTAGTCAATGGGGAGAGATCAGATGAAGGCAAGGTCACTAGTGGTGTACCCCAAGGCTCAGTGTTGGGGTCAGTTCTGTTTAATGTGTTTTATCAGTGACATCGGCATAGGTCAACAGTTCTCAACTTTGTCATAGTGAGCCTCCCCTAAGCCATGGAAAAGATCTTGAGCCTCACTCAAAATACTGAAATATTTTTGGGCCTCCCCATAGAAAAATAGCCTACTTTTCACAGTACATCATGAATAAATTGAAACCTCTTTGCATAGTTGGCTCTCGTGTTATTAAGCTTATGGTAACCCCCCCCTCCCCAAACAGGACAACCTACTTGCTCCAATATTTTGACTCTTGAACCATTGTTACCCCTTGCTACCATACCTTCATGGGTCAGACTGCTTTTTCTGTTTTCCCTCTATCTGGAATAATCTTCCTGCCTCTCCACCTCTCACCCTGCTCTTAAGCAACTTCTCAGGGATCATTTTGCCCCTCCTGCTGTTAGTCCTAGTACTTGTATGGTTAACTCTTGTATTTGGACAGTTCTGCTGCCAGTCTAATTGATCAATTGTTCCTCGCATTGTTAGTTTATTGTTCTTAATTTGTTTGCACTTTTATTCATTTTGTATTGCTTAAGTGTTTTGCAGCTACATTCTAAACTGTATTCTCTCACTACCCTTCCCTGGGTACACCTGAAATAAGCCATGGCTCAGTGTACAGTACCTTCCCTGGTCACAGACTTGTGAATAAATACATAAATTCACCTACTATTATCCTCTTTCAGTCTGCCTTATCCCTTCACCCAAACTCTATAGAATTCAGAATTGAAATAGAATACTTTTTCAAGACTTGCTTGAGCTTCCCCTGGAACAGGTTGGGGCCTCCCCAGGGAGGCTGGCCTCACCATTTGAGAACCCCTGGCATAGGTATTCCGTTCAAAATTGCCCTATTCATGGACAATACCAAGCTAGGAGGAAGGGTGGACTGTGAGGATGCAGTTAGGGACCTCCAAAAAGACCTAAGAAGGCTATAAAAATGGTCCAACGTCTGGCAGCTGAGGTTCAATGCAAAAAAATGCAAGGTGATGCATCTTGGTGAAGGGAACCCAAGGACAGTATACTGGCTCAACGGGGTCCAGCTCAGAGCCTCACAGAAAGAAAGGGACCTAGGAGTCATCATTTGCAGTACCCTTAAATAGACCAGCCAACGCAACAAAGCTTACAGCAAGGCCAGCAGAATGCTAGGGTGCATAGCAAGAGGGTTTGACAGCAGGAGCAGATAAGTAATACTCCCACTCTACAGGTCCCTGGTAAAGTCCCATCTGGAGTACTGTGTCCAGTTTTGGAGTCCACATCTCAAGAAAGATAAGAACAGGGTAGAGACTATCCAGAGAAGGGTAACCAGGAAGATTCAGGGCCTCCAAGGGCACTCGTACGAGGGTCGACTAGAAACGTTGAATATGTTCTCACTGGAGGCTAGGAGGAAGGGAAGGGACATGATTGAAACATACAAGTTCCTGAGAGGAATAAATAAGTTGCCCTCCTCTGACCTGTTCAGCAGAGTTACCAACTCCAACATTAGAGATCATGAGTGGAAGTTGGGAGGGGGAGCTTCAAGAGGGAGTTTAGGAAACTATTTTACAGAAAGGATCATAGAACCATGTAATAGGCTACTTGCTGAGGTGGTAGAAGCAAAGAACATGACATCATCTAAGCTGGGGTGGGACAGAGCTAAGGTGAGAACAAAAGCCATGAGAGATGTTTGGGGAATAAAGCAGAAGGTGGGTTAGGTCCTGGGATCTAAGCAGGTCTCAGGAACTCATGAGCAGACTAGATGGACCTTTTGGTCTCTTTCTGCTGTCACTGTTCTATGTTTCTATTATAGAGTTTACCAGATGGTTTGATTATTTAAATATGTTATAGCAGTGAGTTGTTGGTTTTAAATTGTTTGTAATTATTGCATCAAAATCATTTTCATTCTGGGTTGTTTCAAGCAAATGGTTATGTAGGTGATACTTGTACCTTGGGAGTATTTTTGTGAAAATGCATTACCTTACCTTTGTTTAAGTTAAATTTCATTCCCCACTCTACTACCCATGCTCCGGTAAAATTTGTTGTTTTTCATCTGTATCTGCCTTTCTGCCCAGTTTTATCACAGCTGCAAAGATGCTATAATTATTCATTAGAGAGGTTCCAATATCAGATATAAAAATCCTAAAAAGTGTAGGACCCAATATTGACCCCTGTGGGACACCGCTAGTAACTCTGACTGATTTTGATATATGCCCACATATTATTACTTTTTAAGTTCTGTGTTCCAACCATTTAAAAATCCAGGTGATGATCTTAGTATTGAAACTGAATGTGATTCATTTGGTGATACGTTTTTCATGGGGTACCCCACTGGAGGTCTTACTGAAATCCAAGTATATTTACATCTGATGGGGTGTTATCTAACGTGATACTTACTGATTCATATGCTTGTACATGGCATTCCTTTAGTGAATTCATGTTTGGGTATTCTCTGTTAGTCCCAGGTTAGTCAGTTTTTGGTTTAACATGTCTCTAATAAAGCTCCCTAGTATTCTGCCTACAGTGCTGGTAAGACTTATGGGTGTGTAATTTTGGGGTTCCTTTTTGTGTACTTTTTATGAACTGGAACCATAACTGCCTTACACCAGTCTTCAGGGACTACCAAATCAGAGATAGAGTTATTAAATAGGTAAGTTATGGGTACAGTGATATCATTTGCTACTTATTTTAGTAACCCTGATGCTAGATTATCTGGTCTTGATGATTTTAATTCATCCAGTGCTAACAATTTTTGTAATACACCATTTCATTTTCACATATCTTGGGTATGTACTTATTAACTGGAATTTGTTCCATAATATTATTTATTGATTCTTTGTCCTGATATATACTGGTGAAATAACTGTTCATTTTTTCTGGTATTTCCTTTTTGTTAGTTATGATCCAATACCACATGTTAATGGTCCAACAGCAGGTGTAGGTCTATTTAGGCAATTAATATAACTACAGAAAGCCTTGGGGGTCTGCTTGTCTGATGGTGATTTCTTTTCTTTCCTTTTTTTTATTTTTCTTTACTTTTTTCTTTCTGTTTTACATTTTTTTACTGCCAATTTATACTTAGTTTTATTACCCGCATTAGACTTATTAGTCATGATTTTATATAAGCCCTTTTTACTATAAATTAGTTTTCTTATTTTGGAGTTTAACCAGGGTGGACCTTATACTTTTTATTATAAGTATTTTTTTTTCTTAATAAACGTCTCTTGTAGATTAAGAAATGTATCTCTTAGCTTTGCCCATCCTTGTTCTGTGTCTAACATATGCAATTCACTGTGCCAATCCCAGTTCTTTAGGTGGGTACAGTTTAATACAAAATCCCCTGTATTATAATGAAATTTGATTGTTATTCCATTAGCTTTTATTATTTGTCTGAGAAACCTAAACAGTACAGCATTGTGATCACTAGTTGCTAAGAGGTCTATGATTTCATATGAAAAGGTGTCATTAAAGTTGGTGAAATATTAAGCCCAGAATATTTACACCCCTGGTGGGCTTGTTTATGTGCTGTTGAAAGCTGCATTCCTTAATTATGTTTAGAAAATTGTTCCCAGCTCTGGTAGTAGAGGAATAGTTGGACACAACTATTTCAAGTATGTTAAAGACTCCCCAAAATTAAGGTGTCATTTTTCTTACAATGTTGATTAAACAAATGTGGGTACAAGTCCAGTACCCATGTATCTTTTTTAAGGGGAATGTAACAATTACCAATCATTAAAGGCCTTATTTTCATGTTATTAATCTTGACCGATGTGGACTCTGTATTCTCACTTTGTGTTGTACAGTAGTTAACCCTTGCTGTGCCGCAGACTGGTATATCAGTCCAGATTTACTATGCGTTCTAATTTTGTTGGCAGCCTGAGGGTTAAATCAATAGTCTGCAGTGGTCTGCAGTGGTCAGGTCTGAGCAGTATAGTGCAACACCTCCTCCACACTTGTGCATTATTTCCTTTTTTTAAACTTTCTTTATTTATGCTTTTCTTTTCCAACATATTTAAAACAACATTACACATAAGGAATACAATTTACAGAACAATATACATAGACAAACATAGGGCACTTGCTTAATTAATTCACTTCAGTACTAATCATGGTCCGGGGAGCAGAGGGGAAAGAGAGGGAGAGGGAGGTGGGATGGACAACAAGGAGAGACAGAAAGAGGGGGCACAGAAGACATATTGATGATAACAGCTTGTGGATTAAATATATGCATTTCTTATTAGAAATCTGTTACCATCCCTATCCCTAAGGCACAAAGTCTGGTTTTATTGAGGTCATATGTATTACCCATCTCCTCCATACTAACTCGAACTGTGATTGCCTTTTATTAATTGTTGTCATAAGGGATTCCATCCTGTATACCGAGATCATAATCTTGTGCCACTGAGAGAGGTCCGGGCCTTGTCCAGAAAGTTATTTTTTAGTGATTGTCTTCTGAGCTGCCAGAAGGGTAATCTTTAAAAGCTTATCTGTATGGGAATCCCTATATCCCTTTGGCACATCAAAGAAAGTATAGGGCAGGGCTCAATACCAGATCAGGGCCAAAGACAGCGTGTAAAGCCTGCTGTAGTTCTCCACGAAACCCGGTCAAAACTGGACATTCCCACATTATATGACTTAATGCTGCCAGGGAGTATCCACATCCCCTCCAGCGTGTCAGGTCTTGGTATTCCTGAAACTTTACTTGGATCGCTGGGGTTGTGCATTCTTTCCTTACTGTTTGATGGGTCTTTGAGGGAGTTGTGGAGGTCGGGACGTAGTAAAGGTGATAACTCTAAACACTTCTATCCCATTGATCGTTAATGTCCCACCAAGTCTTGATTAAAGTTATTACATCTTTAATTAAGCTACATGCATTTAATAGCATAATATGAAGCCCTCCTACCACATGAATTCAAAATTCTATAGAATTCCACTGGCAGACACACACACACACACACACACACACACACACACACATATACACATGTGCACACACGCGCACACACACACACACAAAAACACACACACACACATACACATGTGCACACAGTACACACACAGACACACACACACACACACACACAACACACACACATGCCTCAGGTAGAGCCAGAACCTCCATTTCATCTGTTTCAGGATAATTAGCATGGAGTTCTCTGGCAAACCGGTGAGGAAAGGAAGGGGATTTGTCATGATCTTCAAAGAAACACCAGCAATGGAAACTGAATAGTACTTGATGTGTTAAATTTATGTATCTGTGTAAGGAGGGACTCATGAGTGTAAAGAACATTCAGTTATTTACTAATTTTGTTTAATTCAATGGACTTTTATTTTTAAGGCCTGGTTGAAGGATTTTATATTTAAGTAAAGGAGGCAACCATGTCTGTGATGGAAATCAGGAATTAGTGAAGTGACTCATGAATTCTGTATATGAGTTGCCCAAATTCCAAATCCCACTGCCTGAACTTGTTCAAACTTGTGTAGCTGTGGAGAATTAAGAACTTATTAAGCCTATCAGGAAGCAGGAACTTCCCAACCATTTTATAACAGACAACAAATGCTTCCTCCAGTGCCAGAACCTAAATTTTATCTGGCAGGGTAAGTGGTAGAGATTTCCCTGGAAAGTAAAAAAAGATAGGAGGAGGATTTTTTTTTGTCAGCAGAACACTAGTAATAAAAATTATAAACAGTAATTCAATAGTTCTTTGTGCACCGGTTAGTGAGAGTTCCTGGTGCCCAGGGACTTTTTTTTTTTGCATAATATGTTTATTAGATTTTCATTATACATCCAAGCATACATACTCATGTTCCATATACATTAATCCATTTACATTGATCCATTGACAATCCCTTCTCCCCTTCCCCCCACCCGATCCCTCCACATCCAACTTTAACAATTGATTCCTCCCCATAGAAAGAGAAAAAAAAATCCTTTCTCATCTTTCGGACCAACCTTACATTCTTTTCCTTTAAAAACATCTCTATTCCATCAGTCCTAAATATACCACGACTCTAAGATTATAAGTCTCCAAATTTGGGTTCACCCTCCCATCCAAAACATCCCTTAATCCTTTCATCCTTTATACACTGCTAGTCCTCCAGCCTCTCGGCACTCCAAGCCATCACCTTCAGCTCTCCAATCCTTTTCCCATAATTCCCCTCTCCACCGGAGAGAGAGTGAGTGCATATATGTCCCCCACATTGCCCAAAACTGATCCTCCCTGTTTCTTGTCATATAATATAGCTTTTCCATGCTGAGAGCCTGCAGGCACAGGTTCCTCCACTGTTGCAAGGTAGGGGCATCCCGAGATCCATGTATTTAAAATACAGTGTCTGGCCAATGCCACTAAAACTCTTATCCATCTCGGAGAAGGGTTTCCTCCTCCTCCTCTGAGTCATCTACCCCAAACAACAAGAAACATGTTTTTTTTTCAATTCGCCTCCCCCACACTCTACCTACTTCCAAAGCAACTCCCTCCCAGAATCGCGCCAGTTGTTGGCACTCCCAAAAGCAGTGTATGTAGGTACCAGTTTCTCCCTTACACCTCCTACAAAGGGGTGAGATCTCCGGACGGTATTTGTGCACCAAATATGGGGGCAATATATCCTATGCAGGAACGTATAGTAAGACTCCTGATATTTATTACAGACCAGTAGCCCCTCATGTGGTTGTAGCAGCAACTCCCATCCTTAATCGGGTATCCCCCTTTTTCAGGTCCCTACACCACAGTGCTCTAGTTTTACAGGCATAAGAGGGCCTGTATTTCCGCACCATCCTTGCTGCCCTACCTATAATGCCCTTCGCCCCCTTCTGGGTACTAAGCACTAACTGCTCCATCGCCTCTGAGGGACAGTCCATCTCCCGGTTCTTTCCGATGGCTTTGGCGTAAGCTCTCGCCTGAAAAACATGAAACATACCTAAGCCCATCCCCCCACCCATCTACACCCCTATCCCTGCCCCCAGCCCCTTCCACAGATCCTTAACACACTTCACCCCTTTCTCTTCCCACTGCAGGAATTCAGTATCTTCCATCCCAACTATAAACTCAGGATTCCCCCTGAAGGGAAGCAGCAGCGTCTCTTCCCTTGTATTTACCCCAACCCACCTCCGAAGCTGCTCCCACCCCTCCAGTACCGAGACCACCAGAGGATTCGGATCTAATTGATTCCTATACGCCTTCTTCCCTCCTTTCCTCAGGAATGCTGACAGCCTTACTCCCTCCTCCCCTTCTTCCAGGTCCAGCCATCTGGCCTCCGGTGGTCTATTCACCCAGTCGCCTATCAACCTATAATGCATGGCCAGTGCATAATTCCTCAAATCTGGAAAATTTAGGCCCCCTCTATCCACATCTGCCTGGAGCCTGTGAAGGCTCACCCTAGGCCTCTTCCCATTCCATAAAAACCCAGAGAAGGCCTTATCCAATCTCTTAACATCCTTCTTGTTAAGACCCTCTGGTAACATTTGCATCAAGTAGAGAATGCGTGGCAAGGTATTCATTTTTAAAAGGTTTATTCATCCCAGCCATGACAATGGGAGGCCTCTCCATCTTCTCAACTCCTGTTCCATACTCTGAACCATCGTCCCATAATTAAATTTATAGAGCTGACTCAGATCATGTCCTATTCAGATTCCCAAGTATGTAAATTCTATTTTTGCCTTCTTTAACCCCCAAGCCATGTCCCTATGCTCCCTTTCAATACTTTCCCACAACATGATTTCAGATTTGTGGATATTTATTTTATAGCCAGAGAAAAAGGCAAACCCCTTTATCACTTTTAACAATGGGGGAACAGACCTGGCCGGATCCCAGACATACAACAGCATGTCGTCTGCATAAAGCGTAATTTTATAATCTTCCCCCGACTTCCCAACTACCCCGCCTATTTATGCAAAGCATCTAATAGCTATCGCCAAAGGCTCTATTGCTAATGTGAATAATAGAGGTGAGAGGGGGCATCCCTGCCGGGTGCCTCTGCGGAGAGCGAATCTCCCAGTCAGACCTCCGTTCACCAAAACCCTTGCCATCGGGGCCTCATATAGGCTTTCCACCCATCCAATAAATCATTTCCCTATGCCAAACCTGCGTAGAACACCGAATAGGTACTCCCATTCTATGTGGTCAAGGGCCTTCTCAGTGTCCATTGTGAGCACTGCAATATCTTTACGACCCCGGGCTGCCCTCCAAATCACGTTGAGGAGTTTCCTCATATTATGGTATGAGTACCTACCAGCCACAAATCCCATCTGGTCTGGGTGTACCAATTCCGGCAGCCCAGGGACTTTTATTGTTTGTTTGTTGTTTTGTTTTATTTTTTGGTTTTTGTTGGGTTTATGAGATTCTGGGGTGTTACGGTCTGCTTTTGAATTTTGTTTTTGTTTTTAGACACCTTTGGGAGTTTTTATACTTTAATTTTAGACTGCAACCATATTTAGGATTTTGTTTCGAGGAAATTAGGATTTTTGGTGCTGTTTTGTCATGGTTTGGTGGTTATCTGTGGAATGTGCCTGCTTGCTCCCCCCTGTCCTGTGCTATTCGTCCTCCTCCTCTCTCCGTACCCTCTATCCATTCTCCCCCCAACTCATCTCCATTTACCAATGCTGTCGTGTGCTGGGGATTGCTCACATGGGGGGTGGGCGTGGGCGTGTAGGGGGCGCGGACATTGGAGTTCAAATGAGCGGTTCTCTCCCATAGAGGTGGTTAGGACCAGAAGACGCCCTGGGGTGAAATGGTGCCTGGAACGTGGTGGTCCATGTCTAGTCCCCATACCCAAGGGCATCACCTTTTTGGGTGGGCCAGTAGCTAGGACAGCTCATGAACATCGTCCAACTCGGGCATTGTTATGCAATGCCTGATCCATTAAGAACAAAACTGCACTTATTGCAAATTTTGTTGGAACAGCAGATCTGGTTTGCATCACCGAGACCTGGTTGGATGGAAATGCTGCTCCAATTTTGGAGACAGCGATTCCTCCTGGGTACTCAGTGATACATTGCCTGAGATTGGATCGCGGAGGGGTAGTGGTCTGTTTTAAGGCCGAATTGGGTCTCACGGGTGTACCAGTTGAGGAGGCTGAATCAATTGAGTGCACTGTGGTAGCTGGTGTGGGGTGCAGGATGGCTCTCATTTACCGTCCACCTGGGGATGAAAAGCTATTCCTGCAGGAAGTAGCAGACTTCGCCACCGACATGGCCTTGGAGTCACCCAGATTGGTGGTTCTGGGCGACTTCAATGCCTGGGTCAATGACGAATCCTCGCTTTTTGGACAACACTTCCTCCAGTTGATGATATCACTGGACTTCACACAGGTTGTTTCCTCAGCTACCCATAATGGTGGTCACTCTCTGGATTTGGTCTCCCTCCTGGAGATTGAGGCCTCCGATTTGGGGGTGGAACCTGTCAGCTGGTCCGATCATTACACTGTGAGGTTCAATTTTTATGCCCCCCTGTGTAGGTCTGCTCCTATGGAGATGGTCAGTTTCTGCCCTTTGTGGGACGTGGTCCCTGAAGACCTGGCGGTGGTGATTGACCTCTTGGAGTTTGATGATGCCTGCTCAGGTCCAGAGCTGTTGGTTCTAGCCTATAATAAGGCCATTTCCTTGGCTCTTGACCTGATTGCTCCAGTCCATGTTCTCCCCCTTCCACTTCGCCCTCGGGCCCCTTGGTTTGATGGGTCTTTGATGAAGTTGTGGAGGTCGGGATGTAGGTTAGAGCGGCGCTGGCGGAAATCCACCTTGGATGCTGACCGTCTTATTTTGTTGGAGCATTATCAGCTCTACCAATCAGTTATCTCCCGTAAGAAGGCAGAATTCCTGTCCAGGGAAATCGCTGTCACTCGGAATCGACTGGTCCAACTCTTCTGAACTGTGGACAGGCTGTGCAACCCAGCCTGTCTGCAGCTCCATTCATTTTTTTCACAAATGGAGTGTGTTGAGGTCGCTTGATTCTTTGCGAATAAGGTGGCTGACATCAGGTTGGAGATCCATCAGACCCGTTCTATGGGAGATGCTGTTGGTCGGTGCTTGTTCACTATGCCTCTTGTCTCCTGGAGTACCTTTGACCTGCCGGAGTTCGCTGATAGTATGAGGATTGTCCAGGGGATGAGCCCTATGTGCTGTAGTTTAGGTTCGGGCCCTACCTCCCTGATTTTGGGTTGTAGTGATATCATCGGACCAGTCTTGGCTCAGATTGTCTCGTGCTCCTTGGAATCGGGTGAGTTTCCAAGCTCCCTGAAGGAGGAGGTGGTGATACCCCTTCTGAAGAAAGCTTCTTTGGACCCATATACTCTAGCGAACTACAGACCTATCTTGAACCTTCCTTTTGTGGGAAAGGTTATCGAGAAAGTTGTGGCGACTCAACTGGAGAACCATTTGACCATCCATGATATATATGAACCTCTCTCATCTGGTTTTCGTAAGAGGCATAGTACTGAGACTGCTCTGGTTCGGGTGCTCAATGATCTCCTGATGGCAAGAGATCTGGTTTTCGTAAGAGGCATAGTACTGAGATTGCTCTGGTTTGGGTGCTCAATGATCTCCTGATGGCGAGAAACTGATCCATTCTGGTACTTCATGATCTCTATTCAGCCTTTGACACTGTGGACCATGGGGCTCTGCTCGAACACCTGAGGTCCATCTGTGGACTGACTGGTACAGTGCTCAGATGGTTTTCATCTTTCCTTTACCGGTAGAACTCAGAGAGCTGTCTTGGGAATTGTTTCCTCTGAGTCTTTCTCTCTGCTTTGTGGGGTGCCCCAGGGCTTGGTGCTGTCCCCCATGTTGTTTGCAGTGTATTTGCTGCCCCTCGGAGACATTGTAAAATGGTATGGGCTGAGGTTTCACTGCTATGCTGATGATACCCAGCTCTACCAGTCTTTTGCCCCCGACCAGGTTAGTGCTCTCTCAGTATTTAACAGCTGCCTCACTGAAATCCAAGATTGGATGAATTCCAGTGGGTTAAAGTTAAACACAGGTAAAACTGGGGTTTTGGTAGTGGACCCGGGATGCAGGACAGAGGGGTTGAGGACTGATATGCCTTCCAGTTTATTCTTGGGTGGCTCTCAGATCCTTACCTCTGAATGGCTGCATGACCTGGGATTGATACTTGATGATGGGCTGACCCTTCATCATCAGGTGTCGGCAGTCGTTAAGTTAGCCTTTTACCATTTTAGGAACATTGCCAGGACCAAGCACCTTGTTCCATCCAATGATCAGCCCGTTTTGGTCCACGCCT
Source organism: Neoceratodus forsteri (assembly GCA_016271365.2). Classification (NCBI taxonomy): domain Eukaryota; kingdom Metazoa; phylum Chordata; order Ceratodontiformes; family Ceratodontidae; genus Neoceratodus; species Neoceratodus forsteri. The sequence continues at coordinate 46,016,846 of JADMNL010000030.1, read as the reverse complement.
TTGTGACCTCGCGCCTTGACTATTGCAACTCCCTTTACTTAGGGCTTCCCGGGGTTGATATCCACCGCTTGCAGCTACTGCAGAACGCTGCCACATGTTTATTGACTGGGGTATCTAGGAGATCCCATATTACCCCAGTGCTGCGTGATCTGCACTGGCTGCCGCTTCAGTGGCAGATCACCTTTAGGTAGGTTTTGTTAACCTACAAAGCCCTACAGGACTTGGTCATGACTATTTGAAAGAGCTTCTGACTCCTTTCACCCCTGTGCGACAGCTCCGCTCGGCTGATGAGGGGTTGCTGGAGATTCCAAGGGTTAGTCTGCATTCATCTGGGGCACTCAGTTTTATGTTCGCTGCCCCAACTCTCTGGAATTCTCTGCCCCATCAGCTGCAGGAGTGCAGGACAGTGAGGAACTTTAAGCAGGCACTGAATACATTCTTATGGAGTAAGGCATTTCCTGATTTGCTTGATTTTAACTATGTTTTATTGAATTATTTGGAATTTGTGAAGCGCCTTGATATTGTGAAAGGTGCTCAATTAAATAAAGTTGTTATTATTATTATTAATGTGTTTATGCCAGTAGTGGAGGTGGGTTGGCAAATAGGGCGGCTGCCCCCCCTTCAGCCCTGGCTGTAAAACTGGTGCCCCGATTACGATGTGTGCCAATTCCTGACATCATCCCTTGACCAGCCATCCCGGTTTTACTGGGACAGTGACAGTTTCCATTGCCCTGTCCTGCTGGTCTGACACTATTGTTAAAATTGGTGGTTTGTCCCAGTTTTAACTGTAAACTCAATGTCTAGCCTGGAAAAATTGGCCATTTAGTGTAGCAATGTTGCCATTGACCTCCTGACCCTTTATTTATTTATTGAACTGTTTCACCAGAAGGGCACACTGAACAACAAGTTGCTCATCTCATGGTGCGACCTTGGGGGAGGGGGTTACATAGGGTTGTGAAGGATGATCAGTTACAATAGTGTGTGGGTAGTACAAACAATACAACATTGTAAGACTGTGTAACAGTTGGAACACAAGGTATTGTACAATAAACAGTAGTGGAACATTGGGTAAATTACAATACATGTCCAAAGTTATACAAAAGAACATATGAATGTACAAAACAGTAACAATGCAACAGAACCATTTATAGTGCATGAGTGTACCAGGAGCAGGCTCAAGGTAGTACGCAAGTGCTATTGGAGTAAAAAAGATGGGGTTAGGTTGTGCACACTAGTGACCCAGAGGGGCAGGTGAAGAAGAGGGGGGGGGAAGCAAGAACTGAATATGAGGAGGGGGGGTAGCCATTTCCTGATTTCCTTTAAACTTCAAGATTTGCTTGCCTTAGTTGTGCTGCCCTGTGGGTGCAGTCGGACTCTTTCTCAGACCCTTTCTCCCTGCCTGGCTTCCCATTATCCACCAGTCTACTCCTTCCTCTGAGACATGGACACATGTATCACCCAACCAGCCTCCAACTGTGATTGCCCCACAGCTGCATAGAACTCTGTGGATTGCTCAATAAGAGTGCATTCACATACCACCAAGCAAACTCCAATGCCACCAATGTGGCCACACAGTCTATCACACATGTAACAAAAATCAGCATTGGTCAGAGTCTGCAGGTTGTAAGTTTGATGTGTGCATGCAGTGTGCTTGAGTTTGAGGGGCAGTTTCTGTTGGTGTCAGAGGGTGGATCGGATGACCAGTGCTCTCCTGCCTTTTGGTCAGTCTTCTTTTTTCCATTATTTATCTGGACTAGTGTCTTATTAATATAGTCAAAAATTAAACTCTGAGGTGGGTTGGAGAAGAGACAGGACAAGAGGTGGGAGCATAAGGACTGCCAGCTGCTGAGTTAGAGAGTGAGAAGGAAGGGAAGTAGTGTAAGTCACGTCAGCCTGGTGGTGCTGAGGGTGGAGGAGCTGGACACTACACCACGTGCCATGCCGGCGACCCAGGTTTGAGAGCAAGCTTGAGTTGATGGGGTTGGGGGGTGCTGGGTGCCTGCTGCATAAGCCATAGCTCTGGGTTGGGAGGGGAGAAAACCAGGAAAAAAGCCTATGCCTCTCTGTGGCCATGTGTGATGGCCCCCGAAGCTCTTAGATCCCGCTCCTTGTGGATCCCCATTGGTAAAACAATGGGGAGAGAGGCTGATGGGGTTGGGAGAAGAAGGAGGCCCAAAGAAAGGAGAAAGGTGGCTATGGAGAGTAGAAAGTTGTATTAAAAAAAAGTCAGTGGGCAGGATTTTCAAAAAGACGGATGCAGCTTTTGCATTCATATTTAAGACACAGGCTGCACCCACGCCGATGTGTCTGAAAGTCTGCATACTATTATATATTATTACGTAGACTTTAGGGTGTCTCTTATGGGATAAGAAGGTTATCTCATGCTGTTTTGGGTGAGAGGACCATGAAGTGAAGCTGGGCGGCTCTGTCAGCCCAAACAGCACGAGATAACATTCTTACCCTGCAAGAGACACACCTAAGTTTACGTACTAATGTATTATGAAGCAGTCAAACTGCTTTGAATTGAAAGAAAGTCAGAGAAGTAATTTTAAAATGTTCCTTTGTTTTCTATCCCCCATCCGGTTACTGCAAGAAATGGTGTGTCCCATTCCCACAGAATGGAGAACATCATGACACAGCTCATAAGATAGCAGTTTATTCTGGGATGTGATTTGAACAATTTCTCTTTTCTGTTTTTCATTTGTAAACTATCCAAAATGAAGAAGTGTAAGGAAAACAGCCCAGTGCTGCATTTACATGATTGAACTGTAGCAGTGACAGTTTCTAACAGACTCGCTTCAGAGGCAGTGAAGAGACAGTGTTACTGCGCAGAGGAAAGAGCTGATCGGGCAGCATGAGACAGCATCTGTACACCACATAAGAGGTAGGCTGATTCTAAGCACTGATTGGCTGTAGCAGTTAGACTGCTTTATAAACACATACACCTGGATGCAGTTACAACATTACCTGCAGTTTACGGCAATTTTGGCAGCAACTGCAGGACTCGTACCCATTTGCTGGATGCAACTGCGGAATTCCATCCCAAAAGTTAGATCAACTTTTTGTGGTCTAACTTGTCGGATGGAATTCCACAGTTGCATTTGGAAAATGGATGCATGTGTCTGAAAATCTCACCTAGTACATTTAAAACAAAAAAATCTTAAGTAGAAGAAAGGAGAGCCAGGTAATGAGGTCAAAGGACCGTGAGGTGGGGCTCGTGTCACACAGACAAAGGCTACCAGCCATGTGACTCTCTTTGTGAGAGAGAAGGAAGTTGGTCACTGCTCTGAATAAAATAAAATTAGTCTTTTCTCATCCAGACCCAGGTCTTTCATTAAAAAATAAGAATTCCTGCTGGCCCTTCGGAGCTGCGGTTGGATTTCCTCTTGCGACGCCAGCAACTTGGTTTCGGGAACGGACTCGGGTGCTGGAGGGCCAGCTGGGGAGAGAAGACTTGAGCTTCGGATGACTGCTCGCCTTCTCTCATGGGGAGGAAGGGGAAGTAACCCAGCGCTTACTGACCCCTGGCAGAGGCTTGGGGCATGGCAACGCATGGGGTCCCACTAACTAATGGGGCGTGGTGAACGTCCGCATAAGCCTGATGCTAGTGGCATGCCACGCCCCCAAGGAGCAAAACTGTAAAAAAAGAGCCCTGAGACCAACCGGATGATGGTTGCCAGCTCCCGCTGCTGTGAGACCTTGGGCGGTGCATGGACCATCCCAGCAGGACCCGGGCCAAGAATTGTGCTGGCCACCCCACTGGTGCCTTCCCCTTCGGAGGAGAAGGACCCACCCGGTGAAATGTTATGTCCAGGTTACCCGAGGGGGGCTGCAATATGGGGTGATGGGTGGCTGCATCATGGCAGTGTGGCAACGAGGGGCATAGGAAGGCCTGAAGGAGAGGCTGGCCTGGAGTTAGGGGGGGAGCAAAAAAAGTAAAATAAGAATTCCTGAGATCAGCTAGAATTCTCCACTTGGAAAATATGAACTGGCCTAAAAAAAAGTGTTTATTTTTTCTCAATAAGCCCCAAAATGCACCAGAGAGCTTCTAAAACCCCACAACCTCTGGAGGCCTGGCAGCCACCAGACCCCTAGCTGTATGTCAAGAGTTTTGGCATCCTATATTCAGGATTTTTTTGCATGCTTCACATGTCTCAGTTTCTAACTTAGGAAATCTGGTCACCCTACTCTAAAATAATTTCAGTTATAAATGTGTGCGCTACTGCTTTTGGCTGCTAAATGCATGCTGCCCATATCTGTGTAAAACTAGAACAGCAGGCAGGCAAGGTAGACAGGAGTGCATGCCCACATGTAGAATGATGTGTCTGCTCAGTTGCAGACAGGCCAGGCTGCCTTTAGTTGAAAATGAAGAGGCTCTGCCGAAGTGCCTAGTGATGTGGGGTAAGCATCACTCTCAATCTCTGTCTCCAGCATCCCTACTTAGAAATGTGAGTCTTTCACTAGACTCTCACAGTTTTTTCAGGTTCTGCCCTCCCTTACAGAAATACAAGTGCGCAGCATGCATACAGCATGCATGCTGCATGCTTAATAAGCATGTAGAATGCATGCTGCACGCATGCTGTGCATTTGTGTTTCTGCGGGTTGGAGGGAGAGACAGTTACCCCTCCCATAAGCTCAAATGGACAAAAAATGTAAAATCCCACGGCCACCCTCTTAATACATATTTTGTGTGCCGCTCCCAGTACGATCATTAGTTAAGCTGTATATGTGAAATATATTTCTTGCATGTTTCCAAAAGGTTGTTTACTTTATTATAAGTGTGTTGCTCTGTTTGCAGGGCCTTTTACGGATAGAAGCAAGTCACCTCACCTCACGGTTTACCCATGCTGCAGCGACAGTCGGCGTGGAGACATCTCCAACAGCGACAGCCACAGTGCCGACTGTCAGCATTGCAGTGTTGGGGATGCCTCCATGCATCCATGGGGGGCTCTGTCCCCCCCACCCTCTGGTCTCTAGGAATCTAACTCCAAGTCGGAGTTGGATGGGGGGGTGGGGGACAAGCACCCAGCGAGGCAGTCCTGATCGCCAAACAGACCACCACAGTGACAGGTGGATGTTGCCCGATTCCTGTCGCTGTGGTGGTCTTTGCGATCTGGGAGTCGCTGCAGCAACGGTATACCTCGCCTCACATATTCTTAGGACCAGATGACTGCAAACTGAAGGTGAGCCATTCTACGTTCATAAGGATGCAAGAGGGGACATTCTTAAATCCATAAGAAGCCCACCTAGTGGACCTGTAAAAATTATTATAGATCACTAACTGTATTAAATTAAACAGAGAAACAGAATGAGTGAGGGAGGGAGGGGTAGTGAGCAAGCTCAACGGAGCTCTGTTGGGACTGCTGTGGATTTCTTTGCGGGCAGAAAAAGGCGTCAATGCAGGAAGGGGCCCAGTACAAAAGGGCAGCCTTCAGCGGTGGGATCTAGCTGTCTCCTTGCTTCCACTGTTATGGAGAGTGACAGTATTCGCCCACTTTCAGTCTGCCAGAACTATGCCCAATTTTAATGACTTGTTAAATAAGTCAGCCAGTGGAGCTTCTAGTTCTATCCTAAGTTCCTTTAGGATTCTGGGATGCATTCCATCTGGCCCCATTGACTTATCAATTTTCAGTTTTTCTAGTTCTTTCAGGACCCGCTGTACTGTAAATGGACTAGTATCTACCTTCCCCCCCTTTTGAACCCCTGTGCCCTATCTGAGGTCCCGTTCCTTCCCCTTCTACCATGAACACAGAACAAAAATATTTGTTCAGGATTTCAGCCTTCTCGTGGTCTCCTTCTGCCCCCCCCTTCCCTTGTTAGTCTCACAATCCTTCTAGCTGCTTTCCTCTTTTCCCTGATGTACCTGTTGCCCCTCTCTGGTGCTGTCCTGAAGAGGACCACTACCTCTGCCTAGCTGGCCAGACCAAAGATAAGGGGTTTAAGGCTCCCATAGCTGACCTACAGGGGTCCTTTCCCAAAATATACAATTAAAAATGGTGGTGCCTCCACCCACAGTACATAATCAGTGGGTCTGATTACCTTCAGTACAACCCCCTGGGATGTCATACCAACCCACCTCTCAAACAGTTACCCCAGGCATGGACTTACCAAGTTCGAACCTCCCCACATTCAGTTAAAATGTGTACCTTTTAATTTCAGATAGCATGCTCACTAAAATTAGGCTTTGGATTCATCTCTGCTGCAAAACAATAACATCCGGTTTATTTACAGAGGGGACGGTTTAGGATGGGGAAAATGGAATACAGTTCAAGCATTCTCAATATCTGCATTTCCCAGTAATCACATTCCCCTTTGATTCAAACCCATATTGCAATCAGTGCAGACTCCAGGTCTATCTAATCTAGCTAACTGCTGCAGAAGTGCCCAAACCCAGACCCTCAGGTCCCAGTCCATTTCAAACCCCAAAGTCTGTTCACTGGGTACCCAGATTTAAAGTTGCAGGCCTGAAGTGCAGCTGGTAGCCGGCGTTGGCGTGCTTAAGGAATTTCAACTTTTTACATGCTTCCCACTTGACTCTACCTCCAGCCCTAGTGTGCATACTTTAACTATTTACAGTTCCCAGGCACAGGGCAATTCCTGTAATTTACTCATTGTCCTGCAGAATCAGTCCTTAGATGGCACAGTTCACAGAAGTTCTGGGTAAGGTGGCAACACAGGCAGAACCGGGCACAGTGTTTAAAACAGGGTGCACAGTGGCTGCAGCATGCTCTCTCTTTCTCTTGCTTACAGACCTTGCAGCTTGTCCCTTTCAGCCCATTACAGGCCTTGTTGCAGAGCACGTGCACAAGGCCTGCCAACTACAGAGGTCCCAGATCCTGGGAGTGGCTCCACGGCTTGGCTCACTCCGATCAGAGTGTCCTAGCACTTGGGTACATGACCCATGATCCCCTCGGTGGCAGACCCAACTTGATGAGGGTTAGAGAGTTCCCCACCTGGCCCTGGGTGTCAGTAGAAACATTCAGCACATTCTGTTCTGCTTCTTTTTCTTTCTCTTTCCTGCAATGGTGTGTAGCCACCACAATCTGTTTCTTTTCCTTCCTGTAACTCAGGTGTAGACAACAGGCACCCGACCCCGAAAGACACCTGTCCATCCTTCTGCTTTCACAAGTCTGTCAACTTTAACACAGCCACATTCTCACTCTGGCTCACACATTTCTCCTGCACTCAAAGTCCCTTTGCTCACCATGCAGGTACATGGCAATTCTCCAAAATGAAGAGGCTCACTCTTCCTTTTCTTCTCTCATCACATTTACATGCTCTTGTTCCTCATCATTCCTCTGCATTCCCGTGTGTTCCCAGGTTTAGACGCAACCTTTTTCCTTTTACCAGACTCAGGACACAACCTTTGTCTTTTTCCAGGTTCAGGACACAACCTCTCCTCTCCTTTTTCCACCGCTCGGGTGCATCTTCAATTCAGCACAAATTTCTGGCAATCTGCAGCTTTCCCTTTTCCATTCGAGCTGCTTTTATCTCACCGCTGTGGTGCAACTTCAGAACAATGCAGAACATTCAGCAACCTACAGCTTTCCCTTTTTCTCTTCAAAGCTGCTTCTTCCTTTCTTCTTCTATCCCTTTTCCTGATGGGGCAGGCACTCCCTTCACTGGGGGAAAAATTGCTGGCAGCCCCCAGGCAGCCCCATCCTGCAGCCCCATTCTCTCCAGGGGCAACATCCCCCCTCCTCCTGGAGGAGCTCCCACCGAACTGACTCAAAGTCCAACAGTCATTCTCTTTTGGGAGCCCTTTCCTCACTCCCCATTGGCTGGAGTCACTGTCTTCAAGAGAAATTAATATGTATGAGACTCCCTCGATGCCTCATTGGTGCAGAAAAAGGTGCCTAAACATTCCTTGGTCTTTTCCCCAAAAAGTCTGTTCACACAGTCTCAGAGTCCCTGGCAAGAATCCTGACTCAGTGGTTGGCTGGCTGGTGTCACATGGCTGCTGTACATGGTGGCCATTGTAAACAGTGTCCACACATTTAACTGTGTCCCAGGTTTAGCATGTCTCTGCAGCCAAACCCTTTGTTCTAATTTAAATATTTTCCCACACACGTGTAGCCACTCCTGTGTCCTGTAGAGCGATTGCAATACTTTACCATTTTAACCAGCCCTCTTTCACTCGCTACTGGCATAATACATTGCCATTAGGTAGCCCATTCATAGTCTCCATGCAGTCCATACATAGACCCACTACATCTTCTTGCTGACAACCTTTTAAACATTTTTGTTCATTCATTGTCCCATTACTCTGTGGCCACACTTTCCCTCTGGTGGCCCTCTACTTATTTTAAGCATTTTATTTGCCTTCTTCGCCTGTTGCTAGCGCTGAAACCTATTCCCCTAGTACTAGACTGGCTCCTGATACTTCAAATGGATGCCACCTCATTAATATTCATGAGACAGCTCCCGTTCTCTGTGTTCTGTGACCAACTGGGTTTGCTGACCTCCTGCTTTGTTCCTGATAGTTCCTCCCTGTATTTCTTGATTAATTTCTGTTCTTTGTGGAGTTCTGGCTAAGTTCCTATCTTCTAAGGTGTCTTCAGTAGGGTCCTTAGCCTCCAGCTCCCTCTCTCCTAGTTTAAATGCCCGATGTTCATGTCAAATTTTTGGCCCAGTGCACATACTCCTTCCCTCATTAGGTGCAGTCCATCATATTTGAAGAACTTTCTCTCTCAGCCGGCCTGTCAGTGCAGCGGTTGGATTTCCACTTCCGATGCCAATGACCCGGGTTCAGGAACGGACCCGAGTTGTTGGACTACTCTCCTTCTCCAGGGAGAGGGTGGGGAGAATGTCCAGTGTTTGATGGACCCCTGGTGGAGGTTGGGGGTACCACAAGTGACCGGCGTCTGAGAGCTTCAGGGGTGGAGCAGACGCCAGATGTCATTGCATGTCTCTGCCCCCAAGAAAAACTCCACAAAATTCTTCAGCTGCCAGCTGCCCTTCATGAAGCCCACCTCGGCTTCAATTAGCCTTCAGGCTGGCCCTCTGACCTAATCCCATCATTGTGGCACCATTGGGGAGTTGGTGCAACACCCCACCCTGGGGGGCAAGCCAGGGGGTATCGGAGGGTCACGGCTCAAATATGGAGATGGAAGCCGAGGTCCATGACCAGGCTGAGTTACCGGGTCACCAGCGGTTTGGAGCCAAAAAGCATAATAAATTAAAAAAAAAAGAACTTTCTCTCCCAGAGGTCCCCCATGCACCAACAAAGAGGTAGCAACCTCTTATTGAACTCTTCAGCATCCCCGCTTCTGATTTTCTCAGTGCTGTCACCTTTCCCCACACCAGAAGGAACTCTGAGAAGGCTAGAGAGAGATTGTATGAGTGGCTAGTTGGTCTCCTAGTTTAATTAGGTTTCATTTGACTATCTTGACTGACTGCCCTGCCAGGTCATTTGTCCCCAGGTGTACCAAGATCTTCAGGCCTTCCCCTTCTTTTTTAGCTATCCTCTCTATGCAGTCGATGTCATGCTTTGCTAAGGCACCCAGGAAACATCTGACTAGCACCCATCACAGATTTTTCCCTTGCTCAGGACTGCTGCACAGTGAAATGACTGTGCTCTTTGCAAGTGCCTTTTTAGTGATGTTGTCCTGAACTGGCCCCTCGCTTCCCCCTGCTAACTTCTTGATGACACAAGGTACAGACAGCAAAACATTCATTTCTGGGACTTATATGAAAATAGCTCCACACCACTGAGGTGAACATTTTGTTGTCATGCCAGGAACTGCAGCAGTTTTGGGAGCAGTTGTTTCTGACCCTGATGCATGCACACTGTGGCTGTCCCTAGAAGAACTACCATTATTATTGATTGTTTTTCCACTACTGGCTGCTTGGCTAGTGGTGGTGCTTCCTGTATGTGTTTTTCTTTTTGGGTGGGGGAACCCAGGTAGCGTTCTCCATCTCATCGGTATCACACTCAGATTCAGCACCTTTGAAAGAGCATAACTGGTAAGGCTTTGCCTGGAGTTCAGTGGCCAAGCAGCCAGCCACTCCCACTTCCTGAGCTTTATAAGCAGTTCCTTGCAGCCTCACTGTGAAGCATTTTTTCTTTGCAGCCGAAGGCTCTGTAGGTTTGTCCTCTGAGCTGGTTGGGCCTCCCAGGCTGGCTGGGGCCTCCCCCCCCCACCGCTGCTCATGCTTGGCTCTGCTGGGCTTCTGTGTTATTTTCCTGCTTCTGGTTACTATTTTGCCTTTGGCTGTGCGTGCTTTCTTTTTTTTCTTTGGGGGGGGGCTTTGTTTCTAAGCTCCTAGCATATTGCTACTCCAGTGCTCATACTGCTTGCTTTCAGTTACTCACAACTCTCAAATTACTTGCACTGCAACTCCTAGCATACTGCTACTCAGAGCTCATGCTACTGCTTTCATTTACCTACAACTGCAGCCACTGCTGCTGTTTATTTAATTACTATTGTACCCAGTGCTTGTGTTTTTACACTGTGTTCACCATACTCAAACTACTGCAGTGCAACTGCAGTCATTATCTGTGTGGTTTAGCTCTACCGTAGCTGCTCCATGTTGCATACTCAATTCTTTTCACCTGACTCAGTTTACTCTGACCCTAGCTGTGCTGCTCTCATTCTACTTGCAGCTTCATTGCACTGCCTGGCTACACTTGCTTTTAAAGCATTTGTCTCCATGTTTTATTGCAGTAACAACTCTGAGGTCAGCCAACTAAGCTCCTGCTGAGGCTGTTAATATAGCTTTGTTATTAAATCTTGCCTAGTCGCCAAAAAATCCTCAGAGTATTTGTCACCTTGATTTGGCTATTCATATCTGGCTGGCTTGCCCCCAATTCAAGCCTGTTTAATTGCTATACAGTATGTTATGCATGTCCGCCTGTCACTACTACTGCTTAATGACCTACGTGCAGGTCCTCACTTGCTTACGCAACCATTGCTGTTTGCTTATGCAAACCATTTCTTTATGCCTACTGCCATCCCCTCGGCTTCAGCATCTGGGATTCTGCTGCACTCAATCTGCATTAGACCTTGCAAGGTCTCAGCACTCAATGCTCATTACGATCTCAGCACGCCATGCTCATTCAGCTCACCAGCTTTTCAGCTCTCAATCAATTTCTGGGGCATGCCAGCCATTCTATTCTGCTGCAGGGTTCCTGCAGCCGATGGTCTCGCTTTGCATTTAGTCCACATCTTGAGCATGTCCAACTTGGGGTGGGATCCTTCTCACCTGGCCCATAGCTGGGAATGTCCTCACCTCGGTCTTGGCTTTAGCTGCCTGCTACATGACAGCAGCTCCTGGTGTAGAGTTTAAGACTAGTGGTGAAGGGTGGTTATGATGATCTCCTTTGGCTCTAGTGTTCCACTATAATGGTTAGCCATTGACTTTAGTGGTTTCCCTAGCAAGGCACCTTCACCGCATTCTCCCTACGACTGCCTCTGGTTCATCTGGTTTGATTTAGGGTGGGTAGGCCAGGTGAGTGCCTCAGCAGTTGCTCTCCTCCTGCGCCTTGGCTGCACGTATTGTTGCAGAGTTTTCTTGCAACCTTCCACGGCATTCCCACTAGAGGGTTTGAGTGAGAGCCTTCCTCCAAATTGGAATATTTTCCACCTCCCTTTAATTGGGTTTTCCAAATTGCAGCTGCAGAGCCATCACTAAATAAACTATCCCAAGCCTGGAGGGAAGGTGACCTAGGCCTTGGATCCCAAGAGATTTCCTCCTCATAGGGTTTTTTCTCTCTCCTCTGTTGCCTTGGGTCATAACACTTAGCACAGTTGTTTCTCCTAGTTTCATTAGGTAGGTTCTGCTGTTGGATGGAGGTGGAGGATGTCCTGCCGTTCCCTCTCTCCTTAGGGGATCCCCTAATCTCAAAGCAATACAAACCTGGGCAGTCATTACGTTATCAAACTGAACATCTCATTGCATTATCAAACTGCCTATGCTTCTTTACTACTGTGTTACAGTTACTGTTCCTATGTCACAGTTACTGCTTGCTCATATGCTTCTTGTTGCCTCCTTTTTGGGGATGATACTACATTTCTTTTGGGGATTCCTAAGGTACCTTTAGCCACGGGAATCATCCCGTGGCATCTCTGGGGGTGGAACCCTCTCAGAGAGTTCCTTGCCTTTGTACTCCTACAGGGTGGTAATTCCTCTGGAATAGAATGCGAACGGACAAAAAAAAAAACACAGTTGCACAAGCATAACACTATACTGGCCGCATAGGTCAGTGAACATACATTGTGATCTTGTTCTTGTACGTTTACAACCTCTTCTTCATCAGAGGCACTGCTTTCTGATGAAGGAGCCCGATATGCATGAGTGACATATTGTGAAATACCATGTTTAGTGGTACTAGACTGAGCCTTTTCCTTAATCACTGACTTTCTACTTCTGTTTTGGCTCCCGGTTTTTGTGTTTTTACTTTTATCTGATTTTTCTGGCAATGCCGACAGTGCTGCATTACCTTGATCAGGGGATTCACCAACATTATTTTATTTTTCTGATTCTGATGCTTCAGTTTTTCCTGGCTATGTTGCTTCATTTTCATCAATTGTATTTGTAACAGCTCCTCTTGTCTCACTCACCTTGGCTGCCCTGGAGCCCTTGGGGTCCTCAATGTACTTTCCCAAGGGGGCTGGGCCTGAGTCCAGGCCGGATTGCCAATGGTGACTTGGTGCCTCCACCTGGGGCAATGGTATGGCCTCCTGTGGGCAAGACAGGTTGCCACTCCCCCAGGAACAATGATATATCCCCTTAGTGACTGACCCCTCTGGCACAATTAGATCAATACTCCCACCCCACAACAATGATAACAAAGCACAAACACTTATATAAGATGGCAAACAATAATCCATCTTTATTTAAAATGATCTAAGAAGAGATGAGGGCTACTCCCTCAAGCTTCCACATAATCAGGCACACAACCCAGTATGAGCTCTCTCTCTCCCCCTTCCCCTGGTTGCACCCAGAACAATCCCAGATGGTGGGTACCTCACCGTTCTCAGTTGCAGGCCTGCAGTGTCTCATTGGAGCCCTTGCAAAACAACACAGGTTCAAGGAAAATCAGTCTGTCATTGGGGGTGTGGCTCTTCCCCAGCCCTCCTAGCTGATGCACACGAAGAATCCCCAGAGCTGCAGCTCAGGGTACTCACAGCTCCCCTGGGAGGATGATGGTCTCCTGGATTCAAGGATATGCATGGAGGGTGGAGGAGGCACTGTTCTTCACCTGCCTGGCCTTTCCAGCTTCACCCGAGGGCCTTTGTATACAGTATTCATGAGGCAGGCCTGTTCGTCCTTCTATCTCTCTGGTTTCTACTGCAGCAGTAGATTTACACTGAAGACACAGGGTGGATCAGCTTCCCCTCAGCCAGACTTGGGGTAGTGGCCACTCAGCTTGCAGGGCTCTCCCCTAGCTGGAATTCAAGGTCCTCTGTGTGGAGCGGTCCCCAAAGCCAGAGGTTCACTAACTGTCCTTTCCAGTCCAGTCTCTTAGCCCCCAGACCCCTCTGGAAGAAGAAAAACTCTCACACTCTCTCTCTCCCACCAGCTCTGCCTTTCTCCACTCCTCTTTCCTTCCTCCTGCGGGGAAGGGGTAGCCAGCCCCTCCCTTCCAGCAGGCAGTCTTCCTTCTCTCTTGCTTTTTGCAGGGGGGAGGGGTAGAGCTGCCTTTTCTCTTTGTCCCAGCAGGTAAGCCCACTTTGGGGGGCTTACACACTCCCCTGGCTGGAAACTTGGCATCCCGACAAGCCCCCTTTTTTCTCTTTAGGAACCCATAACAAGCAGCATACACTTTTCTAGCTAGACACCTGGTTCCTAACCAACAATAATCGCATTCACAGCTAGGCTGGTATCGGGTCCAGCCACATCAATGGACTATATACAGTTAAGAGAGAGTGTGCACCTACACTTCCCCACGGCCTCCCTAGGGCAACACAATGGGTGATAGAGAACAGGAACCAGTGACTTGTGGATGGCATGGATGGGCAGGTTTGTGGACTCACCCAGAGTGTTGTACGTGAGCTTTATACTTGGCCATTGAGGTCAGCCCAATCATCTATGCAGGGCGTCGTTGGGCACTGGCATCAATTCACTGGTGGGGGTTTTCCCTTAGGTTCATAGTCTACCGTCCCCTCCAGTGCTGACCCAGTACCTCTACACTATCTGGGGTTAGATCAGGAACAGGGGTGGGGGCTGTAGCTGCAGCTAACTCACTGTCTGGTGGGGGAGGGCACACCAGGTGGCTTCCTTGACTATCCAAAACACTGTCTAGATTGGGCCTCAACACAGGAACAGTGGGACAGGCTCCTGGGACAAAAGGCTGAGCCTGAAGGTTCAAGTAGAATGCAGGATCTGGGTGATTGGTACTCGGGCCCCCGCATGGGGTCACTCAGCGTGAGTACCCCCAGAACAGCAGGAGCCCCCAGCCCACCTTATGTAAGCTCCAGGCTGGGGGGCTTACACACTCTCTGGCAGGAAATTTGGCAACCCAACAAGCCTCTCTGGGAAACCCATGACCAACAATAGGCTCTTTACTGACTCTACCCATGGTCCCTAACTAGCACCAGCAACCATCAGATCCCCAAACGAGCTTGGATAGTTCGGATTGTGGTAGCGTACTATATGCGGGTAAGAGGGGGTGGGCACCTACATGCCTCCACTACCCCCCTAGAGCAACACACCAGAGGATGGAGAACTGGCACCACAGGCTGGAGGAGAAAATCAAGGGGCAGATTTGCAGGCTTACCCATGGATACGTACGTGAGCTTCACGACGGGCTGGGGGGCAGCCAGATCTGCGGGGCAAGACATAGGCTGGCTCTGGGACCAGGGTAGGGGGTTCAGTCAGTCCAGTAAGGCCATGGTCTGTCATCCCCCCTCCGGGCAATCCCTGTACTTCTACACTGTCGGGGATTGGGTCCGGAACCTGGGCAGAGTCCGTAACGGCAGGTGACTCAGTATCTCGTGGAGACAGGCATGCCGGGGGGCCCACTTTCCTCCCCAAAACCCACACCAGGTGTGGCCCAGATGCCGAGGCTGGGCTTCAGGGACAAAGGGTGGGGCCTCGGGGTCCAGGTAGGTCGGGAAGTTCCAAGTGGCTGGAGCTGGTGGAGGGGATGGGGGAGCCTTCAGACTCTATTCCCCACTGCAGACAAAAGGAGTTCCCCTCCTCCCCCTTGCTCACCTCGCTGGAGAAGTCCTGGGGCCCCACAGAGGGTTGTTGGGCATCCGAAGCAAGGCCCACGGTGGGGTGTCCTGGGGTGGGAAAAAAAAACATCCCTGCCACTTACACATCCCTCTAGTAACAGGGCACCTTGCCATTGGTGGGTTGGACTCCGAGGGTGGGGCAGGCAGGATCTCCCCTGTGAGAAGCAGGTGATTTTGATGTACTGTTTTCTCGAGCCCCAGCCAAGCTCCTGCTTAATATGGTACACCAGCAGGCCAGTCAGTTTCTCCTCCACTAGATAACCATCCAGGGCCCACTGGTTCTGGGTCTTGTGCTTACCCTTGAACCCCAGGTTTCGCAGCAAGACCCTGTTCCCCACCTCCAAGTCCTGGCTGCACACTCTGGCATCATACCTCCTCTTATTCCCCTGACACCTCCGAGGCACTGCCTCGGAGGTGAGTTTGTATGCCACGCAGAGCTGTTCATGTAGCTCACTGGTGTACTCCAGGTACAATTTATGGGAGGTCCCATTAACGGATACCTAGAAACAGAGGTCCACCAGCAGCCGGACCTCGTGACCAAACATGAGGTAGAAGGGGGAGCACTGGGTGGCATTGTTCTTTGTGCAGTTGTAGGAGAGCACCAGTTGCCCCACCTGCTGACTCCAATTAGCCTTGTCGGTGGGGTCCAAGGTGCCCAACATGTTTAGCAGTGTTTGGTTGAACCGCTCTGGCTGGGGTCCCCTTGGGGGTGGTAAGGGGTAGTGTGGGATTTCTGTATGCCATAACATGCCAGAAACTCCCTCACCAAACGGCTCTTGAAATCCCAGCCCTGGTCAGAATGGAACCATTTAGGGAGACCGTAGTGTTGGACACACTGTTGCAGGACCTTAATCACGGTGCTCGCCTTCTGGTTCCTGGTGGGGAAAGCCTGAGCATACCGGGTGTTGTGGTCTGTGATGACCAGTATGTTAGCCGCATTCTTCCAGTCTGGCTCCAAGGACAGGAAGTCCATGCACATCAACTCCAGCGGCCCACTGGTTTGGATGTTGACCAAGGGCATGGCTCATCGGGGCAAGGTCTTCCGTTGGATGCACTGCAAGCAGCACTTGCAGTAGCCCTCTAAGTCCGCCGTCATCCACGGCCAATAGAACCTGGCCCGGCAGGTGTCCAAGGTATGGTCATAGCCTAGGTGCCCCATCTCATCATGCAGTGACTTGAGGACACTTCCCGGTAGACCCCAGGCAACACCAGCTGCTATCTCAAATGGCCCGAGGAATCTCAGTCCTACACTGTCCGCATTACCAACCCATCACGCATCACCAACTTGTCCCACTCCTTAACGAGGCCCCGAGCCTCAGGGTGAGTGCTCCACACCTGCTGGGGTGACCCCCCACTTTGGAGAGGGCCCGAAGCAGATCTCGGATGCCAGGGTGCGCCCTTTGCTCCTGCTGCAAATCTGCCTTACTAGGCTGTGGCAAGGGTGAAAGGTACAGGTATGCAAAATTCAGACAAGCCAGAGGGATTGCCTTGGGGGGCTCCCAGCACCTCTATGCTCTGGTGGGACAGTCAGTGGCGTTGCCAGGGGGCCTGGCCTGAGAGCAGAGCACTTGCACCAGAGCCAGCTCAACCCGGACCGGGAGATCTGAGGTGTAAGTGTGCAGATGACGAGATAGGGCGTCTGCATCCACATTGGCCCACCCACTCCGATATTCCAGGCTGAAGTTATACGTGGAAAGGGCTGACAACCACCCATGCCCCACAGTGTCCAACTTAGCTGTGGTGGTGACATAAGTCAGAGGGTTGTTGTCCGTGCATACAGTGAATGGTACCCCATACCAGTGTTCATGGAACTTCTCCGTGACTGCTCACTTTAGCACCAAGAACTCCAGTTTATGCACTGGGTAGTTCTTCTCGGAGGAGGTCAGGCCCCAGCTAGTGAATGCCATGGGACAGAACCCCTTGGGATACTCCTGGTACAGGACTGCCCCCAGTCCGGTAAGGCTAGCATCAGTATGCAGGACGTAGGGCTTACGCAGGTCTGCGAAAGCAAGGACCGGAGCCTCCCCCAATCACTGAACAATCTCCTGGAAAGCCTTCTTACATTCCAGTGCCCAACGGGACCCAAAGGTTCCCCAATGCACAGGTAGTCCTGGCAGGGGGCCTGACCCTGCCTCCGGTTTGTCGGCGGATAACCCTGTATTAGGTCATTCAGGAGATGTACTAACAGGGAGTAGTCCATCACAAATCACCGATAATACCCACAGAACCCCAAGAAAGACTGCAGGGCACACAAGTGGGTAGGCTGTGGCCACGATTTGAGGGCCTCTACCTTAGCCGGGTCAGTCTGTACCCCCCTTTTCTGAGACTATATGCCCAACATACTTAACCTGTGGCTGGCAGAACTGGCATTTGTTGATGGAGACCTTCAGGCTGAACTCCTCCAGTTGGTCCATGACCTTCATCAACTGGGACTCGTGTTCTTCCAGGTTTCGCCTGAAAATGATAAGGTCATCCAGATAGACTATGACCTCCAGCAGGTTCATGTCTCCCACAGCCCTTTCCATCAAATGTTGGAAGGTGGCCGGGGCCCCAGATATGCCTTGGGGCATACGCTCGGACTGGTAGAATCCCAGTGGGCATATGAAAGCGGTCTTTTCCTTGTCCTCCTCAGCCATGGGTATCTGGTAGTACCCGCTCCGAAGGTCCAGCATGGAAAACTACTTGCTCCTGCAGAGGCTATCCAGTGCGTCCTCCACTCTGGGCACTGTGTACTGGTATGGAAGAGTTCGTTTGTTTAGTGAGTGGTACTTGATGCACATTCTCACCGCTCCGCTCTTTTTCCTAGCTACCACAATGGGGGCAGCATACGGGCTGTGGGACTCCGTGATGACTTCGGCACCCAGCAACTCCATTAGGTGTTTCCTCACATCCTCCACATCCCCGGGGGCTAACCTCCATGACCGCTCTCTGAATGGGCGGTCGTCTCTCAGCCAGATGTGGTGCTCTTCCCCAGTGACACATCCCATGTCCCACTCATGCAAAGAGAAGACCTGCCTGCGCTTCACCAACTTCTGGCTCAGGCTCTGTTTATAGGCATCAGAGATTGGCGAGCTTCCAAAATCGAACAAGGATGGGTCTCTCTCTTCCCCGGGATCTTCACCGGGGGTGACAGACATGGTCCCATCACACCGAAAGATGGAAGCCAACACACAACCCCTCTGGATGGTCACCGGTTTTCTTGACCCGTTCTGTACCCTAACCGTAACATGCCGAGCCTGGGGACTAGCCAGGGTGGGCAGCACCCCCCTCTGGACTAAGAGCCCAGTTGGCAGACTGCCTGGGGGAGGGGCGTCGAGCATGTGCGACTTCCACAAAGGGGATCAGTTGAACTGGGCGATTCCTACCACCTGGCACTCAGCCCCTGGGGGAGAGTCAGTCTCCTCCCTTCCAATCGCTGAACCACCCCGACTCCACTTCTGTTGACCCATATTGGACCGCCGATCACGTCAAGCCCCAACCGCTTCACGGCGGCAGTAACCAATGGGCTTGCAAGCTCACCTATGCCACCCTGGTCATGACACATCTGGGCCAAATGCTCAAACATGTTGGCATTGATCCCAGTAAGCACCTGGGTGTCCGACATACTCTTTGGCTCCGGACAGACCAATGCTAGGGCCTCTATGGAGGGTGGGGCTTCCCCTCCCTTGGTTGGGAAAGAGACACTAACCACACAATACCCATCATAAGGGTAATCCGTGCTGCCGATACCCCACAGGGACAATCCAGACAGAGGTCGGAGGGGGAGGTGGGTGAGATGCTGGTTATAAAAGGGCCGGTGGATGATGGTGACCTGGGATCTGCTGTCCAGCAGTGCTGAGTAGGCCACCCCTTCCACCAGAACCTCAGTGTCATCCCGAGGGCTGATTAGGCCCCTCGGCATGGCCTGGTTGGTAGGTATATGGAGGTCAGTCCAGAGGGTGGAGCAAGGCCAATTCAGGGGTGAGGGTTGCTCCCTTACTGGCCCCCATTGTAGTTTTCCTGATCCCGGCACCTCTCAGCTACCAGCTGGGAGTTCACCTCCCTGTGGCACCCCCACCTGGTATGCCCGTCCTGCCCACACCTGAAGCAAATCCACCCATCCTGGGGACCTAGGGGCCCTTGAGGGCTGGACAGCAAAGCCATATAGCCTGGGGGTGGTCGCTGGGCATCAGGTGCCTCCCGGGCTGGGAAAGAGAGAGACTCCATGGCCAGCTGCATTGCCCGTACCAGGTCCTTCATGCCTTGAACCTCCTGCAATACCGCCCCCAGGTCCGGTGACCCGACTGATTCAGGCTGGGCTGACTCCTTGGGCTGTAGTGTGGTGCTGGTGGTGGCGAGTGCCCCCCACGGGGCCCCCACTTTCTGCTGCACCTCCTCCTTGACCTCATCCAGTAGCTGCTTGAAGGAGGGGTGAGGTCGCTCTTTAGAGCCTGCAGCCCGAGGGCAACCAAGGTCAGGGGGGAATGCACTGCTCCCCTCAGTATCTGCTCCAACCACATTTGTGCCACTGTGGCAGGAGGGTCATGCCCTGCTTCCGCCAGTTTTCACACCACAGTTTTGACTCAGGTGATGTACTGGGATAGTTTCTCGACCACTTTCTGAGTGGTGCCCCACAGCTGGCCCAGCACTGCCTCTCTCTTTTCGACCATCCCAAAGGTGCTCCGCAGGATGTCCAAATAGTCCTGGGGTATGCAGTGGGGCTGGCAGGCCCGGTGGGACTGGATCACATCTAGTGCCATACCCTTGAGGCTCTCCAAGACCCGCTTGCATGTTCCCTCCTCCGGGCAACCCCACACCTGGATCATCTGGGCCACCTGGCTGCTCCAGGAGTGGAAATCATCTTCCCCCACAGCTGTGGGAAGGGCACCCAAGAAAGTGCGCAACCTCTTATACTGCTCGTGGGCCACCCTCAAGTAGGGGATCGAGCCACCCGGCAACCCTATTGGAGGCAACCCCCCACCAGAGAGCAGAGACTGGATGTCATGCAGGGTCTTCCCCTCCTCCTTAAGCCACTTCCCCAGATTAGTTACGAAACCCTCCTGTCCCTTGGGTGGGGTGCCCGAGGGTCCTGGCTTCCTGAGGGGCAGGCTGCTGGCCGAGCCTTTCTTTAACAGGGTCCAGGTCTCTTTGGACCCCTGGGGATAACCTCGGGGGGCACCTCCACGGACTCCAAACCCTTCCCCACCTCCAGGGTGATACCCCTCTACCCCGAGACTCGGTTGGTCACCACCCTCTGGACCTTCAACCCCCCACAGTCTGGCAAGGCCCCCTCTAAAAAGTCTAATATGTCCTCCTTCCGTCGCCCCATGGCCACGTTACAGACAAGTAGCATCTTACGGGAGTCTAGCCCCTCAAAATTGCATCAGTTCTCTACATCTTGGAATGCCATCTCCCTGGTCCCAGTACAAACTATCACCCAACTACAGAAGTTAAGGAATACTAAAAGGGTACAACTGAATGTGGCGTAGGGAAGTCAACCACAGTCGCATTTGGACAGTCATGGGGTCATCAAATCAGTGAATAAATCTCAGCGGTGCTTCCATTTGTAACAGCCCCTCTTGTCTCACTCACTTGGGCTGCCCCAGGGCCCCCGGGGTCCTCAACGTACTTCCCCAAGGGGGCCGGGCCTGAGTCCTGGCCAAATCATTAGTAGTGACTTGGTACATTCACTTGGGGAAATGGTACGGCCTTCTGTGGGAAAGACAGGTTACCACCCCCCAGGAACAGTGATATATCCCCTTAGTGACTGACCCCTCTGGCACAATTAGATCAACACTCCCACCCCTGCAACAATGATAACGAAGCACAAACACTTATGTAAGATGGCAAAAAAATAATACCTCTTTATTTAAAATGATCAAAGAAGAGGTGAGGGCTACTCCCTCAAGCCTCCACATAATCAGGCACACAGCCCAGTATGAGCTCTCCCCCCCCACCCAGGGTGCACCCAGAACAATCCCAGATGGTGGGTACCTCACCGTTCTCAGTTGCAGGCCTGCAGTCTCTCATTGGGGCCCTTGCAAAACAACACAGGTTCAAGGAAAATCAGTCTGTCATTGGGGGTGTGGCTCTTCCCCAACCCTCCTAGCTGATGCAAACAAAGAATCCCCAGAGCTGCAGCTCGGGGTTAGGGTACTCACAGCTTCCCCAGGAGGATGATGGTCTCCAGGATTCAAGGATATGCACGCAGGGTGGAGGAGGCACTGTTCTTTACCTGCCTGACCTTTCCAGCTTCACACGAGGGCCTTTGTATACAGTATTCACAAGGCAGGCCTGTTTGTCCTTCTATCTCTCTGGTTTTTACTGCAGCAGTGGATTTACACTGAAGACACAAGGTGGATCAGCATCCCCTCAGTCAGACTTGGGGTAGTGGCCACTCAGCTTGCAGAGCTCTCCCCTGGCTGGAATTCAAGGGCCCCTGCATGGAGCAGTCCCCAAAGCCAGTGGCTCACTGTAACTGTCCCTTCCAGTCCAGTCTCTTAGCCCCCAGACCCCTCTAGAAGAAGAAAAACTCTCCATCTCTCTCTCCCACCAGCTCTGCCTTTCTCCACTCCTCTTTCCTTCCTTCCTCCCGCGAAGGAGGGGTAGCCAGCCCTTCCCTCCCAGCAGGCAGTCTTCCTTCTCTCTTGCTTTTTGGAGGGGGGAGGGGTAGAGCTGCATTTTCTCTTTGTCCCAGCAGGTAAGCCCATTTTGGGGGCCTACATATTAATGATAACTTCAGAAGTGAATTTACTTTTTTTTTCTGAATTTGTTTTTGGGAAATATTTTTATTGCTACGTATACCAGTTTCAGCCACACTGCTGGTGCTGGCCACATGTTCCATTTCCATAACTGCCTCTGATTCTGAATCCATTTTTTTGGGTCCAACTTAACTGCTTGCTTAGCAATATTAGTTTGGATGCAGAGATGGGCAACACAGATTCTGAGACAAGCACCCCCTTCACAGTCTGTATGGCATCGTGATCAACTAGCAGCTCAGGCACAGAGATGGGCAACACAGAGTCTAAGACAGTATGACCTTTCAGGGCAGTACAGAGATGGGCAACACAGAGTCTGAGACATGGGTGACACCCTCCCTTCAAAATCTGTATGGCACAGTAAGTCCCCCCCCCAAAAAAAAATTACTGAGGTACTATAACCTTCAGACAGAGTCCTCCTGTCCTGTCTGGCTTTGATCCCCTTAATATTTTTTTCTGCACTCTGCTATTGTCTGCTGTTGAATTCATCGATCTCTCTCTACTCTCTCTTTCTCTTTCTAATAAAAAATGTTTTTTTTACAGAGTACTCTGCTGCAACGTCTGCACTCTGCTGTTGTCTGCTGTTGAATTCGTTGGTCTCTCTACTCCCCCTCTCCTTCTCTCTCTCTGTCTCTTTCTGACTAAGGAAAGCAGGAAATGAAAAACACTGTTTCGCTTTCGGGGGGGTTGGAATCTCTCTACACACATGCTCGCCG
Source organism: Neoceratodus forsteri (assembly GCA_016271365.2). Classification (NCBI taxonomy): domain Eukaryota; kingdom Metazoa; phylum Chordata; order Ceratodontiformes; family Ceratodontidae; genus Neoceratodus; species Neoceratodus forsteri. Next base: position 45,994,211 of record JADMNL010000030.1, on the reverse strand, counting down.
CCTGCATACTGCATGCCACGACTGTCTTCTTTCAATGAAACCCCAGATGTGCACGATACATTGTTTCTAGGTATGTCCTGTGGTGGCTGACACACAGGATTGGCTAGAACATGAGTCAGTGACAGAACAGGGACCCTCATTAATTGGCTCCTTTGAGTGCCACAGTATCATGTGTGTTTACTTTAATGGCCATGTGACAGTCCAGGGACTTTGGAGTATTTTAAGAGATCGGAAAAAAAAAACACTTTTTTTTTTTTCTGCAACCTGCCCTGCCTTGTTTAGTGATGATGAGAGTGTTATTTCTGGACCAGACCGCATTTCAGAACTGGGCCAACTTGGCAACTTGGGTCGAGCCGTGAAAGGCTTGGTTTTCCAGGTCAGAGTCGTGTCAGTCTGGTCCGGGGGGGTTTGGAACTGCAACAGAGCTGTTTCACCCATCCTTACTCTCAATTGGGGTTTTCTGGTCCCAAGGCCCCATTTGAAACAAATGGAGTTATGGTCACTGTTCCCTAGTGACCCCCCTACTCTCACAGCCCCTACCACATCCGAGTTGGTGAGCACTGCATTGAGAATGGCAGTCTCCCCGATGGGCTCCTCAACTAGCTGTACCAGGAGACAGTGCTGGAGTGCATCCAGCAAGACCTTACTTCTGGTACTCCTGGCCACTGAAATGTCAGACAGATTCAGGTCACCCACTACCACTACCTCCCTCTTTGTCACCGGCCCCTTTTATGTTGTTCCACAAGCTCTCTGTCCCCCTATTCTCCTTGCCCCAGAGGCTGCAGAGCACCCCCAAGCATAGTTTCTTGCCTGCGGCTGCCATAAGTTGCACCCACAATGACTCTATCTCCCCATTACTACTGCTGATGCACCCATCTTCCACCACCCCAGTGCCATCCCTGACATAAAGGGCTATTCCTCCCTCTCTACCTATTCCTCTATCCCTAGGAGGCAGTATAGCGTAGTGGTAAAGGGTACTGACCTGCAAACTTGGAGACCTGGGTTTGAATCCCCATCAGCCCCCACTTACACACTGTGTGACTCTGAGCAAGTCACTTTACTTCCTTGGAAACAGACTCTGTTTTAGTGTGCCTTTCCTGGTTAAACAATCCCCCCCCCCGAACATTGAGTACCTAGGGATCGTCAGCTGACAGTCATTATTTTCCAAAGCCCACATTTTTATGATGGCTACAAGGTCCACCTCTGTATCTGCCATCAGTGCCTGGAACTTCCTGATTTTATTACCCAGGCTTCTAACATTAAGGCATACCCCCATCCATCTGACCGCTGATCTCACTTTGCTATTCCCCTGACTATTACCCTTGTGCTTCCCATGTCCTGTTAGGCTCTTGGTTTTCTTTGTACTAGCACACTTTGCATTCCCCCCCCCTCTCTAATGTCCCCTCACCTGACCCAGATAGAACCTTAATTCTCCTTATACTCGCTGTGCTGCTACAAGCCGCTAGATATGGGGAGTACTAGCTAGAATTCCCTTCCCTCTCACCTGTCACTGTGGTTCCCCTTGTCCTAGTTTAAATGCCTGATATAGATGTTAAACTTCTGCTCCAGCATGCAAGCCCCTTCTCTTGTCAGGTGGAGTCTGTCACCCTTGAAGAGCATCCTCTCCCAGAAGTCCCTGCAAACCCCAACAAAGTGGGACACTTTTTACTGATACCATCACTTAAGCCACTCATTGAACTCCTCTGTCTCATCACTCCTTATCCTGTCCTTCAGCCCCTCCTTGCCTAGGGAAGACTTCACAAAGGGCCAGGGAGGCTGAGTGTGCCACCAATCTGTTCCCCAGTCTATGAACGTTCTGCTTCACCATCTCCACTGATTGGTTTGCTTATGGAAATGTTAATCAGGATTGGAAAACAAATATATAAAAAGCGTTGTGTTCGGGGCAGTTTTCTGGTGGCAGGTGGAGGGTAAACACAGCTGTTTTGAAACTATTTTTTTGGTTTTTTTCATTCATGATTGGCTTAAAAAGCCAGTCATAAATAAAAGTAAATGTGTTTTTTCAGCTATTAATTCTTTAATTCCTTCTGCTGCTTTGCCTTGGATGCCCCCCCCTCGCACCCACCACTGTGATCTTTATCGTGCCCTGTCCTTCCCCACTCTTGCAAATAGGCAGCTCTCCCACTGTTAAATTCACCTCCAAGTACTGGTTGGGTGAGCTCCCTTCCTACCTCACCTCCTCCTTTATAACACCCTCCCACCCTCGCATTCCCTTAGATCAACCGACTCTCGCACCCTGGTAATCCCCCGCAGATCCACCCAAATCGGCCAATCCGGTTACTCTCACTGCCTCCCACAAATCTGAAATTCCTTCCCTCCTTAGATCTGGCACTCATCCTCTGCCTACTCCATCAGCTCTGCCCTCAATAATTACCTTGCTCCTAGCTGCTCCTGCCATGTCGCTCCCTAACTTCCTCCTCTAAGTCCTGGACAAACCCTACTCCTCTACCATCACTTTCATTTTACCCTGTGCACACTCACCCAAATTCCTAGCTCTACTCCCTTTTCCCCAAATTGCTCCCCCTTACTGGCCTCCCTTGATCTCTCAAAGAATATAAGGGACTCTGAATGGTCTCCATGGGCCCCTCCCCTACCCCCCAAAGGGGCTTGTATCTCTCATCTACTCCCTTCTGCCACCATCCTGAAAGGTTCTCTCTGGGACATTCCCTTATCCCCTTCTCTCTCTGGTCAGTGCAGTGCAGGATCCACACATCCTGAAGTGGTCTCCAGGGACACAACTTTTCCGTCTCCCCATACACCTCACCACTGCCTCTCTCTCCACCCCTTTTTTCTTTCACATAAGCACTTGTTACTTATTAACCCAGCACTTATTATTGTCCACTGTTTTTACCTATCATGTGTAACACTGTTGTAACACTGTTTGTAATATCTACCTTACAACTGTATGTTAATGTTGAAGTTATGACTTAAATGTTTAACATGTCATTCCTAATGTACCCCATTCCCCCCAGGTCGCACCAGGAGATGAGTGACTTTTGTCACTCACTGTGCCTTCCTGGTGAAACATTTCAATAAATAAATAAATGAATAAATATTATTTCCTTGCTTCTGTGAATATGTAGGTTCAGTGGATTTTTAAATACTTAAAATTTTTACATTTTAATCTCTTTCATTACAGAACAAATGAAAGGCCTTATTCTGTTTCAATTTCTCATGAACCTAAAGATTTCATATCTTATATTGGTGTATTTTTTAGTTATCTGAGCACAGAAAAAGTCTTGCAATGGGAGGTTTGAAATAATTTGTGCAGTCTGTAATTTAGTTTTGAAAACTGGCAATGCAGTTAGCTTCTAGGACAGAAAAGATGCATGGCAGTCTTCAAAACCTTAGGTCCTACACCAGTCAAGTAATAAGTTGACAAAAACAGGGGTTTGACACAAACACTAACTGAACACAGATAATATGTGCAACAACTCTTAGCATTCATGAGAGGGCTTTGTGTGTGTAAATATATATTTCATTGTTATTGTATAGCGGAAGGCATGACAGCAAAATATCCATCTTTACACGTGGCCAGTTTATGACAAGAAATACATACGTAATAAATTCAGGTTACAACAATATCAAATACAGACAAGTACAAAAAAATGCAATGAATACATCAAAAAGAATTACATTTCGACCTGGTGCTGTATATACAGTGCTATCTATCAGGATCAAGTGCTCTGTGTGAGATTTTACTCTTTGCTGTGTGGCAAATTGGAGTAACTGCCATTTTGCCATTGCAATGCATTGAATTCCTGCAGTATCCTACAAGATATCATAGCAAAAACTGTGATGAGGGAACTTAAACTTGTCAGAAAAAAAGGACAGCATAGCATATCACAACTCATGCGAATACAAGGCATTAATTAAGCAATAAGGCATGATAGGGGGTGCGTTATGGTAAGATAACGACCCATCTCGGGTAAGTTGAAGCAGAAGGTGAAGCTGAGTGCTTCCACCACCTGAGAAGGGCTGTTAACCCACCATAAGACATCCCCTGGAGTGCCTTATTGTGATTATGAAAGGGGTCCTTTTTAGTAAATTGGATGTTTTTCTAAACATATTTATGTTGAGCTACTTTCAGCTGGGCTGTAGTGCTGGAATAATGGCCTGGCTGAAAGTATTTTTTGTCCAATCAGGAGCCAGCATTCTTTCAACCCATTTCATTATGCCAAATTTCACATACTTAATCACAACTCTATGGCAACAAAAGCCAGCCTCAAGAAACACAATGATTCAAGGTGCTTTTGGGATGATAGGATGAATTTTTCAAGGAACTGTTATCTGAGCGATGTGGCACTTTAAAACTGGAAAGATATCTTGTTCGTACCAGCCTGAACAAAACAGCAGTGCAGTAATCCCCCCTCCCCATTTCCAGGATGGCGATGGAGTGAGAACTCCCTTGGCTGTGTGCCCCTGAGGTGGACTGTGGCCAGAGGGTCCTGCTCGTTTGCTCACTCGCTCCAGCTGCAGACTGTGTAAGTGAGCTAGGGGTGCTTGGCACAGGCACATGGAAATGTATTTTTGTTGGAACGCTGCACTTTGGGGGGAGGGGTTGGAATGCAAAATGAGAAACGGAATCATGTCTCAAAAACTTGCAAATGTAACATGTTGGACATTCAGTTCTCATATTTGTCTTTTTTTTCTAGGAAACTTGGCAGACTGGGAAACAGAGTTGCTGACTGAAATTTAATATGCAAAAGTGATTAAGCCTGGGGCTCTATATGTTGCAAGTCATTTATTTGTTTTATTGTTTATTTATTTTTGCTTTCTGTTGCTCCCTAAACATAGTAATTTGAATATGGAAGGGATTTAGGGTCCATCTTGCCCCCGCTGCACAGCAGTTCCTATCCACAATTTCAGTTATGGATACACATCAACTGTAATGTTACCCCTAATCAAGCTGTCTTACCTTCACCACCTTTTTTTCTCAGGAATCTGTCTAGTCCTGTGTTACCCCTACTCATGCTCTGTAAGAAAAAATTACTCACCATAGTAATGTTGTTTCTTCTAATGGAGTCGTGCTGTATTCAGACATAATGCAGTTAGCCCCAGCACTTGAACTGCCCCGGAGAGGAAAGAGTTAACTGTATGCAGAAGCATAGAACGTTGAGCTCGAGCTCGGTTTTCAAACCTCTGTCTGTGGTACTTTCCAGTGTAACCGTCAGATTCTTACGAGCACACTAACTAACATACTATAGTATGGAAATTGTTCAACATTTAGCCAAAGGGCAAAAAATTATTTTTGGGGCCCAAAAGACTCAAGTCGAGAACCCAAGAAGGAAAGGTAGTGACAATATTTAAGTATAAAACACCAGAAAAATAACAACAACATCCACCCCACCCAAGAGGGAGGGTACAAGGTACACCCCTGAGGTGCAACACTGTACCTGCCAGCCCACTTCCCAAAAACCCAGGTTCTGAGAGGAGAGGCGGGGGGGAAGTCTGAATACAGCAAGACTCCATTAGAAGAAACAACATTACTATGGTGAATAAGTTTTTCTTCAAACAACATGAAGTCTTGCTGTATTCAGACATAATGCAGACTACCAAACAGTTCCCTATGGAGGAGGGAATGCAGAACCTACTTTGGGAAGAGGCTCTGTAGTACTGCTGTACCAAACCTAGCATCACTCCTAGCCTGGATGTCCAGGGAGTAATGCTTGGTAAAAGTATGTACTGTTTTCCAGGTGGCTGCTTTACAGATCTCTAACAAAGGTATATCTCTGGCCACAGCTAGAGAAGCAGCTGTACTCCTAGTCGAATGAGCCCTCAGACCTGAAGGGGGCGTTCTACCCAACTTGTCATAACAGAATTGTATACAAGAAACAATCCACCTGGCAATAGTTGTTTTAGTAGCAGGCTTACCTTTCCCCACTTCACCATAAGTGAGAAACAATTTAAGACAGTCATTTCTATGTGCCTTAGTATGCTCAATGTAGTAGCTAAGGGCCCTCTTAACGTCCAGACTGTGTAACCTTCTTTCACCTGAAGAAGAATGATCAGTGAAAAACACAGAGAGAGATATAGACTGGTTCAGATGAAAATCCGATACCACTTTGGGCAAGAACCTCCTATTGGTTCTTAGCACCACTTTGTCCCTATGGAAGGAGATGAAGTCAGGTTCAACTGACAGAGCCTGTAACTCACTAATCCACCTGGCAGAAGTAATAGCTACCAGGAACACAGTTTTCCAGGTCAAGTACTTCAATTCGGCCGAAGCCAGAGGTTCAAAGGGTGGCTGCATAAGCTGAGCTATGCAGACATTAAGATCCCAAGGTGGAGTGGGCTTCCTAAAGGGAGGGTTAATGTGAACCAGTCCTTTGAAAAACTTTCTGAAAACAGGATGAGATGTCAGGGAAGAGCACTTCCCTGCTGAGAGGAATGCAGAGACAGCTGCTAGATGAACCTTCAGAGTGGCAGGCCTAAGGCCTAGACCATTCAGATGAACTAGATAGTCTAAGGTTGTGGAAATGTCTGCAGAATCAGGCAGGATGCCTTTCTGAGAGCACCAAATACTGAACCTTTTCCATTTGGAGTGTAAGTTTTTCTAGTGGAAGGTTTCCTGGAGACCTTCAGAATATCCAGAACTCCCTGAGAAAGATGTAGTGCTGCATATTCTAACTCTTCAAGAGTCAGGCCTTGAGATTGAGAGACTAGAGATTGGGGTACCAGATCCGCCCCTGGAAGGAGGACAGGAGATTGTATGTCCTGGGCAGAGACAGGGGACGTGACACTGACAAGGACAGCAGTAGAGGACACCACAGCTGTCTGGCCCAATCTGGAGCCACCAGTATCACTGTGCAAGGCTGAGTCCTGATCTTGATCAAAACTCTGAACAGCAGAGGGAAGGAAGGGAAGGCATAGAGAAACCTGCCCTTCCAGTCCAAAATGAGAGCATCCCGGGGAACCATCCCTAGGACTGGAGGTCTGCAGCAAAACAGAGGAAGTTGATGATTGTCCGGTGCTGCAAAGAGATCTATCTCTGGAGTGCTCCACCTGGAGAAGATGACCTTCAGTATGTGAGGATCCAGGGACCATTCGTGGTGTCCCTGTGATATTCTGCTCAGAGCATCTGCTAGTATGTTGTCCTTCCCAGGAAGGTGAACTGCTACCAGAGAAGTCTGAAGAGAATAGGCCAGAGACCACAGCTTCATGGCTTCTGTGCACAAGGCCAAGGACCGTGTGCCTCCCCTGCTTGTTGATGTACCACATTGTGGTGGTGTTGTCTGTTCTCACTTGGACCACCTTGCCCTTGACTGAATCCGAGAAGCTCTGCAAGGCTAGGAAAACTGCCCTGAGTTCCAGGAGATTGATATGAAGGACAGACTCTTGTGGGGACCAGACTCGTTGAGCTGTCAGGGCTCCCAGGTGGGCTCCCCACCCTAGGAGAGAAGCATCCATAGTTAGAACTACTGATGGGACTTGATGGAGAAATGGAACCCCCTTGTCTGAGGTTGTCCTGGTTCAGCCACCACTGGAGAGCTTGGACCAGAGTCTGAGTCACTGGGATCAGTTTGGTAAGTGAATCCTTCTTTTGAGACCAAAAAGACCTTAGATGAAACTGAATGTCCCTCATCTGGAACCTTGCTCCCTGCACCACTGCCGTGGAAGCTGCCATATGGCCCAGGAGCTGGAGAAACTGTCTTGCTGGGTGGGAGACCTGAGGTCGAAAGGAGGAAGCGAGATCCACTAGGGCCTTGACCCTTGCCAGGGGAAGGAAGGCTTTTGCTTGTACAGTGTCCAACTCTATGCCTATAAAGGTGAGAAGTTGAACTGGTTCGAGGACAGACTTTGGAAGATTGAGAAGAAACCCCAAGGAGCTGAGTAGGTCCTGGGTAGTTTGAAGAGCTGACTACCTGTAAAGGTGACTGATCCACTAAGAGCCAGTCATCCAGATACGGGAAGATGGTGATACCCTGTCTTCTGAGGTAAACCACCACTACTGCAAGGCACTTGGTGAACACCCTTGGAGCTGATGTTAGGCTGAATGGCATAGCTCTGAATTGGTAATGGCCTGAAGACGACTCGAACCTGAGGTATTTTTTGTGGGAGCACCTGACAGGAATATGGAAGTAGGCATCCTTGAGGTCCAGAGATGCTAGCCAATCCCCTGGCCTTAGAGAGGGAAGGATTATTCCCAGAGTTACCATTTTGAATTTGGGATTTGAAATGTGTTTGTTCAAATACCTTAGGTCTAGGATGGGTTGCCACTTCCCTGTTTTCTTTGGGGTAAGGAAGTACCTGGAGTACAGTCATTTTCCTCTGTGCTGAGTAGGAACCTTCTCTATAGCTCTGAGAGCTAGAAGAGAGGAAACCTCTGCTTCTAGGACAATGGTTTCTGAGAGTGATGCAGGTGGAAAAGACTTGGCCCTCTTTTTTGGAAATTTTTTGAAGCTGAGGGCCAGTCCCTGGCTTACTACTTCCAGGACCCACTTGTCTGAGGTCACAGACTTCCAGGCCTGGAAGTAGTAAGCCAGCCTGCCTCCCACTGGAAATGGGGAGTCGACCCGGGCTGACACATCAGGGTGTCTGCTTGGCAGGAGCCTTAGACTGAGAGGAGGAGGGAGCAGCTCTGCTCATCCCCTCTTGCCCCTCCCTCTGAAGAACCCCCTCTGTGGGAAGGGAGAGGAGGCCTGGGCTTGGTAAAAAGGCCTTTGAAAGGGCCTGCCCCTGCCCCTAGACTGCTACTTGTGCGGAGTGGCTTGCCTTTCTTTGGCCTGTGCATTCCTGTACGTGGTCCTGTGTTCATCCATTTTCTTCATGTAAGCCTCTGTCTGCTCCCCAAACAAAGAGTTACCTACTACAGGAAAATCCATAGCCTTAGTCTGGGTATCCTGTGAAAGGCTAGTACATCTGAGTCAAGCATGTCTTCTGAGAGTCACAGATGTAGCCATGACTCTAGATGCCACATCATTGGAGTCCACAGCAGAATGAAACTGCATTTTGGATGCCTCAATTCCATCAGCAGTCACCTCCTCCAGCTCCTTGGCAAGCTGGGGAGAGGCCTGTTTAGCCAGTTCCAGAACCGTATCCCATCTGGATTTCTGGTACCTGGTTCTGTAGGCCATCTAAGTAGCCTGCCTGAGTCCCAAAGAGGATGCCAAATACTGTTTTTGGCCATGGCATCCACTTTCCTGGAGTCCTTATCCGGGGTGTGTGAAGCCAAAGGAATGTTAGCCCTGTCACAGGCTGCAGCCTGCACTACCCCAACATGGCTGCAATGACTATAAAGGAACTTCGCAGCTGAGCCTGATAACAAATACCTCCTGTCCATTCTCTTATCCACAGGAGGTATTGAATTAGGGGTTTGTAAAATTTTGTAAAATTTTCTACAGGCCTTTGAAAGGGGAGGCAGGGGCAGAGGTTACTACCCCCGATCCTACACTGGCTATGAATACTAGACACAGAAAGGATACTATGGGGTAGGGGCAGAAGGGGCACCAGGCGTGCGTCAGCACCAGTCCCTAAACCACATCTAAATAAACCCCTTACAGTTTTGCAAAGGTCACCAATCAACCATTACTAGTGTGTGTGTGTGTGTGTGTGTGTGTGTGTGGTGATACTGACTCACTAGTTCCAGGAGCAGGAAAAAAATCACCACTGACAAATGGGTTCTGGAAGTAGTGAGTCAGGGATTTTCCCTGCAGTTCCAAAAATCCCTGAAGTTGCAGAGGACAAAAATCATCCCGTCTCATTCCCCAATGGAAAAAATCCAGCTGGAGCAAGTAATAAAAAAAACTGATGCAAGCAAAGACAGTAGAAAAGGTCTCTGTTTCACAATGGGAAAAGAGCCTTTTCTCAGTGTATTTCCTAACTTACTTAATACTTTGGGGTCATGGGAGGGACCTCCGCAGACTGCAGCTAATGCAGAACGCAGCAACCCTGTTGCTGACGGGCCTGTCTAGGTCCAGTCATGTAATCCCAGTTCTGCATGCCCTACACTGGCTGCTGGTCAGGTGGAGGGTCCTTTTCAAGGTGGGCTTGAAAACCTATAAGGCCCTATAAGGACTGGGTCCTGGCTAGCTGTCAGAGCTCCTGACACCGGTGACCTCCTCTCGCTCCCTCCACTCCTCATTGAGGGGCCTTCTAGATATTCCCAGGGTTTGGCTCAGGACATCAGGTGACTGCACATTTAGTGTTGCTGGGTGGTCCCTGTAGAACTCGCTTCCATCTGCAGTTCGGGAGGCCCACTCGATCAGTGTGTTTAAGCTGTGGCTGAAGGCCCATCTCTTCAGCCTGGCTTTTGCAGAGAGTTGATTCCAGCGATGACTTCCAGTCTGTTTCCCCTGCAATCTGAAGCCTTTGTAAGTCTGATATGCTGTATCTTGAATTTTATTCTGATTTTATTGTATTTTAAGATCTATTTCTTAAGTGCGTTAGGTGACCTGAGCCTCAGAGAATGGGTGTCCTATAAATAAAATTGCCTTGCCTTGCCTAACAAACAAAACAAATGGAGAATGGAGACTGGTGACCTGTTCTATACTTAAGGTACCTGAACAGACATATCAAAAAGGAGAAGTACAGAATGGTTACACTGGGCACAGTAATCCTATCCTTGCAGTCAGGAGATTGGTTGGGGACACTGGATCTGAAGGACAGACAGAACATGTCCAGGTTCTGGATTTCACTGGAGAAGAGCTGGATACCCTGCAGGGAAGATAATTCCTTCCACAAGACAGGGTAATGAACCTGCTAGCCAGTGCAGAATCACTCCTCCCAGGTAAGTCAAGGCCTGCAAAGGATTTTCTGCAGGTTCTGGGGCACATGGCTTCAGCACACAGCCGTGGTTCCATGGGCTCACCTTCAGATGAGGAACATAAAGTATCACCAGAGGGGGTACTGGTCCCCAAGATCGCATCCCTAGTTGTACCCAGTACCAGTCAGAAAGAATGTTGTGCAAGCAGTGCAGTGGTGTAAAGCAGAGTGTAACCTCAGAGAGGGTATTCCCTTCCTCCAGCAATCCCCCACCTAGATTCCTACAACAGATGCCTCACTCCTAGGGTGAGATGGTCATCTATGAGACCTCACTGTAAGCGGCAGCTTGACTCCACAGGAGTCATAGGAGCACTAAACCTCCTTGAGATCAGGGCAGTGTTCTTGTCAATGCAGTCCTTTTCCTCCCAGTTGTTCAGAGTCAGTCAGTCCATGTACCGACAAACAACACCATAACCATATACTACATAAACAAACAGGAAGGAGGAAGGATCCTCAAACTGTGCACAGAAGCAATGGAATTTGGCATACTCTCTGGATGACAACATTTTTGCAAGGATAATCTTCTGACAGACTCCCTAAGCAGAATCAGTTAGGAAAATCATGAAAAGACCTTGTACCAGCAAGTGATGGCTTCAATTTTCAGAAGGTGGGGCATTCCAGAAATAGATCTGTTTGCTTCATGGGACACTAATGAGCTCCTAAAATTCTGTTGCAGATCCCCGGACATGGGCACGGTCCCAGAGGATGCCCTTCTTCCTGACATGGACAGGGAGGTTTCTGTATGCCTCCCATCCTTTTCCTGTCTTACAGAGGGAATTCATGAAGCTCAGGAGGGGAAAGGACAACAGTGATCCTAATAGTCCCAGACTGGGCCAGGCAGGCATGATACTTAATGCTGTTAACCCTGTCCTGCAGATCCCCAATCACTCTGCCACTGAGACACAACTTACTGATGCCGTCTCAGGGCAGGAGAACCTTTCTTGTTCATTGTGCCTGAGGGAAAGATTTTTGAGGAGCTAGAATTCTGTTTTGAGTCTATCACAAGACGTATTAAAGGTCCTGAGGGTTTCCAGGAAACCTGCTACAAGAAAGGTGCATGTCTCAAAGTGGAAAAGATTCTCATGCTGGTGTTCTCCCAGAAAAATAATTCCTATACAAGCATGGTTACTCACAGTTCTGGATTACATGGCACACTTACAGTCCTAGGCCTGAGGATCTCCATTTTGAAAGTGCACCTGGCAGCTGTCTCAGCTTGCACATCAGCAGACGAGGATAAATAATTGACTTCACAACCTGTTTTTAAAAAGTTTTTTCAAAGTCCTCAACCGCCTTCACCTAGTTCCCCCATGGGACTTGAATTTGTCTTGCACAGCTGCTGGAGTCTCCCTTTGAGCCAATGGCAACAGAAAGACTTAAAATATGATACCTGGGAAACATTTTCCTAGTAGCCATGGCATCTGTCAGGAGGTACGTGAACTACAAGCCCTTTTTACAGAGCCAAGCTACATACTATTCCACAGGGACAAGGTAGCCCTTAGAAAAAGTAGAACATTCCTACCTAAAGTGGTGTCAGAATTTCACCTCTATCACTCAGTGGCCCTAACTATGGTCTTCCTTGAGCACTCCAGCATAGGTGAGCAAGAACTGCATTGCCTTGATGTAAAAATGACACTGGGCTGCTATATGGACCAGACAAAGGATGTCAGGTCTGCCAGCACACAGCTCTTCGTCACTTACAGAGAGGTTGGCAAGGGTAAATCAGCAGCTAGGAAGATTACTTTTTTTTATTAATTTATGTTTATTGAGTATATTATAAAAACATATACGATATGCTGTCTCAAGGTATTAAGGCATAGCAATTGCAAACAGGATTCATTTTAACAAGAATAACGATTTATAACTCCCTCTGCTATTCATGTGAGGGGTATATCTAACATGTTAAGTACAGTATATCCATATAGTTGTGACAAACTTACCGTTTGGGCTGTGCCAACTTCTTGGGTAGTTTGGTCTGATTCACTTCTGTGTTGCCACAGCCTGGTTATTCCACGAAAATACCTTTGTCCTGTTCAGGGAGTTCAAATGTCCAATTCAGTAATATATGGTAGAGAGCACTTTAGAAGTTGGATTTTAAACAGAAAAGTCTCACCTTGCCAGCAGAAATATTACATTTACCTTCACAATAAGGATGCTCAACTACTGGTTCTATTAAAATAGATTATTTACTACTAAATGCTACAGATATTACCAACAGGATATGTAGAGTAACCAAAAAGATAGACACATTTACAGGAAAAGAAAAGAATTCAGTTTGAACAGATAGATTACTGATAGAATAAGCTCACAATCTGGTCTCCCACTAGGATCTATATTCACCAATCAGCTGACTTGAAAGTAAACATTCACTGAGATTGCTCTTTCCTCACCAGGATAAGCTAGCTATAGAGCGGGGTCCTCTGTCCTCTGGTATCACTCACCATGACGGACCCCAGGTTCTCTTCAATATACAGGAAGCCAGAGAGAGCGAGTTGGGGTTCAACTCTTCTATTTATGTGCTCAGGACAGTAGGCTGAGCCCTCTCCTTGGAGTGACAACCTTCTTCAGTATTCCCCACCACATAATTATGTGGCGTGTGTATGTGTGTACACACACAGATTTATAGAGTTTTGACTTTAAATCAGCCAAGTTATCTTTATGATAAATTGGAAAAGAAATCCTATCACCAGAACTTGCGAGGTATAAACTTAAGAAACTTTGTACGTCCCAAGTTTAAAAATAAATATAGTGATATGAGGTTTCCATTAATTACTATTAGGTTGTGGAACTCTATAAAATCTGTGACTCTTAAAATATACAAAGATATAAAATCCTTTATAATTTATATAAAATTAGAATTTAGTGCTCGCTGTGAGTGCTATGGCTAGATAAAAAGGGCTGAACACTGGCACTAATTGGGTGTGAGTAGATAGGGTGTTGGGTTTCATATGCTATGAACTGTTAGATGAAGGCCATTTCAGGGGGGGTGTTTATGTATAAAATCGTACTATGCACGTTAAATGATTATTGTAGTACATTGAGTATTGTTGAGTGTTTGAGTTTGTATAGTAAATTGATATACTATTTAAAACTGTATTTTATACTTAAATGTATTGTATTGTATGGTTGTAAACCATCAAAACCCTTTTGTACAGGACCATCTTGTAAATAGGACTATGTCCTAATGATGTGTTATTCCATCTATTTCCTGTCTAAAAATAAAGATTTTTACTACTTACATTTGCCAGGTCTAACTGCCTTTTCTCACCTAGTGATATCTTCACTCACAGTGTTATTACCCTTTTTACATCCAAACTGCTCTGCTGTCTCTGTGGGGAAAAATGCCATCCTCACATCTGGCAACTGTTTTTTCCTTGAGGCTTCTCAGGCTAGCTGTTGGGTCATGTGACCTGCACTCCATTTTGTTTGCCCTATGCCATTCCAAACAGAAAGACTTTTATGAAAATAAGTAGAAACAAATGTAATAACAGTAACCGAAAAGGAGATCACATCAACATGGTCACATTCCTGTCACAAGAATAATGTCTGAAAAAGATTCAAGATGGCCTTAATGTGCCATGACTATGGACTAATATCCATCAAGATCTATGCTGAGAAGTCCCTGAGTGAAACATTCTTTGATTTGGTTTACCAGAGACCATCAAAAAAGTCAGTGTACTTAATAAAATGTCCCAAAAAGTATGACCTCACAGATATTAACAAACAGTATAGTATAACTGTAAACTTTTAACTAGTAAATTGCTGCTTACACCTCCCCATTCAGTAAAATGCACATTCAGAGGGAGAACTACCTGTAACTTTTAATTTGCTGAGCCACACTTCCAAGATGAAATTATGACTGACAGCTACAGCTCTAAGTGTGTTTGAACCCCTGGCTCACAGAACTATGGCTGGCAGTGGGCAACAGCGAAAAGTGCTCTGTGCATGCAGGGAAAGTGTTGGCACATTTAGGGCTACTCCCCAAATGACCATGAAATTGTGGCCCTCCAATCTTCGTCAATTGTCTCAAGATAGGGCCCAAAGCACAAAATCCTGCTGGGTATAATAATAAGAAAAACTGTCCTCAGCCCACATAGTTCTAAAAAAAGGCTACGACATAATCTGCAGTTCTTGGCTAAACTGGCCCAACCCCCTGTACACTTATAATCAACCAAATTCACAGGGCTTTATGACAGCAAGAAGGCATGCATTTAGTAATGAAACATGCCATACAGTCCATCATTCCCTCTGCTTTAGGGTTATGTTCAGTCTCCCTACTGGTAAAGTCCACCTTAATGCAAGGAGCTGAGGAAACAAAATACCTGACCTTGAGGCTACTGTTGCAATGCAGACCTGGATCTAGTGGCCATAATAGAATCATATGGTACACCAGCAACCACAGCTTGAAGGTGGCCATGCATGGTTACATAGAGAATAATGAATGACTAACTATTGGTAACAAGCCAATTTGTTCATCAAGAGGTTCCTCTGGCGACCGCTTGAACCTTGAGAGCATAGCTCGAGAGACTTGGTCTCCATAGGAACCTCGAGATGTACTAACCGTAGCTTGTTGCCGATTGTTAGTCATTCATTGTTTTTTATAGTGTAGGATGGTAAAATATGTTAAAAAAGTGCCGTCCTTAAATATTTTTAGCCTACTTTGGCTTTTTTCCTCATCAACGGATGAGCTTTCAACACTGCAGCCGCTGCCGAGTAGAGGAAAGATCGCGCACTGCGCATGCACGATCATGTTCTAAGTTGTTATGCTGCACTAGCTATGTAGCTAGTACAGCATAACAAACTAACTCATGTACCTAGTACAGTATAACAACATTTTGAAAATGATGGAATTCAGTGTATAAACAATGTTCCATCATACACTATAACATGTTTTGAAGGGATAGGGCAAGAGGAAAAGGGGAGGGATTGTTTTATTTCTAAGGGAAGGTATAAAGACCACAGAAATACAAGGACACTGTGGGGGAAATAGGGACAGGAGGTTCCTTTAGTTGGCTTAGAGATGGGGTCCAGGGTCTTTATATGTATGGGGGTGGTATATGTCACAACCCTACTCAGCAGGTCAGGCCCTCTGCTCCCACAGTGCCAACTTCCGAGCGCAGTATTGTGAACAGCTAATAGAACAGGGTAACCCTCCTGTCTGTTTAGTGGGTTCGAATCAAACTTCGGTCTCAAGTTCTGGAGGGATTCAAACTGTGAACCTCTTGCTACCGTACCCAGTGTACAAGCTCAGATAATTCTGCTCTTCGGGGCCAGATATCTTTTGCCTATGGGCACCTAACCAGGTGTACAAAATGAACCCTTAAAAACTCTATTAAAGACCTCAGAATAAACTCTTACCTTTTCCAGTTTGGTAAACCAGTAAGCTATGCCCAGTGTCAGCTTTAACCATATATGCTTCACTTGTCAAATAAAGAATTTCAAAGGCACACCAAGTAGTCTCTAAAAATGAGATGTTTACTTATAAATAGATAAAAATGTAAAATGTAAGTACAGAACCATATATCACAAAACATACACATCACTTAAACAAAACAGGTTTAAAAGTGCAGACAAAATCTCCTACTATAGTACACTTAGAATTGTCTTTTCTAATGGATACTTATCTCCTAACAGTGCCTGATGTTGCTTTTTTCAGAGTCCAAACATGTGTGTCTCTTAGTGGACAACAGAATACTGTTTTAAAACTGGCTTTGCCAACCTCTTTGCATGAGGTCATCTAGCTCCTCCCTGTCAGAATATAAAAAAATCATACAAACAGGATGTCTTATTCAGAAGGTAAATTAAATTCTGTGACCTCAGCAAAACTCATTTTTCAAATGACTTTCTTTGATCTTATGAGCAGTTTCCCCTCCCCAGGACATCAAAGGACTTTTTATGACTCTCTGCCAGATCTCACTGAGGTGCAATATGCTTTGCAACACCATGTGAAATTAACTGTGTTTCCTCTGAACGTCATAAAAGTTTATGATCTATCTTGGCAACTGGCAAGCTACAATTAGTCACAAAACAGGAGATCCTTAATTTAAGTCTCTTCTAGCCTGTAATTATCTCTTGGCTTTTAGGATAACAGCTTGTATTTTACCCTGGGGGTGGGGGTTGTCATCCCAGGCCCAGGATTCCTCATGACAGACAATCACACTACATTTTTATACTACAAAAAGTCATACAGTGATCAGAACCTGCTGTTCAAGTGTCACAGTGTACAGGCCACCATCACAGGGGGAGGAATTTGACAGGGTTTTGGGAAGGCCGTAGGCAAAATGGCAAGGAAAGGGGAAGTAGTAATTGTGGGTGACTTTAATCTGCTGGATGTGGACTGGAACATGCTGGCCATGTCTACAACTAGGAGAAGGGTCATCTTAGGCTTCCTGCATGGAGCATTTCTCCAGCAGTGGGTTAAAGATCTCACTAGAGATGGGGCAGTGCTGGATCTGGTCATTACGAACAGGGGCAGCATTGCAGACATCATAGTGGGTAGTAGCTCCCTGGGTACAAGCGATCATTGTACAGTGTGGTTTGGCATGCGAATTGGACAAGAGAAAAAAACACAGTAGGACAAGGGTCCTGGACTTCAGGACAGATAATTTTAAAGACATGAGAGACTGCCTTAGGAAATACATAGAAGTGGGGAGGGGGGTGTGGGATGGATGCACAATGGAATAGAATAAAGAAGGGAATAACTAAAGTAACGGCAAGCTGTTTAAAGGTAACAAGCAAGGGTAAGAGGAGAAAGAAGCCACTGTGGTTCTCAAGGGAGGTGGATAATGCAGTAAGGGAGAAAAAAAAAACAGCTTTCAGGAAATACAAGGAGACCCAAACAGAGTCAGATAGGGAGGTACATCTAAACAAACAGAGGGAGGCAGGAAGGAGGGAAAGGATAGCAAAGGCTTAAACTGAGGAAAGAATTGCACAGGAAGTCAAGAATGAAGATAAGACTTTCTTCAGGTATGGGAGTGAAAAGAGGAAGGCAAGGGGTGGAACAGTAAAGATCAGGAGACCAGGAGTGAGGGATTGTGCAGTGGAAGACCAAGAAAAAGCCAAAATGAAACAAATACTTCTGCTCAGTCTTCACAGTGGGGGGTTGGGCGGCATGCATCAACAGGCACCGGGGGGAGGGAGGAGTGGGACACAAGTCCTTTTATGGATGAAAGAATCCACCAGGGGTTGGAAGCCCTAAAGGAATCAATGAGATGGTGCCATATAAGATCCACCCAAGTGTATTTATTTAATTGAGGAACTAAGCACGGTGCTAGCCACCCCTCTGGTAACACTGTTTAGCACCTCATTCAAGATGGGAGTGGTTCCAGAGGAATGGAGGAGGGCCAATATGGTCCATCTGCACAAGAGCAGCAGGAGGGAGTACGCCAGCAATTACAGACCAGTCAGTTTCACATCAGTGGTGGGCAAGTTAATGGAGTCCCTGTTGAAGGAGAGACTGATAGAGTACCTGGAGACATATGGGCTGCAGAACCACCGACAGCACAGCTTCACAGTGGGGCGGTCATGTCAAACAAATAGCAATAGATTTCTTTGACTGGGTAACTAGGGAGTTGGATCAGGCAAGGGCAGTGGATGTGGCCTATCTGGACTTTAAAGCCTTTGACATTATAACACACAGGAGGCTTAGTGGCCTGGGGGTGACAGTGAAGATAGGGAGTTGGGTATTTAACTGGTTGAAAGATAGGAGGTAGAAGGTGGTGGTAAATAGCAGTCACTCAGAAGGTAGGAGAGTGCACAGTGGAGCACCACAGGGAAGGGTACTGGGCCCTGTCTATTCAATGTCTTCATAAAAGACACTGCTGAGGAACTGGAAGGAAAGGTGTGTCTCTTTGCAGTTGTCACCAAAATCTGCAGCAGGTCGGACACACACAAGGGGGTGGAGAGAAGGCAAAGGGATCTGGAGAAACTAGAGGAGTGATCTGGGGAGTGGCAGCTGGGCTTCAATGCCAAAAAGTGTAAAGTCATGCAACTAGTTGGAACCTGTTCAAATCCATCTAGTCTGCCCAGATTGACTAGCCCCCTATTTTGTTCTTCTTCCGAGATTACCGCAGTACTTGTCTCATGCAAGCAGTGACTGTTCTGGCCTCCACAACCTCTGGTGGTAAGCTATTCCAAGGGTCTACCACACTCTCTGTGAAGTAGAACTTACGAATGTTGGTTTTAAACTTACACTCTGTTAGTCCCAAACTTGCCCCCCCCCCATATGCATGGTCTTTTTTCTGTGAAAGAGGTTTTCTTCTTGTACTTTATGTATTTGAAGGTTTCTATCACATCCCCCATTTCTCCTTTGCTCGAGGGAGTACATTTGCAGTTGCTGTAGTCTAGATTCATATTGCTCTTGGTTCAGTTCCTGTACTATTTTAGTAGCTCTCCTCTGTACAGTGTCCAAGTGGTCTATGCCCTTTTTTAGGTATGGTCTCCAGAACTGTGTGCAGTACTCGAGATGTGGCCTCACCAAGAACCTGTACAGAGAGAGTATGACCTCTCGCTTCCTACTTGTAATGCCCCTACCAGTATATCCGAGGATGCTACTAGCTTTTTGCGCCGCCTTTTCACATTGTATATCTACCTTTAAATAATCAGAAATAAGCACTCCAAGGTCCCGATCGAGTTTTGTTTCTGTTAAATGTTCACCGAGTGTGTATGTTTTCTTCAAGTTTCTTTTACCTAGGTGCATGACCTTGCACTTTCTGGTGTTGAATTTCAACTGCCAGTCCCTAGGCCATGCTTCTAGGCTCTTTAGATATGCTTCTGTTGCTGGTGTTCCTTCATTGTATCTACCCTGTTGCAGAGCTTTGTGTCATTTGCAAGCAGGCCTACCTTACCCTGCAGGCCATCAGCAATGTCGCTGATGAATATATTGAAGAGGATTGGGTCAAGGACAGATCTTATCCTTGAGGCACACCACTGATCACCCTTCCCTCGCTAGACAGTGTTCCATTGATTATGATCCTCTGCATTCTATTGCGGAGCCAGTTTTGAACCCACTTGACTGTTTTGTGCCCTAACCCAGAGTGCTCTAGCTTATTGACCAATCTTCTATGGGAGACAGAGTCAAAAGCCTTGCTGAAATCTAGATAGACTATGTCTGCCGCCCCTCCCTGGTCCACTATTTTGGAGACCCAGTCAAAGAATTCAGTCATATTCATTTGGCATGACTGTCCTGCTGTAAATCCATGCTGTTTAGTATCTAGCTGCCCTGTTTCAACAAGGAACTTCACTATTCTTTCCTTAAGTAGGAAACTCCATAAGCTTCCCCACTACCAAGGTCAAGTTCACTGGCCGGTAGTTTCCGGCTTCCTCCCTGTTTCCACTTTTGTGCAATGGTACCACTGTCGCTCTCTCCAGTGCTGAGGTATTTACCCACTCTCTAGAGACTGTGTGAATAATTTTGCCAGTGGGCCTGCAATTTCCTATGCCAGCACCTTCAGAATTCTATGGTGGATTTCATCTGGGTCAATTGCTTTATTTGCTTTCAATTTGAGAAGCTCTTTTAGGACATTGTCTCTTGTAAATGGTCCAGCATCTGCTTCTATGGTGAGTCCACCTGTGTTCTGCATTTTAGGCCCATTGCTGTCATCTTCTTTTTGTGAAGACTGAGCAGAGGAAATTGTTTAGAATCTCTGTTTTTTCGTTATCATTTTCTGCCTGTTTGCCATCCTTGGTTGCTATCCTTATAAGGCCTCCTTTTGTTTTCCTTTTTTCCTCTGATGTATCTACAAAACGTTTTGTTGCCCTTCTTCACTCCTTGTGCAATTATCTCTTCTGTTCGGGCTTTGGCTACCCTTACTGCCTTCCCTGCTTCTTTTAGCTTCATTTTGTAGACTTCGATATCTGCCTCATTGTTAGTATCCCTGAATCTCTTGAAAGCTTTCCTTTTATCCTTTATTTCTGTTGCTGCATCCTTGGTATACCATAGTGGTTTCCTCCTTTTTCTTGACTTAGAGATCTGATTCGTGCACTCGGCAGTTACTGTGAGTAAAGTTTCCTTCAGAGCTTTCCACCTCTGTTACACTGTTCCCATTTCCTTGCTAAGTATTTGTTTTATGGAAGTCCTCATTTGAGTAAAGTTAGCCTTGTTGAAATCCAGGACCCTGAGTTTGTTGTGGCTGACTTCCTCTTTACTGCTGATGGTGATCCAGATGGTCCTATGGTCACTGGTACCCAGATTGCTGCCCACCGTCGTGTCAGAGTTCCTGTCGCTATTTGAGAGCATGAGGTCCAGGATGGCTTCCTCTCATATTGATGTGGTCACCAACTGCTCTAGTCCTGCTCCCTTTAGTGCTAGGAGGAATTCCCTGCTCCTTTCCGTAGAGGCCATGTGTGAGAGTCAATCCACATCCAGTAGATTGAGATCACCGACCAGCAGCAGTTCTCCTTTGTCTGCCATCTGTAGGATGGCCTCCAGGAGTTCCCTGTCCAAGTCTTTATCCTGGGCTGGGGGTCTATATATAACCCCAACTTGGACAGGGTACTTACTTCCTGCTCTGAGGGTGACCCAGAGGAACTCTGTATTGCTGCTGTGTTCCTGGGTTTCCATAGCATTGATGCTGTTTTGTACATACATTGCTACCCCTCCACCTTTCTTACCTTTGTGGTCTCTTCAGAATAGTGTGTATCCTGGAATAGCTACATCCCAGGTGTGAACCATGTCTCTGTGACCATGACCCAGTCCAGGTCTGCCTCCGCCATTATGGCGGTGAGATCTGGGATTTTGTTCACCAGGCTATGAGCATAGATGCACAATGCTCGCCTTCCTTGGTTAGAGTTGATCACTGTGGAGCTTCCCTTTTTTCCTGTATATTTTTCAGGAGATGTCTTTATTTTATTTTATTTATTTTTATTTAGTTTTTGTTGACCGGGTAAGTGCACTAGACAAATTCTGCTTATTTTCAGGCACAACCCGGGGGAGGGGGATGCAGATAAATGCCAACTGACATTGAATCAGATTAAGCTGTTGGTGGTATTTTTAGTGAATGGGAAATTTGGTCAGGGCACCACGGAAATTCCCCTACTTTCCTGTAGGGGGACCGGCTGGTTGGGGTGTGGGCCATTCTGACCAGAACGCTGGAGGAGATGGAGGTCTCTGAGGTGGGGGAGTTGACCTCCTCCCCCAACCTCGAACTACTAGAGCTCGAGCCGAAAGAAGATGTTTTGGATATTAACTTGGATTTCTTGGAAGAATATATTTTTATTTCCACTGAAGACCTGATGATTGTGAATAAAGAAGGCAACAGGTTACATCATCCTGAGCCTCTTTCTATGTCTACAACACACGATAAGAAACATTTTTCAAAGTCTGATTTATTATTTATTATGGCTGCGGAGTAGCTCAAGTACGCTAATTGTAGAGCACAATTGCAAAATTGAATGGCATTGCTGGAGAGCGGACAGGGCTCCGAAAATGCCATCCTGACAGAAGAAAGCCAATGCCCAGTCGGGCATGATGCACCATCTAAAGATTTACTGACGGAAAATCTTTGTATCACAACTACACCTAAGGTACTTGTTTCCCCTTCTAATTCTACGGATAATGTGGCTGGCAGCTCCGATTTACTAAATGATCAGTGCCGACAGCCAGAGTGGGAATAGGGTGGACATATAACTGTTTCTGCTAATTCATCTACTGACATGTCAAATGTTGTTAAAGACTCCCCGTTGCCTAAGGCGCCAACAGTAGAGCACTCAGGATCTGTACCGGAGCCTATTCCTTATCAAACAAATCCCCTCCAGCAAGCTGGGGTTACGGTTTACTCCTTTGCGGCACAAAATGCTCCTAAATCCAAACAGAAAGACAGCTCTAAAGAAAAAAGGGAGGCATTAACGTTGTCTAACTGGAACATTGATTCTCAAGCTCAGACAAGTGCTTTAGGCACCTCGGTTGGTTCCCACGAGCCAAAGCATTTTGCTTTATCGACATCTGCTACTATAAAATTGGCTTTTGCTTTACCCCAAAAAAATGACCCTTTACAAGAAAATTGGTCCCTGGGGACAGTTTACACTGAGCAGGCTGGAAACAAAACCAGTCTGGTACCTGGATTCCCTATCCTTCATGGGATAAATCCCTCTCTCAAGAAATACCTACATGGCGCCCTACCTTTGGATACTAACACCTGCAGTACTATCATTCGGCTAGACACGTCTACTGTATCTCAAACTGCTGTTAATGATACAGCACAGGAACAAAAGGAAGGTCAGGATACAACTAAGGGAACTCCTACTATTGTTATTACTCCAGATCCTATACCTGACCAAGAGCAGGCCTCAACAATGGATCAGGAGGATCCCAGGGCCTCGAAAACTTTATCATCAGACTTGTTTCATAACTCTAAGTCAGAGGCAGACCCTCATCGTAACGCTGTCCGGATTCAATACAAGGGGGGCTTGGACACACGTCCTGATAGATACCATGTTGGAAAAATATTGTTGAAGGACTCGTTAAAATTTTCCCCTATAGAGGTATATGCCTTCATCAACATCTCAGGGAAAGATAATTATGATATCAGTTTCCGTTCTGCTTATGTGTTGGATTTATTTGGGGAGAGATACAACCAGGTTAAGTTCTCTCCTACATGGTCCCCCTTTTTGGTTATTCCTTTAACTAAACCATTAATAAAGTAAGTTACAGTGATGTTTAGGAATGAGGGGGTCTATGTAGAAGATACCTCTTATTGGTTGTCTCAAAAGAGTGATATGTTAAGTGCACCCGAGGCTATCCTAGATAGTGAGTTATTTTGGACAGGGGGATGGAAATACAAGGTAAAACCGAGACAGAGTGTGCAGGCATAGAACATATCCCAAACTCCTTTATGTTAGGCCGGGACAGGGGGGGTCTGTTTTTATGCCGGTCAGCCTCGGGCCTGCTACAAATGCGGCTCAAGGATGCATTTGTCTGGTGTATGTGATGTACCTCGATGCAATAACTGTGGAGAACTGGAACATAGCACATTCCAGTGCTCAAACTACACTAAATGTGAATTGTATGAAGGAGTGGGTCATGTTTTTTCAGGATGTCCATGGGCTGCAAAAAACAAGGCCTCGTTGATTAGCCCTGAGCTCCTAATTCAGCAAGCACAAGATGCTGCATCCCCCCTTCCAAAGGGGATTTGTTGCCAGCCCCCGCTCCACCTCAGGAGAAAGTAGAGTTAGTACAGACACCAACGATAGTACCTGAGCAAGATTTGTCTATCCTACCACCCATTACTTTGCAGCCAGTGTGTTATGCAGAGCAGCCACAGATTGTATAAAAAGAGCAGGGATCTACTACTATAGAGGTTCCTGCTTAGACTCCCAGGAGATCCACTAGGTGTACTAAGGTCCATCCCTCTAGTGGACCCCTTGTTTCTAGTAACCCCTTTTCTGTCCTCGCTATGTGGGAAGAGGTAGTTAATAAGCATCAGGATGTAGAACTTCAACTGCCTGATACTGGGGATCCTGGAAAAAATGATGGCTCTGAGGGTTATAAAACAAAGAAGAAAAAGAAAAGGGAAAACAATTCTTAAAACTTCATGGGTACCCCAGATTTTAAAGTCGGGTCAGTAAATGTCCATAGCATTTTAAATCCGAACAAAAGGCATACTGTTTTTCAGTATGTACGGCATCTCCAGCTTACTCTATGTTTTTTACAGGAAACATGGATGTACACTGTAGACCAGGAAAGAGCCTTTCGACCTGAATGGACATCTGATCCGTCCTTTTGGTCCTTTGTCCCTGATCGGGTAGACAGCCTTGGAATAATGTTTTTATCTTTTTCTTTTACTAAATTGATCGACTTAATACCAGGCAGACTTTTGATTATAGTTGTTTTTTTTGGGGACATTGAATATCGGTTCATAAACCTATATGGGCCGCAAACAAAAGCAGAAAGGGCTGATTTATTTCAGTCCCTTCAAGCGTATCTTGTCACTAATAAACACATCATACTTGGAGGGGATTTTAACTGTTAACTAAAGAAATCCTCTTCTATATCTGGGTAATAGGTTTATTGTGATACTAACACTTTTCGCAAGTGTATAGATATTGCTGAATTTCATGAATGTATTAGCACTTGCAACTCAAACTCACAGTTTACATAAATAAGGAGAAAATATTTTTCTACTATTGATTATTTTTCTGTTTCCCACTCATTACCTGCCCCTACACTGGAAATATCTGTGGTAGAATTTTCAGATCATTGTTTTTTGCAAATTAAATTTCAGGGGCACACTGTCAAACAGACCCCCAAAAAACATTGGAAAATGAATACTGCTATTCTAACTGAACCCACAGTCCAAAAAGGGGTATGTAAACTACTCTGGGCAAGGATGTCAGTCAGTTTTTTGTATCAAGATATGGGTCTTTGGTGGGAGGATACCAAAATGGAGATCACTAAATGGTTCCAGAAACATTGTAAAACAACAGGAACAAATAATTTTTTTACATACTTAAAACTCAGACAACAGCTTAAATATCTCTATACTATGGCAGCTACATCTCAATATGATTTTTCAGCTCAAATTAAAAACAATTATTATTTTATTTATTAGAATCTAGGATTACAATTACCTTTGAGCCAAGGCTCTTTTTACAAAGGTTCTACATCAGGATGAGAACAAACAAGCAGGACATTAATTATTACAGGATAACAGGTTACAGTGGTTTATCATCACATGAGTACATACAGATTAGGTGGTACTAGGGGCATGCACAGGACAGGCATAACATTGATAACAAGAACTTGGTGAGACACGAGAACAAGATGCTGCCAGAGGCAATTGTCAAAACACACAGGAAGTGCAAGTGGAAAGTGCAAGTAAGAGGAGGGGGGGAAGGTACAGGGGGAGAGTAGGGGGTGGATGAGAAGGGACATGTGCCAAAAAGGGGACAGCAGGTTAGAGAAGACAATCACATGTGCTAGAGGCAGAGAGGAATAGACGGAGGTTAGATATGAATGAGCCTAGCTTAGGTAGGGAGGAGATGTCCCTGTCCCCAAATTAAATTAGATATGAGGATCTACCAATATGATAGGACTTGGACTGTATGAACCATGCTTCAATATGGCATGAAGAAATCACCAGTGGGGGATCCGTATGAAGCATGCAAATGCTGGAAAACTAAAACCATGTTGGATGAGTTAAGGGATGAGGCAGGTAACGTAATTTCCTCCATCTGTGGGATAACAGAAATTATACAAAATCATATACTGTCACATCAGATGTCCCCAATCATATTCCACATTTACAAGATTTTCAGAAATTTTTTCAAAATATAAATATACCCCATTTTCCAGGTGTGGCTAAAACTATGGAAGAACCCATTTTGGTCATCGAAGTGCAAACAGTAGTAAAAAATCTGAAGTCTGGTGCCTCCCCAGGTTCAGATGGTATCCCATACGAATTCTACAAAGTCTTTTCGGAACAATTAAGTGTTTGTCTTACTGTCGTTTTTAAATTTAATTTGAGCCATAATATATTTCCTGCTTTCTTTACGGAAGGTCTGATAATATTTTTTTACAAAACAGGGGATAGATGGCTAATCCAGAACTGGAGACCTATCTCTATTTTGAACTCAGATTTTAAAATTCTCTCACAGGTGTTGAATAGTAGAGTAAAACAATTAGCTAGTTTAGTACTATCTCCAGCCCAATTTTATAGTATTCCAGGTAGAACGATACATCAGGCATTAACCATTATTAGAGATACAATTGAATTTTCGGCAGTTAAAAATTCAAACCATTACATTATATCCGTAGATCAGACAAAAGTATTTGACAGAGTTTACCATCCTTTCTTGTTTTTTTCTTTAAAACAGTATGGAGTTCCACCAAAATTTATTAATTGGATTCAACTATTATATTCCACTGCCACTGTGTGCCCCATAGTTTTGAATCACATTATCTCAAGGGTAAAGGTTGTGGCAGGTGTGCGTCAGGGATGCCCTCTAAGTCCTCTCCTTTATCAATTTTCCCTTGTCCCACTACTTTAAATTATAAATACTCTCCCCCTATGGCAAGGCATATCTGCTAATACCTTAGAGGACGATTTAAAAATTATTGCATATGCTGACAATATTTGTTTATTCTTTTCAGAGGTTTCTCAGATTACGTTATTTCTTGATGTGATGAAAACAATTTACTGCTGTATCTAATGCTTAATTACATCTGGGAAAATGCAAAGGATTGATAATAGGTCCTGAAGACCCAGTTGAGTGCCAAGTAGGTGGTATTCAGATGTCTTATAACCCCATTAGAATTCTGGGAGTTGTTTGGGGCATCAGAATTTAGCTGTCTATAACTGGGAACTGATTATACAGGGTATAGAGCAGAAAGTCCAAAGGTGGAAAGCTTGGAAATTATCCAAAATTAAAAGAATGCAAATCATAAAGCAATTCCTAATACCTAGTCTGTTGTATATAGCAATAGTTTTCCCTCCTCCCACGAAGTTTGAAAAAAAGTTTTATAATATATTTTTCAAATGTTATGGGGATCTCATCTCAATCCCATTAAAAAAGTTTTACATACTTATCTAGAGAAAGGGGGTTGGGTATGGTTGACCCTATCATATTTCTTCATACTGTACCATATTTTTTTCTCAAAGAATAAAATTAGGATTATCTCCCGTAACATCCTTAGATGGTTGGTGGATTAAGGCTATACTCAGCCATTATTTTTTATTGTGGAACCATTTCCCTCCTAAAATCACATTACCTCAAAAGCTGGGCTCACACACGGAAATTAAATTTCAATATCACCAAGTGCAAGGTGTTACATCTTGGGCGGGGAAACCCTAAACACAGGTACACCCTGGGAGGGGAGGCGCTGGAGGCCTCAATAGGGAAAAAAGACCTAGGGGTCATGGTGGATGCATGTTTGAATAACTCTGAGCAGTGCAGGAGAGCAGCTAGCAAGGCAAACAGGACGTTGGGATGCATCGTAAGGGGGATCACCTCTAGGAGCAAGGAAGTGATTCTGCTGCTGTACAATGGACTGGTTAGACCACACCTTGAGTACTGTGTACAGTACTGGAGACCACACTTGAAGAGGGACATACAGCCCTGGAGAGGGTACAGAGGAGGGCAACTAAGAGATGATACGAGGGCTAGGGGATTTGACGTATGAGGACAGACTTGAGGAGCTCTGCCTGTTTTCATTGGAGGAGAGGAGAGATTGGGGACATGATTGAGGTCTTCAGTACCTCAAGGGAATAAATAGGGTAAACATGGAGGGATCTTTAGACTAAAGCAGGGAAGTATCACCAGAGGGCATGGTTTGAAGTTGGAAGGTGGAAGGGTGAGGGGAAAGAGGAGGAGGTTTTCACTGAGAGGGTGGTGGACCCTTGAATGCACTGCCTGGTGAGCTGGTTCAGAGATCCACAGTGGAGGGCTTCAAGAGAGGTGGACAGACACAGAAAGTGGATATATCAGATGATGGCCTGTCCCGGGGGGGTGGGGATGGATGATAGGGGTTTCTGGAACACAAGGGGGGGAGGGCCTCGGCACCCAACTAGGGATCTGAGGTTTGAGCAGACTCGATAGACCATAAGGCCTAATCTGCTGGCAAATAGTATGTTAGTATGTTAAAATACCCAGTATGTTACCTATCCCAAATGTTTTTAAACCTGCAGCTCAGAAATTATATAAGTGGAAGGTTGAAAGTGATATTATAAAGATGAATACTGCAAAAAAGTTGTAGGGAATTATTCTTTCCTTAATTCATCCCACTACCCCAGTGTTTAAACTTTGTCCACCTGAAAATAATGAGGCAGTCTTAGCACAATTGAATAACAAAAGGATCCCACCCCATATGTGGGAAATTTTATGGTTGACTGTGTATGGGTGTTTAAATGTTTGGGGAAATTGGAAACATAAAATGACAGATGATAGGAACTGTCCATATATGCATTGTATAGGACAGGAGGAGACTGTGCACCATTTTCTGTTTGACTGCTCATATTCCTTAGCATGTTGGAAATTCTTAGCTTCCCAGTGGAAGATGCTATGGTTATGTTCTTTATCTTATGATTGTTTTATATTAGGATTATACTCCTCACCTCTCCATACATTTCATAAAGACACTCTAGCTATTTTCTTTTGTATTTTAAATATTATTTATGGCAAGCTAGGTGCCAATGGGTGTTGCATCAAAAACAAATGCCATTTACCACTTTTTCAATCCTAGTATCTCAAGCTATGAGGGCAGTGTTTCACAAAGATGAATTGACTGGTGATCCTTTAAAAGTCTTTAGATGGTGGAAAGGGTTTTCAATATTTATTAAATTCAAATAATTTCAATAGAGTATAGATGTCTGTGATGAAAACCTAAAAACGGGTTATGGCCCTAAAGAGCACCATTGAAAAATGCATTTATGATAGTAATATGTTATCCGGATTGTATGAAGTTTTGTATTCTAGTTAACTTCTTTCAAAACAGTTAGTTAAAGGAACTGTGTATGATTGCAATACTAATTGGTTTTCCTTTCTGTACTATATGTTTTTTTTTTTTTTTGGGTGGGATTTAATACCATTTGTATATATTTGTTTTTGATGTTACTATAATAAACATTCCCCTACTTTTTTCGAGAAGTGCCACGGAATCTTTATCATCCACCAGAACAGGCAGATGGGACCTCGGTTTAACGTCTCATCCGAAAGATGGCACCTCAGGAGTGCAGCACCCCTCTCATGCTGCACTGCAGTGTCAGTATTGGGATTTAACCCAAGTGCCTGGTGTGGGGACAGAACCCACAGCCTTCTGATCTCCCGGCCTCAGAGGCTAGTGTGCTACCTGCTGAGCCACTGACACTATACTCAGTAGTCTTGTAGGATCCTTAAAAGTGCCGATAAGGTATGCGTTAGTGTTGTCTTGATCTGGTTGTGTGTTATTGGAGATTGTTGGGGAGTGGCAACAGTTATCCCCTGTGGTTCCTTGGGTTCTGCTGCCCACTCCCCATTAACTAGTTTAAATTAGAAAAGAAAATGTCACATTTCTGGCCTAGCACCTGGGTGCCCTCCTTGGTGAGGTGCAGGCCATCATATTGAAAGAACTGCCTTTCCCATAGCATATTCCAATTCCCTATGCATTTGTAGCCCCTCTCTGCACACCAGTCTCTGAGACAATTGTTGAGCTCAGAGGTGTCTTTATCTCTGGTCTCCTTCCTGCTAGCTCCTTTTTCCCATACCGGAAAAATCTCAGAGAATGAGACAGCGAACAAAATGGAAGAAAGTTTGTCATCTAGAGAGATCAGATGCTTCTTGGTCTCCTCCACTGAACAACTGGCCAGGTCATTGGTGCCTAGGTGGATTAAGACATGCTGTTTTATCCCTGTGTTCCATACGATTTTCTCAATGTGGCTAGTGTCTCTGCGCTGATGACCCTGGAAGGCACCTGACCACAGCTTTTCTTTTTTTGCTCTGCTGTAGGTGAGACTCTATTCCCTGAATCATAGAGTCCCCTATGACTACTATGTGATTTGTAGTTATGTCCTGTGTCTTCCTGTAGCTTGTGTTTTGCTCACATGAGCCCTGTGGCAGATCTGGGCTCCCTGTGGCCTCTGCCTTGACAATGGCATGGGTGACAGTGGCTCAAATCTGTTTCACATTTTTATCAGATTGTTTGTCTTATGGTATGATCGTGCAACTTGATGGTTTTTGACTGTCTGCCAGCCCCCAGGTTTAGTTGCCCTTAGTGGTAGAGGTATCCATGGCTGGGGTGTGTGCTTAGGGGCTGGTAGAGTATAGTGCTGTGTGGTCTCCTAAATCTTTGCTCTAAGGAAGGCGATTTCAGCCCAAGCAGTGTGGAGCTGGTTTCTTAGATGTCTCAGAGCATAACATGTGGGGCAGTGTCCTATATTATGGGCAATTGTTTGGTTGAATAGAGTCCCACAGTACCTGAGTACCTGCGCTGGTATTGCAAAAGGAAATGTTGTTTCGTCTATGGGATCCATCAATTAGCTAATACAAATGCTGATCCTTCCTGCCCTCCTCGAACCTGAAAAAAGGTTCACACAAGAAGCAGTTTGTTGTTTTCTATGCGCTTGAACATGACCTTGTTACAGTTTTTTACAAATTTTAAACCTGTGGTCATTTTATTGTTAGTTATGTCTGTTAAATGTTTCTGTTTGGGTTTTAACAATTTTTAAGCAAAAGTTGTAAAACTTTTAGTAGTCATTAGTTAGATTCTGGTGGTCACTGCTCCACTGGCTTCAGAAACTATTGCTGTGTGGAATGTGAAATCCCGTCAATGGAATTAGTGCAGAATGACCATCCCACTGGCAGAATTTCTGCTGGAATTTCACTGGTCCTTCTGCAGAATTCCACCTGCTGTGATCCATGGAATTTTGTTCCATGGAACAGGATTTATCCATAGAAAATCATTCTGCAACTTATTTTGTTAGAAAATATTGACCTTTGCAGAATAGAATTCTGCAGAATTGTAGTGGAAAACCCATTCTGCATTTTTCTGCTGCAGAATTCTGCCATTCTGCATCCAACAAAATTCTGTTCTGTCGGAAGTTGAAAATTCCGCACACTACTATTTTCTTTTAAATCTATTTTGCTTCAGTCACGGCTCATGGGACCTTCTCTCGGGCATCAGGTCCTTTATCCTGCCCACCTGTGGATCCCTCAGTCTGTGCCTCCTCCCTCCCCCACAGCCAGCATCCCTGGTTTCATCCACCTGGGGAGGGTAGTCCTCACCTCTTGGGCTCTCTTGTAAGTCAGACTCCAGCTGCAGGTGGGCCCCAGAGGGAGGAAATGGAAGGCCAGCTGAGGAGAACTCGGCGGAGGGCATGGGGGACAGGTGCCGTCGCCTGTCCCACAAAGCCAGTTTTTTCCTTGTTCTGCGCTAGTTCCCCCACCCCTGTGTGGGCACGCCCCAATGCTCCAGCACATGGCAACCCTGCTGGTGTTGGCCACGCTGATCTCATGCTGCCTGGCTTGCTGTGATGTCCCCTGGTCTCCACTGGGGGTTGCCGGCACCGCCGAGCCAACCCAACCCGTTTGTCCTGTGGAGGAGAGCACCACAAAGGCACTCCATCCTCAACCCACACCTGCTGACCCACCAACACTCAAGCCCATTCACGAACTCGGGTTGCCGGCGTAGCGTGAGGTGTGGCATCCAGTGCCTCAACCCTTAGCACCATGGGGCCGTCTACCGCACACCACTATTTGAAACAAATTCTGGTGTTAAGCCAGTAGGAGAAGAATGACCACATGGCAGGGTTTGAACTTATTTCTATATTCTCTGATTTGCATCACTTCTATTCTCCAGGGCACCACTCACAGCTGAGATGATGCACTTTGTATTGGCTTATTGATGGAACCCCTAGAAGAAACAACATTACTACTGTGAGTAATATTTTTTCTTCTTGACCACCTCTTGGGAGAGGAAATTCTGCTCACTCACGTGGGAGATTTGAAAAAAGAGAGCTGCCCATGAGTGCTTCTCAGACTCTCACCACGGACATTTGGTATTTGTCTTTGAAGCTATGAGTCCGAGCCTCTAACAGGTGGTGATGATCCCAAAGCCCACCCTTTAGAGCTGTATGGAATTCTGCTGGCAGAATTCCTGCAGAATGGGAATTCCACTTCAGAAATCCTTTTTGGAGTTTCTATTTTAATTCTGCAGAATTCTGAAAAGCATCGCTTTGTAAACCATGGAATAAATATTACATGGATTATGTCATCCAATTTGTGGAGAATGAATCGACCATTTACATAAATGTAAAGGGGAGGAGGCTATATGTTAATATGTCTCCTGGAGCCAGTCATTGTTGTATAAGAGTGGTTTCATGCGTGTTCGGCTAGAGTGAGAATAGCTAAGCTGAGCTGTTCTGGCTCAAGCTGAACGCAAGTGAAACCACTCTTACACAGCAATGAGTGGTGATGGGGGACATATTAATGTATAATTGATTGAGCTTGATTAATAATATATTATTTTTAGAAAAACTGTCTAGGCATGTGCCAGTTTCCAGGGCATCTGCGTGTGAGACACACTTCACAGAATAAGAGTGTCTCATGTGCAGAAGAAAGGGGCGCGTTGATTGTTCAGGAGTGTTCCTTTGATCTATAATAGCAACTATAGGCCAGACAATCTTACTTCAGTGGCGGGGGTTCATGGAAACTCTGATAGAAGAAAGACTGGTGCTTGAATCCAGTGTGCTGAAAGATCACAGGCAGCACGGATTCACGGGGGTGAGGTGGGGGGGTGGTCATACCAAACAATACATTTCTTTCACTGGGTGACTAGGGAAATAGATCAGGGTAGGGCAGTGGACATGGCCTATCTGGACTTCAGCAAGGCCTTCAACTCAGTGCTGCACAGAAGGAGGACAAAGAAGCCAAGCAGCCTACGGGTAGGATCGAGAGTGGTGAATTGGGTTATAAACTGGTTAACAGATAGGAATCTAAACAAGAAACAGAGCTGGCAACTGCAAACACACCTTGGGACTGAACACAGGTAAAAGAGAGGAATCTAAACTGCACAGGGATCTCGGCTATCACATCCAAAACTTAAGAAAATCCCCCAAACCTTGGAACAATTAAACCATTTGTTGGTAAAAACAAATAAACCAGAGTAGCATCCTTACTCATGTATGGGGGTGAGACTCTGATATGCGTGTTTTTACCAATAAATGGTTTTTTAACTGCTCCAAGGTTTGGGGGACTTTCTTGAGTTTTGGACTTAACAGCTAGAAGACAGAGGGTGGTAATAAATGGCACTCACTCACTCGAATGATGGAAGAGTGACCAGTGGAGTCACCACAGGGCTCAGTACTGGAACCAGTCCTCTTCAATGTCTTCATAAGTGACATTCTGAGGAACTGGAAAGGAAGGTATGCCTTTTTGCAAATGATACCAACATTTGCAGTAGGGTACACATTCAGGAGTGGGTGGAGAGAATGCGTAGGGATCTTGAGAAACTCGGGGAGTGGTCAAGAGCATGGCAGTTGGGGTTTAATGCCAAAAAAGTGCAAAATCATGCACCTAGGGTATAGGAACCCAGGTGCTGAGTATAGGATGGGGGAAGTACTGACAGTAGCTAAGCAGGAAAGGGACCTTGGGATTATCATATCTAATGATCTCAAAGTGGCTAGGCAGTGTGTCGATGCAGTGGGTAGGGTTAGTGAGATGCTGGGGTACATAGGGAAGAGTAACTCCAGCAGGAGGAGGGAGGCAGTGTTGCCACTGTATTGCTCAATGGTGAGACCCCACCTGGAGTACTGAGTTCAGTTTTGGAGGCCACACCTCAGAAAGGACATAGACAGGGTGGAGGCAGTCCACAGCAGGACAACTAAAATGGTGCTGGGGTTGTACAAGAAGCCTATGGGAACAGATTGAGGAATCTCATTATGTACACCCCAGAAACATAGAAACATAGAATTTGATAGCAGATAATGACCACTTGGCCCACCTAGTCTGGCCATTTCCCCTACCTGTTTCATGTACCATAGATCCTAAATTATCTGTGACTTACCATCTCTTTTGTATCGCTAGAGTTCCTTTATGTCTGTCCCATGCGTTTTTGTATTCCCCTACCATTTTTGCCCCTATAACCTCTGCTGTTCTGTGGATTCACCAGCATTTCAGTGAAAAAATACTTTCTCACGTTACCCCTAAGTCTACCCCCCTCTGTTTTTATGTCATGGCCCCTGGAAGAGAGGAGAGCAAGAGATAGCATGACAGAGACCTTCAAATACCTCATTGGGGTGAACAGGGTGCGGGGGGTGGGTCTCTTTCAAATGAGAAATAGCACCAGAAGCAGGGGGCATGTAATGAAGGTGGAGGGGGGAAGTTTAAGAGAGATGTGAGGAGCTGGCAGGATAGCCTAGAGGTTAGAGTAATGAACTGTAAATGAGCTTGGTAGTTCCAGCAGACAGACCTGGGTTTGATTCCCATGACCTCCACTTGCATATTGTGTGACTGAGTAAGTCACCTAACCTCCCCAGTGCTCCCAGGTCACCTCTGAAAACAGGCACCTGTGCCTAGTGGGCCTTACCCAGTTACCAAAAGAATAAAATAATTTAAAAATTATTCACTGAAAGGGTGGTAAATGACTGGAACAGACTGCAAGCAGAAGTAGTGGAGCAAACAAAAGTGGGGCTTCAAGCATGCGTGGGACAGACATGGAGGGGTGGTAGAAAGCAGGCAGAGATGAGAAAGGGTCATCAGTGACTGATTACAGATTATTGACACAGATTAGGCAGGGACCATCTGTTTCTGGAACGCATTTCCCCAGTTAACATCCTGCTTTTGAAATTTTGGAATTCTTCTTCAAATGGAATTTTGTGGAATGAGGTGGAGTTTCAAATTCCGTGGCATTCTGGTGAAAGCAGAATTTGAAAATTCAACACAGCTCTACCCCTCTCATTATGTGCTTTATGAAGGGAGAGAGTGTATTACATCTTCAGCCTGTGCACTGATTTGTAAATAATTCTTTGCTCGAAGCAATTTGAAGAGCCGGTGGATCCAAAACAGGCAGACAGGAATGTAATACACATTTTAAGAAGTTACTCAGTTGTAACTTTGTATTTCTGAAGTATTTTTCTTTTTCATTTTGCTCATTAGAAAGTCTTCTAGGTGTTAATATTGTGCTGGATATGTGGAACAGCTCTTAGCCTGGCAGCTGACATATCTAACTCTGTGCCCCCATTACATCATCAACGTTATGACCTCACCGACAGTGACATCACAGGTGACTGCCTTGGCAGCCACTGAGTGGTTGTATCTAAGCAGCAGTGATGTCGTAGTCAGTGAGGTCACAATGCTGATGATGGGGATGGAGCTAGATATGTCAGCTGCCATGCAGAGTGCTGTCCCACAGATCACACCTACTAACATCAGCTAAACAATCTTCTAATTAATCAAAGGGAAAAGAAAAATTACCTCATATGCAAAAGATAATGACTGACTTTTTAAAAACTAATATTAGTTTTAGACAGTACACTAGCTCTTTAAAGTCTGTATGCCCTGGTTATATCTATCCAGTGTGATGAACAGTGGCTTGATACTGCTGTGGGATGCACTGATGATTATAAAGGTAAACTGGGGAGCTGCTGTTTGGCGGCTGCCATGTCTCCTCTCAAGGAGAGACCCTGTAGCCCTGTAAGGGGGAGAAGAACACTACAGTCCTACCAGCTGTGTCCCATCTGCGGCTGCGGGAATGTGCTTAGTGCAATAGTTCTCAGACTTTGTCACAGCGAGCCTCCCCAAATCCATAGAAAAGATTTTGAGTCTCCCCCAAAAACTGAAATAACCTTGGGCCTCCTCAAAGAAAAATAACATACTGTACTTTACGTAGTACACCATGAATAAATTGAAACCCCTTTGAGTACTTGGCTCACATTCAGTTCTTTGTCTTATACTGACTTGGAACTTTTGAAAAAGAGCTCCTGTGCTCAAAGGTGTTATCTGAATAACAAATAAATAAAATAAACAAACATTATTATTCAGCTTATTGTACCCCTTCCCCCTCCAAACAGACCAGCCTACTTTCTCCACTATTTTCATTCTTGAACCATTGCTACCCCTTGCTGCAGTACCTTCATGAGTCAGACTACTTCCTCTCTTTCCTCTCTATATGAAATAACTTTCCTACATACTTTGCCTCTCCCCCTCCTCCTAAGCAATTTCTCGGGGATTACTTTGCTCCTTCCTGCTATTGCTCTCAGCACTTCTATGGCTCAACCCTTGTATTTGGGCTGTTCTGTCATTAGTTTACAAATTGATCAATTACCACCACTCATTATTAATATATTGTTCATATTTGTTTGCACTATTGTTCACTGTGTATTTCTTGACTGTTTTGCAGTTACCTTTTGAAATGTATTCACTCCCTACCCTTCCCGGGTATACCTGAAATGAGCCTTGGCTCATATCACCTTCCCTTGTCACCTATCAGTAAATAAATACATAAAATTCACCTGCTGTTATTATCCTCTTTCAGTTTGCTTCATCTCTTCACACAAAATATATGAAACTCAAAATTTAAATACAGTACTTTTTCAGACTTGCTTGAGCCTCCCCTGGAACAGGTTGGGGCCTCCCAAGGGAGGCTGGCCTCACCATTTGAGAACCCCTGGCTTAGAGAATATACTGTATTTTCTAGGTTGGCCAGCACGCCCTAAAGTTGGAATTGCTGTAACACAGATACAAATATTACAGGTATTTGTTCCTGTAACCTAGGCCATAAGGAAGAGCTGATCGTTGTGGTTTTACACTGTCTGAGATACAACAAATATAGAGAAATATGGCCAGGTAGTATGCTTAAAAATATGTTCATGTCTAAAAATGATATTGTATGTAATTTGTTTAATACCAAACTGCATGATGTGCTATTAAGGCTGGGCTATAATTCAAAAGGCATATTAAAGATAAAAAGAAAAAAGGAGCAAGATGATTGCAACCTATATAATCTTGTACTATTATTTTTAAACATAGTGCGCATGTTTTGTAGATGATACGTATTTTTATACCACTTGACCTGCCTGACTTCTTTTTAAACTGGAAGTGAGCTGTATGTTGTAAAAGCTTAATTTATACTGAAACTGTATGTAAGCACCCTCCACTTCCCTGTCTAGGGGTATTTGAAGATAGTAAAATTTGTGGGGCAGTAGGAGTGCTGTACAGCACAGAAAACACAGTCCAGAAATAATGCAGGAAAAACAGTACCTGATTCTCCACGGGTGGTATTGGTGATGGATTGGCTCCATCAGGCTGCCCTCAGACCTTCAGGGCACTGAGATGGTAGGCAGGAGGGATGAAAGACGTTGACTCTTCACCTGCCGTGCCTTGCCAACTTCACCTGTAGGCCTTTGTAGACTGCTTTCACCAGGCAGGCCTCGACGTCTTCCTCGGTGGTTCTCTGGTTCTTGCTGTTCTGGATGCCACCCTGGAACACTCTGAATACATGGCTGTGGAGGCAACTTCTTTTAGCATGCAGCAAAACAGTTTCTCCAAACACAAGAGGTAAACAGCAAAGTTGCAGAAAACAGGGGACCCCATTTAATAAACAGTTAGTTTGAACAAGAACAGTCACTCCATGGAGCAGAAATTCACAACAGGTTGCTCAGTGCCTGGTGATCACATTAAGCTGAATGGTATTCGGGATCAAGGGGGTCCCAATGAACAATTAAACTGTAATAGTAACAGGCTACAAAAGTCTGCGCTAAATCCCAGTATAAGAAGGCTAGGGCAAGAAAACCCTTTTGGTGGTCAAGAGAAGTTCAGTAGGGGGTGAGGGAGAAATGGTTGGCCTTCAGATGGTACAAACGTTCCTGTAGGGAAGCAGATAGGGAGGAATACCACAGGATCTCAAACAAAGTCAGCAGACGAGTAAGGGCAGCCAACGCAGATAAGGAACTTAGGCTAGCACAGGGATCAGGGAAGGGAGAAGGAATTTATAGATATGTTAGGGGGCTAGGAGGGCAAAGGTGAAAACAGGTTAGAGAAGGAAGGGGGTGGACTGAAGGAACAGTAGAGCAGGCAGAAATATTTAATGAGTATTTCTGCTCAGTCTTTACTAGGGAAAGGGAGAGTCCAATACAGCAAGTGGGAGGCAATGATAAGGACAGTGGGGGGGGGGGGTGTCAATTACGGATTGTGAGATCCAAGTGGGAAGGGTGAGGGAGGGTCTCAAGTCCTTGAGGACTGATGAGGGCCCAGGACCAGACAGGATCCACCCCAGAGTTATAAAGAAACTAGCGGATGTCCTGGCTGCACCAATCACAGAACTGTTCAATTCCTCCCTCAAATCAGGATGTGTGCCATTAGACTGGAGGACAACAGATGTTGCGCCACTCCACAAGAGTGGACTGAGGGATGAACCAGGAAACTACAGACCAGTTAGTCTGACATCCATTGTGGGGAAACTAATGGAGGTCATCCTGAAGGAAAGGATGGTGGAGTTCCTGGAGGCAAATGGCTTTCAAGATAAAAGCCAGCATGGGTTCATCCCAGGGTGATCGTGTCAGACCAACCTGGTCGAATTCTTCGACTGGGTGACAAGATCCCTGGACAGTGGAAAGTCGGTTGATGTCTTGTACTTGAACTTCAGCAAGGCTTTTGACTCGGTCCTGTATGGAAGGCTAATATGTCAATTGAAGAACCTGGGGGTAGGGGAAAAAATGGTGGGATGGATAACAAATTGGCTCAGCAATAGACAGAGGGTGGTGGTAGTGGGAGAGGCTTCAACTCATAGAGGGGGTTCACCAGCGGGGTCCCTCAAGGGTCAGTATTGGGTCCAATCCTGTTCAATGTGTTCATTGCAGATGTTGGGGAGGGAGTAAGGAGTAAGATGAGTCTATTCGAAGATGACTCTAAGCTGGGTGCAGTGGTAGACAGTGAGGAGGGTAGGCAGACACTTCAGGAGAATTTGAGCAGGTTGAAAAAGTGGGCTCAAACTTGGCAGTTGGGATTCAACGTTCTGAAGTGCAGCGTACTACATCTGGGATTTGGGAACCCTGAATATAACTATCATTTTGGGGGGATACAGCTGTTGACATCTATGGGTGAAAAGGACCTGGGGGTGGTCATAGATGCCAGGATGAATAACTCAGAATAGTGCCAGAAAGCGGCTGCTAAAGCAAATAAAATACTTTGGTACCTCTCTAGGGGACTAACACCACGGAGAAGGGAGGTCATTCTGCCCTTGTTCAACTTCTTAGTGAGGCCTCATTTGGACTACTGCATACAATTTTGAAGGCCTTACTTAAAGAGGGATATTGCCCTTTTGGAGAGTGTACAGAGAAGTGCTACAAGGATGATTCACGGACTAGGGAAATGTCCTATGAAGAACAACTAATTGTTTAATTAATTGTTTAATTACTATTTCGGAAAGACTTTTGAGCGTGAGCTCTTTTACAAATGTTCCACGTCAGGGTGGACAATAAGACAATACACATATTCAGTAGTTACTAGGGGAGTTGAATGTGTACTCCCTGGAGGACAGACATGACAGAGGGGATATGACAGAGGTCTTTAAATATATGAAGGGGATAAATAGGGTAGACATGGATGGTCTCTTTACGCTGAAGGGGAGGGAAAATACGAGGGGACATAACCTTAAGCTGGTAGGGTGGAGGTACAGGAGGAGGTGAGGAGACACTGTTTCACAGAGAGGGTGGTTTCACCTTGGAATGCATTACCAGGGGAGCTGTTGGCAAAGGAAACTGTGGAGGGCTTCAAGGTGAGTTGGGACAGATTCATGGGCAAGGTGCAGGTTGGGGGGAGGTAAACAACAGGGTGCTGGGGGTGTGTGACAGATAGAAGGGAGCGCTTGAAGGGGGGGAAGCTGCTGAATCTTAATCAGGAGCTGCATCTCAGGCAGACAAGATAGGCTGATAGGCCTAATCTGCTGGCAACTTTGTATGTATGTACGTACTCTGGACCTAGGGGTCACATTTGCACAATATATCCAAGCAGCCAGACAATCCAAATGCAGTCAGTAAACTTGAGGCTGAATAAGACCCCACACAGCAGGGAGCATTAAATGTCTGTCTCTCATCTTCATACTTTCTTACCAGGAGCTCAGACCTCAACAGGGTGTGCCCAGAACACTTACGTCCCCCCTCACCTTCCACTCCTTCTGCACAGCTTTACTTTGGGTCATTGCCTCCTTGAGCTAATGAGGTTCTCTTCTTCCACAGCAGCAAAAAGCCACAAATAACAAGAGCAGGGGTGAGACCCTTCAAACACAGCCCAGCAAACGATCACTGATGCAATGCCCACTCCGAGCATCCCAAAGGCCTCTCACTGGCAACCCCCACGTGCAGTGATCCTAGTCCAGAACGCAGAACAGCCTCATTTGTGGGGCTCAGTTGAATTGCCATGAGAAATCAGAACACAGCCTGCCACTCTGCCTTCTTCCCCAACAACCAACCCACAGGTCTCCTCCTGCCTCCTCTGGACTCACACCTCCTGGAGCTCTGTTGACTGCAATAGCTACCTTGTCTGGGTGACCCTGAGCCCTACTGTCACCTCGGTCCCAGCACAATCGGGGCATGCCACCACCAGAGTATGCACCCGAATCCCCTCGGCCACAACTTGCCCAGCTACAAGTCCTACACCTGGCTCTAAGCTGCACTATTCACAGATTAGGCTTTCCACCCGGACTCCCCTCACTTCATGTCATCTTACTTCCAGTAGGCCTGTAATTTCCTCAGTCCCTCACAGAGACTACTTGGGTCCCTGAACACCGGGCTCCACAGATATTGCAGCCCAACTCTCTTTTAGGGCCCCGATTGCTGTCCCGTCACTCTGGGTTGTGAAACAAGAAAGAAAGAACACGGCTGCATGGCCGAGTGGGTGGACACCCCACTC
This sequence comes from Neoceratodus forsteri, assembly GCA_016271365.2. Taxonomy (NCBI): domain Eukaryota; kingdom Metazoa; phylum Chordata; order Ceratodontiformes; family Ceratodontidae; genus Neoceratodus; species Neoceratodus forsteri. The sequence continues at coordinate 45,953,120 of JADMNL010000030.1, read as the reverse complement.
CAACCTCCTCCTTGCACTCCCTCATGGCTGAATCTCCTGGTTTTCCCCTGGTACTCCCTTTTATCTCCTCTGATACATTTGGCACCTAAAACTGGAGGTCCAGTCAGGGACCAAATTCCACAGGCGCCAAATACACTGTCACCCCTGGTGCCCAATGGGACTTGTAGTCCTGATGCCAATATTTACTCTGGTGCTCCGTGATGCCAGCCGGCACCGAAAACTACTCTTCCTAAAGGAGCCACTGCACCTTTAAATTTCAGCCAGTCGGCATCCTTGCATGTGCATTGTGCACGGGACCGCCATCTTATTTACAATTAAATATTTATTTAAACATGGAGCAGTCCCAAGCCAGGCCTGCCCTACCAGGACCCAAGATCACCCCTCTTGACAACCGGAAGCACACAAGAACACCCCTCCACTCCGCCCGAACCTGCATGGGCTAAGACAGCAGGAATGTGCGGCCGCAGCTGCAAGCCATACTCTGAGGGTTGCAAGATGTGACTCCCTCCCAGAGCCACAGACAGCCAGCACCGTGGGGGAGCACTGGAGCTGCGGGGCTCCAAACAGGTAAGCCCACTTTGGAGGGCTTACATTTAAATGTCTTTTTTATAGAAATGTCTTTATAATCATCAGTAAACCTTGAACTGAATTTCTGTAAAGGACAATGAACTGAACTTTATCACGGACTCCCCCACCCTGGGTTAGAGACTTTAAAGATGTGGACTTCCAAGTGTATGAAATCTGTTAATCTGCCCTGAACTTTCTTTTATTTGGAAGTTGGATCCAAGTTAGACTCCACACCTGTTGTAGACAATGAATTTTTTGTGATTTGGGAATGTTAAGTATTAACCCCCCATGCTTTGTATCCCTGCACCTGTGATTCTGGCATCATTCTGCTGAGATGTCTGCTGCCATCCATGAAAATGAGTTCAAACATATCCCCTAGACCAGGAGGGGTACACATATGTATATATTTGTTTATTTATTGGTTTATTTGTTTGTTTACTCAGATTTTTATCTACTTGTGTGTCTTTTTACTTGTTGTTTATGTATTTATTTCTTTGTATTTTTTTGACTGGAAAAAGAGGGGTAGGAAATGTTTTCCTGTTTTCAGCTTTGTCCTGGGGGTCTGGGGTGGGGTGAGGTGGGGTAGGGAGGATAGTACAGAAAATACTGATTGGCACTGAATCAGGGTACACTGTTGCTGATTTTTACTGAATGAGGCAATCTGGCCAGGACACCAGAGAAATTCCTCTACTCTTTTCTAGAAGTGCAGTGGGATCTATAACGCCCACCTCAACAACCAGCAGGCAGATGAGACCTCGGTTTAATGGGTCATCCGACTGTCGACACCTGACAACAGCACAGTGCCCCCCAACACCATGCTCAGGCATCAGTATTGTTATTTACTGTATGATGGGGGACAGTGCTCTCGGCAGACTTACCAGCACCACTTCCTGCAGCACCTGGTGTTTGTTGGAGGTCTTGCATCCTACTACAGTCCTGACCTGACTTTACTTTGCTTCTGAAATCTGATGGGATCAGGTTCCAAGGTGGTACTGCATGCATGAGGGTTGAAGCATAGGATGGGCAAGGATACTGGCACCTGTGAACAATGAGCTGGAGATATGGGTTGGTAAATTCATAGATCAGAGGGATGTAGAAGTAAAAGAGATTTGAGACTGAGGAGGACAGTAAGATTGCTGACAGAGGGAGTGGTGCTAAGGTCTGAGCCGAGGAGGCGGATTTAGGTTTGAGGGTGGGCTTTATACCCAGGAGAAGAGTTCTGTGTTTTTGATACACTGATTTGGAGAACATTAGAGAGAAGTCAGGATTTGGCATTATTCATTTTGGATTAGAGGGCTAGAAAGACAGGTGCTATCGAGGAAGATGAATAACATGGACCTGAAAAGGGACCTTTGGACCAGTGTCCTTACCCAGTTAACCGGTAAACGTTGGTTGTCATCAGCATGGAAATGATACCCAAGGTTAATGTCAGAGATAAGATGACCGAAGGGTAGAAGGTTAAAAGGTGGGGGAGGGATCAGATCTCTGTGGAGTGTGATAGAGAAGAAGTCTAAAGGTATAAGGAGAAGCAACCATCAGTAACAAACAAAGAGGGAATTAAGAGGTAGGAATGGAAATGCGGCAGGAGGGAACCTGAGACACCAGAATAGTTCCTGAGCAGGATGTCATCGTGTGATCCATGCTGATGGTACAGAATGCAACACCACGCTCCAGGCAGATACAGAAGGAATCTTGGTCAGCAGGGAGAGGTTGCGATGAAGTACCTGAGGGATGTCAGGCTCCATGCTGTGAGCACAGCAGATGCTAGTTTAAAAAGGGTCATGAGGAAGAGGGGTTAGAAACCTGGATGAAAGCGACTCTTTCCAGAACTTTGCTGAGTAATAAAACCTTGAAATGAGTAGGCAGAGACAGAGAGAGGGAGTCAGGTGGAGAGATTTTTTTAGGCAGCTGAAAGCGATGTTGGCAGTCAAGTAGCATGGGTAGGGTGGCAGGAGAAGACCATGTTGGATGGATACCAGGGTCAACAGAAAAGGCACTTTTTTTCAGAGACCAGATGATGATTATGTTGCGCTTCCTGTACCTACCTTACTGATCTGGCACAGATAACTCTTGCACCTTCAAGGGCTGACTGGAATTGTTCTGCTTCTGTACCTGCCTAAATGCACTAGCACTGATAATCTTCGCCGGTTTCTCTCTGCCTGGTATTATTCTGTTCCTGTACCTACCTTACTGCTTAGCACTACTAACTCTCGTACCTTCGTAGGCTGGCAGATGTTATTCTGCTCCTTATTTGGAATTTGCTCCTATTCTGTGTTTCACTTGTACTGTGATACATCGTTTTACATTGTTATTTTTTTGTTGTCCTGACAATCTGCATGTATGTTGTGACTGCACATCTGTTATGTATTTACTACTTTTTTTATTGTATTTTATTATTACTCTTGCACTTTCAGTATGTTATCCTCACTTGCATATCTTGTATTTTTAACTCCCTGTCCCCCATCCCTCCAGGACACATCTGGAAATTAGCTATTATTAGCACAGTATCTCTTTTTTCAGGTAAAAATTTGAAATAAATAAATGATTGACAGGTCATGAAAAGCAATATGGGTGAGGAAGCAAGACATGAGAGTGGGTTAGGGTAGGGGGACATAGCAGAGTAAAAAAAGAGGCAGTGATGATGTAATATATGAGAGTCATTTTTTCCCATAGGAAATCACTGACTTCAAAAACTCATAATTCCATCGCCCTAACACCAGAATGTCATAATGCTATCGTTCTGACATCAGATCGATGGTATTATGGGAAGGAATGTTTTATGTATTACAAAAAATAACAGCTAGGAAACCGGCAGTTGCTAGGCCTGTTATTCCGTCTTGGCTTTGCGCTTGTGGTTCATGATGTCACCAGAATCTCTTGATGGAATTATAGCCTTGCTACTGATAATTTCCTTTCGATTATTCTATTAGTATCCCACTGAAAAATGGGAGACTGGGGATGTTTCAGTTGTTTGGGAGGGAGCTGAAGATTTACCCATTGCGTGCCCATGCTTGGAGCTGCCAGTAGCCTCGGGGGGATGAAAACAAAATGAAAAGAACATGGCAGTGAGGATGACGACTCCTGCATGCTTCAGCCTGGTGGCAGAAGCCTGCCACACTGAACTGAGTCTCCAGAGGGAGAGGACTTTAAAGGCCCCAATATGGAGGGCATTAGCCATGTTGGACACTGGTTGATGAGTGGTTATAAGGGCTGTGAGGTTCACTGGGATCGGCTTTAGAGTGGTGGTGGAGGTCAGGGTATAAAAACCTGTATATAAAAAAAACGTGTAAATCACACATCTGTTTACTCTTTGCAGTAAATGCTCTCCAGGAATGTGACTCCTGGAAATGTTTAGTTTTGAGTTTTGAAAGCTTGTAAAGGGGGGCGGGAGGGTCCCAGACTCTAGAGGAAACAAGTCTAATGGCATACGTTGCTAATTAGAGGGGGACTGGCTGAATTCCTGCTTGGGGGGGTAGAGAGGGAGGACTGTCGAGGAACAAATGTCAATACTTTCCCAGTCGATGTGGCGAAATGGTAGACTTGGGCACTGAGAAAAACAAACTGCACACACAGATTACAGTTGCTTAAAGGATTTCATAATTTTATTTTGCATGGTATGGACTTCACAGTTTCTTTGTAAAGAAAGGTAGACATCTGGGAGTCAGAGTACTCTGCACATAACTACATGCTATGGCCTTACTGGATTTTTCAGTAGCCCCTGTAAGGTAATCACAGCACATCTGATTCTCTTTTTCCAAGTTGGTTTAGCAGCTTTGACCGAATCTAATTATTTTTTTTTTGCCATGTTATTTGCTCACCAGCATCCCACATCTTTGAGCCCCACAACTGCCCTTCCAACCCCACCACACCATTATCTGCTGTCATTGGGCATCAACCTGACCTCCAGTAATGGCAGCATCCGGAGGGACAGCTTGTCTCCGCTGGGGGACTGTTCTGACCTGGTGAAGGGGAGCCTCTATGCTGCTGACTCCTCCGTTTCCAACTTTTCCCTGCTGTGGGCCTCCCCTGACCTAGAGGGGAGAGTGCCTAGATATACCCTGGTGCTGGCTTGGGGGCTCCTGATGTTATGCTGGAAGGCTGCTGGCATGGGGTGTGAGGAGGGCTGTCACTCAGCATTCTGGTTTGGCATCTTTGATGCTTTCTCACTCCCCTCCTCCCACAATCAGGCACATGCTCCCAGCTCATTTGGGGGGTGCCTGATGACGTGTACAGTACAAGTCGCATTAAACTGTTCCTCAAGTTCACTGCTCTGCCACTGCTTTTTTGTGCTGTTAATGCAGTGGCAATTCTAAATGCTTAAAACAAAAACACTTTTTCAACTAGTCATCAGCTCAACATGCAATGCATTTCCAGCCACTATACAATTCACTTCAGCTCCCACTCCAATGGTCATGTAATGCATTTTCCTAAATGCATTTACAGTGCAGTACTGTGCTGTACGTAATTCCAGCTCTACAGTATCCGCCATCTTGCCTCTCACTTAGCTCTGAACTTTAACTGCCTATGCCACTACTATATCCCACGTCTCACTCAGTGATTACTGTACATTATACAATGGCAAGAAAAAATCCTGGACTCTGATTGGTCAATCTTGGGCTGGACCCGTGATGTTATCCCAGTACAACATCACGGGTCTAGTCTCAGCCTCACTGTGAACCTGCAGATGAGCATTTTATGGGGCCTTTGATTGATTGTTTCATCTTCTCTTAAAAAAAACAAAAATATTTTTCCACACAACAACATCTTTAAAATTATTTTTTTTATTCTGTATAACAACGAGCCTTTGTATAATAGCAATAATGCCCTCCAGTGTGTGTGTCGTTTGGGATAACGTCACGCCTCAGTCGTTGGACGCACTCAGCCTGCAGCCTCGTGCCCAACCACCTGAGGCGTGATGTTATCCCAGCACGACACACACCCTGTCAGGCATTATTGCTTAAGTATGTTGTTTATTCAGTACAGTACTGTACTGTATGTTTTATTTGCTTATCGACAGTACAGTACAGCGAGGCACCTCCGAGAGAACAGCAAACCGTAAGTACCAGTACTGTACAGTACTGTAGATACTTGTACTGTATGCAGCCGACCTCCTCCTCCCAGTCAATCTTATCCCAGTTACCCCTAAATGAACTGTAATGTACAGTAAAAGATATTTTTTCCCCTGGTGATCTAGTGGTAAAGGTACTGTACAGTACAGAAGTACCTCCACTAATCTCTGAATCCCGATCTTCAATGTTGTATAGTACTGTACTTTTTACTTACTTCTGAGGAGTCTAGTGGTCCCTTCCTCAGCCTCTCTCTCTCAATAGGTAATATCACACTTCACTCTCCCTATCCCCAAGGGGAGGGGGCCACTGCACAGCTCCTCCTCTCTCTCACATCCGCAGCTCGCTGGGAAGTTAATGAATGAGCATGTGCAGAGCCAGCATGTGCTCATTCATTAACTTCTCAGTGGGCTGCCAGCAGTGGAAGAGAGGAGAGAAGGACTGTGCTGGTGGCCTGCTCCTTTTGGAATGGGGAGAGCAGTGTGCGATATTACCTGTCAGGATGGGGAGGGGTTGCAGGAGGGACCACTTGACCACCACGAAATTAAGCAAAAAGTACTGTACTACTGTATGCAGCATTAAAGATCAGGATTCAGGGATGGGGGGGTTACTATGCAGTGTACTGTACAGTATTACAGGACATGGGTAGGTGGGTGATTTTCTTTCTTTACCTCTGGCAGGCAGGTGATGGGGGGGTGTACTGCTAGCCACCAGGGATTTATTTGGGACAGTCAGGCTTGGATTGGTTCCCTGTGACAGCTGCTAAAGCAGTGTGAATGGCAGGCAGAATTGTAACGTTTTTCAAACACGGCTAGAGAACTGGTGCCCAGTTTCACTGCAGTGTGACACTGCAGTGAAATTGGGCTCCAGTTGTACCGTACAGTACTGTACAACATTTTTTTGAGTTGCTTAGTATGTGCACTCATTAGTGCACTGCATTAAATAAGAGTTTTCAGTGAGCTGCAACTGATTGACAGCTAACAGACAGACCATTAGAAAACTCTTTTTAATTCATTGCAGCCAGAAGTGCATACATTAAGCAACTCACTGAAAAATGCTAAACCAGTGAGTCGGGGGAACAGTTTAATGTGACTTGTACTGTAGTTGCCCATGTCGTCAGTGGTGCTTCACCCATGCCAACAGCAGGAGCCGGTGTAAGAGCAGTTTGGCAAGTCCTCCCCTCCCCCCCGGGAGGAGAGTGTCCATCAGATACCCTTGAGCCCTCCCTGTTGGCCTTCACTACTGAAATCCCTGGCTCAGAGTGGGAACCCAGGCCCCCAGCATGCAAGGCGATTCCAAAAAGCTCAGTATATGGAGACAGCCCTATAACATAGTAATTTAAGGGGACTCCAGGTCCATCTGGTCCACCCACCCTGCCTTATAAGTAGGGTTCAACAAATATGCTGTGACAACATGTACTAGTTTCTAGGGGTTCCCTATTGACCCTACCACCCAGAGAACCCTGTGATACCCTTGACAAGCACAACCATGTCTATCCAGGCTTACCTTGAAGGCATGTATTGTCTTTATATCCACTGTCTCTGCTGAAAAACTGTTCCATAGGTTCCCCATCCTCAGTGTGAAGAAGCACCTCCTAACATTATGCCTATGTAACCCCTAGGTAATGCTATCCCAAGGGCTACTACCCCTGCCTGCATGGCTAGTTACAGGTTAAGGGGCCTGGATACTGAAACGGGTGCCTCCACCCAGAGGACAGATTTGTTAGTAACAAGGCTAACCTGGGTACTGCCCTCCGGGACACTGTAACCCCCCCTTTTTCTCCTCTAGTGGCCTAGACAATATGCAACAAACACTTTCACAGCAGCCTCTATTCAGCATACAATTCCCCACACTGTTTGCACTTACCACCGGGGCTGGTTCCACCAATTCGACCCTGGAGACCCCCTGTAAAACAAGGTTAGGCACAGCAAATAACAACAGTACAGTGCTTTTGGTACAAACTGGAACTACAGTCAGATTAAATTCAAAAAAAGATCTGATTTATTCAGTGGAATTGAACAAGGAAGGGGTGTAATCAGGTTGACTGATTCGAAAACTGATCTAGTTAGGCAATCATGCATGCACTTTTAGTCCCTACACAGTCACACGCTCTGGTTACCCAGTTGGAAGTAAGGTGGGCTAGCCTGGAATGTTGCCTGGGTAGGCCGGCGTCGCAGCTAGTTGGGGCCCTGTGATCAAAAGAAAAGGCACGCACAACCACACACAATTTGTAATCCAGAGCTTAAAGGCTCAGTTCGTGAAAGGAAAAACAACAATGCAATCAGATGACAACACTTAAAATTTAGCTGTTGTTGCAGGGAGCTACCCTGATTGTTACTCATGCTATCCAATATGAGTCACAGGCTAGATGAAATTGAGACTGCAGGTTGATGACTGGTTTGCCAGGAGAAGCAGGGCCCATACGAATCACCGAGGTGTTCTTTCTGTTTGAGATGGTTGAGCAGGGGGCTGATCTCTGGGCAAGTCTCTCGTCGATGATGGTTTTTGTGCCTGAAGTAGCTGGCTGGGCCAGATGGCAAGGCCCAGGCCAGGTGGAACAGTTCGGATTTTGAGTCCGGCAGTGCTGGATGCAGCTTCCAGCAAGCGTGGCACATTTACATAGTGGGGAACCAAATCGCGGACCACTAACAGCACACAGCACGTTTGTAGTAAAGCAGTCACCATACCACAATGTGGAAGGCAGTCCAGCAGCAATATCAGTGTCTCTGAGCAAAACCGGGAATTCTGTGGTAAATGGATGTCCTGATAGGCCAATCGCATACAGCAAATCTTCGGTCTTCTTCAGGTTCAAATCTGGTCACTCTTCAGTGGCTTTGTCACACTCCAATTCAGATACAGTCCGATTGCTAAGCCTTTCAAAGGAGTCCCTCTCAAGGGACTGCAGGCAGACAAGCCAAAAAAGCAGCTGCTTGAATCACTCAAGCTGTCTCTTCAAACTCTAACTCCAGACTGACTCACTGCAACAGGCAGCTTGGGAATTCCCCTTCGATCCAAAAGGTTCTGGTTGGTTGATCCATCTGTCTGTCAAAGCAAGGGCTCCCCCTCTAGGTCTATTTTGGCACCAAAATGTAAAAACTACAATTCCTACAGAAATTTGCTCTCACAAGACCCCTGGGGAAAGGCTCTATTTTAGAGTCCCCAAAGGTACCAATTGGTGCTGACTGGCAGTCCAAAACCAAGATGGTGGTGATAAACAGAACTGTCAAAGCTGCAAAGAAGGCAGGTTAGACAAACTACAATATCATTACTATGCTACTAGATAATCAGCAAATAAGTACAGCTTCTAACAGAGCTCCCTCTGCTCAAATAGCAATGGCAGAACAGAGCGATTATCTGGCAGCCCGGGCGGGACTCAAGAATAGAAACACTCAGCCCCTTCCCAGATTAAATAAGCACCACGTTATTAGCAGCTCTTAAAGGGGCAGACGCAGAGGCGATTAGGCACTCTCATGCAATTTCTTTTTAAACAGCTAGAACACAGGACACCAGCCTGGCAGAGGGCATTTAGGCACACCCAAGGAAGGTTTTCGGGAAGCCCCATTTGTAGGGGGGTTACACCTAAATTTGCAATCTCCAAACTTCAGGGTGTGTCCCTGAATCCTGCTGTAGCCCACCAAATCCAGCATGTCCATCTGCTTGTCCTTTAGAAAGAGCGAGATCATGTCCCTGATCAACCTCCTCCTCTTCTTGGGTGAACATGTGATGGGCCTCCAGCCTCTGGGCATCAAGCCTCTACTTCTGTCCTTTGTCCTTCATGATCCTTTTTGTGGCTCTGCCTCATTCCCTCTCAGGTCCCTCAATTGTACTGCGGAGATGAGAACTGCACAAAGTTTTCCAGGTGGGACTTGACCAGGGCCTTGTTCAGTGGCAGGACTGCTCTACTGGACACCCCCACCCTTAATGCACCCCAGCATTCATCCAGCCTACTTGACAACAGCTGTGCACTGCTTATCATGTTTCATGCCCTTGGCTATTACTGCTCCCAGTAGGTCCTTTTCCTCCTCCACTGCACCAAGGGGAGCCCCATACAGTGTGTAGGTCCTCCCCCGTTTTTTCTTCCACAAGAGTAGCACTTTGCATTTGGCAACATTGAATCTGTGATGCCAGGAGTCCAACCAGATGCCCGACTTGTTCAGGTCCTCCTAAGGTTGTCCCCATCCTTAAGCGAGTTGCCCTGCTTGCCAGTTTGCTGTCATCAGTGAACTTAAGCAGCCTGCTGGAGACTCCAGCTTCTACTATTTTTTTTTGAAATTTAAGTAATTTTATTATATATCATGTATTACACCCAACCAAGGGGGAAACCATCCAGACTTAAAAAACAAATACATATATGAACAAAATGTACATTCACCTTCAAAAGGAAGTCACGTAGCCCCCTCCCCACCCCCAATCCCCAACCCACCCCATCCCCCCTAGAGTGTGCCAAACAATAGGTAACAGAGGAGAGAGGGACAGTCCAAATTAACACATTACCTGAATACCCTATTCATACCAATTTACCCCTCCCTTAAGATAAATATAATGCATAAAGTTTACCCCATTTCCTGTTAAAACCGGTCATATTATTACGGAGACCCGCAATCAGATGCTCCGTTCTGAAAAATACTGAAATATCATTTAACCATTCACTATAGGAAATGGTTAACTGATCCATCCAATGTTTTAAGACCAATTTTTTAACAATAATTGATATCAGTACCATGTGAAACCTGCGCTCTTTGACCGGAATACCAGAATAGATACCCATCAGACAGATTTCAATTGTGAACAGGTCATCCAATCCCAAGAGAGGATCCAATTTAGAGTGAATTTGTTGCCAAACCGCGGAAACCTTTTCACAATACCAGAATATATGCACCGTATTGCCTTCCATTTTACCACAGCGAGTACATTTAGAGTTAAGCAATCTGCCAATTTTGACCAATCTAATCGGAGTGTAATACATATTATTCAAAATATAGTATTGAGTGAGCCTAAATCTATCCTGAGAGTGATATATATACAGATCCTTCCAGATCTGTGCCCAGTCTAAGCATACGTCCGGGAGTAAGGCATTCCAAGTAGTGGAACCAACAAGGGGACTGGAACCAGCCATATTAATCAGGAAGGAATATATGGTAGATACACCATGTGGCTTCAATGCAAAATCTGATATTTGAGCCAGAAAAGTATTGGTCCCTGATATTTTAGGATTGAAACCGAAAAGAGTCCCTATAAGATATCGTAACTGAAAAACCTTAAATATCTGATTCTGCGGAATACTCCAGCTTCTACTATTAATGAAACTTTAGAACAGTCATGGGCCCAGCACTGATCCCTAAGGATACCTGCTGTGTACCCCCTCCACTTGGAGTAGTGCTCATCCACTTTGGCCCTCTGCTTCCTGCCCTGGCCCCAAGACAGCTAGCAATCCACTTTGTGCATGCCTCGTGTATATTATCCTGGTGGACAGTACTTTGCACAGAGGCTTATCATATACCACAGTGTCAAAGGCCTTGCTGAAGTCCAAATAGGCTATGTACATGGTCTTACCCCTGTTGACATCACTGGTCACCTCCTCCAAGAAGGTGATGAGGTTGGTTTGGGAAGTTCTGCCTGTATTAACTCATTGTCACCTGGGTATCACGTTAAGCAATGATGGTTTGGACTTCATATACAGGTATTAGAAATAATGGGTTAAAGCCATGTTATGGGGGGGGTTGGCCTCTCTTTAGTATTTCATTATTCTATTCTTGATAATGAATTCCAGGACTTTGTCCAGCACTGATATCAAGCTGACCAACCTATGGTTGCTTGGGTCCGACCTTGTCCCCTTCATGAAGATGGTACCTTACTGGATCCTTTTTGGTCATCTGGTACCACACCTGTATGAACAGACTCATGAAAGACACTTCAAGAGGCCCAGCCACTTGTTCCTTTAGTTCCAGTAGGATCCCAGGGTGCAGCTTATCTAATCCTTGGGATTTACCTGGCTAGATCCTTGCCAGGCAGTTAGCTACCAGGGTGGCTGTGTTATCTGCTGGCTGCATCATGGTTATTTTTGATGCCATGGGCTTCCTGGTGAACCCTGTGGTGAACACTGATGTAAAGTAGTCATTCAGTAGCTCTGCCGTCACCTGTGGCCCTCTCACAGGTCCCCCCACTCCCACCCATTTCAAGGCAAGCCACCTTTATTTGTATAGCGCCCTAGTCCAAAGGCTCAGGTCACTTTACAGTGAAACAGACAGCACGGTCAAATACAATAACAAGTAGTACTAGCAAATGTAGTACAAAAACACATCAAATCCTGTATAGAAAACTTTATATTAGAAATGTATTTTTACTCTACTGTACTGAATCAACTGCTGAAGTATACTGTGTACCTTTGTTTTGTTAATAAAGATGAATTAAAAAAAAAAACTTGCAGCTCAGAAAATTAAAAAATATCAAATACAATCTATGGATCCCTGATAGAAAATCAGATACCCTGTCAGTATTGCCATGTTTAGGACCAGTTATGACAAAACGTTTGCCGAAATCTGTAAGTGTTTCCACAGTTCCTAGCAGTCCTGCCGCCGGTTCCCTCTCTATCCTTACCATATCCAACCAGTAACCCAGTTCCTTCCTTTCCTATTAACTAGTTCACTAGTCAGCTGCCATACTGCCCCTCAGGACCCTTGGTACCACATTTCCCATACTACCCTCCTCCCGCCACTCAAGCAGGAGATACAGACATCATTATGGGTCTCTCCGTAGCCTAGGATCCTCACCCAAGCTTTTAAACGGTCACTGAGGGACGAAATGTAAATAATTGTACCTTTCTACAAAGGCTTGAATAAATATGTTACTACAATTACTGTGTCCGTGGATGTTGTAAATACCACAATAATGTTGTGTGATGCATATATCTTCTTACGTGAACACTTGGAATGTATACTTTTCGCCTACCATTTTGCTGTAATCATTGCTTGTATCTCTTTGTTCATTTTGTATTCTGTACCTTTAGTCTATGTATGTATAACTGTCCTTGAGAACAGCAGGCCCACCTTGTAAATAAGCTTGCTCAATGGTGATCGCCTGGATAAATAAAGATTTTGATTGATTGATTGACTGATTGAAAATCTCTGGCTGGAAAATCTCCACCAGAGTTCCATCATGGAGGTGCCCAGAGAGCAAATTTCAGATGACAGGGCCAGCAATGGCAAACTCTGTTCCCTGAAATCTTTAAGCAAGGCTGGAGGACAACATAAAGATTGGCTTTGGTGGAGCAAAGGGGAGGGAGCATACAGAGACAGGGGCAGAGTGGGACAAATCAATACATGGGCTGGTGGTCAGATGGTCACTAGTATTCAAAATCTGGCAGTCAAACAAAATTTTTGTTGCCCATCATTTTAAGGGTTCTGTTCAGCATTACTCCCACTGTAGGAACAATTCAGTGTGTATGTGTGTGTATGTGTGTGTGTGTGTGTGTGTGTGTGTGTGTGTGTGTGTGTTGTAGGAACAATTCAGTGTGTGTGTGTGTATCTGTGTGTGTGTATGGCCAGTTGACCACTAACTTTCACAATCTGGTAGCCAAGCCAATTTCTTTAGTGGCCATTGACCACCTGGCTACCTGATCTACTCCACCCTTGGCAGGAGGTCCTTTAAATAGCCAGGACTCAGACCTTGTAGGGCCTTGTAAGTTGAGCAGCTAATCTTATAGGTAATGAGACACTAAACTGGAAGCCAGTGCAACTCACATACACTGGCGTGACATGCTCAAAGTTGCTTGAAGAAGATCTCAGCCATGCTACAGCATTCTGCACCAGCTGCTGGTGCCATTTTGAACCTCCAAAAAGCCCTAGATACAAAGCATTTCAGTAGTCCTAGTGGGCCGTTACAAAGGTGTACCAATGTGGCCAAGTCCCCATGCACAAGATATGGCTCCAAGTTGAAAATGTTATGCAAAAAGAAAAAGCTGCAAAGGAGTGTCATGACCACCTGATGCTCCAGGGCCAGCCTGCAATCAATTGCAAGTCCTCGTTTGTTAGCCAAATCAACAGCTTGAAGAGAAGTGTCATTCAAGGATGGAAGTACCGCATTACATTTTGTCATTGTTGGCCTATGGGGACTTGGTCCAACAAATGACCCCTCTGTTTTTCCAGGGGTTTTGCACTTGGTCATGTTATATTGTACTTCGATTGCACTGTATTTGTACCAGGCATCAATACCGTGTACATTTCATTGTATCTCCTTTTCCCTTCTGCTTGGTCACACCTGGAAATGAGCCGTGGCTCAGTGTGCCTTTCCCGATTACTAATTTTCTCAATAAATAAATTAATTAATACATAAATAAATAATTAAAGGGTTTAAACTCAACCATTTGGTGGGCATCCAGTCATTGCTGTCAGACAAGCATCAGTCCAACAAGGACACCATCTGCTCCATCAAACGCAAAAGGCAGAACCAACAAAGTGTTGTCTGCATAGTATGTGTTACTGTGACTCCGGAGGCACTTGTTGCAGGATAAGAGGGGTTTCAGGTGTGTTTGTCCAGTATGAAAACACCAAAGCAAACATACAGGTTGAGACTGTTCATTTTTTAGAAAAGTACTTAGATTTCCCAAAAATGGACCAGCAATCCTGTCCATTTAGTGTCCGGTGGCATGGCACTGCACATGGGGCACTCTTCTCAAACTAAGAGTGCCTCAGATGCAAATGAAAGGAGCACAGTGATTAGCTGAGGGCATCACATGATGCCCCCTTGGTCTATAACAGTGAAACTCTATACTTCATTGTCTTATTATTTCACTCAAGTGTAACGTTTACACAGAATTATGGTCAGAATTTAGCCTTGAGGCATCCCCAACTAAGGGCAGCAGGTATTGATGGGAAACCAGCCATCATCTCTTGCTGCTCTGTACCCGAAAGGATGGACTTAAACCAACACAGCACTGCTCAGCTGAGTCTTTCAGAGCACCTTAGGTGATCTAACCAAACGTGATAGTGCAGAGGAGGAATACTGATCATTGCTCCCCTCTGTCCATCTTGTCAGGGGGGGAGTGAATCTCCTTTTCATCTTCCTCTTTCCATTTAGCTTGGCCACAGAAACAGTTCCCTATTGTAGTGGAATGTTGTAGCAAGTGAGGTACTGCAAACAGCAGTAACTCTGTTGTTTTTAAAGGGACCTTAAGCCAGCTTGCTTGAGGAACCTTAAGGCAAGATGAAGTTAGATTTCCTGGCTTTATCACTGTTGTTTGTTTTAAATAATTTTAACCATAGATTTTAATCTTTGAAAACAGCATGTGTAACGTGGGACAATTTTTAAACGCTGCCCATGGCACATGGTATACAGCTGCCCTATAAGTGATAGAGAAGGTGTGTCAAAAAACTGCAAAAGTCCTGGACTATTTGCCATGTTCGCCACTGGTTAGGCAATGGTGCTTGTGATACAGCCTAGTGGTTCAGTTTTTAAAAAAAATTAGTGGCGAATAGTCAGCTGAAAATGGTAAACAAGTGGCGTTGCGGAAGTAAGTGGTCAGCTGATTACACAGAACAAATGCAGTATATAGCCTGTGGGGCAACAGGCATTATACACTCTTATGTCCGTGCTCCTTAGACCAGAATGATGTCCTGTCCAGGAATAAAACAGGACATCATTCTCTGTGCTCAACAATGCATGGGTCATCATAAATCAGATATCATGATCCTTAACATTTTACAAGTTTCTAAATTCTAAGGGTGGAAGGGAGGGGTAGCTGCAGAATAAGGGGTGCTAGCTGCACATTCAAGCAGACTTGATAGACCTCTAGGCCTTTATCTGCTGGCAAATTCATATGTTCGTAAATTGTAGGGCCTCAGAGATTGGCCACTTGGGATTGTGCTAAGCCCAGCAGAGGCCACCTCCTTTGGAAACTAACTCAGGACCAAACTCATAGCTTCAGAGATTATACAGCAGCCCATCAATCCACAACCTGTTGTTAGTCTTGTTCAACTCAGGAAATTAATGGGAAAAGGGAATTACTTATCATTATTTCTGGGGGGAAAGCCACTTAATATAAGCCAAATGCTGCTTGCAATATTAGAACTGATGAAGTTATGGAAAAGGTAAAGTGTACATCTTGGTCATGAGATGTGACAGAGAAGCTAGACAGATATGGAAGATGAATAATGGAGTTACTTTAGCGTGCCTCTCTATAAATTCCCCTGCCGACATCATATGATGGACAGCCAGGCCTGCACTTGGCAGTCTCCAGATGAAACAATTCTGTGCCATCAGTCTTTGTCCCTGGAAATGAAGCTGGAGCAAGTTTTAAAGGCTGTAGTTTTGTGAGCATGCTATAATTGAAATTCTACCCCACTCCCGCTTCCAGTCCTGCCCAAAGCTGAGTCTAAAATGATGGTGGGACAGGGTCAATTCAAGGGAAAGCAAGTTGAAGGATATTATCAATTTATCATCTGTGTCTGTCACCAACAAACAGATTTTTTTGTAACACTATAGTTGAAATAATGACCAGTGTGCATTATAAAGTACTTTGTTACATTTGTTGCTATATTTTCATTTATTAGGCTTTGTGTTATTCCATTCTTTGTTGAAATTGACCCCTGCCTTGTGTGTGTCTCTTTTTTCGGCCTCATTTATGTGCCTGTCCACCCTATTCCTTTGGCTGCTACTGCAGTTATATCTTCCCCTTCGGTTGGGAGGGTAGGCACTGCCATCACAAATGTTGTTAGGGCCTGGAAGGTGTTCGGTGTCTGGATTTCAGGTCCCATGGATGTGCTCTAATTTAGAGCTGGATCGAGTGCAGGCCACACCAGCCAGCACTCCAGATTGGGGGTTTACTGTATTCTCTGTTTGAAACAAATATATTTGTCGGCACAGAAGTCACAAGTGTTTTTTCTGGGCTCTTCACACGGCAAACATCAGACTTAGCCCATACAGTCTCCTTTTTTCTCACCCATTGCTTATGGTCATCTCTGCTGGCCAGCTCCCTTCACTCTCTCCCCCTCCCTCCCAGCCCCATCACCTACCTTCCTATTGCTTACCTTGCTTATTTCTTGGACAGTCCCCCAAGAATTTCCCCATGGAAGGGCTGGGGGTGTGCCCCCCAGGGCACAATCTAGAATCCGAGAGGTGGTGCCTACTGAGTGATGTTGGGGTAGTGGCAGGTCGAACAGTCATCAAAGATGGCTGGGAAGTTTTCTCCCAGTTTTTCTTCCCAGGACTGCCCAATGTGCAATCATGCACCACTTGCCAATCAGCCTCTGAGGACAGGCTCTCCCATAGAGCGATGATCCCACTGCGTTGCCCCCTGGATTCTGCCAGGTGCTAGGCTGGTAACAGGATGCCATAACTCTCTTCTCCAAAGGAGGAGAGTTGTTCATGGGATGCTCCATCCTCTCTCCACCGGCTGGTCCCCTGAGCGACCCCAGTCCAATCCCGAACTTGGGTCACTGGTGTAGAAGGGCTAGCTCTACTATTGCACCACTGGGATGGCTGCAGTCTCCTTTCAATCCCGTGTTACTTTTTTTCCAGGACCCAACACCACCACAGACAGTACAGGTTATATACTGCATCTTGGGCCCTTCATTTAGTTGGACACCACCACAGACTGTATGTGTTATGTACTTCATCTTGTTCCTGTATTTTGTTGGGCACCACCACAGACTGTACGGGTTATGTACTGCATCTTGTCCCTGTATTTTGTTGGACACCACCACAGACTGTACAGGTTACATACTGCATCTTGGGGACTGTATTTTGTTGGACATCAACACACGCAGTACGGGTTATATACTGCATCTTAGGCCCTGTATTTTGGTGGCCGCCACCACAGACTGTATGGGTTATGTACTGCATCTTGGGCCCTGTATTTTGTTGGACACCACCACAGAATGCACGAGTTACATACTGCATCTTGTCTCTGTACTTTGTTGGACACCCCCATACACAGTGCGGGTTATGTACTGCATCTTGGGCCATGTATTGTGTTGGACACCACCACAGACTGTACGAGTTATATACTGCATCATAGGCCCTGCATTTTGTTGGACACCACCACAGACTGTACGGGTTACATGCTGCATCACAGGCCCTGCATTTGGTTAGACACCAGCACCGACTGTACAGGTTACATACTGCATCATAGGCCCTGTATTTTGTTGGACACCACCACAGACTGTATGGGTTACATACTGCATCATAGGCCCTGTATTTTGTTGGACATCACCACAGACTATACAGGTTACGTACTGCATCTTGGGCCCATATAATGTTGGACAACATGCCACCAAGAGTGACAAAAAGAACACAAAACAGGAGCAAGAGACAGCACTGAGATGCAGTGCATTAGTTTATTGATTTTATTGTAAATTGTTAACCAGGAAAAAGCATACTGAGCTGAACCAGTTAATTCCCAGGGTACCTACCAAATACAAAAAAATTAAAATTGAAGCTATCGAGGCATAAAAGCACTTTAGAATAATCAATAAATATTGAAAAAGATCCAATCACCAAGACAATTAACAGAGCAGCAGGAATAAACAATTTCAATAAAATGTGAAGTATAATGCTGATCATGGAACATAAACAATGCATCATCCAGATGTCCACGCGGGTAGCAAAAGAGCTGCTGGTGCCAATTGAGCAGGACCAGATTATTTGCCAACCATTTAGGGGTTCAGACTGTTCTAAAAGCAAATTGCATCAGCGTGATCAGCGCTATAGCCAAAAGAGATCATGATGATAGCAACATTAGCAATAAATGTATGTTGTACCCCCCCCAAAGGTAGAGTGTATAGTTGTCGATAACTGCATGCACATATAGGGTTAAATACATGGCTCAGCTGACTCCCTGGTCACATTATGAGAGTTGACCTATACATAGGCAGTGCCAGCCAGTATCCAGGGAAGGGAGAGAGAGAGAGAGAGAGAGAGAGAGGAAGCAGGCAAGAGGGGAAGAACAGTAAGCGGAGGGCTAAAGTAGGACCAAGAGGACCTTTTGGAGAGCCTTTGGGCCTGGTGGGTTCTGATTACAGTGAATATCAGGGCCCATGTGGAGTTGTCCTCATATTATCCCTGAAGAAGTTCAAGGGTACCACTGCTCAACTTATAGGGCCCCTATTAGTTGAGCATTGGCTTTCATTTAAATCAAAGATGCTGTAACACCGAGAAGATTCATGAGACATGTACATAATTGTAAATCTTTATCGTATAGTAGTAGACTACAAAAATTGTAACTATACTCTTTGGAATATTGATCCCTAAGGTGGGACTTATGTCTAATCTAAAAGGCTTCTAGAGACAAAACCTTGTCCGAAACAATATACTTAGAATGGCATATAAAAATGAATAACACTAGATCTCATAAATTACAATTAAAATCAATCACTAATAGGACAACTAGTCGAAACCATTTCTTTACTCAGAGAATAGTGCCAATCTGGAACTCATTACCAGTTGAAGTGGTATACAGTAGTACCTTCCAGTTATTCAAAAAAAAACTTGATCTCTTTATGGGTAATAGAAAATATGATTTCCATCCAGGTTAAGGATGGCGAGTTCATTATGGGCTAGTCCCCTGAGCTTGTATACACCTATGAACCTATGAAAACTATCCCCATAGATTACAATGGGATATGCCATTGTGCTCTCCCTGGTTAGATGTCATAAAACTTCAGAACACTGGAGTGGGGCTGGAGAACTGGGAAGTGGAAGGAATTGGCTGGCTGTCAGTTTGGCTGAATTATGATTCCTTCCCTCCTGAATTGGGGTGACTGAAAAATTCTGAATTTGGCCCTAATGGACTATGATTGCTATACGATAGTGGGCAATGAAGCCCAATACAAGATCTTTGAAATATCCTTTCATTCATATTTGAAAATACTTACTAGATTTTGACTTCCAGATTGACCTGTGTGGCCCTGCTCCTGACTGACACCTCTCAGGCCTGCTGAATCTCATTCATGTCCTCTAGAAAGTAGTAAAACAGGAGAATTGGGGCAGGATCTCTGACCTTCTCCAGGACCTTGACCAGGAGAAGGCCTTTGACCGCATATCCCATACTTAACTTTTTCAACTTTTGGGACACTATGGTACTGTTAAAAATTTGGGGGTATGGATTCAACTCTTGTACACTTCAGCTTGTGTGTGTCCCACTTTGAATGGGAGGCTGGGGTGCCCTGTCCATATTTCGAGAAGGGTGAGGCTGGGTTGTCCCCTTTGCCATTTTGTATGTTTTTCCTTTAGATCCTCTAATTAGGAAAATAATTTACACACTCTTCAGCATATTGCAACTCAGAAAACCTGACCTTATCCTATCTTTGCATATGTAGATGATGTTTGACCAAGGCTCAGACTCCATACCAGGAATTTTTAATACTGTGGAAGATTTCTGTAATATAGCAGGAGGCAGAGTAAATTTGCAGAAGAGCAAGGGTATAGCTTTGGAGGCTTTGAAAGATCATTGCCAGACTGTTGTCTCATGGGGTACTGGTGGTTGAGAGCCCACTTACAATTTTGGGAATAAAATTTGGTCTGTGTGACATGGCATGGATCTATGATGGTACGGCGACAAAAAGTTTGTTGACCTACGTTACAGCAAATCCTTTATGTCAACCGCATTTGAGGTCAGCATAAAGGTGGTCACTGTCTTCAATGTTTTCTTTGGGGGGCTTTGCCCCCCTGAACCTGCCAAGTGGGGGGCTGAGCCCCCGCACTCCCCAATTAAATTAATCAATTTTGAGTCACAGCTGATTAGGGGAAGGGATGCAAGACCCCCAGAAAACAGTGTCTGTGTCCAGCGCTGACACTATAGCAACCTGGTGCTGTTGTCGCTGTAGTGTCAGTCGCTGTCGACTTGTCGCTGTGGGGGGTGTCTACCACATGGCATTACTGAATTGGGAACCCAAATTAGTGGCTGCAGAACACAAGGTGAATGCCTAGAATAAGTGGCCTATGACCAAGACAAAAAGAGTCTTTATGGTAAAGCTGTTTTAGGTCCCTATTTTTTTGCATCTCAGTTTTGCCTTCCTACTTAAGCAGTCTATGTCGCACCTAAATAACTTTAGACAAGTTGACACCCTTCTTTGGTTACTGGTGGAAAAACAATTGCTAGAGGCTCAGTTATTATCTGACTATCTTTCCCTTCCAATTCCGAGTCACCTCAAAGACAACCCATGTATTGCAAATGCTATTAAAATAATAAATGCAATGGTACGTAATCTGAAAATAAACAATCCCTTAGGGTCAAAACAGACTTTGGAACAATTCTAGTATTTTCAGCAACAAAATCCCTTTACTGGATCCAGGTTGGTCCAGGCTGGAGATTCGCCAATTAAAGGACATCTTAGACCCTCAAACCAATACCCTGCTATCCTTTGAGGCTCTTAAAGAAAAATTCCAACTACAGAGATTTCAATTCTGTAACTATTTACAACTTTGTAATGTGCTAAACAATGGACTTGTGGCACAGAATGTTTTGTCGGAAGGGGGTGCAGAGCAGGCCCAGTTAGTTAAGCGGGCAGGTCTCAAGAAGGGCTCCAGCTTGATCTATAAGGTGAGCACTGATAATGAAGCTTTAACAACTTTATCAGTTAAAACTAAATGGGAAGAAGAGATGGGCATAGGAATTTCTGTGGAAGATTGGTCTATAGTGTGGATAAATGCTATCAGATCAAGCAAAGAGGTTCAAGACACATTGTTACAATTTAAAATTCTCCATTACTATTATTTCACACCCCAAAAATTAGAGAAAATGGGATTTCTGGAAGATGGTCCCTGCTGGAGATGTAAAGAGCAGCACACAGGATTGTTGCATATTTTATGGGGTTACCCTTGTCTCCCTTCTTTTTGGCATCAAATACTTTCATATTGTGCTAAGATAACTGGACATCAAATTACTCCATCGCCCTCTTTTATTGTATTAGGAATTCCTCCAGCAGTAACCTCCCCCCTAACAGTCAACTGAACTGGCTATTTTCTACTTTTCTGGATGCCAAACACCTTCTTTTAAAAAAGGTGGGCTTTAATAGGCACCTGCTTTGTTAGACTGGCACTCTTTTATGGCTTCAGTTGCAAATAATGAAATAATTAGCTGTATGCTGTTAGACTGATCAGATTCCTTCGAGCGAATCTGGAACCCATTTTTAAGTGCAGAAAAAGTGTTGAAATCCAAGTAAAAGGAACCCTGGTAATGCCCTT
Source organism: Neoceratodus forsteri (assembly GCA_016271365.2). Taxonomy (NCBI): domain Eukaryota; kingdom Metazoa; phylum Chordata; order Ceratodontiformes; family Ceratodontidae; genus Neoceratodus; species Neoceratodus forsteri. Next base: position 45,931,308 of record JADMNL010000030.1, on the reverse strand, counting down.
AGTGTTATTTCATAAATATCAAGGTCCCTAGGAAGGGTATATCATCAGCTCAGCACAACGAAACTATCACAGCGACAAATATTGCCAGATCGCTGTGATGATCCCACTGTACACTGGCACTGTTTCTCCTTGTGTTTCACCCCACCCTGAAACAACTCTGACTCAGAGTTAGTTATTTAAAGAAGGGGGGCATGGAAGCCCCTTGCAAAAAAAAACACATTTTATTCCTGACGGTACAATGCCGGGAGTCGGCATTGTACCTATCGCTGTGCCGGATGTCGACAGCTATGTTGTTGCTGCGAAATGGTACACCCCCTAGGCAGTACTATTCTTCCTTTATGAATCTGGTTAATGTTGTAGTATTTACTCTGTGGCTCATTTTTTTTTTTTAATTCAAAGTTGTTTTAAATTTCTCAATACAGAGAAAGGCTCCATAGCATACATATATTTCAAACAATATGTATATGATAATACTGATAGTACCTTTCTCCTTCCTGTCCCTCCCTAACCCTCCCTCCCTTCCCCTCCCTCTCATCTTCACCCCTGGCACAGAGTAATTAACTATTATCAAATAATTAAATTAATAAGGTACCATGCCCTTCAGCATAAGGAATAAAGAGTATATAAGAGGCCTCAAATCTTTGTAAATCTCTTTGACCTATTGTGAAGGCTTGCTATTGCCTTCTCCGTTCTGAGATTTGCCAAAAACTCATTCAGCCATTCAATATAAGAGATATCTTTCCAGTGTCTCAATACCAATTTTTCAAGAGACATTGTTATTAAAGCCATATGGTATTTACGATTGAGCACTGAAATCCCTGAAAAGTCCCATGGGAGGCAAATCTCTGCTGTGAACATGTCATTCAAACCCAAAAGAGGATCAGCCCTTTGCTTAATGAGAGCTCACAGGGGGCAATTTTTGGGCAGGACCAGAATATATGAAGCAAAGAGCCTTCCTCTAGCATGCATCTTGCACATGTAGAGGAGGACGCCAAACCAAGTTTGGCTAGTCTTTGTGGGGAATAATACAGATTGTGCAAAATTTGGAACTGCATTAACCGGAGCCTATCTTGGGTAACAAATTTATGGCAATTTTGCCACAAAACAGACCAGTTTATAGTCAAGTTTGGAAAATAGGAGGGCCAAAAACCAGTGGGACCAAAGCATTCTGGGTAAACCCAGTCATATAGATAGCCATATATTTTAAACACTGCATGTGGAAACCCTGCTATAGGGCCCAGATCTTTGCTAAAAGAGATCTTTGTGGGCTGTTGGGGGGTGGGGTCCCTAAAACTTTCAACAGGAGATGTCTCAATTGAAACACTTTAAAGACCATGAAGTTTGGGACATTGAATTTTCTTATGATTTCTACTGAGGAAAGCCATGTCCCATCTCCATTTATAAATTGGGTTACTAAACAACCCTCCAGTTTAGGTAGCTACTGAGGAGAAAGCATTTTACCTTCTATCTTGAAATTGGGGTTGCCCCATACCGTTTGTGCCAAGTCCGTAGTATGATCATACTTAAGGAATGAACACAGTTGAGAGTGTACCCTTATAGAGAGGGCTATAAGGGAAGTCTTTAAATGTGGAGGGAGGGATTTTAGTTTTGTGTGCAAAAGAGTGGAAGGAGAGTCTGTGGCTTATTTCAATGGTTTTAATGTCTACTTATTGCTTACCTTAATCCTCTTAATCCTTGCATTGTGGGGGCATGTGTGATTTTGTATTTTCTTGAAACTTGGCTTCCCAGCCAAATGCCCTTCGGGGTAACCCTTGCCTCAGTGTTTGCGCACAGAGGTTCTTTGTCTTTTAATCCTCTAAGCTAACTAATCATTTCATATTGCTACTTTTTGAACAATGTGAGCTCTTATCTTTTTATTGTTACTTGACATATCTGCTATATACTTAATGTTTCCTTTTAAATGTTTAAATGTCTAAATGTATTTATTTAAATTTTCAATAAACTTTTTAATGGAAAAAAAAAGTTTTGCCTTCCACCCCCCCCCCCCTTTCGCAATCTGGAGGCCAAACTGTATGGCAAGTTTTTCTGTCTTTTATGGGGCATCTGACTTAACCCAATTAAATGGGCGCATATGTACACACCACTAAAGGAAGGGGGACTTGGAATGATCAATCCGGTGGTCTTTTTCTATTGCATGTTTATTGCACATTTTCTTAAACCTGTTTCAATGAGGCTACAAAATCTTTGGGCTCCTTCTAGGAAGACCTGGTGTCCCTTACTTTTGGACATGTGGGAGGAAAGTGGTACTGGCTTGGGTGCCCGCACGTTGAAGCATCTCCCTGGTTTCTTGGATTCTTGTCTAGCAAATTGAAACAATGGAACCTTTTGTTTCTACAAATGATATCTCTGTCATGTCTTCCAGAGGGGCCTCTATTAGTTGGGTGGAAGGGGAGAGAGGAAGCAGGCAAGAGGGGAAGAATAGTAAGTGGAGAGCTAAAGGAGGACCATCTGGAGAGCCTTTGGACCTGGCTGGTTCTGGTTACAGTGAATATCAGGGCCCATGTGGAGTTGTCCGCATATCATCCCTGAAGAAGTTCAAGGGTACCACTGCTCGACTTACAGGGTCCCTATTAGTTGAGCTCTGGCTTTCATTTAAATCAAAGGATGCTGTAACACTAATAAAATCATTTTGAAAACTACACCCATAGACTACGATGGGGCAAGCCCCCCCCATGCTTACCCTGGTTAGACCTCATAAAACATCTGAATGCATGGGTGGGGTTGGAGAACCGGGGAGTGGAAGGGATCGGTTGGCTGTCAGTTTGGCTGAATTATGATCCCTTCCCTCCTAAACTGGGGGTGACTGAAAAATTCTGAGTTTTGCCCTAGTGGACTATGGTTGCTATAAGGTCACAGGCTATGCAGAAAATGATGTGAACATGTTATTTCTGTGTTTTTTACTAAACCCATTTTTGTTGCAGCTTGGGGGGGGGTCACCCTCTATAATTACCAAACGACTTACCGATAAAAGGATTCCAGTTAAAATGAAGGACCTCATTTGAATGTGAAAACATGGCATGTTGCAAGTAAGAGGGAACCATATGCACAAGTGTGTGGAGGAAAGACTACGGGCAGGATTTTCAAAAACTTTAGATTGCTACAAGCCCCGGTGCACCAGCGATACAGCGCATGGGGCTTGCGGTGATCTAATGGCATTTTATATCCCGTGTGGCAATTGCCACAAGTTAGACTAACTTTTTCTGATCTAACTTGCGGCAATCCTGTGGGACTGTTTTTACAGAGCTTGCACCAGATATTTGGCACAAGCAGCCATGATAGTGGAAACTGTCACAACTTCACCCGAGATTGTAAATTCGGGTGCAGTTGCAGCGAAGGGTTTGGTGCCCCACCAGAACCTAAGTGCCATGGCGCAGGGCTGGACGCAAGCCCTGCACCACTCTTTGCAAATCCCGCCCTATGTCTTCAGGACACCTGCGGTCAAGCTATAGAATCGATGAAACATTTATTTTTCTCGTGCCCTTATATTAAAGATTTGTGGGTAATTTTGGATTTCTGATAAGAGGAGAAACTCTTTGCTTCCATCAGTTATGCCAACTGATTGTTCTTTTTTGAAGGATTAGCCTTGCTAGGACTATAGCAGATTGTGTGTTATTATGGGTTACGTCAAGTGGCATCTGGCAAGCAAGATGTTTATTCTATCAACAGAAGAGATAACACCAGTATCGATGAAAGACTTGAGGTCAGTAAAGTGACAATAGTTAACGAAGTACAAAAGCCACATACGATGTTGACGGAAACGTGCGTATGTGGCTTTGTAATGTTGCTCGTTTAAGCTATTTATTAGAAGCTTTTTTACTGACCTTAGCTTACAGGTCTTTTTTATGTTGATTACTGGGTAGCCGTACTGTTTTTCTGTTTGATGCCTTTATTGTTTGGCTCCAGTTTTTTTCGTTGGTAGCCGACTTTTTGTGTGTTTATGTTCTAATTTATTCAAGCAAAAATTATTCCCCCTGCATGTGTTACTGGCCAATATTACTAATGAAATAAGAACAGTTTATGAGCAAGAACATGCTAAATTACCAAGGTCATGGTGGGAAAGTTTGTGTCAAAATGTTTCATTGTTATAATTACAACTTCTTTTTTATTTTATTTTCTGTATCTTTGTTTACTTTCTTGCTTTTGGTAATGTTGATATGAAAGGTGTCTCAGGGCGGTGGCAGTCAGTTTTGTTTTGTATCTTATGCTATTGTTTTCCTTGGGATTGTAGAGGTGTGAGTTTCTTTTGTTTTCTGTTTCTTTTAATTTTAATTCAGTATTGTTTTATGCCCCTGAGGCTTGATTGTTTGTAACTGTTTATATGTTGTTTTTTTTTTTTCAATAAAAATACCCCTTCTCTTGTGTTGCATAAGTTTTGTTCTCCTGGAGAAACTCAGTTGGTGATTACCCAACGTATGGATTCCAGGGTTCCCAGACATATATGGGATGTTCTGTGGTTGACCTGCCATAGGAGGCTTGGCGAGAAGGGAAATAATAAACATAAAACCCTTTAGAATGGTTTTGTTCCAGACATGAATGCGTAGACTAGGTCGAAACCCTGGAACACTTTCTCCTAGAATATGTACATACCAAGGCCTGGATAGTCAAACTGCGCTCAAAACTGGCGCAACAGTAGGAGCAAGCACAAACCAGTTGCGCAAATGCGCAACAGGTGCGATATTCAAACATGGAGCAGAGCAAATAGCGCAAGCAACCAACGTCTGAATATCGCACATACCGCGCCATCACAAGAACCAGGAAGGAGAAGCTGAGTTAATGTTGCGCTATGGCACAACCATGGAAGCTCAGCTGAGCATTCCAGAGCTGCCATAGCTAAGCACAGCCCCCCAGAGCAATGGAACTGCACATATCCAGGGAGGCAGGCTGGGGCCCACCGCCAGCCATGCCACACATGGGCACAGGAACACACTGCAGAACCCACACCACACCGGCACACCCAAGCACAGCATCACTGGGGTGGGACGGATGATCCACGTGCCCATGGGGACAAGCCAGCAAAGCATAGCAGAGCCCTGACACCCCAGCACAACCACTGGCAGGCAGAGAGTGCCACACACAGGGTTGACAACCACAGTGCACATCAGCCCCGTATGCACAGCACACCCTGCACCATGACCCCAAGACACCACCCATGTGCAGTGACTGGCACTGCAGGAAACACCATGCATCCCCCCTGGCACACGTCAACCCCGTGCTGCAGAGAAGCATAAAGGCCAGACCCACCCTGTGCACCCAGCAGTGGGTGGCAGCAGACGGCAAGACCAACAGAAAGTCAATTCCATGCTGGAGATACCTCCCCATGCACACACACACACACACACACACACACACACACACACCCAGGACCATACCACCCCAGATGGCATGCACACCACTGCAACTGAGCACCCATAGCCAGCTGCAAATCAGAGACCAACACAGTATTCATATCAAAATATAAAGGTATATTTAAAGTTTCAAATACTAAATAACCAAAACCATAAACAACAACTATTTACAAGGGGGATGGGTACAAGGTAGGGGTATTCAAGGGTAGGGATGAACAACTGGGAGAGGGAAGGCAGGGTGGTAGGGATGGGAGACGTGAAAGGGATGTGCCACTCAAGGTCCAGCTGGCTGGTCATCCTCTGCCTGGTGCTGCACTGTCCGTGACGCTCCTCCGCAGGCCATGGCGCCTGATTGACTAAGAATGGCCTGGTTCTCAATGGCTACCTGTGTCAGGCCCCGAATGTCTTGTCGAATCCCCGGAGAACCTCGAGGCCTAGGAAAATGGGAACACAGTCAATGGCTGTGACTGACCACAACCCTGAACACCACCCAACCTGCAAGCTTATAGCCCAATGTCCCAGACCTGTGATGGCATGCACCCACCCACAGTGAACATGCACATGGCCATCACAAACAGGCGGCACCAGCTATGCACACCACCGCCCACACACACTGCCCACGCCAATCACAGTACAAACTAGGCTGGCAAGTGATGTGGCAATGTGGTGCGATGCCAGTTACACAGCTATGTGCCCAGTGCATGCCTGACCACCAGTGATGCATACACAGACGCGTGCCGTGATACTGCACTGTGATGCAGGTCACCTGTGTCATGCCGACATACATGGATACATAGACAGTGTCGGCAGATAAGGGCCTATGGGACACCCAGTCTGTCCATTTGACCTTGTAAGTTCACTCTGTTGTCCTATAAGTCCGCTCCCCCTTACCCCTGACCTCCAGAATTCCTTTATGGCCAACCCATGCATTCATAAATCCCTGACCAAGTCAGCCCCCACCACTTCCTCTGGCAGGGTGTTCCACTTGTCCACCACCCATTCTGTGAAGAAATACTTTCTCATGTTTCCTCTGAATCGTCCCCCCTCCAACTTCATCCCATGCCCTCTAGTCCTGGAACATCCTTTACGCTTAAAAATATTGTTTTCCTGCACTCTATTCCCCTGTAAGATACTTGTATGTCCCCATCATATCCCTCACACCCTCCTCCCTCCAGGGAGTACATGTTCAGTTCCGTCAACCTGTCTGCTATAGGACTTGTGATGCAATCCATGCACCATCCATGTCGCCTCCTCTGAACCCTCTCCACCCAGTCCATGTCCATACGTAGGTATGGTCTCGAACTGTACACTGTACTCCAGTGTGGGGACTCACTAGTGTTTTTATAGTGGAATTATGACCTCCCATTGGTTGTGTCCCGCATGGCTGGTGGTCTTGCCCCCCCAGCATGCAATAGCATCCATGAAGTAATGATACTCACACTCCTCCAGCAGCTGGGTCTGATGCTGCTGCTGCTGCTGCTGCTGTTGGGGCACAACACCCCCCAGCACCGGGGCCCTGGCATGGCCCACGTCACCCTGGCCCTGTGTCCTCACAATCCGGCCTGTGGGAGACATATGTTGAGACAACCATCAGTGTGACTCAAAAGCAGAGTGCCCCTGCCCCAGTGAGAGTGCCTGCCCACACAGCCATAACCATCCATCGCACAGCTGCACACACTGACACACCTATGCACAGCCACCCAAGCACACACACCCCTACAGAGAATATAGGTGCATAGATGGTACACTCACCTGGTCTAGGGCACCACGCCCGCCTGGCACGTGAACGCAGCCGCCAAGAGTTCCGTTCTCCGGGCGGAGGTCACTGTACCGGTGCCGGCACTGCTCAGCAGACCGCCCCGGCCAGTGACCTCCACCAGGTCAGTGGCCACTTGCTGCCACACGGGTCCTAGGCATGGTGAGGGGGCCTCACCTACAGTGCTCACAGTGGGCTCCACCAGGGCCACCAGGTTGGCCACTTCAAGCTGGCTCCAGGACACCGCCTCCTCCTAGCCATGGCACCAACTTTACAGCAGGCAATATGGCGCCCCGCTGCGCCGTAACCCCACGTGGAGTTGTTGCGCAATAGACCACCACAGGCTCCAATCACGCTGTTCGAACAGCGCCATCACTTTACATGGCGCTGTCACCGGACAGCGCAATAGGGACGTACACATGGCATGCCAACAGCGCCAGGGGTCAGAGGGCATACACAAGGTCACGGCAATGACGCAAGGCTACGCACAGCGCCATGGGACGTATAGGCATCCTGTGTGACTGCCAAGCTGAGCACCAGTGCCACAGTGGACTATCGCGCAGTAGTGCCACAGCGCCATATAGTGCCCAGTGCTGTAGCGCCACTGGCACAATGGTGGCCATGGCCTGAATCGCCTATCGCGCTCAGCAGGTCTGCAGCATGATAGACGCATGCGTAAGCTGTCTGGGCATGCGCAATGCGGTGTGGCACGCAGCCACAAACCTGCGCCATTGGCTCAGCCGGACCTTCCGTACAGCGCAAAGTGCAAATACGCGATATTCAGCCGACATATGCAAATCATCCGATCAGCTATCCAAAGCGCAGTGGCGCATTAGCATGTCATTAAAGTTGAGCCACACCTCATTTGCATGTGTTGCGCTATAAAATGCGACTGTGGGTTGTGCTGGCCAGATTTGGTTGCTGCAGGTGGTGAGTTACATGCTGTGTGATGCTCAGGACAATGCTCATGGGCAGGGGTGCCGGAGGATGATAAAGGCTGAGGGGGCTGAGCATGAAAAGGGCACTTAGAAAGGGACAAAGGGCACCCTTTCTATCAGTATCTGCCATGCGGAGAGGAAACGGGGGGGCTTCTGCACCCCCGGGCTGGCAGCTATGCTCATGGGGAAATGCTGTCGACTGCACAGTGACAGGTGTCCACTTCCACCCATACAGATCACCATGACTGACCAGAGCCAAGCTGAGGGTGTGGACGGCGGGCGTAGGAGGAGGCCGAACTTCACCACGGCAGAGACAGAGGCCCTCTCCAGGCCTACCTGGAGGATGAGCCAACATTGAGTGGATGGAGGGCACCTCAGGAGCGTGCAGCTGCATGGGAGGGGTAGCTCGGCCACAACCTGCACGGAAGCCACCAGTGCTCCGTGCAGGAATGCAGGAAGAAGATGGGGACTGACCGCAGGAGGCTGAAGGAGAAGGTGGCAGCCTTCAGGGTGGCACGTGCTGGCACTGGTGGGGCCCACCAGTGGTGTTGCAGCTGACCCCTACAGAGGAGACACTGGTCGCGCCATGCAGCCGAAAGTGCCATTGCGGGCGCACCAGGCGGAGGATTCCAGACAGGTGAAGCCCATCACTGCACGGTATGACATGGTGATGTTGTTGGGGGGCTGTTGTTCACATGCACTCACATGTACTCTTTCTGTTACAGATCCTATTCGCCTGCAGAGACGGTGGTGGTGGTGGGTCCAGACAGTGAGGCAGACCTGCTGGACGTGGAGGAGGGACCATCCACCTCCGCCATCAGCCTGCAGGCACTGCAGCAGCATGCACGCTGGGCCAACAACTCTGGTGTCAGTGATACGGTGCAGGGGTGCACAGCCTGTGTCACAGCAGTCTGGCATGCAGGTATGCCAGCATGCTGTGCCTATGGCAGTGGCACGCACCTGCACCATTGATGATAGCAGGCCTGCAATGGGCAGTGATAGGTGTGTGTCCCATGACGGACACATGGCAAGCCAGCACGTGCCCCTGGGCCTTCCTGGTTCACACCTGTGTACCAGCATGCTGGCACAGTCCCAGGCTGTGCCTGTCAGCACCGGTGGGGCAGCACCGGTGGCTGTGCAGGTGTCTGGCACTGTTGTCAGCACGGAGATGGAACAGGTGGACCTGGGGGCTCAGCAGTTGGAGGCGGCAGCAGTTGCACACCAGGTCTGGGTAAGTGTCAAGCAGTGGCACATGTCCACCGCCCTTGATCTGCCCATACCTGGTCCCGGCGAACAGCCCACCCTCAAGTGGTGCTGTGCACCAGGACCGCCCACACCCTGGGGTCACGATGCCATTGGGGCAGGTACCCATTGGACGCGCACACCCACCTGCTGCGGACTCGGTACAGCTGCAGGGGTGGGTTGCAAGGTCCGTGGAGGCACTGTCTGTGTCCGTGGAGCGGCATAGCAGGGAGTGTGCTCGGGACCGAGCCGAGCTGGTCCTTATGCGGATGGATGTGACCGCTGCCATTGACAGGCTGACCCAGGCAGTGGTCTCTGTCACGGACGCATTGGCCACACTGTCAGGTGCCCCTGTACCACACACCCCACACAGTGCGCTCTCCACTCCCCATTCCCGGCATCGTGCGACACCAGGCCTGTCGACACCGGGTTCTGCTGTGGGCATCCCGAGCACCCCTGGTGCAAGTTTGTTTGGCAGGATGCAGACCCCTGTGCGGGCAAGGTCGCGTTCGCACAGTGGGACCCCTGGTGGTGTACCAGCGCCACCCGATGTGACCCCTGCTCAGCCTGCCAGTGCTGCTGGGCCATGGCGGGGCCGCCCATGCATCCGTGGTGGCCATGGGACAGTGCTACCTGACTGAACTGTCTCCCAGTGCAGGCCCTGTCTGGTGCTGCCCTGTGTGCAATGTGTGTCATGGTGGGCAGTGCACTGCTGGGTGCTCTGCTCACCAAGCTGACACATCGACCACCTGCACACTCTCCAACTGCTGTCCACAGGTGCGTGTGCATGATGATGCCTGCATTGCACTGTACACCAAGGTGCAAGGTGCCCAGGTCCGACACACGCATGGACAGTCCAGGTGGTGGGGGTGGTTGGTGGTGCTGTGTGTTGGCAATGTCATTTCCGCAGTGCTGTGCTGCTGCCCATGTATGCTGCCTGTGTGTGTGTGTGTCCATGAGTGCCTCCTCTCTGATGGTGTGTTGGTATGCTTGGAACCTTCAACTCCACTGACCTTCATGCACGGTGTGTTCCCCTGTGTGCCTGTGGTTTGCGCATGGACAGTGTTGCCTGCACATGTCCCCTTGACTTACCTGTGTTGGGCGTAGTGCTCTTCTGCAATGGTGTCCTGGTGCAGCTGGGCCTGCCGGGTCAGTCGGGGGTCCCTCCGTCCTAGGGGGGGCTGCTCATCACCCACATCACCGGCCCCACTGGCGTCCATATCGCTGTCCTCTTGGACCTGTAATGCTATCCCATGGTCTTGGCCATGTTGTAGGATGCAACAGGCCAGGAATATCCCACAGGCCTTTGGGGCTGTACTGAGGGTCTACCGAGGTGTCCAGGCATCGGAAGCGTGCCTTGAGCATCCCAAACACCCGCTCTATGATGTTACATGTTGCGGCATGTGCCTCATTGAAACCTAGCTGCGCTGGGGCCGGGGCACCGGTATGGTGTGAGCAGCCAGGACGGAGTGGGTATCCGTGAGTCACCTGTGTGGAGATAGTGGAGATCAGTGTCATGTCAGGTCTATATTGCCCATATCCTTGTGTGCCACTACCATGGCACCTGTGTCATTCCCACCCTTGCACAGAGTTTGCATTCCATACATGTGTACTCACCCACTAGATGACCCGTGGGGATGTTCCCACTCTCGATCGATGGCACAGTGCAGACTGGTGCCATATGAAGGCATCATGTGCTCCGCCAGGTGTGTGGCACAGACATTGATAATGCGCCCAGTGGCATCACACACCACCTGGCAGTTGACACTGGAAAAGCCCTTTCGTTCCCGATAAGCCTGGCCGTCTGGGCCAGGTGGCGTCATGAATCGGCCACATGGGTGCAGTCTATGGCCCCTAGCATGCCAGGCATATGTGCTACCCTGTGGAACTCCTGCATGTTTGTTGTACGCCTGCCACGGTGCTGGGAAATGGATGTACTCCGCAGCATGAGGCAGCAGTGCGCTGAGGAATTGGGTGAGGATGCATGACATGGCCGACTGTGTAATGCCTGTGGTGTCCCCTGTCGGCCTCTGGAAGGTGCCCTGGCGAGCAGGCACATGCAGGCTGTCACCTTGGTCTCCACGGACAGAGCATGACTCTGTCGTGGAGGGTGCCTGCATCACATCACTGCACAGCTCGAGAGCCGCCTCAGTATTGCCCTGTTCAGGCAGTACCGGGCCACAATCTCGACATCTGTGTACAGCTGCAAGCTGATGCGGGCACGTATACCGCCTGTCGGGGCATACTGGCGACGGGCCCTCCGCTGCCACGCCCCCTGCAGCATGGTGTCTCACCCTCATTACAGCTTCCATGTGGAGCTGACACTGTCCATCTCCCTGGCTTCTGCCCCCCCAGCTGCTGTTCCTGTGTTACCCCTGCTGCCCACTGACTGCTTCCACTGCACCGGGCACCCCCCACTGGCCTCTCTGTCCTCCTGACCCACTGTCCTCTCTGCCCTTCCAGCTCCTGTCTCTCTCTTCTCTCTCTCTCTCTGTCTCTCTCCCAGTTTGGCCTGCTAGGTTCTTGCGCCCTTCTTGAGCCTTTTATTTTGGCTCAAATCCGGTACGCACCCTTCCGTTAAGCCACTCTTGCGCATTGCGCAAGTGTTCGGATATCGCGTGCGCACTTTATGCATGGACCCCCCTCGGTTGTGCATGCCTTCATTTCCATTGCGCTGTTGCTCAGAATGTTTTCGTGGCGAACTGGCCCCTTCTGAATATTGCAGAATGGGCATTTTGGGTCGGAGCGCAGAACCCTGTTGCGCGTAGGCGCCATTTGAAATATCTGGGCCCAAGTCTTTTGGTCCTTTTAGCTAATAGATGGACTCTCCCTTGGATGGATAGGTTCACATATGAGAATGTGACGCGGGGTAAATATCCCCCATAGTGCAAGCAGTATAATAGCAGCACAATGACTGTTATTTTTGTCTGCATAAAGATCTTCCAAGAATCAATCTTCACCATTTGGTCACATTAATGGGTCTTTTCCAGAGGCACTAGGATCCCCCGAGAGCAATGTCTTTTGCAGCTTAGGTTGGGGACTGATACTGGTGCTGGCGCTGCCCATGAGGCAACTGTAGTGATGTCACGCACGTGAGCCAGCCAATACCTGATGCTGGCCCCCTCACCTCCTCAGGTCTGTTTTTCCCACCATCAAGTGTGCGCCTTGGGAACAACTATAGTTGTTAACTGTCTCACAGTTATCTCTCAGTTCATCGATGCCTTAATTTGACACCGAATACTGTCTGTTGCCTTCTGGCACCATTTTTCTCAAACCGTTTAGCACTACACCACTTTTTTCTTCTGTTTTTTATTATTTTATCCATTGATGTTCTACATCCTAAGGGACATAAGAAGAAAAAGTAGAAGAAAGACAGTGCCCTCACATGTTAGTGCTGCTGTGGCAATCCTACTGCTGTCATGGATTGGCACCCAAAATGTTGCACCTGTCTTGAAGCTGACCACAGTATGAATCAGTGTGATGCCTGCTTTTCAGTGGACCACTGCACCCTTAACATTTGTCCATTAAAGTGGGGTCATTTTGGAGGTGGGCATCGCACCAGGGATACCAAGATGAGGTCTCTGGGCTCTTCATCTGAGCCCTTTCATGGTACCTCTGGTACTGAGGAAGTCCCAGATCATCCCCATGCTCTTCTTACAGAGACATTGGAGGACCTTGTGGGGGTGTGCTGGACAGTTGGCTTCCTCTAGGAGGCCAGCTGAGCCTCCCCACAGTCATTGGCCCATCGGGACAGTGGACACCGCCAGTGGTGAGGCTGAAACTACACACCCAATCTACACTGGTGGGTACCTCAGTGTTGTGGCCTGGAGCTTCCCCAGCTCCTGGTACTAAGGCCAGTACCAGTGAGCAGACCGCAAGACTGGGCCCCTTCTAGCACTGTTCACGGTGCCAGAAGAGGGGTGGGTTCCAGAGTTGTCCCTGACTCCAAGCTTGAGGTGGTAGATATCTCCTTCCTGAGTACCTTGGTGGTCTGGAAGACGATGACAATAGCCAAAGCTATATGCTCGGTGTACACTGGGAGGCACCTCAGTGTCATGGCCAGGTACTGCCCCAGCTCCTAGTAATAAGGCTGGCACCAGTGAGTGGGACAATGCTGACCACTAAACAGGCTCCCTTCTAGCACTGTTTGTGGTGCCAGAAGAGAGGTGGGCTCTGGAGGTAGCCCTGACTCCAAGCTCAATGTGGTAGTTATCTCCTCCCCTGAGCACCCTAGAGACCTGTAGAAGGAGGATGATGATGCCAACCTAGGGCTTGGAGACAGAACCAGTAATGAGGGAAGCCACACTGGGCCCTGTTCCTACCTGATACTGGACCTAGTGTCACTCCTGGTGTTGCCCCTAGACCTAGCAGTGGGGCTAGCACTGGGTCAGGTTCCGGTGCTGTCGCCAGTGCCAGTTCTAGTCCGAGAGCTGCTCATGGTGCCAGGTCCAGGACCAACTCTGGGGGTGCCCCTGATCTGGATGTTAGGCTCAGCCCATGAGTCAGTGCCAGTCCTGGTGAAGGGATGAGGTATAGCGCTGGGCCTGTGACTGACCCTGTGACTGGTGCTGGAGGCAGCACAGACCAAAATTCCAGTGCTAGCTTGGTAGCTCATTTCTCCCCTGAACCAGATGATACTGTCACCGGTGGGGACTGGGGTCACCCTATTGGGCTCCACTATCCCCACCTGGGGGTTCTTCCCAAGGGCACCATCTGGATCGACCCTCCAGGATTGGCCGGTCCCACACAGGTGAATTTTTTTCTGACCCTCCATCTAGTGGTGGTCCCCGAGCACTCTCGCAGCCCTGGCAGAGGACCTTGCCTGGTCCTCCATGACCATACTCCTCTTCCTCTGCTCCTTTCCCTCCCCTACTCTGCCAGGTATTGTGGATCATCTGTAGCCCATGACCTGCTAACAGTTCAGCAGAATGACCGATGTCTTTCATCAGTACTGTGTAAAGTCCAACCAGGACCATTTCAGGCCTGTGGCCCTGGCACCACTGTTCTCTGAGTCCAGCTCCTCCTCTCCTACTTCTTCTTCTTCTGAGGAACAGGATTTTTCTATTCACATGTCCTCAGATGCTGAGTACTCTACATATTAATGCTTCCTGATGGAGATGTTGCAGGAGCTAAATAAGAGGTCCTGCGTTGGTTGCAGTAGTGCTACCCTGGTGCTGAGATTCCTTGGATTTCAGTGATGACTTCTTTTTCTTCCCTTCTTGCCCTTAGCCCTTTTCAGAGGCATTCAGGAACATCTGGCTCCATTTTTACACCCCTTCTCCAGCCCCTAAGGATGTCCAGCTCGGATATTATGCTCCCCGGGGGTGGGAGTCTACAGGAGTTATAGCTTACCCCACCTCAGGGACTTTGATTCTACAGACCCCCTTCTGGGACTAAATGCCATGTGCCTGAAGACCCTTGGATCCAGACTCTGCAGAGGTAGATGCTTGGGAGAGAAAAGATTTTTTTGGTGGTGTGTGCAGTGATGTGCATTGCTGCACATCAGGCAGCTTACAGCAAGCCAACAGCAAAAAAGCAGCTCCATCCCCAGACTGCCACAAACCGTTAAATCACAACAAAAATGAAAAGGCTCCACCGCACTGGCTAAGAAATTAAGGATTGATTCATTTACTCACAACCTTAGGAGCCAGGCACGTACATCTTCATATCATGCTCTAGTGTCTGAAGGCCTTAAATAAAGAAGCCATGACAGTTCAAAAAGTGCTGTGCTGTAAAGTGCAGTTTGCTGGGAGAGGAGGGGTTGAAGAAAAAACTGTCACAAATTCCAACCGGTTTCAGTTTTGCTGTGTGCCTCTTCAGGGACTCGTGGGCAATCCGCATTGACCTTTTTACATTATGAATCCTTAAAGTGACAGTGCTCAAATAAAATGAAAACATCATGAATACAAAATTGTAAAACTTATGTAAGTGATAAAAACATGAAATATAAAAATAGCACTAATGTGTATACAAACTTCTTGCATATTCTGTTAACCAATTTAACTATTTAAAGAACGCCTCACTAAATTCACGAGTTCATTTGATAAAGGGTAGGAAACACTCTATTTAAGTTACGTAATCATACAGACAAGCATCACTTAATTTCCCTTAATTAAAACTATGTAACATGGCAAGCACTGTTACATTAATGCCATATACTGTAAAATAATACATACACAATACTAAAATAAGACAGAGACAGTTGCTGCTTTCTAAAGTTTCATTGTAAAGTATGCAAACAACTAGGTAACACATGCAAAAAAGTCCAGAAATATGCTAACACATATTGTAGGTGCTAATTTCTATTATTGGTAGACATTCATTTTCAAGACTATTCATTTACTATTTAATTATATGTGATTAATAATTGTTTAACACTTGCAGATCATAATGTGTGCCCCTCGAGGAATGCCATGAACGTTTTTACGCAACTGCACTAATGCATTCTGAGAAGGTAAACGTCCTCTTTATTTCCATAGAGGATTGATGATGCACATGCTGTAAGAAGTATTTTATAACAATTTTTTTAATAAACTGCAAGTCATTAAACAACTGTCAGAACTTTCAGAACTGCGTAAGTAACACATTTATTGGGCGACAATGCATTACATATATGTGGAAATGCGTAATGCATAATTTTGTTACAAGATGGACATTTTCACATTATGGGCGAAGTTATGGCACAATTGCTACAGAGCGAGAACACATTCAGGTATTAATAACAGCAACTGCTGTTAAACGAACTGCAACATAACCTGCATACTTTGAACTGCTTTTCTTATGATAATGCTGTGTTCATGCTAAAATATTGCAGACCACTAAATGAACAAATGGACAACAACAGTGGAAAACAAACTCAAATGCTGTTCTTATGCTGCAATACTGCACAGTTTCACAAATTTCATTTCTGCTGTCACTGCTCAAATAATGCTCACATGATACAGTTCAGAGTATGCTGATTCTGTGGTGAGTTATGCAGATTTTGAGGGACACCATAGTAATTGAAATTTATGGGCCAGTTGATGGTGAAATGACTACGATTAAAAGGGCTGCTGCTCGGACTAGGTAGCATGCTCGAAGGTGCCACTGATTCTGGAACATGGGTGTTACTGTCATTAGGGTTAAACAGACTGCTGCTAGGAGGGACTCCGGATTCAGTAACACCAGTCTTATTGACATTAGTTGCATTTTCCCTTTCAATATTCACTGTGGCACTTGGACTTACTGTACTGCTTGAAGACTTGGGTAGGCTAGAATGCCACTTCTGTGGTGTGTCAGCAGAATTCGGCAGGATATAACACAGTTTATGCGATGTGTTAGGGTTGGATGTGCCGGCAGTGGCACTGTGACTTGCTGTGCTGTTTGCAGACTTTGGCAGGATGGAAGACAAATTCTGTGGTGTGTCAGGAATAGGTGTGGTGGCAGTGGGATTACCTGTCTTGGCGCTGCTTGCAGACTTTGAGAGGATAGAGGACCACGTCTGTCAGTCACTTGTTGAAGGGGAGCAAGAGTCTTTCAGACTAGTTTCGCATCGGTGACTGGTCACTGACAAGATCTCTCTTGATGCCAGCCCAGCCTCAGTTAGTAAGTGCACAGACGTGCTTCTAATACTATGATTTGTATAACTTTGGCTGAGCCGGGCATCATTCGAGATCTGTGCCATCATGCTACCCAGATAGTTCTGTCCCATTAGCTGCATCCCATACCAGCACTGTTTCTTATTAAGTATGTGCTGTGGTGCCTTCAGAGGATGCAGATAAAATGAAGGTGGATTAGCGGGACAACAAAAAATATATTTATTTTTTTATTTAGTTGTTTAACCAGGAGTAGCACACTAAGCTGAAAGCTTTTTTACAGGTGCGACTTGGGAGCACAGGGAAGTTACGTGACTTGCTCAGGGTCATACAGTATGTAACTGGAAGCTGTGGGATTCAAACCCAGGTCTGGTCTGCTGGATGTCATCAGATTTGCAGCTCAGAGCCTTAAACCACTGTGCTATAGTGCCTCCTCTGTACTGCGCTATATCCTTTAAATTTTGATTTGTTTAGTTTTTGTTTACTGGGTAGGTGCACTAGCCACGGAAATGACTGTTTTCAGGCATGACCCCGGAGGGTACAATACAAAAAACAGCACGCAAATCAATACAATAAGATGTCAGCACTGGTGATACAAGGAATAACATAAGGGAACAAACATTCAGGTGTGGGTACAAGAGAATAGATGAAAACACGTGACAATCAGGTAGGCTAAGGTAGATTAGAACAATACCAAGCTACAAAACATTTAGTCTATTTAGTCTATAAGTGCTGTGAGTTGAGAGAAAGGTTTAAGGCGGTAAGGGGGGAGGGGAGATGATAGGGTAAGTATGGAGGAGGAGGAGCGGCTAAGGAGGTTTGAAGCATGAGCATTGGTTGGAGGAGGTGAGGTAGTTGCAAAACTCTTTCATAAAGATGTTGTGCCTGGGAGCCTGGCGGACAGTCAAGGGGAGAGAGTTCTAGAATTGGGGGCATGACAGGCGAAAGCACTGGCATCTTTGGAGGTACTGTGTTTAGGGACATAAACAAGGGATTTATCCACTGAGCTTGGACACTGGGCAGTGATCACTATCTGGTTGAGCAAATACGATGCCTCATAGAGCATGTCGATTAGCTTCAGTTGCTGAATTATGGTTCTTTGTTGCCTCATTAAATGTGACAGCTATATATTCCCTGCCGCTATCATCAATCTTTAAGCAAAAAGAATCTTGTTTAAGTTTTGCCAGTCCCTCTGTGCCTCTTCGGGCAAGGCCTAATTGAAGCTCGCATCAGAGCCTGTATACCAGCCCATACGCAGACTCAGGGTTTAACTTTTCACAGGGTCTGATGAGGTACAAATCAGCATCAGAAATACGGGGGTGGTGTGAGGCTGTATCATGACCTGCACAACAAATATTCTTTACGAAGTGCAACAAAAATATTGTTTGCAGCTTGGAATTCAGAATCTGTTGTTATATATATCGACAAGGCCCCCTGGCTGCACTGTCTCCGGCCCTCACCCACCTTCCCCCTGTATCTCCACTCCTGCCCCTGCCCCCACCCACCTCCTGCACTCCCCTTACCCCTGCACCTCCTACCCCTCATCTCCTACCCTCACTTCTCCCCATCGACTCCCCTTGTCTTGCTTCATAGCTTAAGTCTTTGTACTGGTTATTACATGTCTGTAAGTCAGTGACATTATGTTTGTAATTAAAAATGATGACTGTTGCACACGCTGACGTGGAACCTTTGTGAAAGAGCCTCGGCTCGAAGGTATTGTAATCCTAGATTGAAATAAATTAAAAAAAAAAAATAAATAAAATATTGATTTTTCTGTTAATTTCCACACTGTTTATATGATGATTAATCCCTGCATGCAACCCAGTATAGGAACTGATACAATGCTGCTTTCCATCAGCAGTTTGCACTGATACATAAAAACGCCTGAGAAGTTGAGCTAGCTCCTTTGTGCTTACGTTTGCAAAATCCACCGCAGCATTTATTCCCTTCAGCCAATCAGTGAATACATTAAGCGCCCAAGATGTATTTTTACGTGTGATGGGCTGGTTTTTCTTTCTTTCAAGCTCATCTAGTTCTTTTGCAGATAGAGTTACATGCCTTTTAGTAGAAGTAGTTTTAGCTCCAGATTTTTTAATAATTTCACTGAGTTTTGCATTTTTTGATTTACAGGAATGCTTCCTAATAGAAGGGATTGTAGGGGAACTTGCTTTCTGCCCATTCTTCAGATTGCAGGATTGATTACTGACAGAAGCGCTTACAGGGCACAGTACTTTCACATCGCTTTTTTCACCATAGTAAGTATCAACCCCCCTGGTGATCCCATAACTCCACAAATTAAAAATGTTGGTAGTATAATTATCCATTTTCAGCTCAGTAATACTTTCGGCTTTTTCGGCTGAAAATTAGATGCATTGCTTCTCACTTTTCTGTTCTCATTATTTTGGCTTCTTCGGCTGCAAATTATGCATGCTGTTGATTATGACAGTTGACTCATAATATCGGCTTGTCAGTTTCACTCGCTCAGATCATGTAGTTAATTTCACTTGCTCAGATCGTATTGTTAATTTCAAAACATGCAGTGGCGACTGCAGTGTTTCTATTGGCTTAAGAGACAAAGAGCCATTATGTCTCAATTTCCACACTGAGCATGATGGACCACTGGGTGGGTGGGTGGGATAGAACTGTGCTACCCAACTTTTGTGGTAAATCACAGAAGTACAACACTTACTGTGTATTACTTGGGAATTAATGCATGGCTCTTTTCTATTTATTAAACAATAGAAATGCTCCATTTCTAATCTTTCCTTTTTGCCATGTTACAAAAGTGCATTTAGCCTCTCCAAAGGAGGGATCTACTGTGGAATTAATGCATGGTTGGGTGGTTGGAGGCACTCAGTCTTCGGCCTCATGCCTCCCCCCCGAACCATGCATTAATTCCACAGTAGAACCCTCCTTTGTCTTGGCTTAATGCTTACAAGTGCACTAGCCACCAAATCAAATATGTATGCCATATGTACTAGTCAACCATTGGAAACCAGTAGGTGGCAGTATTGGAACATTTACAACTTGGAAAACAATCCTGCATCATACACCAGTCAAATAAGAGCAAAAAGGAGCCACTAACAGTCCAAAGTAACCACTGCTTCAGACCCACCCAATTATGGCAATATACAATAAATTGTCTCTTCTGGCAGCCAGCACCACTTGAATACCCATATAATATCATCATACAGGGTACCAATGCCATGGAAGGGCCAGACAACAGAATTTGAGTAAAGAACAGTGTCTGGTGCACGTGCCTGACTATACCAGATGAAACTGGGACATCACCAGCCAAATGAGAAAAACAATGAGCTATTAATAGTCCAAAATGGCCACTGCTTCAGACCCACCCAAATACAGCAATTAATTCAATGCTAAGGACAATTGGAACTACCAAATGTGCTAAATGGCTACCAATTACAGTAATATATATATATATATATATATATATATATATATATATATATATATATATCACCAAATTGTCTCATCTGGCAGCCAGCACAATTTGAATACACATACTTATTTATATTTTGTTGACCAGGTAAGTGCACTAGACAAATCCTGCCTATTTTCAGGCACGACCCAGGGAAGGGGGATACAGATGAATGCCAACTGATCATGAACCAGATTAAGCTGTTGGTGGTATTTTTAGTGAATGAGGGAAATTTGGCCAGGACACCGGGGAATTCCCCTACTCTTTTCAAAAGGTACCATGGGATCTTTAACATCCACCTGAACTACCACCAATCCAGGGAGATGACCTCAGTTTAACGTCTCATCCGAAAGACAGCACCTCAGAAGTGCAGCACCCCTCTCATGCTGCACTACAGTGTCAGTACTGGGATATTAACCCAAGTGCCAGATGTGGAAACTAAACCCACAGCCCTCTGATCTCCCAGCCTCAGAGGTGAGTGTGCTACCTATTGAGCCACTGACACTCACATATAATGTCATCATACAGTATACCATTATCATGAATGAACTAGAGGACAGAATTTGAGTAGAGAACAGGGTCTAATACACCTGCCTGACTATCCCAGGTAAAACTGGGTCATCAGGCAAAAGGGGGTATCCAAGAACCAATGATGACTCAATAATGCTGTCCAACAGTGCTCCTGCTGATCCAATCAAAATGCCAAGAGTGCAGATCACAAAGTACAGCCAATCAAAACTCGGACTTCTAACATTGCTCAAGAAAGGTAATTAGTTCAGTAGACTCATTGAGTACTGGGTGCCCAAGGGTTCCTAATTTAAATACCCAGAATGATTCTCTCCTCAGTGGTAGAGTTTCCAAGTTGCCACTCAGTGGGCCTAATTTAACCTCTTTTCAATGGCACAAAAATTAAACGCGTGTTCATTTCAATTCACTGAGTGCAGTAAATGCTTAGCAAGTGCATTATTGGAGTGCCCATTCCTAATTGCCTTCAAAATGTTCCCCCACCCTGACCTTGAAGGCTATATTTGTTTTTCCTACATAGAATGCTAGGCATGTGGCTAGATAAATAATGTCCACCCTTGAACAATTCATAAAACTTCGAATTTATGGTTTGTGCAGTATTAACACAGCCAAATATTTCAGATCTCTTAACATTTGGACAGAACTTACAATGTACACATGCATAGCAACCAATCAGTGGATCTGGTAACCAACTGGGTCTTACAACAAGCATATGCAGGTGAAGCTAGGCCAAGTTCTAGTTTCCATACTAGACTGTGAGTTAACTAGGCAGGCCACTTGCCATCCTGCCCAGGGCATGGAGCTAGAAAGGAACTAAGCAAGGGCATCTTGTGATGGCAGTGAGGTAGCTTCCAGGCTGGTGGGAACAGCAGTCTCCATTCAGTGGATGGCATGGCTTTGCCTTTCCTGGTTGGCACCCCTGGCCCTATTTAAGGTGCTCAACTCACACTTCCAAGGTACTCATTTTTTCTCCTGCAGGGTCAGGCATGAACTACTGGGGCACCCTTCTGCTGCTTTGCCACAGGAATCTTCACCTGTCACTGACCATTCTCGGGTTCCACCAGACCTGTGAGGAGTACTTGCCCCCCCCAGTGGCTATCCCTCACAGTGGGCTGAGGGATATTTCAGCCCTCAAGGTGAGCCAACTCATCTCCTTATTTTGGGTGAAAGATTCATACTCTGACCCATTAGTGTAACTGAATGGTGAAGATTGATTCTTAAAAGATATGAAAATTACATACTCACTGTAATCCTTGATCTTCCAGAATATCTTCACCATTCAGTCATATGCCTGCCCGGCATCCGCCGCTCACAGGGCCTCTGGGCAGCTCACCCTGTTGTGCCTCAGTACACTGGCATCTTCTTGCCACTCTGTCAGAGCGCTTCCTCTATTCAGCTCCTCTTTCTTATAAGAACTTTTAA
The DNA here is from genome assembly GCA_016271365.2 of Neoceratodus forsteri. Classification (NCBI taxonomy): domain Eukaryota; kingdom Metazoa; phylum Chordata; order Ceratodontiformes; family Ceratodontidae; genus Neoceratodus; species Neoceratodus forsteri. Next base: position 45,909,046 of record JADMNL010000030.1, on the reverse strand, counting down.
TTTTGGAATGAGCCCTCTTGCTCTCTTTGAACCTAGCTTTCTCCTCCTGAGGTGAGAACTTCTTTTTCCAACAAAAAACAAGCATTTGTATATGCCGAATGTTTGCTTGCTGGCATTGGCATTGGTAGTGTAGAAGTTACAGAGCTGCATAATACGAATGGCAGTGAAGTATTGAACTGAAGCCAACCCCACCACCACCCTGCAGAGAGTGACAGGCACTGGGGTGTGCCTTTGGGTCGTCAGGCATAACGACCACGCAATTTCACCACACCCTACCCTACAGACACTGACAAGTGTCATGGTGTGCCTTGGGGTCTTTGGCCCTTATGCGCACCCCATTCCATCAGGAAATACAGTGAGATGGGTGGGGTATAGGAGAATGGGGTAACGTTTGGTCCCATAGAGTCCGAGGCACACCTTGATGCCTCTCACTGGCTGTAGGGTATGGGTGGGGGTGGAATGGTATGAGCATTACAGGCAAGAATCCCAAGTCACACCCCTGATGCTTGTCATTCTCTACAGGGTGGGGCGTTATGGTCGGAAACCCTAATGCCTTAGGCATTCATTGGTATTTTCACTCCAAATTTTCAACATGGTTTTTTTGTGACCTCCACCTCATGAACAGTGGCAATATCAGTTTGTTAGCCAAAAACTGCTTTTGCACAGTGACTACGGCATTTGGCACCACAGGTACTGTTCATGGGGAGGTGTAAAAAATGGCAATGTTGAAAATCTGGTGTGAAAATCTTAAAAAAACTGGTGAAGTCACGAGCGTGCATAGAAACTGTGCAATGCACACCCGTAATGTAACTAGTTTGGGGATTTTTTTTACAGCAGATTGTTAACACAGGCATTTTGGGACCTCCGATCATGAACAGTGTCAGTGTGATTTTCTTTATCTGTCCTGAACAATGATTTCCCACAGCGACCACGCATTTCTGCGCTGAAAGTGTGAAAACACATTTCAGCCATGTTGTGGAAAAATGACAGCTGTACTGTTCATAAGGAGGTGTGGAAAATGCCACTGGTGAAAATCTGACTGAAAATATTACAAATTCATGAACTTACGAGGGTGCGGAAAACCTGCGAATGCTCACTGTAACACAGTCATTTTATGGAGTTTTGTCACCAAATTTTCAACATAGCCATTTTAAGACCTCTGCTCATGACCAGTGTCACTGTGATTTTCTTAATCTGTCCCAAACATTGTTTTCGCACACCGAATGTACCATTGTGCGCTACATGTGCGGAAAAATTTTTTGGCGAGATATGAAAAATGGTAGCTGTACTGCTCATAAGGAAGTGCGGTAAAATGGCACTCTTGAAAATCTGGTGTGCAAATATTACAAATTCGCAAACTTGCCAGCATGCGTAGGAACTGCGCAACGTGCACTCCTAAAACAGTCATTTTTGGGAATTTTTTCACCAACTTTTCAACATAGCCATTTTAAGACCTCTGCTCATGAACAGTGTCACTGTGACTTTCTTAATTTGTCCCGTACATTGATTTCGCACACCAACTGCGCCATTGTGCGCTACATGGGTGGAAACATGTTTTGGGTGAGATGTGAAAAATGACAGCTGTACTACTCATAAGAAGGTGTGGTAAAATGGCAATGTTGAAAATCTGGGTGAAATATTAAGTTACACGAACTTACGGCGTGTGTTGCGCAGTTCTACGCATGCTCGTAAGTTCGTGAATTTTTAATATCATTTTTTGGAATTTTTCCACCAAATTTTCAAAATAGGCTTCTTGAGAGCCCACCTTATGAACACTGGCAGTGTCATTTCATTAATCAGTCCCGAAAGGTGATTTCGCGCAGTGACTGCGAAATCACCCTTCGGGCCCGAATAACGCCATGACAGTGACAGCATTCATGAGAAGGCTCCCAAAAACCCCATGTTGAAAATTTGCTGCAAAAATTCCCAAAAATGTCCGAGATATGCAGCAAAGTTGAAAAAACCCTATCTATTACATTATACAGTTTACCAGCATTTCCTCAGTTTGCGGTCGGCTTTGAAGAGTGCAGACGTGTTCCCGGTCCACTGAAGATTGTCGCGCTGGGCTCCAGAGGTAAGTATGAGGTGAGGGGGTTGTGGGGAGGCAGGGTGCACAGTAGGTGGGTGCGGTGGGGGCAGGAGACTGCGAGGGACCGCTTTTTAATTTACAGGTTTTTTTTAATTATTAACACGACGCAGGACATTTACCACACTGGGGTGGGCTCCCAGCATGGCATCTGGAAAGGATGTTTGGGGGGGCTGGAGCTGACAGGGGATTTGGCACCCCCATCGGCCATATGGGCTAGTGTCACGCTGGGGTGGGCTCCCAGCATGGCAGCTGTATGGCTGTTTGGGGGGCTGGAGCCAGCAGAGTTGGGCACCCCTGTCGGCCCAACGGAGCGTGTGCCATGCTGGGGTGGGCTCCCAGCGTGGCACCAGAAGCTTTTGGGGGCGGTGTGGAGCCGGCGGGGCATTGGGCACCCCGTCGGCTATACTGGCTGTGTGTGTGGGTGAAGTCGTCATACTTGTCTGCGTCGCGTGGGTGTTGAGGGAGCTCTGCTCACTGAAGCGGAGCTCTCCCTTTCAACTGTATTCCACTGCATTTTCAGCTGTCATAGACAGCTGGAGCAGTGATTGGCGCACTGCGACCGTGCCTGCAAACACACTGACTGAATTGGAAGAGGCTGACACACCTCTGGAAAACTCGGATGATGGCACTATGTTTCTTGCACATGCGTGCAAGCAAACATAAAAAGGATGTGTGTCCCCATACCCTCTTCCCAGAAAAAAAGTAAAAAAAATGCTTGGAGTGTATTTGTCCCCTTTTTTCCCTCTTGCACTTCTTCCTCTCTCTGCTAAGGATATCTCTTAGGGCATATCCCTATTGCTGCTCTTGCAGCTTAGCTCCACCTTGTCTTTGCCTATCAGCTTATGCCATGTGGTGGCACCTAGCTCTTGTGACAAGGTGCAGCTTCAACCTTCCTGTATTGCAGGTAGAGGTAGGTGCAGTAAGATTTTTTTGCACTATACTTCTCAGCCTGTTGGGCTGGGTGCTTGTCCCTCACCTAGATGTTGGGATTTATGCTTCACATTTTCACGTTTTCTCATTCTTATATCTTTTCTTCACTTCTTTGGAGTGGCAAGAAGATAGTTTTTATGCTCCTGGACTCTGTCCAGTCACACCTCCTCCTGTTCATTTTTTTGGAGTCTCAGGGTTTCCCTACTAAATTCTTGTCCTCTTGGGAGCACAAGGACTTGAGTTAAGTTGGTATTTGTCTGTCTTAACTACATCGAGGTTGCCTAGGGCTCTTTTGTTCCAGCCACAGCTGCATGCTAGGGCTGCTGCCCTTTTCTCTCTCCACCTTCCTGTCCAGGTGGTTGAGCAACGCTCTGGCTCTTATGCCCTCTACCTTTGTGCCACACTTAGGCCCAACCCTTAGTTCTGCTAAGCTGGTAGTTGGGTTTTATTGTGTTATTTTTATGTCCTATATCCTTTTCCTATCCCTTGGGCTAGGAGTCTGTAGCCCTATCTGTTTTTTCTCTCCCATTTGTTTCCATCTCCTGGCAAACAGAACTGAGGATGGGTTGGAGGCCAGTGTCGGTAACTGGCTGGCTCACATGCAAAATATCATTACGTCTGCCTCATGGGCAGTGCCAGTACCGGTGTTGGTGCCCTTCCTAAGCTGCAAAAGACCTTGCTCCCATGGGGTCCTAGCACCTCCATCTAAGACCCTTTAGTGTGACTGAATGCCGAAGATATTCTGGAAGAGCAAGAATTATGGTGAGTGCTTCATTTTCATTTTTATTTGTGGCAAGCAAGATGTCAGTTTGTGCTCCAATAAATATCATCAACACAGATTTCCATTGTACAACAGATTGAGAAGGTGCTCTGTGTCATGTATCATGTGAAACAACATACACTTCCAGGTCAAAAGTTTCATTCTTTCTGGAAGGGTATAACTTAGATTCATTAATGCATTTAGACTTGTTCTTTTATGGTTTCTTTCCTCTTATTTAAGTGCTGTGCTGTCAATATATTTTTTGGCTTGGATTACTCATACTTTTAAAGTATCCTGGGATTGAGCAGGGTCACAATGATTAGGGAAAAGTTTACTCTTTTCTGTTGCCCCAAATTTGGGCAAGTTTGCTGATTGCTTACGTTTCTTTTTTCTCTATTTTTGTATGATTTCTTTTTCAAATAATTAATTTCTTTTATGACTCACAGCATGTTTTATGATTGCTTTTGGTATGTATTTTGTTTGATATTTAGCAAGATTTCCATACCTTGCATCATTCCTGTTCAAAATCCTGGCTAACTGGCTGTCCAAGGTCACCCTACTGGTGATCACTCCTGCATAAACACAAGCCATCACTCAGTGGTCCACACAGGATAACCTGATAATCCTAAGCAAATTGTCGAGAGAGGGGACAGAGATTTGGTACAGGGGTTTCTTCTTTTTCTTGACCAAGAGAAGGCATTCAGTTGGATGCCCCTGTATATCTGTATAAAATCCTCTGCTTGTGTATCATTCCAGATGTTTTCTCCCAATAGGTAGCCATACTATGTATTGGGGCAGTTGTGGCTCCATATGTAAATCCTTGACTAGGGATTCCTGTCACAGTAAGGAGGGCTGTGTGTGTCAAAGGTGCTCCTTATGCCTGTTATTGTACATTTTTGCTTTGGACCCATTAAGCTGCCTTATGCAGAACAACATATGGGTTAAGGTTATACATTTGACCCCAGATACTGCTGCAGTCAACGCCCTAACTTACACAAAAGACCTTTGCATAGTAATTTGAGGCCAAGAATCAGGACTCCATGTATGGGATGTGCTAACTCAATTTTGCCAAGTAGCAGTGCCAAAGATAAACATTAACAAAAGCAAGGGACTTCTCATAGGTGGGGTAGATGGACCTCAGCTGGTCAGACACATTGCTGGAATACAAATTTTGGATGGCCCGCTGAAGATATTAGGTATTCTATTTGGGAAGGGGAATTTAGCACTGGAGAGCTGGAAAAGGTGGCTCAGTTTGGTGGAAACCAATCTGATTCAGTGGAAGAACAGAAGTTTAGAAAATTGGAAGAGGGTGTTTTTAATTTGTAAATTACTTCTTCCCTGTTTTTTGGTTTTTGAGTCATATCTTCCTGCATGGAACTAGAAATTAGATTGTTTAATGTATTTTTCTGGGCACTGTGGGGGAATAGACTGAACTCGATTATGAGGGAGCTCACGTATACAGTATTGCCCAGTGGAGTTATCCACACAATACATCCTGTGTCGTTCTTCCACACCATGCTTTTTTCTCGAAGTAATATAGCTCCAACATTGGCTGGTAAACCTAAACCATGGATAGCCCGGATGGAGGAATGGATTTTACTTTTTTATATGGATTGGCAGGGAGGATGCCTGATCATCCCTTGTCAAGGAAGCTACCAGTTTGTACCAGACTATGTTCAGACTGCCTCGATGAAAATGAAGCCATGGAACCTGTTTGGTGCAGAGATCTGTCCAACCACTAGGAAACAGCTGTATCAGTTGATTTTAGGCCGAAATTTATCCCCCATTAGTATTAAAACTGTGTTCCACTGGAACTTAAAGCAGAGGTTATGGCCCATTTGGTGACCCTGAGACTTCCTCCATAGATGTGAAACATAGCGTGGTTGGGAATTGACCGTAGACCACAGACTCTGAGAGGAGGAGGTCAGTGAACCCCCCCCCCAACAGTTATGGAACAGGTCTGGAGGGAGGAGGTGGAAGGGGCAAGAACACGGTTAGCAAAGGGTGGAGGGGGTGAGGAACACATAACAAGGGTACATGGAGTGGTGCACACAGAGGGGATAAATGTGAATAAAAGAGTAGAGGGAAGAGAAGTAAGGTCAGATTCTAGGTGGAGGGTGGTATCTCTGAATGCGCGGAGTCTTGGAAACAAGATGGAAGACCTGCAAACACTATTAGCAGACAGGAGGGTGGACATAGCTGCAGAAACTGAGGCTTGGGCAACATCACACCATGACTGGGACCTTGCGATCCCTGGATATAAACTATACAGGATGGACAGGGTAGTCAGGAAGGGGTGGCAGTTTATATCAGGGATGGAATAACTTGCACAAAGGAGGAGTCAGAGGAAGGGGAATTGGAGGCATCATGGGTTCAGTTAAGGTCCAATAGAGAGAGAAAGGTGAGGTTGGGGATGGTTTACAGACCACCCAGTCAGGATGAGGAGAGGGACAGGGAACTCAATTCACAAACATTGGAAGCTGCAGGGAAAGGAGAGGTGGTAATTGAAGGGGACTTCAACCTGCCCAAGGTGGATTGGAGCATATCATCCACAACATGTGCTTAGAGTCAGGTGATCCTGGAAGGACTGCAGAGTGGGTTCCTGACTCAGGGCATCACTGAACCAGCTGAGGCAATTCTTGAGCTGGTGCTCACAAATGGGAGCATGTACAGGAAATAATGGTCAGGGAGCCACTGGGTGGAAGTGACCATTGCACAGTGTGGTTCCAGTTGGATACGGGCAGGGAAAGCATCCCAACTAAGACCAAAATCTTGGATTTCAGGAGGGTGAACTGCAGGAAAATGGGCGAAGTGCTAAGAAGCCATCTGGAGGACATCAGAGAAGATATGGGGGTGGACCACAGGTGGTCCATCATTAAGGAAAGAATACTGATTGCCACAGATGAGTCCATTAGGCTCAGGGGGAAGAACACAAGGGCCAAAGTGCCCAGCTGGTTCAGTTCTGGGGTTGCCCAGGCAGTAAGGGAAAATAGGTTGGCCTATAGAAAATCCAGGAAGACCAACAGAGAGGTGGATAGGGAAACTTACCTAAGGTTGGCTAGTAAGTCAAGTAAGGAAGTCTGGAGAGCAAAGACACAGAAGAAGCTGCAGATAGCTGAAGGAATTAAGAAGGGGGAGAAGGCTTTTTTTTGATATGTAAGTGAGAAAAGGGACAAGAACGAAGGGACTGTTAGGCTTAAGAAAGGAATGGAGTGGGTGGAGGATAATGGGGGGAAAGCAGAGATACTAAATGAATACTTCTGTTCTGTCTTCACCAGGGAGATGGATGGACCAGTGCCTTTAGGAAGGAAAAGAGAAGCGGGGGGGAGGGGAACACAGATGTAGTGATAGAGGAGGATAGCATGAGGGAGGAGCTGCTGGCATTGAAGGCTGACAAATCACCAGGTCCGGACAGAGTACATCCAAAGGTACTAAAGGAACTGGCTGAGGATCTGGCAGGGCCACTGGCAGACCTATTTAATAGTTCACTAGAGTCAGGAGTGGTACCACAGGACTGGAGAATAGCACATGTAGTGCCCCTCCACAAAAGCGGTCCCAAGGATGACCAAGGGAATCACAGACCAGTCAGTCTGACCTCCATTGTGGACAAGCTCATGGAGACCATACTAAAGGAAAGGTTGGTGGAATATCTAGAGGAGCATGGTCTTCAGGATGCAAGGCAGCATGGGTTCATGGGGGGAGATCATGTCAAACAAATCTGATTGACTTCTTTGACGGTGTCACTAAGACAGTAGACAAGGGCCAAGCACTACACATCCTCTATTTTGATTTCAGCAAGGCCTTTGACTCTGTGCCACACAAAAGGTTGATCAGGAAGTTGTTGGATCTCGGGGCTGGGGAAAAGATGAGATGGCCAGATGGATGGAAAACTGACTTAGGGACAGAACCCAGATGGTGGTTGTGGGGGGAGAGTTATCTGGCACTAGAGAGGTAACCAGTGGGATCCTGCAGGGCTCGGTGCTGGGGCCTGTGTTTTTTTTATTTTTTTATTTTATTTAAACAGCAGTTTGGAAAACCTTTGAGTCATAGGCTCATTTACAAAGGTACCTTGTCACAGTAAGACAAACGAAAATACACAGTATAGCAGTACAACACATAAGTATAACAGTAACTTAAGACATAGATACAAACAAGCTGGTACAGGTAGGATTGATGCAAACAATACCAGAGTTATGCTGTCCTTAGCAGCTTAGTAGTAAGCTTTGTCATAAGTATTGAGTACGGCTTTGACTAATGGCAATTACAGCATCGGGTGTTAATAAGGTGGTTACGTAAGGAAGTTTTGAAGCACAATATAGTTGGAGCTTCGGAGATGGAGGGGGGCAGTGTGTTGAACCAGGAGGGGGCCCTAAAGCTGAAGGCTCTTTGGCCGTGAGAGGTCCTAGCTCTAGGGATAACAAGAGAAGTTTTCCCAGAGGTCTGAGTATGAACTAGTGGGACAGAGCGGTATGGTGGTGGTCAATCCTGCGAGGATAGCCCAAGAGGTCTTTTGTAAGGGTACAGGTCAGATATTTGAGGCTGCGTCAAGATCAAGTACCAGCACTTTAGTGTACAATAGACAGGTGTGTGTAGCCTAGGTGCCCCAGTAATTAACCTGCCGGCCTTATTCAGGTAATGCAATTTTTATGGAGTGCGGTCTGATCAGCAGCACCATACACCGGCAGTCCATAGTCCACTAGGGACAGGATAGGAGGTGACTGAGGTCGAAGAGCCTCCAGGGGAGGCAGTGTTTGTACCGATGTAAGATGCCCAATCAGATATTAGTGGCAGTGGCTAGGCAGCGATGTGTCCATGGAAGGAGAGGAGGGTCAAAATGGATCCCTAGGTATTTATAGAGCAAACTTGTTCGAGTGGGAAAGAGGACCCAGAGTGAATGAGGAGTTTGAAGTTGCAGGACTTGTTTTGAGGATGAGTGAAAGAACATGGTTTTGTTTTTAAGATTTATCACCAATCTATGTTTCTTAGAACCAGCCCTCAAGCTGACAGAAGGACTTCTGCAGCGAGTCCTGGAGGGCGATAGGGTTATGACTTGAGGCAAAGATGACTGCATCATCAGCTACAATAGAATGTTCCCCGAGCAAGAGCGTGGAAGGGTGTTAAGGTAAAGGGAGAATAGTAAGGGGCCCAGAATGGAGCCCTGGGGAACCCCAGAAAAGATGGGACAGATGTCTGAGTAGGTCCCATTAATTTTTACACACTGTGAGCGGTCAGACAGATAACTGGTGCACCAGGAGATAGGCCCAGCAGCAAAACCAGAGAGACTAAGGGCATCAAGAAGGAGGGGTTGGGATACAGTGTCGAAAGCTTTAGAGAGGTCAATGAAGACTGCACCAGCCAGAGAACCAGTGTCTAAGGAGGAGTGGAGAAAGTTGAAGAACTCTAGGAGGGCTGTGTTGGTACTGTGGCCCGCTCGGAAGCCATGCTGCTCAGGACATAGGACATTGTAGGTGGAGAGGTAGTCAGAGATTTGAGAGGCCACCACTTTTTCCAAGGCCTTGGAGAGAGGAGAGAGAATGGAGATTGGTCAATAGTTTCCAGCCACAGTCCTATCACCACCTTTAAAGATAGGGGTGACACTGGCGACTTTCCAGGCAGTTGGAACCTTCCCCAGGCAAAGAGAGTGGTGGATGAGGCATGTGATGGGTAGGACTGTGTCTAAGACCAGCCATAGGATACACGGATCCAGGTGTCACTGCCTGTACTATTACTCTTGAGGCAGTGACAAGCGTGTGCCTAAGTTCTTGGGCAGAAACATCATGGAGGAGAAAATAAGGGCGAGAAAGATTTGATGCAGGTGCTGGGGGAGGAGGGTCAAAAATTGTAGGAGGATAGGGCTAAGGTCAGTGAATGAGGTGTTGAGGTGGTTGGCTATGAGGGCTGGGTCTGAGGAGATCACACCATTAATGTTGATCTGGTGGGTGGGGGAGTGTGCACTCCATTTAACTGTTTAATGTTATCCCAGAAGGTTCTGGGGTTCCCCATGAGGCAGTGAGTGAGGACCGATAGTGCTCAGACTTGGCCTTTCTGATGGCCCAGTGCACTTGTTTGAGGCGGCAGCATATAACACGCCCTGTCATTGGGCCGGCCAGTCTCAATGGCACAGTGCCATAGGGTTGTCCCTATGTTTGAGTTGGTGGATCAAAGCTGGGTTACCTAGGGGCATTCTGCCTTTAGAACGGTGGGTCAACATTGGGGCAAAGATATCACAGGCATTATTAAAAGTTTGGGTAAAGAAGGAGAGCTGTGTCAATGTCAGGAGTTGCCTGTATAGGAGACCAGTCAATTTGGGACAGAAGTTCCTTAGATTTTATCAGTCCACCAGGTAGTGACGCCCGGCATGGGACTGTGCTATGGGTTTGGGGACTGAGGATGACGAGTGGAATAGAATGGGGGAGTGATCACTGAGAGAGTCTGGGAGGACTTGTACATTGGGGATCCGATTAGGGCAGTTGGTGAGTACCACATCAAGCAGGGTACTGGAGCCTTTCTTGGGGTTAGTCCTGGTAGGGTGGGTAACTAGTTGCATTAGGTCTATTGCAGAAAAGGAGTCTCGGGTAGAGGAGGAGGAGGAGGGGCTGAGCCAGTTGACATTTAAGTCACCCACCAGAATTTGATCAGCGGAAGAAGGTAGTGAGGTAAGGTATTCTGTAAGAATGTGTTGTTCAATGTCTTCATCAGTGACATTGGAGATGGCATTAAGGGCAAAATGTGCCTATCTGCAGATGACACCAAGCTCTGTGGAAGAGTGGACACAGCTGACAGGATACAGGACCTACCGAAAGATCTGGAAAAGCTGAGAAATGGTCCAGGATCTGGCAGCTTGGCTTCAATGCCAAGAAATGCAAAGTTATGCATATTGGAGCCAAGAATCCCAGGACAGAGTACTACTTGGGTGGAGTCCGAATATCTGCATCAGAGGAGGAGGAGAAGGACCTGGGAGTGATGATCACTAGTGACCGAAAGCACTCCATGCAGTGCAAGAAAGCAGCAGCAAAGGCAAACAAGATGCTGGGATGCATATCTAGGGGGATCAGCAGTAGGAGAGAGGAGGTTATACTGCCCTTGTACAGGTCACTGGTAAGGCCGCATCTAGAGTATGGAGTTCAGTACTGGTGCCCACACCTCAAAAAGGACATTAACCTGCTGGAGAAGGTCCAGAGGAGTGCTACAAAGATGATAATGGGTCAGCAGGGTAAGGCATACGAGGAGAGATTAATGGCACTGAACATTTACTCTGTGGAAGACAGGAGAGAGGGGGCATTATTGAGACCTTCAAGTACTTGAAAGGAATAAATAAGGCTGATAAGGAGAGTCTCTTTAAGCTGAGTGGCAACCATAACATGAGGGGGCACAGTCTTAAGCTGGAGGGTGAGAGGTTTAGGAGGGAGGTCAGGAAGCACTTCTTCACAGAGAGGGTGGTGAACACTTGGAATGCGCTGCCGGAAAAGGTCATCTTGTTGAGGACAGTAGGAAGCTTTAATAGAGGCTGGGATAGGCATAGGGTGACGGTAAGGATCACGGGTAGGGAGGATGGGAGGAGTGGGGGGGGAGGGCAGGATATCAGCTCAAGCTCTGGACCCTGCAATATAAGCAGACTTGATAGACCAAATGACCTTCTTCTGCTGGCTTCTTCGTATGTTCGTAGGATACCAGTCACTAACAGTTTGAAACATAAGAGGGTGAAGGAATGGAAATGTCCTTGAACGTCCTGTGTAGGGACCCTAGAAACTCAACATTTCCTATTTGATTGTCCCCATGCTAAAGCATTTTTTGGGCGGGCCTTAGTTGGGCATGGCAGGAACCTCTGTTTCTACATGTCCCAGGAAGCAGTTTTTGTTCTTTTTCCTATCGGTTGGGAGAAGTTCCATGAGAGTACTCTTCAACTTTGCTTCACCATTTGTAAATATTTTTTTGTGGCAAGCCAGATTTGTTTCAGCAACATGACTAAAGCACACAGCACCTGGGATTGTGGTAGAAATGGTCACTAGATTTTGCAGAAAATATGTTGCTGACAAAATGGCATACTGCCCCTAAAATGTTTCAGGATTTCTGGCATGTCTGTGGTTGGTTCTTCTGAGAGGATCAAATGGCACATGTTATAGGTTCAGTATGCTTTTACAGTTTATGGAGGCACAAAAGGGTAGGGTTCAGCACAGGGTTTTGTTTTTTTGTTTCATGTTTATAGTTTTCCATTCACATTTGCATTCTTTGGTCTCCTTTATACGCTAATGTAAACTGTGCTTTGTGTATGTAGACTGTGTACATTTGTTGTTTTGTTTTGCTAGTTGATTTTCCTTCTTTAAAATAAAAATTCCCCCACCCTTGCAGAAAGTGCCTTGGGGTCTTTTACTTCTGCCTGACCAGCCCCCAGTATAGCACCAGAGATGGGCAGAAGGGACCTCAGTTTAACATCCCATCTGAAGGGTGGTACACTGCAACAGTACAGCCCTCCCCCCCAGTACTGCACTCGGGTGTCAGTGTTTCTGGTTTGAGCCCAATCTTGGAGTGGGACTAAAACCCATGCTGTAATTTGTCTGCTTTGGATGCCCCATTGCAGTAAGATACTGTATAACAGTTTGAGTTTGCGCCAGCTATATTTAGTGTGGTTCAGGTACCTGGAGTGGTTTGCGCCCGGCTGTTTTCATGCTTACGCCTCACACCACTACGAACCAGCACTGTCAATGTCAATAGGCTAAAATCACCTGGCAAGCAGCACTGACAATCACTAACAATCAACTGCTCCTAACGAATGCCTCTCCAGTCCGCTGCTAAAGTACAATCACCTAAAAATGTGGCAATCATACCAATGTTCTAATCCCTTTAGCACCTCAGTATTGCTTGAAAGGTTGGTCATACTGTAAACCAAAGGTAGCAGTTTCAGATCATGGTCCTTGCAGCCCTTAGATATTACTGTTAATAAAATCCTAAAAGGCTTACTGAAGCAACACTTCACAGTCTGGTACACTGAGGATAGATATCAACTGCATGACATAATGACAAATACCGACCACATAGCTTTTTAAAGATGTACACACTAATTAAGTTTTTCTTAAGCACACACAAGTGTCTGTTGTTTGTCCTGGCAATATTCACAATCAGTTTATTTCCATTGAACTCTGCTGACCCTGACGATAGTGAAAATAAACTGATAGTGAAAATATGCTGCTATGCAGCACTAATTGAACAAGCATTCGTCAATGCCGAATATTTGCTTGCTGGCATTGGCATTGGTAGTGTAGGAGTTACAGAGCTGCATAATAGGAATGGCAGTGAAGTATTGAACTGAAGCCAACCCCACCACCACCCTGCAGAGACTGACAAGCATTGGGGTGTGCCTTTGGGTCATCAGGCATAACGGCCACGCCATTTCACCACACCCTACCCTGCAGACACTGACAAGTGTCGCGGTGTGCCTTGGGGTCTTTGGTCCTTATGCTCACCCCATTCCATCAGAAAATACGGTGAGATGGGTCCTGTATAGGATAGTGGGATGAACTTTGTGGCCGAAGAGTCCAAGGCACACCTCAATGCCTCTCGCTGGCTGCAGAGTGTGGAATGGTATGAGCATTACAGGCGAGAATCCCAAGTCACACCCTGATGCCTCTCAATCTCTACAAGCTGGGGTGTTATGGTCGGAAACCCTAACGCCTCAGGCGTTCGTTGGCATTTTCACTCCAAATTTTCAACATGTTTTTTTTGTGACCCCACCTTATGGAACAGTGGCAATATCAGTTTGTTAGTCGAAGAATGATTTCAAGACAGCTTAATACGCCATTTGAGCACCACAGGTATAAAACACATTTTGAATAGGATGTGAAATGACAGCTGTACTGTTCATGGGGAGGTGCAAAATGGCAATGTTGAAATTCTGCAGTGAAAAATATAAAAAAAATGGTGAAGTACGGCCGCGAAAATGTGCAACGATACCAGTAATGCAATTAGTTTGGGGATTTTTTACAGCAGATTGTCTACACAGGGATTTTGTAACCTCCGCTCATGAACAGTGTCACTGTGATTTTCTTAATCTGTCCCGAACAGTGATTTCCCACAGCGACCATGCATTTCTGTGCTGGAAGTGCGAAAACGCATTTCGGCCATGGTGTGAAGAATGACAGCTGTACTGTTCATAAGGAAGTGTGGAAAAATGCCAGTGGTGAAAATCTGGACTGAAAATATTAGAAATCCATGAAGTTATGAAGATGCGTGGAAACTGCGCAATGGTCACTCATAACGCAGTCATTTTATGGACATATTTCACCAAATTTTTAACGTAGCCATTTTAATACCTCTGCTCATGAATAGTGTCACTGTGATTTTCTTAATCTGTCCCAAACATTGATTTCGCACACCGACTGTGCCATAGTACGCTACATGGGCAGAAACATGTTTTGGCCGAGATGTGAAAAATAACAGCTGTACTACTCATAAGGAGGTGTGGTAAAATGGCAATGTTGAAAATCTGGAGTGAAAATATTGAAAATTCGCGAACTTACGAGCGTGCGAAGGAACAGCGCAACGTATGCTCGTAAAACAGTAATTTTGGGGAATTTTTTCACTAAATGTTTGACATAGCCATTTTAACACCTCTGCTCATGAACAGTGTCACTGTGATTTTCTTAATCTGTCCTGAATATTGATTTCGCACACCGACTGCGCCATTGTGCGCTACATGCACCGAAACACATTTTGGGTCAGATGTGAGAAATGACAGCTGTACTGCTCATAAGGAGGTATGGTGAAATGGCAATGTTGAAAATCTGGAGTGAACATATTGAAAATTCGCGAACTTACGAGCGTGCATAGGAACAGCGCAACACTTGCTCATAAAACAGTCATTTTTGGGAATTTTTTCACCAAATTTTCAACATAGGGGTTTTGAGGGCCTACTGTACCTCATGAACTGTGACACGGTCATTTCATAAATCGGCCCCGAAAGGTGGTTCCGTGCAGTGACTGTGAAATTACCTTTCGGGGCCGATTAATGCCATGACAGTGACAGAATTCTTGAGGTGGGGTCCCAAAAACCTCATGTTGAAAATTTGGTGAAAAAATTCCCCAAAATGCACAAGATATGCACTAAAGTTGAAAAAACCCTATTTATTACATTATACAGCTTACCGGCATTTCCTCAGTTCGCGGTTGGCTTTGAAGAGTGCAGACATGTTCCTGGTCCACCGAAGATTGTCGCGCCGAGCTCCGGAGGTAAGTATGGGGTGAGGAGAGGGTGTGAGGAGGCAGGGTGCACAGAGGGTGAGGCGCGGGTGGGGGATTGGGTCAAGACAGTCAGTGAGGAAGGTTTTTCTTTCAGGTTTCTTTTTCTTTTTTTTAACTTAGATGATGCGGACTTGTGCCACGCTAGTGGGCTTCCCAGCGGCAGCTGGAAGGCTATTTGGGGGGGTCATGGAGTTGACGGGGGATTGGGCACCCATGTCAGCCATACGATCTGTTGTCACACTGGGGTGGGCTCCCAGTGTGGCACCCTATAGTCTCTTTGGGGGGGACACAGTGGAGCCGACAGGGGATTGGGCACCCCCATCGGCCATACGATCTGTTGCCACGCTGGGGTGGGCTCCCAGCGTGGCATCTGGAACTCTGTTGGGGGGGAATGCAGCACAGCCGATGGGGGATTGGGCACCTCTGTTGGTTATACAGTGTATGCGTGGGGGGGAAGCACGAGCACGCAGTATGCGTGCATGTGTGTGTGTGTGTGGGGGGGAGCATGCATGAGCACACGATATCTTATCGCTGCTCACTGAAGTGTAGCTCTCCCTTTCAACTGTATGGCCACTGCATTTTCAACTGCTGTCATAGACAGCTGCAGCGTTCATTGGAGAACTGCGGCCGCACCTGCAAACACACTGACTGAACTGGAAGACGGGTGCCACACCTCCGAAAACTTGGATAATGGCACTATGTTTCTTGCACATGCATGCAAGCAGATATAAAAATGACATCAGTCAATAGCAAGTGCCTTAATCTAGTAGCCTGTTGCGATTGTAGCTATCAAATCGCAATATGTGCTGCCAATCTCCAAAGTTAAAGATTAAGACAAGAACCAGAGAGTGGTGGTAGGGGGAGAATTGTCCAAACCTACAGTAGGCCTGTAACAAGCTGAGTTCCACAGGGCTCAGTCAGTACTCAGACCTGTGCTGTTCAACATATTCATTGGTGACATTGCAGATGGAGTCAAAAGTGATATCTGACTTTTTGCTGATGATACTAAGCTCTGTGGGAGGGTGGACACAGAGGAAGGGAGATGAGACTTAAGGGAAGACCTGGCTAACATGGAGAAGTGGTCAAGCATCTGGCAGCTGGGCTTTAATGCAAAGAAATGTAAGGTAATGCACATGGGAGCCAGAAACTCAAGGGCCAGATACTGGCTTGGGGGGAGTACAGGTGACATTATCAGAGGAGAAAAAGGACCTGGGGATAATGGTCAGGGATGATATGAAACAAACAGCACATTTCTGAAAGGCAGCAGCCAAAGCAAAAAAAAAATGCTGGGCTGCATCACAAGGGAATCACCTCTAGGAGGGAGGAGGTTATACTGCCACTGTACAGGTCACTGGTGAGACTACACCTGGAGTACTATGTTCATTTCTGGTGCCCTTACCTGAAGAGGGATATCAAACTACTGGAGGGGGTCAAACAGAGGGCAACCAAAATGATCAAGGGCATGGGAGAAAGAACAAATGAAGAGAGGCTGAGGGAGCTGAACATGTATTCCCTGGAGGACGGGGGGTATGATTGAGACATTCAAATATCTAAAGGGCATAAACAGGGTTGGTACTGAGGGCATCGTTACATTAAAGACAGAGGGTACTACAAGGGGGCACAGCCTGAAATTGATGGGGGATAGATTCAGGAAGGAAATGAGCAGAAGGCACTTTTTCACTGAAATGGTGGTGAAGGGGTGTAATGAGTTGCCGGAGCAGGTGGTGGGATCAAAGATGGTGGCCAGTTTCAAGGGGGGTAGGGTGGGACAGGATGAAGAAGAAGATTAAGATGAAGGAAGACTCCAGGGGGACAGCTCCAGGAAATTAACTGAGCTGTGCACTTGAGCAGACTAGATAAACCATTATGACCCTTTTCTCCTGGCAAATTCATATGTTTGTATGTTCGTAACATCTCTCAGAGCTCTCCAGGAAGCGATCGCTATGGAAAGCTACAAGTTTTGTCCCCTCTTGCTGATGAGAAATGCAGCCCTTGTCTATGACGGACACCTGAATTTATGTGACATTCATTTGTCAAGGACTATTCCCAAGCTGTGAAGATCCTGAACTGCCTCAAGTGGCACCTGATCAAGTAAGAAGTGGTTTAGGACTATAGGCAGACAGAACTTAGGGGTTCTTTGTGTCGCAGGCAGCCAGAAAATCTTGACCTCTCTGAGTCAAACATAGCCAGATGGGGTTCTTTGTATCACACATGCCAGAACTTTTTGTGTCACATGTAGCCAGATCATTGGGGTTATTTGTGTCACACCTGGGCAGAACTTTGGGGTTATTTGTGTTGCAGGCAACCAGAAATGTTGGGCTGTTTGTGTCACACATAGCTAGAATGTTAGAGTTCTTTGTGTCACATGTAGCCAGAACTTTGGGGTGCTTTGTTTCATAGGTAACCAGAACATTGTGGTTCTTTGTGTCTCAGGCAGCCAGAAATGTTGGGCTGTTTGTGTCACACGTAGCCAGAACTTTGGGGTTCTAAACCGAGCTGAGGACCATGGCTAGGAAACCCACCAAATTTGTTTCATGGAACATTAAGGGCATGGATCTCCCAGTTTAAAGGTGGAAAATTCTGGATCGCCTTAAAAGATTAGAAGCAGGAATTGTCTTTCTCTAGGAGGCACACCTAGTGTCGTGAGAGTGGGTAGACCAGCTCTTTAGAAGCTCCTTTAACTCAAAGAGTAGAGGGGTGGCCATCCTCATCTATAAAGAGGTAGACTTTAAATGCACCTTCACTCACTCTGACTCCAAGTGGAGATACGTCTTGATAGGGGGACACTCTGGGGAGGGGAGACCACTCTTTGTTGTGTGTCTGCACCCAACCAGACCAATCCCAGCTTTTTCTCTATCCTCACCCAGACACTAGCAGAGAAAAGAGGGCAGTTGTTAGTGGGCAGAGACATGAGCACAGTGGTGGACGTGTTCCTGGACAGAAGAAAGCCACCCAAGTAGCATGAGATCACCAGCTTTACTCATTTTGCATGCACTTGTGGTGGAGACTGGCACAGTAGATGTGTGGTGTCTCATAAACCCACAAGGGCGGGACTACACATTATACTCAACCCCCCCACAAGGTGTACTCCAGACTAGATCTCTGGTTAACCCCAACTAGCTGGATAGTGGATATCTTGGAAGCCAAAATAGAGATGACCGTCATATCTGACCACTGCCCTATATCCTTTGCATGGCTAAAGCCAGACCAGGTGGTATCAGTCCAAGGTAACTGCAGACTTAATACCTTACACATCAAAGATACTGGCTTTCACAACCAGCTGTCCAAGGACATCAAGGAATTCTTGGAGCTCAGCAAGCCCTCAGATACCATGGCTGCCATAAGATGGGATGCTCTTAAAGCTTTTGTCCGAAGCAAATGCAGTGCACATTCATTGAGATTGAAGAAGGCAAAGGAGAAATCCTCCTCAAAGACTTAGAAACCAAATTTAGAGTTGCTAACTGCACTGACCAGGAGCTGCTGGCTCAGATAGTAGGAATTAGATTTAAGCTCAACCTGGACTTCCACCAGAAGGTGGAATACGCCCTATTCAGACTCTGCCAAGCTTTCTGGATGGTGGAGGAAAAACAGGGAGGCTGTTGGTACACCAACTGAAGAAAAGACAACAGAAATTAAGAATACATGCCCTCAGAAAGGCAGATGGCTCCCTGGTCACAGACCAGAAGAACATCAATAACTCCTTTTTGGACTTTTACTCCATGACCAACCTCACCTTCCCCACCATCTCACAGCAGCAACAAAGTGGGCAAGATAAACCCTTCACAACCCCGGAACTGGCAGCTGCATTAGCCAGCATGCTGACAGGGAAAGCCCCCTTGTGCAGTGGTCTACTGATAGAATTCTACACCTGCTTTCAGGATATACTTATGAAGCCACTAACAGCTACCCTAACAGAGGTATGTGCCTCAGGGGAATTGCCACTGTCCAAGCACATGGTGCAAATATCTTTTATCCCCAAATCAGGGAAGAATGCACACCTGTGCAGCAGCTACAGGCCCATTTCCCTCATCACTGTAGATTGCAAAATATTTGCAAAGCTGATCATAACATGGGTTAAGGAGGTGGTCAATGGGCTAGTAGATATGGATCAGGTGGATTTTATTCTGGGCAGACAAGGCACAGACAACATCAGGCATCTTGTAAAACTCACATGGAAGGCTTCACACTCCCATCCACCATGCCGAAAAGGTGTTTGACTGGGTGGAGTGGTGACTTCTGTTTCACACACTACAGAGGTTTGGTTTTGAGCCCAACCTAATAAAATGGGTCTCTGTTTTATGACCACCAATGGCTGCCCATCACACAGCTTCCCTCTAGGGAGGGGCACTAGACAAGCTGCCCCTTCTCCTTGCTCCTCTTTGTTCTCTTCCTAGAGCTGCTTTTATGGACTGTCTATTGGCCAGCACTCCCACATTAGAGAAGTCCACATGGGACAGGAGCATGAGGTCATGGCCTTTGCAGATGATATTATGCTGACACTGACTGAATCCCAGATGTCTATCCCACATCATCTCAAAGTGATTGAAACCTATGCTAAGCTTTCAGGATATAAAGTCAATGTAGCCAAATCCCTCCTCCTGCCATCCCAGACCTCAGTGGTTCAATAACAAGGTTTCCCCTAGACTATGACGGTGACACACGAACAGGTCAAATTCCTGGGTATAATCTTTTCCTGGAACATAGCCCTGTGGAATGGCAATCTTGAGCCCCTAAGGATGGCACAGGAAAAGGAGTTGGTCAGATGGAACCACCTACACTTAGCCTACTGGGGCAGAGACCATGCTTATAAAATGATGGTGTTCCCCAGGATCCAATACATTCTGCATAAAATATCTGTTGCCCTGGACCAAAAAAAGTCTGACAATGCTTTACAAAAACATGCTAACCTTCTTTTGGGGCCCGGGTCACAGGCAACTCAGACACTAAAAGCTAATGCAGGAGTTTACAAGTGGAGGCTTGTACTGTATCTCCCTCACTTTGGACTAAAAAGAATCACCCAGGTGGTTCACCAGCTACCCCAAGCAACTCATCAGCAATCCCTGGAGCACAGTAAGTGTGAACTGGTACCCTGTGAAGAATGCACCCTGTGTAAGCTGCTGATGCCAGTTATCTGCTTTGGTGATACCTCAGGAGAGCTAAGACCTCACCCCACCTTAAGTTACAGCTTTAAAGCATGGCACCAAGCAGTGAACCTCACAAGTTGGTCTGCAGAGAAATCCCCAGTCCTACCCCTCTGGCATGACCCCAAGGTATGGACTGGGGAGGGGGGATGTTTATTGGAAAGACTGGCATGGGAAAGGCATTAACTCTCTTGGCCGTCTCATAGACAAGGATAGTGGTGTACTAAAGTCCTTTCAACAACTCACCGCCCAGTATAATCCACTAAGGCAACAGTATTGGAGATATTGCCAACCAATGTTTGTGTTGCTCTCACTGCTCAGTTCAAAATATCGGCTGCCCAGCTCAGCAACTGCTGGAATGCACCCTCTCCAATGATAAGGTGCACCAGAGCAAAGCTAGCCATTTATATAGGAAACTCCTTTAGGCAGGCCCCTTTTCGTTAACCTCCACTAAGGAACAATGGACACAGGAACTTCTAATATACCTGCCTCTGGCTGACTGGAGGAAGTGCTGGCAGAAGGCTAGCTTCTGGAACCAGAGGCTCCAAGAACCACTTTATGCAGCAGAAGATTCTCCAGAGGTGGCATAGAACCCTGGAGAAACTACATGGGTAGGATTTGATATGATATGATAACATAATGAATAATGATTTATGTTAGTACTGTGAGAAATCTGAGGCAACACTTATGTACCTCTTGTGGTCCTGCCCCACACTTAAGCCATAGGAGACAAGTTCCAACACATATACCAGGAGGTCATCACATACAACCATGCTTTCTCCTGCACGTTCATCTTGCTGGGCCTGCAGCATGGCCCTAGCCCATAGCGGGTGCACCCCCATGGAGGCAAAGGGATAAGTGGTTAGAGGTTGCACTGGTCACTGCTAAGTGGGTGATACTCAGACACTGGAGGAAACAAGATGTCCCTTAAGTACAGGAATGGCTACTAGAACTGGGCAAGGCAGCTAGCTGTGAGAGAATCCACTTTACCACTAGCAGGACGCTTTCAGTGTTTGCTCAGATCTGGAATAACTGCCTCACTTCAGCACACTGTAGAATCCCAGCAGGCTCTTTCATGCCCAGCTACTTACAGACCCCAGGCATAAAAGGCCTGAACACGATTAGCAGGACACCACTCTTAACACCTATAACTCACCTGAGGACTCATAAGAAGAGATACTTAGATCTGCACGGGGTGTACATTTATCATTTGGTGGGTGCAATGGGGTCTCTCTCTCTCTCTCTCTCTCTCTCTCTCTCTCCACTTCACAGTAAGTACTCAGTGAAATCAGATGTTACTGGACTGAACCTTAGTTAAACTTAGCTTCTAAGATTTACCTTTAAAATAGAACAGTTATGTACTTACCATAACAGTAGATCTTGGAAAGAATATCTTTCATCAGGCCACATCTATGTAACTATAGGCTGCCAGATGCTAGGACCACAAGTAAACTTTTGCAAGCAGTCCACCAGGGGCTGCCCACAATGATGTCAGATGTCGACTGCTACATAAAAGTGTGTATCCCCTCCTCTCTGCAGTTCACCACTGGAGATCATGCTCGGTGGACGTCTCTGTAGGGAACCAGGAGCAGTTATGTACTTACCATAACAGTAGATCTTCGAAAGAATATCTTTCATCAGGCCACATCTATGTAACTATAGGCTGCCAGATGCTAGGACCACAAGTAAACTTTTGCAAGCAGTCCACCAGGGGCTGCCCACAATGATGTCAGATGTCGACTGCTACATAAAAGTGTGTATCCCCTCCTCTCCGCAGTTCACCACTGGAGATCATGCTCGGTGGACCTCTCTGTAGGGAACCAGGAGAGAACCTAGTGTTCTGCAAACCAGATGAGGCAGAGAGCTATAGGTAGACCATGGTGGAGATGGAGACAGCCCAAATTGGAGTCTCAGGACCCTCAGAGGGAAGGAGGGTGGGATGGCATGGCCTGATGAAAGAGATTCTCTTGAAGATCTACTGTTACAGTAAGAACGTAACTGTTCTATCTTCTTCAAGGATATCTCTTTCATCAGACCACACCTATGGAACAAGTACCAACCAGCACTAACCGTGAACTGTCTGGGTGGCTAGAGCCTACAGGCCTTAAAAAAGTAGACATTGAAGCACAGCTGGGTCAAAACCAGCCTTTTTTTGAGAGACACTGTCCAGACTAGTGTTCAGTGAAATTATGGGTAGTACTCCAGATGGCAGCTGCACAGATGTCTGCAGCAGTGTTCCCACTGCATCTACGTAATAGAGGGTACAGGGAACCCTCCTCTATATTTTTCAGGGGTACAATATGAGTTTTGAGGGTACGTCATACCCCTTGTAAAAAATCACTGGAGGTATGTGTCGGTTTGGCCTGTGCCTACGTAATCACTCAACAGCAGAACACCTATTTTAGATCCCAACCAGGCAACAGAGTAGACAATTAAAAAAAACAAAAAACAAAGCAGCAGATGGGCAGATCACATATGGGCCACAAATTACATTAAAAACTTAACTTTTTTCACCATTCTTTTTTACTAAGGGTATATAGGTAAGGTTATACATGAGATAAAAAGAAGCATTGCCCCCTTCAGATCAACTGTGATTTCTTTCTGGCACTGAAAGGAGTACTGCCATGTTTATGATTGGCAACATCACTTTTACAATTCCACAAAATAACAATCAGCACAGCAGATTTATGACTTCCAATATAAAGAGTAAGTGTTTACACAGTGATCTAGGAGCATAGGTTGGTGAAACCATTTACAGTGCGAACAGAAAAATCAGTAGTGCACTAACTGGGTGCCTCAGACATACATCCTGCCTGGTCCACCACCATTCACCGTCTTGGTCATTCACTAATACACCCATGGTCAGATTAACTGAGAGCAGGTAGAAGATACTGACAGCATTTCTGGTTTTTTTTTGTTTGTTGTTTGACATCTCAGGTTCAGAAATGCGGTGAGTGGATTTAAAGATGGCTCTGCATGGGGGGAGGGGTTAGGGAAGGCAAAAACCGGGCAGGATAGGGAAGGTGGGGGGAAAGACCAGTGCCTCAGCAAGCAGCACAGTGTTTTTTTAGCCAAGTCACAGGTTGGCACAGCAGATCAGAAAGAACTGCATAGAGTACAGCAAAGGGAGCAAATTTATTTTGAGCTGTCCTGAACTGGATTTTTCTTTTCATCCCGACGACATATTGTCCCCCACACCCCAAGTCTGTCATCGCTCAGTCCTCCTTTAAGGACCAACCGTGGCCCAATCACCAGCTTGGTGATATCAAAGGGGTAGTGCAGTAATTGCTGCACTAACCATTCAATATCACTGAGCTGGTGATCAAACGATGGTTGATCTTTAAAGGAGGACTGAGCGATGATGAACTAGGGCAGTGTGGGGTGGGTTGGGGAAGAGACATGTCATAGGGAAAAAAAGAAAATTCAGGGCAGCTGAAAATAAATTAAATCAGTGCTCGATAAAAGACACAGTCTACATACCTAATCTTCATCAAATGAAGCACCGGCCTACACTGTATAGGTCCATTGGGTTGGGAGTGGGACTCGGGAGGTGATCAGGACAGCGGGCGGTCAGGTGTTGAAGTGACAGATCTCTGGGCTAGTGTGTGAGCGATGATGGACTTCTCTGCTTACATGGACTCCAAGTCGCAGCTTCCCTCTTCACTGGTGCCAGCACACGAAGCCTGCGATTCCATTCAGAACCACCCCACGGGGTGCTGTCTGTCCAACCCACTAGCTGCGACTGCTTGAAACTGATAGAGTGCAAGGCAGCTAACTGTGGATGTGGACCAATCATGCAGTGGCTCAAAATAAGGAGAAAAAAGAAAGTGCCCTTTCTAAGAGTAAAGGCTGCGTGTAAAGGAGCACACAGACAGGACTGCTTTCACAAAAGTCACAACGGCTTCCGTACGTGTAGGTACCCCCTTCACACACATATATGTGTGTGAATTTCTTATTTTTTACGTGATTCACGTACATTTATGCGTGAATGGGAACACTGGTCAGCAGCAGACACATTTTTCGAAACAAGCAACAGAGGTGGCCAAGGCTCTTGTGGAATGATCACAAACTACCCCAGGAAGTTCCTTACCATACTTCCTGTAACAAAAAGTAATACAGTTTGCTAGCCATTTGGACAAGCACTGTTTAGAAACTGGGGCACCCTCTTTCCCAGAGGTGAATGAAACAAAAAGCTGTGAGGACTTTCTGCAATCCTTCATGCAGTGTATATAGTACCCAAGTGTTCAATGTACATTGAGAGTATGCAGCAATGCTTCTCCTGGACTGGCATGCTCAGGAAAATAAACTGGCAGGTGGATGGTTTGATTTAAAGTAAACTCAGACACCACCTTTCATAGAATCTTAGGATTAGTATGCAAAGACATCCTGTCTTTGTGAAAAATCAAGTAAGGAGGTTCATACATTAGGACCTGTAGCTCTGAAATCCTTTGAGCAAAAGTGACTGCAACTAATAAAAATGTTTTCCAAGAAAGAAAGCGTAAGCTACAAGTCATAGCCGGCTCAAAAGAAGCCAAAGTAAGCTTTTCCAAAACAAAATTCAGGTCCCAAGCCGGGACTGGTTTACTAATGGGAGGCTTTAGATGTATAATGCTTCTCAGTATAGCGCTATATATATATATATATATATATATATATATATATATATATATATATATATATATATATATATATATATATATATATATATATATATATATATATATATATATATATATATATATATGTATATATAGTATAGCCTGGCAGTATAGCGCAGTGGTTTAAGGCTCTAAGCTGCAAATCTGGTGACATCCAGCAGACCAGACCTGGATTTGAATCCCACAGCTTCCACTTACATGCTGTGTGACCCTGAGCAAGTCACTTAATTTCCCTGTGCTCCCAGGTCGCTCCTGTAAAAAAGCTTTCAGCTTAGTGTGCTACTCCTGGTTAAACAACTAAATAAAAAAAATAAAAAAAATCAAGAACATATTGGCCACCTCCAGCTGGGCAACTGTATGATAATTAGTAGACTAAGGAAAGGTGAAATAGCAACCAAGTGCACCTTAACTGAGGAATACTGCAGGCCTGCATCCAATAAGGATATCAGATACTCCAGAACCTGGACAGGTGAACGGGTCCAGGTGATGAGAAGTGGCCCATAGAGCAAACTGCTTCCACTTCATAGAGTAAGTAGATCTGGTGGAAGGCTTTGTGGTAGCCACAAGGACATCTTCCACTTTTTGGGGAACCCCAAAGTGGGCAATGGTTATGTTTTTGGGAGCCATACATTAAGATGAAGAGATTTGAGGTCCAAATGGACCAGGGTTCCCTATTCCTGTGACAGTAGACCCTTTCACAGGGGCAGAGGCAATGGTGGTTCCACTGCTGGCTGTTGCAGTAAGGGGAACCAGGTCTGTCAAGGACATAGGGGAGCAATGAGTATCAGAATTGCCCCCTCCATCTGGAGCTTGAGTAGCACTCTCTGAATTAGAAGGAAGAGAGGGAAGATATACAGGAATCTCCCTTTCCAAGAGAAAGACAATGCATCTCACCAGAGAACACCAGGCCTCTGGAATGAGTGAGAAGAAAAGCATCAGTATTACGTTGTGTGGGGACGCAAAAAGGTCTTGCTCTGGATGACCCCACCTGTTGAACAGGTCATAGACTACTGAGGTCAGCAGTTCCCATTCATACATCCTGGACTGTGACCTACTTAGCCTGTCTGTTAAGATGTTTTGGATGCCTGGAACATGTACTGCTGACAGTTCTAGACCATGTTCCAGAGCCCAATACCAAACTCTCATTGCTTCCTGGATTAGGAGTAAGAGTGAGTCCCCCTTGCTTGTTGATGTAGTGAATCACACTGATATTGTCCATCTGCAATAGCAGAGGACCGAGGAACATATGAGTCTGGAAGGCCTGTAGCCCATGCAGGACAGCTCAAATTTCTAGAACATCTATATGCAAGGTGCTCTTCACCAGGGTTCATGTACCCTGTGTTTGATGGGAGCCCAAATGTGTGCCCCAACCTATACCCGAGGTATTGGTTGTGAGAATTTGGAGAGGAGAGGGAGCAGTAATAGAACCCCCTTTAACAGGTTGCTGGGTTCCATCCCCCACTTGAGCACTTTGTACTCAGGAGAGGTGACTAGACTGTTTTGTTCTAGATCATCTGTGAACTGATCCCACTGGACTCTTAGGGTCCACTGGGGTATCCTCACGTGCAGTCTGGCCAATGGTACTGTGACAGTGGCTACCACCATGAGGCCCAGGAGCCATAGGAATGTCCTGGCTGAGACATACCTGCTGTCATGTACCAGCTGTGCCTGGTCAATCAGACATTGGGCCCTGTCCAGGGGCAGAAAGGCTGAGCCCTGAGTGGTGTCCAAAACTGTTCCTATATATTGCAGGCATTGACAAGGGGTCAACACTGATTTGGGTATGTTGACAGTAACACTCAGAGCAATGAACATCTGCCTGGCTCAAGCTAGTGTGTGCAGGAGCTAGTCCCTGGAATTGGCTTTCAAGAGTCAGTCGTCCTGGTAGGGGAAACACAGAGACCTTCCCTTTGAAGGGCTGCTGCCTCTACTGCCAAGCATTTGGTAAAGATCTGAAGCATAGAAAACAAGTCAAAGAGCTATACTCTGAATTGGTAATGCTCCCCTTGGAACAGGAACCTCAAGCATTTTGTCTGAGGCTTCCAAATTTTGATATGAAGGTAAGCATCCGTCATGTCTAGGGAACAGATCCAATCCCCTGCCTGCAGCAGTGGGAGTAGGCCTTGCAGGGTGACTATTCTGAACTTTTTGTACTATATGAAGAAGTTCAGTTCTTTAAGATCCAGAGTAGGCCACAGGTCCCTGTCCACTTTGGGAATAGAAAGCACCGAAAGTAAAACTTCATGTGCCTTTGCTCAAAGGACACAGACTCTACGGCTTTTTTTGGAGCAAAGTCTGAATTTTTTCAAGGAGCAGAGGAAGGTGTTCTGGAGGATAGTTGGTTGGCACTGACAGATGATCTGGAGATGTTTTCAAAAGTTCCAGAGCATGGCCTTGTTCTATGATTTCGAAGGCACAGGCATCTGTTGTCACATCTTGCACTGAGTTAAGTGGCGAGAGGAGCAATCACCTACAACCACCCCTGGAGGCAATGGTGGTTGGGGGGTGTATAAAGAGTCAGGCAGAGCTGGTTGGGGTGGCTCCACTTGCACCATCACCTCTAGAGACTTTTGCATGGGCACTTTAGGTGGTGCTAGGGATGGGCAAGTCTCCTGCTCCCTTGCCCCTACCCTGCTGTCTAGTCACTGGGTGGTATCTGGCACCCGCTGGATGAAAAGGAACCCTGTGCCTGCCACTTGGTTTTGAGTATGATAGAGGGAATACACTGACTTCAGGGTTCTGCCTGAGGCCTGAAGGGTGGAGAGAATTTCTTGGACATCTGAACCAAACAGCTTATGTCCTCTGAAAGGGGCATTGAGAATAGACTGTTGCATGTCATTCACAAACCCTGCCACACTAACCATGAGCATCTCTGAAGAGAGATGCCAGAGGCAGCAGCCCTGGCAGAAGTATCTGAGACATCATAGGCCATTCAGCGCAGATTCTGGCCTGCATTGGCTGTAGCAGTAAGAGCCTTAAGAAGCTCTTGTTTGGGGGTGCCCTCTGGCAAAGCTTGTGTGTGTAGCTGTCTTGGTCTTTCTCCAGAGAGTGTTCTGATACTTAATCATACGGGCCTGTTAGTTAGCAATACGAAAACCCAAGAAAGAGGAGGCAAAGGTTATTTTGCCAACAATGTCCAACCTCCTGGACTGTTTATCAGGAGGGAGGGAATTCAGGTGCTTAGGTGCCCCTGACCTGTCATAGGTAGCATTAATGAACACAGAGTCTGCCTCAGGTTGGGTGGCAAAAAAATGGCTTCCCAGAAGGGGCCATGTACATTTTATCTGCATCCCTTGGTATAGCTGGAATAACATTGGGTTTATACCAGGCAGCAAAGGTGGCATTCTCCAAAGCAGGGAGGAGAGGTGGCACCACAATAGGAAGAGTCAGGCAGTTCCAGAAGTTCTATTACTTTTTTTTTATAGTGTCCTCCTCCTCTAGGTCAAAACTCATGTCAGCCTGTAAGTGCTGCATCATGATGAGGAAAGTAAGGTCCTCTGGTCGGGTCTTTGGAATTTGGACTACCAAGTCCTCACTGCAAATGGACAATGTAGAGCTGGTGCCCCTATTGTAGTGGCTTTCAGCAGAATCCTCAGCTTCTTCCCCCTCATCCTGCATTATAAAGTCAGGATTATATTTGTATCATCATTGAGCAGGTTGAAGAACAATAGAGAATCTGCCAACAACATGGGAGGTGCCCTACGAGGTGGCAGAGGCAAGGATCTATTTGGTGTCGTCGATGGGGGAGGGATAGTAGTCCCTATTGATGGACCACCTGGAACAGGAAGAAAAGGTAGCAGGCATCAGATCATGTCTGTAAATGATGACAGAATCACCTAAATATCGGTGCCCGTGTGGTCGATGAGTGCAACTGGAGGAGTTGAATGGGAGGCTGAGTCCCCAATGTTGACAGTGACATACCAGCCATACTAGGCCTGGTAATTCCAGTGCCAGGCTCTGACCTTGGTATCATGTTGACAGTTGGGGGAGGCGAGCAGCATTGCTGTAGTAGCAGACAATGGTGCAGAGAAGGTCATTCCTGTTGTGTGGAGGGGTGACCTGGAATGCATCGTGGAGGTTTTCTCCTTCTCCTTGTCCTGGTGCTTCTGTTTGTGACTCCCTTATGACATGTCCCAGGTTTTAAAGGGTCCTGGCATGGTAGACTGGGCCAGCGATGCCGCGGTACTCTTCTGCTGGAGCTTCTTCTCTATGCTAGCCACCTTCTGTTTAAGGAGGAATTTCTCTAGGGTCCCCTTATGATGTCACCTCATCATGGAATTAAAGGCTTGACAAATTCCGCAGGCTTTCATGTTGTGGTCCAGGCCTAGGCAGCAGACACAGACTTTGTCGGAGTCACCCGTGTAGATCTTCTCACCGCAGTTGCAGTACCGGAATAATTTTGACAGTTCTTTCGATGACGCGTAGGTTGTCGAAAATCACTGTAAAATTGAGTAGTTTCCCTACAAAAGAAAATAAAATGGTGGCTGTTGCAGTGGTGTTTCCTTCAACAGTCTGACGAGTATGGTCGACGGTGGGAAAAGAACTAAGGAGAGGAGGGGCCGCCGACGTTCATATAACAGCCAACTTCTGATGTTTTCATGGGCGACCCCTGGTGGACTGCTTGCAAAGGTTTCTGTGTGGTTCTAGCACCTGGCAGCTTATAGTTCCATATGTGTGGCCTGATGAAAGAGATATCCTTGAAGAAGATCTGTGTTACCTATATCTGTATTTGGTTACATAGATTGGAAATGCATTTCCAAGGGACTATGCCCTGGTGAGGACAAATACTGCTTTTCTCCTACTCCGAATCTATTATGGAATAAGGCTGCTATTTCTTGAGTTACTCAATATATATTACTGTTTTTACTCCTTGTATGTTGAAAAGAGAAAATCAATAAAAACTTGAATTAAAAAACAGAGAACTTTGAGGTTCTTTGTGTCACATGCAGCCGGAACTTTGTGGTTCTGTGTGTTGCGCTGCCAGAAATGTTGGGCTCTTTTTGTGTCACACATAATATTATAGTAAGTTGAGTTCTGTGTGTTATAGGCAAACAGAACTTATGTTTTTTTGTGTTACACAAAGCATATAACATTGAGGTTTTGTTCTGTGACATGCATGCAAGACGTAAGGGTTTCTTTGTCTTACAAAAAACAATTTTGTCTCCAGCAGTAGTCATTATTTGCAGAACAAACAAGGAACTAACTTGAAATGCATATTGCCATTGCAAACTAGGCACACTGATTAGTTGAGCCTTGCCAGTACTTGTGCCAAGTCTGTGAACCGTGTGGCTGTTAGCCCAAAAGGAATTAAAGACAAACAAAACAAGTACGTAAGTAGGCCAAGGTTGGCATCCTGTCTGGCCCCCCAACTCAGCTCTCTGCCACCCTCTTCTTTGATTTGACTTGGCTCCTTCCAGGATCCCAGCCCATCAGTGTTCCTTTTGCTGGCACCTCTGCCCTGGTGCTTGGAGTGGTTTCATCTGGTGAAACTAATGCAGAATGGTTAAACATGACATGAAGTTATACAGAAACAAAGGACGACTGAACATAAACCTGTGCACTGTTTGAAAATGCCCTACTCTATTGCAACAGTTGAGTATGTAAAGTGTTCCATTAGGTGCTGCCATCTTTTTTTTTCACATAGTGACATCATCACCATGAGACTATATTTCACCATGATTATGTCAAGCCATTGAAACCATCCAAGATTGTTCACCTATGATGGCATAATGATGCTGATGCCAGTGCTGTACAACAGTAACATGGCAACCCAGGGGGATCAGCATAAGCATACAATACGTTCGGCAGAGCAGCACTTCCAGAAAGCTTGGTGCAGTAGTTTATTTTTGAAGAATGTATGGAAATATCTTACCTTTAAGTGCTCTTCTATGCTTTTGGTCCACTGCTTTGGGAAAGCATCCATGTCTCATGGAAGACATTATGAGATTATGTATTTAGTTTTTTAGCCTTCAGCCACCTACTTGCACCTGCTTCAGGTGATCGCCGTTCCCCCAAGCCCACCCACCACACCCCCTGCTGTCTTGCCAGTGGGGGTTCACATGTGTAGGATCCGAGGGTACTGCTGCCATCATGAATGGTGGCTGGTACTCATTGGATTGCTTTGGTTTTTTCCCTTTTGCCCACCTGATACCAGGCAGTGTCTCTGCAGGCCATGCCCTCTTGTACCATCCCCCTGTGGGGGATCCCTGGCCCACTGCAGGGGGCTATCCCTCCTCAGGTCAGAAAGTTGTCACACAGCAGCATCTCCCCAACCCCACTGGGCCATCTGGCTAGCTCTCGAGTTTGCTTCCGAACTTGGGTCACTAGCATGGGCGTGCAATGCACTACCCACTGGGCCATTCCTTACAGAAATACATGTGTGCTGCATGCATGCAGCATGCTTACATGCTTGTTACATGGCATGCATGCTGCATGCATGCTGTGCACTTGTTTTTTCGTAAGGGATAACTAGCCCCAAATTATGAGATTGTTAAAGAGGACATGAAAGCTGTGTGAAACTGCAGCTATCTATAATATTCATGTTTTGAAAAAAAATGATGCTCTTACCACTAAATGATCTATATTTAATTGAATCTGAATAAATGCTGCCGTACAAAAAACATGTTTTACATTGTTAACCTAGTACGAGCAACATTTTGTACTGTTCTTTTCCTGGAACCGGGTATTTGGAGTTTTGACTATGTCACTGCATGGATTCAGGACTTTGAGCATGTCCCTGCCCTTACAGAAATACAAGTGTGCAGTATGCATGCAGCATGCTTATTAGGATGCGGCATGCATGCTCTTTATATCATTTCTATGAGGTAAGATTAATTCAAGCGTGCCTCTCAACCGTCCCAGATTTTGTGGGACATTGAGTTTTTATGACAATTTCAGTCACCTTCATGCTGTCCTGCCCATATCCTGCCAGTGATATACTTTATCTCATTTTTTAGCGCTGATCGCAATGTCTCCCTAGCTACCAGCAAAATGTCCCAGTGCCCTGCTTTCCTCTCCTGACTAGCGCCATCTTGAGTAGCACTGATGTCATGCCCAAGCGCTTTGAGATGGCCTGCCGGCTGGGACATGGGAGGGCTTTAGTTTCTTCCCTTGTGTGCCAGGCAGTGAGTGAGCATGTCACTCAGCTGTGGCACATCATATGAGAAGGACACAGGATAGTTTAAATTCCTGCCTCATTATGGCCTGCAGCGTACATCTTCAATCGAGTGAGTGGCAGTACAGGTACTTTATGAAAATAAATACTTTTGGGTTTTTTTCAACCGAAGATGCACAATGAACGTAATGATTTAATTTTCAATACACAGTACCAGACAAAGCCACATGCAGGATAGCATCTACCTATAGAAAAAACTAAAAAGAAGAACTTTTTCCTGTGGACGTTTTGGTGAAAATTGATAAGGAAATAAATGTTCCCTGCATTTTATATCAGAACTGACATTATACTGAGCATATAAAGTGCATTCTTTTTTGTATTCAGTGTCTCACGATGGGTTATAAATCCTAAAAAAGAAGTTATAAAAAACCAAAAACAAACAGAAGATACTCAATTAACTTCATGTTTGTTCCCCTCCCTCCCTACCATTTACCTTTCGGGCACAGGTGCGGGCCAGCTGAATTCAGAGTGCTCAGTAGACGGTTCTCAATTAAAAAAATGCTAATTATATTATTTGAATTTTCACTCCCACCCTCTTCATATTTCCCTTACACAGGAACTGTCTCCAACACAATGAAAAAGCATTGTTGTCTGCTGGGGTTGGGGGTGGGGTACAGTGTTCTGAGGCTTGAGCTCAAGCTGTGCATTACAAAAAACTATGGATGATTCATTGAGGGATTTGAGGCTGTCACTGATCTGTGCTTTTTTTTTTTTTACTGCCTAGAGGATTTTAGTGCAAGGTATGTTTTTTTTTATTTTCTTTTTCTTAGCTCGTTCTTCTCATTCCTGCCCTCCCCACCCCGGGATGGGACGAGGCTGAAAATAGGCAGTACTGTCTAGCCCTCCTTTCCAAGTCAACAAAAACTAAATAACTGAATAATTAAGCTTTTTAGAAATCTATAATTGCAATAAGGCACTTCAGGCTGTGTGTCGCTGGGATAATGTCACTTCTCAGGTGGAAGAAGGCACCTGAGGCGTGACGGGGTCTCATGTGACACACACGCAGGTGGTGTGCCTTATTGTTTAATTTGACAATCGCTAGCTCCAGTAGCTTGGTTTTATCATTTATTTTACCAGTTACACTAGGGGGTTTTGATAGATGTTTTACTGTGGGCAAATTGGGATATTTGTTTTCTGTCAAATACTATGTATGTTATTTAAATGTCCTTTGTTTATCAAATGTGTTATTTCTGTGTTATATCTGCTGACTTAAGAGGGTTTGGAAAAGGGCACAATTTTAGGCACATCAAAAGATAGGTGTCCCACATTTTGGCTGCGTGTCCCACATTGGCTGGTCTGGAGGTTGAGAGGTATGGTTATGCTCAGAGTTCTGAATGCAGTGACATTGTCAAATCTCCAAATTCCTGGTTCCCTAAGGAGAAGGACTGTACAGAATGTCATCCATAAAAGGAATGCAAAACAAAACTTTAACTTCAGCTTTTATTCGAGTGCAGTTAAATATGGATTATTTGGGGGTTATGAATATTATTTTTGAAAACAGGAACATATGCATGCCAGGTTTCTGTTAAAGAGATGTGAGTAGTATCAACAATCCAGGTAAGCGATACAGAGTTTTGCAGTTTTTAAAGAGAGAGAAACCTGATCATCACTTGATACAGGAGACTCATCTCTCCTTGGCAGAACATGAAAAATATGAACATTATAGTTTTGAGCTAGTGAGGGTTTCCTCTCATAAACAGGGTAGGAGGCAGGGGAGGGCTCTGTTTGCTGCCCAGGGATCCAGTTCCATTTGGAGGAACAGATTATAGATAGTGCTGAACGTTGTGTTATTTTAGTAGGAACCCTTTGTAACAAACCATATATGCTGGCCAATGTTTACTTTCCCCTGGGGCAGCAAAACAAATTTTTCAATCTTTTTTAACAAATTGCTCTCAGTATTGAAAGGTCAGTTGCTCTTGGGTGGGGATTTCAATATTGTCCTCATTCCTGATTTGGACACATCAATACCAAGAGCCTCATACTTAACCCCAGTTGAAAAATATGTCAAGGCCACCATTAAACATCTGGGTTTTATAAATGGGTGGTGCCATTTAAACCAAATAAAGAGGGAATACACTCATTTCTCTCCTGCTATCACAGCTATGCCTGTCTACATTGAATGCTTACTACAACTGAACATCTGGACATGCTTCACAGTGTATCCCATGGCACCATTCAAATGTCTGTTTATGCCCCTGTGATGGCACAACTTTTTCTGGGCAAGAACCCCCAAACTTCCCACTGGAGGTTCCATTTGGGATATCTAAGGGATGAGGTTTTCACTGTGGAATTGGAAGACCATGTCCTGCAGATATTGAGGGAGAATTCAATCCTGGATGTGTCTCCCAGGATTCTCTAGGATACCCTGAAGGCAGTCCTCCAGGAAAAATGATCGCCTCTGCCTCATAACAAAGGAAAGAAAGGGAGTCCTGTTTAAAGGAAATGCAGGAAGCCTTACAGACACTGCCAATCTTCCACATGCAGGGTGATCACTCTGTGATGCCACACATCTAAAGCCTCAAGTCCCGTATTCAAAAAGCTTTGGATCAGAAAGTAGAACAGGCTCTATCCTACTACTATGAAAGGGGTCCTAGGGGTGCCTGCAATCTAGTCAGACAGTTGTGGGCATGGAAGCATCAAGCTTGCATAACCCAGTTAAGAGACATGACTACCCAAACCTTGCAGCATGGTGCTGAGGCCATTCACGTGCTTATGACACAGTACTATATTATATGCACTGGAAGTAGTCCCACCACAAGAGCTAGTTTGGGGCTATTTGTCATCTCTCCCTCTCCCAGCACTACTTGATGCTCAGGTCGGAGGGCTACTGACTCCAGTAACACATGATGAGATCCTGACAGTCATGAGTCATTTGAAGATGGGTAAATGTCCAGGTCCAGATGGCTGCCCAGCAGATTTTTTCAACAAATACCAGGGAATGAAAGGAACAACACCATACAACAATACAGGATGTGAGACCTGCATCCACATATGCATACAGACCACCATCAAAACAGGACAGAACAGCACTATAAAAATAAATGGATACTACACGTCAGTCAAGCAGTGTGGTTTACCTAAAAGTGCATAAATAGATGCTACATCAGTGAAACAATGCAGCCACTGCAAACCAGATGAACTACCACTGACACACAATATTAAACCAGATTATCAGCACACCAGTGGGACAGCATTTTACCCAACCAGACCATTCCCCCTCTGATCTGTTTGTCCTAATACTAAGAGGCACTTTCAAAAACACATTGGAAAGAAGGGCATGGGAATTAAAATATATCAAGCTGTTTAGCTCAGACAGTAACGGGCTCAGTCAGGACATTGGATTTATGACATGGTATGGAAAACTAATACTGTATGTCACTTTATACAAATATGTTTTTTTGTTTATTTCTGTAATCCCCACCACCAGCACTTTGTGTATCTCTGGTCATTACTATCCTATGGTCCTGTCAGAATACCTTTTCAATGACCACTTCAAGGCACCCATTCTGCCTCTCTTATGAATATATTAGCACTTCATGCTTACCATCCCCTCACAGCTATAGACTTTTTCCTATTCATTGCCCACCCACCCTTCCTTTTAAGTCCTTCTCACCCTTTCATTTAAGTCTTCTCACTATCCTCTCATAAATTATTTTGAAATAATGGTTTTCAGTCACTGTATATAACTTCAGCTTCTTTTGCTTAGTTTGCTATTGCACCTGAAGAAGGGATCTGTTGGACCCGAAAAGCTTGCGTACTATAATATCTTTGCGCAAGACATATGTTGGTCCAATAAAAGGTATCGGACTATCCAGTGACTCACAAAATTCCAGGATATGTTTCTGCATACCATGTTGAAAGCATTTCAATCCATACTGAAGGGGAGGCACCCCCTCTAACTTGGCATTTTGCCACAATCTCTGCTATATTGAAGACACAAAAGGACCCCACCTTGTCCCAATCAGATACCAATGTCTATCCTTAGCTATGATTACAAGTTATTTACAGCGATACAGGTGGCTTGTCTTGAGGTTCTTCTCCCACCATTGCTGGATGTGAACTAGATGGTATTTGTAAGGCGCCGTCACTCAGGCTCATGGTAATGTTTGATGCACTCTGCACCTACTGGATTATGCTACTCGAAGGACAATCCTGGCCAGCCTAGACGCAGAGAACATCTTCAGTCAGGTGTCTTGGCCCTTTTTGAGGGCTACTCTGCCAAGGTTTGGTCTCCCAGACATTCTGATACATATACTGCAGAATTTGTATACCTCCTCACAGGTGTATGTCTGCATCAGTGGTTCCCTATTTGAATTGATCACAGTAAAACGGGGCACCTGCCAGGGATGTTCCCTATTTGATCACAGTAGAACAGGACACCCACCAAGGATGTTCCCTATCCCCCATCTTATTTGCACTCTATATAGAATCATTAGCTGCAGCTATTAGAGCAGACCCAGATGTGGAGGGTGTGTCACTAAGTGGGAGGAGTTATAAAATAGCCCTTTACGAATATGACATTTTGTTAAGGTTATCTTTTCCAGACATGTCTTTGGTCAAAGTTTGGGATAATTTTACCATTTTGAGAAACTGGCAGGGTTTAAATTAAATCAAACCAAAATGCAAGTTATCCCTCATAATTTTATCCATTCAAGGGAGCTGCAGAACATTTTCCCTTTGTGTTGGTCGTGAGGGGCTCTTAAGTACCTGGGGATTCAAATTACAAAAAACTTTGAGCATCTTCAACTCTTCAACTATGAGCACCTCATGCAGAGTGTTACAGTAGACCTCTGTAACTGGTCCAACTTACATTTAAGTTTTTTTCCACAGGCTAGAACCTATTCAACAAAACATCCTCCTCAGAATTCTTTAATGTTTGCAGACCCTTCCAATCATGGCCAATCGAGTTTACTTCCAATTGTGGAACAAGTTGTTGTTCCAAAATTGTTGTTCCACTTTATATGGGTAGGGGGTGTCCTAGAATCTATTTTACATCGTTACATCTTCTTAGAAAAAAAGGAAGAGTTAATTTGCCTAACCTCCACCTGTATGCTCAGGCGGTGCAGCTTCACCTGATCTGTCTTTGGACATCTCAGGGATACCAGCCCCACTGGAAGTCAATTGATTTCACCTTAAATTACCTTTACACAATAGATAAGAACCTGTATACAAGCCCAACAGGCTGTCTTCCCTTTATTCTTTTTAATGCCTTCATGGCAATCACTTTGAGAGTATGGCACCAGGTACGTAGACTTACCAGGATCCAAGGTTTTAATGTTTGGATCAGGGTACTGTCAGGAGATGACAGTTGCCCTCTAAACAGAACAGATAATTTCCTTAAGGTCTGGATGTGGTTAAAATATACACTCCTATTCTACAAGTTCGCCATGGCACCATATCTGCAGGAGTTCTCCTGGAAGTGCTGTAATAGATTCTCTAGAACACCATCTGTCCTCTCTAAATTTAGAGGCCCCTAAGCAAGCTTTTGTTGGAGACACTGTGGAAAACAGAGAGGAGACCAGTTCCCCATTTTTTTGAATTACCCTCTGCTTAAAACATTTTAGCAACAAATAGCACCGGTCATAGAAGACCTTTACAGTATTTCTTTTTTTTAAACTCAGCTTTATTGATTAATTCCAACATGATACAGCATTCAGGAGCATAATAAAGATTACACAGCACTGACCAAATGCATATGGCTAAAGTCCACGGTACTACGTTTCTGCCATCGTGTCTTCTTCAGGTTTTATGGTATTTCTAATTTGGTAACTCCATCTGTGGTATTGCTGTCCATGCCATCGCTGGAGCATAAACTACGGGGCTGTTCATTTTGGATTTTATTGATTTTATTGGCTTCAGCTAAAAAGGTCTTAACTTGCCAATGGCTCACACTGAAAATTCCCACCAGGGCCCACACGATATAAACATGTTATATTCTATCTATAGGATTGAACTCTTAACTTAGGAATTAAATATACAGATACATAGAATGTGATGGCGGATAAGGGCTGGTGGGCCCACCCAGTCTGCCCAATTGTGTATTTTTTTTTAAATTATATATTATTTTTATGCCCTGTACCCTACCCCCACAATTCCCTTGTGCCTATACCATGCATTTTTGAAGCCATTTACTGTTTTCATCCCACCACCTCCTCTGGAAGGCTAACTCAGGTGGTTTGCTGATGCAAGGTCAACACCCGCACAGCGAACACCAGCATAGCGACAGATTTCGCCTGTCTGTGGCGAGTCACTGTGCTGGTGTGAGGAAGACACTGGTGGTGCATTTCCCAGTGTTGCACCCCCTCCTCAGTCCCACTCCAACTCAGAGTTAGATATTTAGAGACTGGGGGTGTGGGGGGCATAGCCCCCCCACATGGGTGGTTCGGGGGCCACAGCTCCCTGATAGAAACACACTGACATCCCCGATTGTACAATGCTGACACTCGGCATTGTATCTGTTGCTGTGGGGGATGTCGGTGTGTGTGAGTGCTGTTGCAGCGCTATAGTAAAATCATTCCAGGTATCCATCACCCTTTCTGTGGAAAAAGTACTTCCTCACATCCCTCCTGAGTTTCCTCCTTCAGCTTTGTATTATGCCTTCTTGTTTTAAAGCATGTTTTCCTCTGAAAGATACTCTCCTCCTGCATCTTATTAACCCCTGTAAGGTTTTAAATGTTTCTATCATATCCCCCTTCTCCCCCCTTTCCTCCAGGGGATACATATTTAGCTCCCCGAGTCTTTCCTCATAGAACTTTTGAGGTGGACCTTGCATCATTTTAATAGCCTACCTCTGAATCGCCTCCACTCTGTCTATGTCTTTTCTGAGATGTGGTCTCCAAAACTGTACACAGTACTCAAGGTGGGGTCTTACAAGTGATTTATATAGGGCAGAATCACATCTCTCTCTTCCTGCTGGAGATACCCCTATCTATGCACCCCAGCATCACACTGGTCCTCCCGATTGCCTTATCACACTGCCTTGCCACCTTCAGGTCATCCTCTGTGATTATTCCTAGGTCTCTTTCCTCCTTGGTCTTTGTCAATATCGCTTCATCCATCTTGTACTCCGCTTCTGGGTTCTTGTGGCCTAGATGCATTATTTTGTACTTTTTTGCATTGAAACCTAGCTGCCATACCCTTGACCACCCTTCAAGTCTATTTAAATCCCTGCACATTCTACCTACCTCCCCAAGGTGTGTCCACTGTGTTACAGATCTTGGTGTCATCTGCAAAGAGGCAGACCTTCCCTTCCAGTTCTTCTGCTATGCCAATTATAAATACATTGAACAGAACCAGTTCCAACACTGATCCCCGAGGAACCCCACTGGTCACCTTCCCCTCCTCTGAGCACACTCCATTTACCATCACTCTCTGTGTTCTATCCACCAACCAGTTTCCTATCCAGGTTATCCACCTTACTATCTGTCCTCAGGTTACCCAACTTGCCCACCAGTCTCATATCTGGAATGGTGTTGAAAGCCTTGCTGAAATCCAGGTAGGCCGCATCCACTGCACCTCCCTGGTCTATCTCCTTGGTCACCCAGACAAAGAAGTATATCAGGTTTGTATGGCATGACCTTTCCTCTGTGAAACCATGCTGCCTTAGATCCTGTAATCTGCTGGAAACAAGATATTCCACTATCCTTTCCTCCAATAGTGTTTCCATCAGCTTACAGACCACCAATGTCAGACTGACAGGCCTATAATTGCTCATCTCTTCCTTGCTACCATTTTTGTCAAGAGGGACTATATGTGCCCTTCTCCAGTCCTCTGGGACCACACCAGTCTCCAGTGATTTGTTAAAAAAGGTCTGCAGAGGTGCAGCAAATACTTGCTTAAGTTCCTTCAGTATCCTTGGATGTACCCTGTCTGGCCCCATAGTTTTGTCTATTTTCAGGTTGTCAAATGCTTTCTAGATACTCTCCACTGAAAAGGGGCTCCTGTCTGTTTCTCTCACCTGTACATTTCTGGTGCCTCTTTGTGGTCTCTCCTCTTTCCCCCACTGGGAAAACCGAGCAGAAGTATTTGTTCAATATGTTTTCCTTTTCTTGAACCTCCTCTGTGCAGTCTCCCCTTCCCTCTTTAATCGTACAATCCCTCTCTTTGTCCTCCGTTTTTCACTAACATACCTAAAAATGCCTTACCCCCTTTTGATACTCCCTGAGTTATTCTCTCCTCAGTCTGCACTTTTGCTGTCCTAATTGTTTTGCTTGCTTGCTTGCCTCTCTTTGTTTTCCCTGATACACTTCCCTCTCCTCATTTCTCTGGGTCCCCTTGTAAATGCTGCTTTTTTAGCTTTTATCTTTTCTGCTACCTTTTTTGAAACCCATAAAAGTCTTCTCTTTCTTTTACATTTACTTTCTTGTTTAACACAGAGGTTTGTTGCCTTAAAGACCCCTTGACACCATTAGAAAAACTTGGAAAAAATGTGAGATTTAGATAGATCAGTTTATATTTCATGTATTTTCTATAATTATTTACCTTTTTTCTTTGTTACCAAGGACAGCTGTATGAAAGAGGTGTACTGTCCCTTAGACTTCATCTGCTCTTTCTGCTATCCTACATATGACATCATAATCTGGGTTGCACTTGAAAATGAGCTTATGGTCACGGTGCTTTTCCCAGTTACCAACTTTTAAATAAAATAGTAATCTCCATTTATGGCATCGTAATTATCCCCACAGCAACAGACTGTAGTGTCTTAAACATAACTGTGATGTCATATGTAGGCAAGCAGCCAGAACAGATAGGGCAGTGATCCTGTTTACATGCAAATGTCTTTAATAATGAAGAAGAATGAGAAATACAGAAACAATATGAAAAAGTAAGCTCACCTGTGCAAAACATTACATTTTCACAAAGTTGTCATGATGGTGTCAGGAGCTGTTTAATGCCTTCATTATGCCATTCTTTAGTCTGGCCCACTTTTCTTCCACCCCCCACAAGGTCTCCACCCCCTGTCAATTCATTCATAAAGCATTCTCGCATCTTAGAAAAACAAGCTCTTCTGAAATCCAGTACCCTCACCTTTTTATGGTTGAATTCTGCAGTTGTTCTAACATTGAACCACACTGTACGATGATCACTTGTCCCCAGATGGCTTCCCACTCTGACATCTGCAATGCTGTCCGCGTTAGTAAATAACTATTTATCAGCATTTGAAGATAGCTAGTGTAGGTGGGTATTGCATCAGTTGGAGAAAGATCCTTTTTTTTGTCCCCTGATTTTCTTTTTTATTCTGAATTACAATCAGTTTGTTGTATCTAAAGTAAAACATGACATTGTAACCTTGCCATGGGGTCGACGTATCAATCTATTGAACTGACAGAACTCCATTGCTTCTATTGTAACTTGTACTATGTCTTGTATTCCTTATTTGAAAAAGTTAATATACTTCTATTATGAAAAATAAAAAGAGATGCTGACTACTGTGCTAGACTGATAGTAGGCCATTCTGCATTCTCACTCCTTTTGCTTCAGTCTGTCGTGGGAGTCTTGTGTTCAGTTGCTAACCTTACTTAGAACATGCAGGTTTTTATTTTCCATTCTGTGTTTGTCTTGTTGCTTTTCTTGCTCGCTTCTGTTGGCACTATAGCCGTACCACCTACCTTCTCTGGGACTTACCCCACCTCTTACCGTGGACAGAGGGGGGTGGGTGCTGCAGTGGATGCTGCAGGCTCTGTTAGGCTGCCTGCTTCATCCTGTCTGCTGAGGGGGGGTTTCCACCCATTTTCTCCAAGAGGGTTGATTATGTGCAGTGATGCACTGCACACCAATGGGGTCTGGGGCATCCCACCTTTAGTGAGTGCCTTCACTGTGCTTCCATCTGGCATCAGCCAGGTGTCATAGAAACATAAAATTTGCTGGCAGATAAGGACCATTTGGCCCATCCAGTCTGCCCATTTTTTCCAGCCTACACTGTCAACAAAGACCCTACCTGATCTCTGTCTACTCCCCCCACTTTACTACCAAGATTCCTTTGTACCTATCCATATGCATGCTTGAAGCCCACCACTATTTCTGCTCCCACCACATCCACTGGAAGACTGTTCCAGTCATCTGCCACTCTTTCAGTGATGAAATATTTCCTCATACCCCTCCTAAATTTCCCTTTCCAGCTTCATTGCATGCCCCTTGTTCTCATGCACCTTCTCTTCTGAAAAATATTCCCCTCCTGTACCTTATTTACCTCTGTGAGGTACTTATAGGTTTCTATCATGGCCCTCATGACCCTCCTCTCCCTGTTGTCTTCCAGGGTGTGCATATTGAGATCTCTCAGTCTCTCCTAGGTCTTCTGATGCAGACCCCATACCCTTTTGTTGCCCTCCTCTGGACAGCCTCTACCCTGTCTATGGCCTTCCTGAAATGTTATTCATGCAAAACTCCACCCTAAGCTTGGTACCCTGACCTTAAACAAAGACAGCCTACCCCTGCTGATCTGCCATGAGCTGGTCACCAAAATGGTGCTCCCGGTGTTCAACTACACAGATGTGGTCTACGGTACAGCCCCCTCCACTTCCCTATACAGACTGGAGACCCTCTGCAATACCTTTTGTCAGTCTGCGGCAAACTCCCCTCCATGTATGCACTATTGCTCCCTCTGTTCCTCCCTTTCCATCCTCCCTCTACCTTCAAGTCACCAGTCACTTTGCACTTCCCTCATCTCCAAGTGCTAGCTTGGTTCCCTTCCTTTCTACCTCTCCTCACTCCTCTCTTCTGCCCCCCTGCTCCATGCTGCCTCCATTCCAGGGATCAGAGAACCTTATCGCCAGTCTTTGCCCCCGGTCCTCTCTTGGGCAGCCTGCCTTCTCCTATTGCCTGCCGACACTCTGGAACCAGCTCTCCATATCTCTCTACCATTCCACGTCTTTGTGCTCCTTCAGGTGCCAGCTGAATCTCCTCCTGCAGCCCATCTGCACCTGTTTCCCATTGGAGGTCCCACATAGTGATTTTGGAAGCATAGGATTTTGGTTCCCTATGACCAAACTGCTCCCTAGTGTACTGCATTACTTGCCTTTGTACTACTGTGATGCCAAATTGTCAGTTTTCAACTTGCACTTGTATTGCACAACATACATGCACTTAACCTGTTCTAAGCCTGTACTAGTGAATTATTACTTACTGTATTGTGTCTGCACTGTTTGTCTGTACCATGTAATGTACTGTATTATGTTTCACTGTACTCCCTTAACCCTTCCCCTGGGTCACACCTGGAAATGAGCCTCAGCTCGGTGTGCCTACCGCAGTTACCAATTTTCAAATAAATAAATAAACGTGATCTCCAGAACTAGACATAGTACTCCAGGTGGGGTCTCAGCAGTGATCGATACAGTGGTAGCACAACCTCTCTGGGGAGCCCTCTTCCCTTAGTCTTGCGGCAGATCACAGTGATCCCCTCCCTGAAAGAGGAACTCTGTTGTTTAGATGCTCAATCCTCCTTCCCCCTTCAACTGCCCTGCCCCCGTGACCCAGACTCATTCCAGAACTCAGGCTGTTGGTGAT
Organism: Neoceratodus forsteri; assembly: GCA_016271365.2. Classification (NCBI taxonomy): domain Eukaryota; kingdom Metazoa; phylum Chordata; order Ceratodontiformes; family Ceratodontidae; genus Neoceratodus; species Neoceratodus forsteri. The sequence goes on along the minus strand of JADMNL010000030.1, from coordinate 45,865,557 downwards.
GGGAGTGGAAGCATTACATGTACACTACCAAGCTAACAGAAGGGGCTGTTTTGTGGCAGGATATTATACCTTGCTATTTAACTAAATAGCCTCTTAAAATCATCTTCATTTTAGGCCAGCCCAGTGGTGCTGAGGGTTGAGGCACTGGACACCACACCTCACGCCACACTGGTGACCTGGGTTGGGGAGCAAACTTGGGAGTCAGGGTTCGGCAGGGGAGGGATTGGATGAGCACCCGCTGGGCTGTGCTTCTCTCCTGGGGAAGGGTACTGGGTTTGTTTGGTGCTCCAGTGGTCTCTGGGGCGCCACAGAGCATTGGATGGCAAGTTTTCAGCATGGCCCAATGCTGGCAAGGTTGCCATGTGCCGAGAAGTCAGGGGCATGCACCACACTCAGAGGGAGGGGGGAAGAGGGCACGTAAAAGGGGAAAAAAGCCCCCACCTACCGGATAGATGACTGCTTCTCCAGTGCCACTGCCACACGCCTAATGCTGGCTCCCCATTACTGCCCCTCCGATCTCCCCAGGTCTGTAGGCCCCCATCCCTGGTGAGTCATAATGTCTCTGAAGATGATGGGGAACACAGCAGAGTGGTTAGGTGAGTGGGGTAGCCAGACAGAGTTCCGGATAGGTGGGTAAGAAACAGAATCTACAAAAAAAAAGTAAAAATTCATCTTCATTTTGAACATCTTAGTTGCATGACACCCCAGACAACACCAAGAATAGCTTTGTAGTGAGGCAACAATACAGTAAAACCCCAGTTATCCAAACCTCAGTTAACGAAGACTCTCAGTTATCCAGAACTGTGGTGCATCTCCCAGCATAAGAGACTATATTGTAACATGCTCTCACTTATCCAAAACCCCCTTTATCCAGACAATCGCACTGTTTCCCAGCACATTTGGATGAATGATGTTATACTGTATTTCACAACATGCTCATGCCTGTACAGTTACTCACATGAATTGGAAGAAAACAAAATGTATTTCAATCACAAATTGATTTTTGTTTTTAACGGTGCCAGAATGACACACAGTCTCCACTGTTAGAAGCTGATCAGACTTACTTCATTCAGTGCTAGATAGGCTGTGGGTCAGGAAACACTGACCCCGAATCAAGTAGTAAGCGTGGTGCAGGCCTTGAAACCCAAACAGACAGAGACAAAACTATTTGGAGCCTGGCCGAACATTTTGATTAATCCCATCTTGTTTTCAGAGGAGCATTGTTTAGTGAGTTCCATCTTTTGAGGCTCAGCTTTCCCTTGGAAAGCAGACAAGAAGACAATGTCCAGCTTCAGCTTCCAGTATCTTTTCTTCCAATAGCTTTGTTCATTATCGCTTCAACCTCCGTTTCCCTTTGGTATATCCCAAACTTGCCTTTCCCCCTCAAGCATGTTAGACGGTACCGCAGAGTGGAGCCTGCTGGGTGGCACAGTGAGTCTGCTATGAACTGCCCCACACCAGAATGATGCCGGTGTCAAGGTCATTAACTCATTCTGTTCTCAATGTCCATTTTGAAAAAGGTTGACCATAGAATGTTTATCACCTGCATATGAGCTCCAAGAGGGAATTTTTTTAAAGGAAAATGGCACAAGTGTTAAACAGCCCCCTCCCAATGAATACTGCCCAGTTTACCTGTTTTGAGTGCCAGAACATTATTGTTATATTTGGGGCACAAGTTACATGGTAGGTATATGGTAATAATTGTATAACAGGATAACTATTGGTATTATTGGTATTAGCAGTGTCAGTGGCTCAGTAGGTAGCACACTCGCCTCTGAGGCCGGGAGATCAGAGGGCTGTGGGTTCAGTTCCCACATCTGGCACTCGGGTTAATATCCCAGTACTGACACTGTAGTGTAGCATGAGAGGGGTGCTGCACTTCTGAGGTGCCGTCTTTCAGATGAGACGTTAAACCGAGGTCCCATCTGCCTGGATTGGTGGTAGTTCAGGTGGATGTTAAAGATCCCATGGCACTTATTGAAAAGGGTAGGGGAAGTTTTTATTGAAAAGAACATAACATCACCATTTAAACAGATTTACACAATACTACAAAAATTGTACACAGAAATATATATGTCAAACAAAAAAAGATTTCCAAAAAGAAGCAAACTTAACAGCAGAACATTTTGCTTATCTTTGACTTTAACAGAGGATAAACCAGTCTCCACTTGTGACAAAATTATAGAAATAGGAACTAATTGTTGCTGAAAAATAAATTGACATCTGGCCTGCAAAGATAAAATTGAATAAAGGCAAAAAACATTCAAGGTGCTGGGATGATAAGACTGCCATATACCTGTATAATCCCTAAGACCAAAGCATTATATGTTATCTGCTGCAGCATGGAACCCCCAATGATCAGATGCCTTACACCAAAATTCTTTTAACTGACAATCAATAAGAAAGTGAGATAAACTTTCTTCAATAGAGTTACAAGAAGACCTTAAACAGTATCTTTCAGTTGTCGGTTTGTATTAAGATTCCCCCTTTCTAATTTCCCATGTAAAGATATCCACACAATGTCCCATATAGAAGATGGTATTCTATAGTCAGTTAATTTACGTAAAGCAAAGGACATTTTGGTTGGCACACAGTCTGGAAAAAGCAAATGGAGCCTTGTACAGTAAAAACAATATAGTTATAGAAAGATTTCCTAGTATGTGAAATAAGGTCATTAAATAATAAATTCCACTGCCTACATTTTTTAAGAAGGCATTCCATACAGGGGCAAATGATTTTGTTTAACAATTTAGAAGTACGTTGTCCATTTCTGGAAGTAAGGACTCCATAGAAAATAAGACCACGAATGCCAAAGGAACCGTGTGATTCCAAAGGAAACTAAAAGAATTAAACAAAAAATGGAATAAAAAAACAATTGGATTTATCATGGACAATCCACCTTTCTTAACTGGTAAGTAAAGGAAATCCTGCGAACTGGATTTAAACGATTCCCCAAATCATCTGAAAAAGACGCGGTACAATCGTGTTTCTAATGAAACAGGTGGGGGTATAAATAACTAAGGTATAAAATATGGGAATCAAAATTGCTTAACAATAGAAACCCTTTCCGTTTCCCAAATTTCCATTGTTTCCAGACATTCACTTTAGATTCCCCTATTTTTAACTGCTTTTCCCAGTTAAAGTAGCCATATCACCTAACCCAAACCAAATTCCTAGAATTTTATTAGGTTGTGATGAGAATGGAATACCCAGTATCAAAGAGAGTATCCTGTTCAGGGTATAAAGAAAAATAAAACTTTTGAAACGTTAAGTTCAGATCCAGAGATTTTCCCCAAATCTGAAAACAATGTAAGGCTTTCTGAAGGAAGGCCTATCCTGAATGTAAAGTGTAATATCATCTGCATAGGCGGTTATTTTAACCCTTGGCAAGGATACATCAGGGTCAAACCCATAATCTCGGAATGCCCTGAATATATCGAATAATAGGGTCCAAAACAAACACATACAAAAGAGGCTCAGGGACAACCCTGCCGAACTCCCCTAACTACAGGAACTGCAGGCCCCATTCTTCCATTCACTAAAGGATGTATCACTGCTTCCGAATATAAATCAAATCCAGTATACAAAGAGTTTAGGAATTTTGTAGGTTAATAGTATATTAAATAAGTAAGAGTGACACACTTTGTCGAAGGCCTTAACCTGATCCAAAGCAATAATAAAACCCAACCCTTTTCCCCTATCACTGTTGTCAAATAAGTCTCTTAACAAATATAAACTATGTTGTATCTTCCTATGTGGTACTGCACAGGATTGAGCGGGATGAATAAGGGACTCAGAAATTAAGGACAATCTATTTGTGAGGATTTTAGCAAAGATCTTATAGTCACTATTAAGGATACTTATCGGCCTCCAGTTAGTAAGTAAGGAGGAATCCCCTTTTTTAAAAATAAATTTCAATAAGGCCACATTAAATTCTGGAAACCTGGAGGTGGAGGTTAAGATAAAATTGAACACAAGAGGAAGAAAAAGACACATGTACGAAATGAAGGTTTTATAAAATTCATTTGGAATGCCATCCAAACCAGGGGATGTTTTAAGTTTAAGGGATAGGATAACTTTTTCCACTTCCAATGGAGAAATGGGTTTCAATAATTGAGCTTGAAATGTGGTGTCCATCACTGGAAGATAAGGCAAAAAGTCCTCAGGCAAATTCCCACTAAGCTCGGGTTCTCCCCCAAAGGTATCCGAAACAAATTGCTGTACAACAGACATCATATCTTTCTCGGAGGTTACTATTTTACCTTCTGTAGAGGTTAATTTAGACATTACAGTCCGGTCAAGGCGTTCCTTACACGCCAAATAGGGATCTGAAGTTGGTTGGGCTTGTACCCCAAATCTAAATTCCATGTCTAGTGATATAGCTCTACTGTACTGATATTCAACCATCTGTTTTTTTAATTCTGAGATTTGAGACAACAAAGGGAGTTTGTCACTCGATGGTAGTGACATCAGTTTGTAAAATTGATCCCGATAATGTAGGTATTGAAGATATCGTGAATTGGCCTTGTGTTTCCCTTAGAACTTAAAAGGGTTTAATCTCTATTTTAGTGTCTCTCCACCAGAAAAAAGGTTCTCATAACAACAAAGTGTAGAATGGCGGGCAAAAATAGATTTTGTAATTCAAAATACAATCACTGTCCTCCAAGGAGGACACATTTAGACGCCATCTGGGGCTAGCTGAATATAGTTTAGGGGAATATCTGCTAGACTAAAACCCCAATTAAAAGGTGATGGTCTGAGAACTCAGTTGGTGTAATATATGTAAGGAAGGTTTTAGAAACTTAGAGACAAAAGATAGTCAATACGTGAAGAAAATATGTTCCTGTGATATGAAGAACCACCTGTACTATGTAATGACCTATAACGTCCAATAGTCCAGCATTTTTAATAATCTGTTTTAAAGCTAAAGAATCACAATATATTTTTCTGGACTTCCCTTTAAATTTAGTATCTATATCACAGTTAAAATCCTCCCAGATAACGTGTCTTTGAGTATATAGAAAGGGCTTAACATCCTCAAATAATTTAATACGTGCAGTTTTAACTTGAGGGGCATAAATGTTTAATAATCTATAATCAAAGTCATGCCAGGAAAAATCTAGGAGCAGGGCACGTCCTGGACAGATGTCGACCAGTTTAGGAACTCTAAAGGCCGTGGAAGTAAAGAGAACCCCAATCCCATCAGCTCGTCAGGCCCAAAGTCCAAAGGAAGGCCCCACACCCATCTTTTCTGTGTTTGTTTGATTTCAGCCAGGAGGATAACCTAGTTTCCTGTAAAAGAATAATGTCTACATTTAAAGTACCAAGAAAGGAAAGGACAGCAAGTCTCTTCTTAAAGTTCTTATACTGCAGACATTATAGGAGGCTATTTTCAGGGTCGCCATGTTGCAGAGATAGTACCATTAAGTTCCAGACTTCTGGGAATGGCTAGTTTTTCTCTTCTTCCCTTTCTTTCCCTTCTTTTCTTTTGCTAAGTCTGTGGCTTTGTTATCTTCCTCTTCCGAAATCAATTCCGATAGGTGGGAAGTATCAGATTCTAAATCTGAGTCCCTACCTTCCAGTTGCAAAGGGGAAAAAAAGTTTTCTACTGGAGTGGAGTAGTAGAGAAGCTTTATTAGAGCTCTAAGTAAACCTCTGAGGGTTTCACTATCTCAAGGGGGCATGGAAGAAGAGGCCTGTTGAGAGTCAGAGATATCAGGTGGAGAAGATGAAATAGATACATCTGCAACCAAAGGAGTCACCTCAGTCTCTGAGGAGGAAGGCTTGTCCACCAAGAGGGGAAGGATCAGCCTGACTACCTGATGTGAAGGGATCCAGGATCAATCACTGTTTTCCCTGAGCCTTGTTAATTAGGCATCAGAATCCCAGCCCCCAGCTTTGTTATGAGAGGCCCGTGGGCACTGGTGAAAGAGCATGGCCATTATCACCACAAAGATTACACTGAAAGATGTTTTGACATCTTTATGCTACATGCCCAAACCCTCCACACAATGGACATTTTAAAAGGTCACAGGAGCTACTTAAATGAGTACGGGCTCCACATTTATAACAGGCGAGGCTGACCACTATAAAACAGACCCCTCTATCTTTCCCTAGAAAAGAGCTGTTCGATAAATGGATAATTTCACCATTTATTTGGGGTAACTTCACTTTAAATTTCCAGCTCCTGTCCAAATACCTTCTAGGTCCAAGATAGCTTCAGGGGTCCCATCACCTCACATTTATTTTGCAACCATTGGTAAATATTTCCACGCTGACACCTTCATTCCTAAACATGATTGTAATGTAACGAAACACTGGTTTAGTAAGGGGATAGCATAAAATGGAACCCACAAAGGATTTTTTCAAAATGGAGTATCTATCCCAAAATTTCTCTAAGCCCTTAAAGGATTTAAAACTAATATCATAAGAATCCTCCCCTGAGATGTGAATTAATGCAAAAATATCAACAGGAAGAAAATTCATGGAACCTTTCAAAAGCGAGTTAGCAATATAATATCTATCCGGGTGGGTTTGAAGGCCACCCCTATAACATAAACGGACAGCGTTTCTTCTAGGTGCCTGTTCTAATTTGTTTTTAAACAAGTCAGACATTACTGCTCTGGGTTTTGCAAGCCAACCTGTGCCCTGTCTGAGCTAAATCCTGTACAAGTCCTATACCCCAGACTTCGGCCCAGGTATGGCCGAGGGCGGGGTTTCAGAAACTCTGATTATCATTAATAGTTTCCACCCAGAAGTCTGAATGTCCATACCTGAGCTCAGGTTTGTAGAAAGCGTTGGCATGCATGGTGGAAGACTGAGAACTGTCCGTCCATGTAGGGTCTGGGATCCATATGCCTGTTTGTGATTTTGTCCATCCAGCATCTTGTAAAACCTCCTCCGATGACCAGTCCATAGTAGGGTAGGATGATTTTCTATTATGCAAGCCAAATTGTTGCTTTAGAATCTGTGAGGCCGTAGGTGTAGAACAAGGGTCCAGCGGTAGTATTCCCAGGTCCAATGCAGCTTCCAATGTCTGGTGCGCTTCAAAATGAGTCCCTTCCTGTATTTCCTGCAGTGCGCTCTGCAAAAGGGCCCGACCGGAATCAGTCACCTGGCAGGTTGACATCGCGATTTCCACAGGTACAGAAAACTTGGATATCAAAATAAATTAGTTGCAGCTCCTGATTCAGACCGCGATTCAGTCTGAGGCTTCTCCTGGATATTAAGCACTTCTCCCGGTTCTCGAGGTAAGGATTTTGCTCTGGTCTCCTTTCCGTAGTAAGCTCCACTGAGCCAGACAACACAGCATCCGATTCCATGCCTGACCAAGAGCCTACTGAGCAACCCTCTGATTACCCAGCAGCACTCTCTCCACACAGAGTAGGGGAATTTCCCCGGTGTCCTGCCCAAATTTCCCCCATTCACTCAAAAATACCACCAACAGTTTAATCTGGTTCAAGGTCAGTTGGCATTCATCTGTATCCCCCTCCCCCGGGTCATGCCTGAAAATAGGCAGGATTTGTCTAGTGCACTTACCCGGTCAACAAAAACTAAAATAAATAAATAAATAAATGTGGTTACATGGTAATACCAATAGTTCCAAGATATCCATGGGGGAAGGGGGGGCTGTTTAATATTTGTCTCAGAGACAGATGCTGTAACTCAACTCGTTGACACATTTCACTACAACTGTAACCAAGCTGTGTAACCACTTGACTATTCATAACAAATACTGCTTATTTTTGTGAAGACAGATCCAAGTGCATCTCATTGGCATCTCCAAAAAGCAGAGAGGATTCATCCACCGCTGGGAGTCACCCACAGACTTCCCAGTGTTTGACACTTGACTACAAGGTAAAAAGGCTAACCCAGTGAAAGTTCCCAGCCCAAATTACAAGAGAATGACTGTTTCATGGCAGCCTTACCTGACAACTGACAATCTCACAAAAAAGAGAAGCAACACACACAGATGAGGGTGCCTGAATGTAAAAGATCTGAGGTTTCAAATGTCATGTAATGTTAACTTAAAATACATTGTGGTGCAATAGTGCATGGTGTGCTGTGTAATTTAATATTACATAATGCTAAATCAAATAATACAGCATTGTGACAACATTATGGTGCAGTCACTGCCAAAGACATGTCCAGATATTTCCTGAAATTTCTGTGACATTTCTAGAGAAATCTCCTGCTTCCTCCATTTACACAGTAGGGGCAGCAGAGAGAAACTCTTTAGAAATTTCGCGAAATATCTGGAAATATCTGGCCATGTCTGTGGCTACTGCTGTATGCTGTGCTATGTTACATAACGTAACGTAACGTGACGTAATGCTAAATTAAATAATGCTATGTTGTAATGTTCTAATAGAATGCTATGTTATGCTTTGTGATGTTATGTTTTGTAATGTGATGTAATGCTAAGTTAAACAATGCTATGTTGTGGTACAATGCAACGTTATGTTATGCTGTGCTACATTATGTTATATGATGTAATGCTATGTTAAATTGCTATGCTGTGGTGTAACGGAGTGCTATGTTATGCTGTGCAGTGTTACGTAATGTGATGTAATGCTAAGTTAAATAATGCAATGCTGTGGTATAATACAATGTTATGTTATGTTATGCTGTGCTGTGCTGTGCTATGTTATATTATGTTATGTAATGTTATGCCGTGTTAAAAAGTGCTATGTTTTGATGTAATAGAATGCTGTTATGCTGTGCAATGTTATGTTATGCAGTGTGATGTAATGCTAAGTTAAATAATGCTATTTTGTGGTTTAATAGAATGTTATGTTATGCTGTGCAATGTTATGCAATTTGATGCAATGCTGTGTTAAATAATGCTATGCTGTGGTGCAATAGAATGCCACGTTATGGTGTACAATATTATGTAATGTAATGTTATGTAAAGCTAAGTTAAATAATGGTATGTTGTGGTTGAATAGAATGCTATGTTATGCTGTACGATATTATGTAATGTTATGTAAAGCTAAGTTAAATAATGCTATGTTGTGGTTTAATAGAATGTTATGTTATGCTGTGCAATGTTATGTAATGTGATATAATGCTGAGTTAAATGATGCTATGTTGTGGTGTAACGGAATGCTATGTTATGCTGTGCAATGTTATGTAATGTGATATAATGCTGTGTTAAATAATGCTATGTTGTGGTGTAACGGAATGCTGTGTTAAATAATGCTATGTTGTGGTGTAACGGAATGCTATGTTATGCTGTGCAGTGTTATGTAATGTGATGTAATGCTGTGTTAAATAATGCTATGTTGTGGTGTAATGGAATGCTATGTTACGCTGTGCGATGTTATGTAATGTGACGTAATGCTGTGTTAAATAATGCTATGTTATGGTGTAATGGAATGCTATGTTACGCGATGCGATGTTTTGTAATGTGACGTAATGCTGTGTTAAATAATGCTATGTTGTGGTTGAATAGAATGCTATGTTATGCTGTACGATATTATGTAATGTTATGTAAAGCTAAGTTAAATAATGTTATGTTGTGGTTTAATAGAATGTTATGTTATGCTGTGCAATGTTATGTAATGTGATATAATGCTGTGTTAAATGATGCTATGTTGTGGTGTAACGGAATGCTATGTTATGCTGTGCAATGTTATGTAATGTGATGTAATGCTGTGTTAAATAATGCTATGTTGTGGTGTAACGGAATGCTGTGTTAAATAATGCTATGTTGTGGTGTAACGGAATGCTATGTTATGCTGTGCAGTGTTATGTAATGTGATGTAATGCTGTGTTAAATAATGCTATGTTGTGGTGTAATGGAATGCTATGTTACGCTGTGCGATGTTATGTAATGTGACGTAATGCTGTGTAAAATAATGCTATGTTGTGGTGTAATGGAATGCTATGTTACGCTATGCGATGTTTTGTAATGTGACGTAATGCTGTGTTAAATAATGCTATGTTGTGGTGTAATGGAATGCTGTGTTATGCTGTGCGATGTTATGTAATGTGATGTAATGCTTTGTTAAATAATGCTATGTTGTGGTGTAATGGAATGCTGTGTTATGCTGTGCGATGTTTTGTAATATGAGGTAATGCTGTGTTAAATAATGCAATGTTGTGGTGTTATGCTGTGCGATGTTATGTAATGTGATATAATTCTGTATTAAGTAATGCTATGTAGTGGTATAATACAACATTATGTTATGCTGGGCTATGTTATGTAATGTGATGTAACACTGTGTTAAATAATGCTATGTTGTGGTGTAATAGAATGCTATGTTTTGCTGTGCAATGTTACATAATGTGATATAATGCTGTGTTAAATAATGATATGGTGTGGTGTAATGAAATGCTGTTATGCTTTCCTTAGAGATGCAGTGAAATTAAACTTTGCCGGTAAAGTTGGCGCAAACTTGGAACTCCGCTTAGAGAAGTGATATTTCCCAACTTCATCCCAACTGACATGGAGCCATCGAAAAAGGGCTGTAATTCCTAGACCTCACTAACTAACTAACTAAACTTCTCGCAGTGAAGTTCTTTAAAAAAAAAAAAAAACAAGTAGTTTTTGCATGAAAAATGTATTTATTTACTTTTTGTTGACCGGGTAAGTGCACTAGACAAATTCTGCCTATTTTCAGGCACGACCCGGGGGAGGGGGATACAGATGAATGCCAACTGACCTTGAACCAGATTAAGCTGTTGGTGGTATTTTTAGTGAATGATGGAAATTTGGCCAGGGCACCGGGGAAATTCCCCTACTCTTTTCGAGAAGTGCCATGGGATCTTTAACATCCACCTGAACTGCCACCAGAACAAGCAGATGGGACCTCGGTTTAACATCTCACCTGAAAGATGAAAAATCCGAAAAATCAACCCTGAGCCACTGTAGCATACTCTTCCCACCACCTACCACCATACTGAATCTTTAGAATACCGTATCTACACCCCACCTCCTACCTCCTTCAAGCACCGTATGTCCCTTCTCCCCCTACAGCCACAGTGAAGTTTGAAAACTTAATGTTACATAATAACTTAAAGTACCTTGCATCAGGTCACTGTCTACCACCCAACTCCCCCACCCCTTCCCAGACCCCAACACTTGTAAGCGTGCTGCATAACCCACACTACCATCCTCTGGCAGCACCCAACCACCCTCCCTAAAGCTCCATATAGAGAAATAAATCCATTTCCCTGTTAAAGAATATGGTTCTATGCTGGAGCAGGCCCTTCACTCTTCAGTGACCACCACAGTAATGAATGAATCAATGATGTGCTGTCCTATAGTAACACCTGATCGGCTGAGATGCATATCTGACCAAGAGATCTGGACCCTGGGGGCAAGTACACTGGCACGTAAGTCCCTTCGGGGAGGGGGGGGGAAGGGGACACAGCACAATAGAGGAGATGGAGGTAAGCCTAGAGAGAAGGTGAGTGACAGGGCTGGGCCTTTGCTGTTTCAGCACCTAGTCTATGGAGTTCTTTACATGTTGTGGTGTGGCAACAACCAACAGATGAACACTTTTAAACAGTATAAATATACACATTTGTTTGACTCAGCATATCCAGAGTTTTAAAAGTGGTGGTAATTTCTATTTTAATTGTTTTGATGGTAATATGTTACTTTATCTGTTTTGCCTTGTATATATACTCTTGTCCTAATCTAATGTATATTTTTATTAATTAATTTGTCATTTTTGATCAGGAAGGGCACACTAAGCTGTGATAGCTTGTTTCCAGGTGTGTCTGAATGTAGTGGAGGAAAGATTTGTGTTGCATGGACCTGTTCTTTTGACAGAGGAATTTCACACCCCCCTGTCTAAGGAGTATAATTTGCATAAGACAAACTCCTCGCACTCTCCACTCAACATCCCTACCCCTCCTTGATATACCCAAATTGCGCCTGACCGCCACTAGGAGGGCCTTCTCTTTTGCTGCTATTTCTAGCTGGAACTCTCTGCCTCCTCATGTCCTGAACAGCACCTCTCTTCCTCTATTTAAGACCAGCCTCCATGCCTCCCTTGCTTCCCGCATCTCCTGCTCCTGCCCTCGCTGATGCAACTCTTCTTCCCCTGCCCCTACCCCCATCCTTCTCCACTCCCCTTCCACCACCTAATCTCTATTCCTTAATGCACTTATAGCGCTATGCACATATCTACTTGTCACAGAACTGACTCTGTGTAACATATATGCCGGTGTATAGTTCTGTATGGCTCTATTCCAACTGTACATGGAATTGATGATGTTTTACTGATGACATGCATTATACCTGTCTGTATACTGTACTGCTCTGTGATATTTGTTGTACTGTTGTGTATCATGTGACCCCAGGTCGACCCTGAAAAAAGGGACTGTATCTGTCTCAGTGGTCTTACCCGGTCAACAAAATTCAAATAAATAAATAGTTTTATACAAATATTTTTCATTTTGGAGTGAAACACTTGGAAAGGGCAGGATTGCAGTATCTGTATTATAGAAACATAGATTTCGTCAGCAGGAAAGAACATGTAGGCCCATCCAGTCTGCCCCTTGTCCCTGCCTATTCCATCACTACTGACCCTAGTTGGTCATAGGTGCCCCTCTCTCCCCTGTTCCGCTACCTAATAGGCCACTGTGCCTATCCCATGCATGCTTGAAGCTCCCCACGTTCTTTGCTCCCACTACCTCATCTGGCAGGCTGCTCCAGTTATCCACCACCCTTTCTGTGAAGAAGTATTTCCATACCTCTCTTAAACTTGTGTGCTATACCTGGTTAAACAACTAAATAAAAAAAAAATACTTTTCCCCTATTAGCTTCATTGCATGCCCCCTTGTTCTAGTGCCTTCCTTTTTCAGAAGTGGAATCTCCACTTGCACCTTGTTCACTCATGTGAGGTACTTGTAGGTTTCTGTCTAAACATCTTTCATCTAACATCTCATTATCATTTACACTTAAGAAGCTGGATGTTTTAACTGTTCCTCCTCCCCATTATTTTGTTTAGTTTTGTTTTTCTCTTTCCAGGATACCTGATTTTCTGTTCGTTTGACTGAAACTCTGTTTATTTTGATGGTGGTGTGATTTTGTTTGATGTTTTTTATAATAAAATTGCCTACTCTTCTTCAGTAAGTGCCAGAGGATCATTTACTTCCACCTGGGCAGAGATCAGAAATTGGAAGAAAGGACTTTGGTTTAACATCTCATTGAAAAAAGAACAGTGCAGTACCCCTCTCAAACTGTACTACAGTATCGGGTATAAGTATTACCTCAAGTACTCGCTGTGGGGCGAGAACCCAAGACCTTCCAATCGTCCAGGCCCATGTACCTGTAAAGAACATAGAAGCATAGAATCTGTGGTCAGAAAAGAACCGTTTGATCCACCTACTCTGCCTAGATGTTCCCTGCCTAATCTGCCTCCGTGGACCCAAACTGATCTCCAGTGACCTTCCCTCCTCCTTGCCTATTTTCTAATACACCCCTATTTATTTAGGAAAAATCAGAATTACAACCCTTTGAGTCATAGACACGTTTCCAAAGGCTCCACGTCAGAATAAAACATAGACATTCGTACAGTACATACATAGAATAAATGTGGGTGAGCAATCATACAGAGTACAAGTACATTGAGCCTGGGTTAATGCCTATACATTTGGTAGCTAAAACAGGGCAGAGCTATCGACATATTTACCTAATGAGCAGTTAAGACCTATTCAATTTGTAGGTAAAGCAATGCATGACATGAGTTGGTAGTAAGCCGCCTCAGGGAGGCCTTGTCTTATACATAATACAATGCATTCATAGTCCAGTGCAACTATATGGTAACTGAGGGAGGTGAGGAGCCTGTAGGCTAGAAATAGTGAGGGCTCTCCACTGCCTGGCCAAGGGTGGGGTGCGTGGCCTAGCGTCGTGGTGCAGGATGTTATCCCATGCATACTTGAAGCCCTCCACTGCTTTTGTCTCCACCACTGCTGCTGGCTGTCTGTTCCAGGTATCTATCACCCTTTCACTGAAGTACTATTTCCTCACATCCCTCTTAAACGTTCCCCATTTAGCTTCATTGCATGCCCTCTAGTCCTGGTGCTCTTTCTCATTTGAAAGCTCCCCTCCTGCGCCCTATTCACCCTTGTGAGGTACACTATTCTATCCCCTCTCATTCTCACTTTCAGGGTGTACATGTTGAGATCCCTAAGTGTCTCCTCGTAGGGCTTCTCATGCAACCCCTGCAACATTTTAGTTGTCCTCCTCTGGACTGCCTGCACCCTGTCTATGTCCTTTCTAAGGCACTTAGAACCTCGTGAGCTGGGCACGAAATTAAATAAACGTTGCCTTCTTTTGCCATGCCTTGCTGTGTCTGAACATGTTTTGTCTTGCCCTGCCCTGTCCTGCTGTACCTTGCCATTCCTTGCCCTAGTCTACCCTACATTGCCCTACCTTGTCTTGCCTTGCCGTACCCTGTTCTGCCTTACCTTGCCCTGTCTTGCCTTGCCCTGTCCTGTCTTGTCTTGTCTTTCCTTGCCTTGCCCTGTCTTGCACTGCCCTGTCTTGCCTTGCCTTCTTCTGCCCTGTCTTGTCTTTCCTTGCCTTGCCCTGTCTTGCACTGCCCCGTCTTGCCTTGCCTTCTTCTGCCCTGTCTTGTCTTTCCTTGCCTTGCCCTGTCTTGCACTGCCCCGTCTTGCCTTGCCTTCTTCTGCCCTGTCTTGTCTTGCCCTATCCTGCATTGCCTTGCCCTGCACTAATTTATGTTGCACTGCCCTGCCTTACCCTAACCTGCCTTGCCTTAACCTGCCCTCTTTTCAGTCTCATTACTTATCAGCTCTATCCTAGGCTATGCTATGCCTGCCTGGCAGGCAGTCATCCCCCTCTTACCCCCATATGCCTCCAGAAAACTCCTATTAGCGCAAATGCACTCTCTCTCTGTTGGCATGCATTCCAGCCCTCCAGTACAGACTTCCATCAGAGCAGATGATTCCCCAGTTACTTAGAAATGTCAAATCCTTCCCCTTTACAGCACAGTCTGTGTCATGAGTTTGTTAACTTTTATTTGCTAACACTAGATCATGGCCCTGACAGTATCTCGAACATTTGTCGGTTCCTCACAGGGATAAGGTTTAAGGAAATTTAACCATTTGTGAAAGTTATTTTATTTTTTAGTTTTGCAGTTATAAATCATGGCATTATTCTAAGCCAATCAGGTCTGTTTATTTCTGAACTTTCTAGGTACTCTTATAATGAGGTTGTCTCATGCAAACAGTTTTGAAATTCCAAAGTCCTACATTCAGTTTGTATAGCCCATTTCTCACCATGGGGATTCTCTAATTAAACAATAAGGCATGACAAGGTGTGCTTTGTGCAGGCATAATGGCACGCCTTGAGTGGGCTGAAGCACAAAGACAAAGGGCTTCTACCACCTGAGAAGTGCTGTTATCCAAGCACAAAGCACACCCTGGAGGGCCTTATTGCGATTATGAAATGGGCCCGTTAGAATTAATAATGAAATTATATAAAAAAAAAAGTTTAATGCAAATGAGGAATAATTAGAAAAAAAGAAGAAAAAAAGTAGTCATTGAGTCATTTAAATTTTGCTGTTTGACCAGTAGATGGCAGACGCTGCATCTTTTTTTTAAATACACATAAGATAATGGCGGTGAATTGATACAGCTGTGCCTGCTTAATGTAAACAAGTCAGTGAGGTCACAAATCTGTTTTTCCAGTGCAGCTGTGCTGGGATATAAGTACTGGGTTCCAAGCTCCTCAGCCAATCAGGTTTCTTGATTTTTATACCAATTTCATAATGTTCTGCAAAGTGAAACATTTTATTTTTTTAAATCAAATTCCATATTTTTTTTTTACAGAAGTCTTTAACATGATTTATAATATGTTTATATGTACAGCTCCTATGTCTCTAATAGTTATGGGTTTCTTCTCCAGTCCTTTGTGTGCCACAATGTTCAGCTTCACTTCATAGTTCTCTCACCCAAAGAACTTGAGAATGCATTGTTATATAGGGAAATGGGGCTTCCGTGATGTCTCTTGGCTTATCAAGAGTGTCATCTCATGCCTTCTTTTTTTACATTTTGCTTGTGCATACACAGCAAACATTTTGCAACAGGAGCGGAGTTTCGGAGGTGTGGCACTATCGGGTCCAATGCATCTCAGGCTGTAGTGGGCTCGACAGTGACAGCCCAATGATCAGGTGGGCTGATCATAACACTGTTCTCTGCTTGTGTGAATGAAATTAGCAGTGTCAGTGGCTCAGTAGGTAGCACACTTGCCTCTGAGGCCAGAAGATCAGAGGGCTGTGGGTTCAGTTCCCACGTCTGGCACTTGGGTTAATATCCCAGTACTGACACTGCAGTGCAGCATGAGAGGGGTGCTGCACTTCTGAGGTGCTGTCTTTAGGATGAGACGCTAAACCGAGGTCTCATCTGCCTGGATTGGTGGTAGTTCAGGTGGATGTTAAAGATCCCATGGCACTTATCGAAAAGAGTAGGGGAATTTCCTCCGTGTTCCTGGTCAAATTTCCCTCATTCACTTAAAATACCACCAACAGCTTAATCTGGTTCAAGGTCAGTTAGCATTCATCTGTATCCCCTTCCCCCGGGTCGTGCCTGAAAATAGGTAGGATTTGTCTAGTGTACTTACCCGGTCAACAAAAACTAAAAAAAATTAAAAAACTCTGGTAGTTAAAAAGACTGAGTCACTCCTATGAGAGAGCGCCAAAAGGAGCGGCTTGATCCTTTCATCTGCATGAAGCCACCTGACAAGCAGCATCATGCTCAGCCTGTTGCTCAGCCTCCCCAACAGCTTTTTGCAGATCCCAGTCTCACCGCTACCCACCACTGGTCGCACTGTCTCATTACAGTTTCAGGCTGCCATAGTGACCAAGGAAAAGAAAGTAAAAAAAAAAAACCGGCATAAGCAGACCTGCAATCATATGATGGGCTCAGTGGGGTGACTGTGTGAAGATCACACTGCTGGTGTTTCAAGCCTGGTGCTGCAGGCAAGGTGCATTCAGTAATTTAATGGCTACAATAGGTCACGGTGTCAGCTGCCTCCCCATACCAACCAATTTTTCTGCCCCCCCCCGCCCTGTCTATGCAATACTCTGTGACATAACATGCTTTAATGCTGATCAGGCAGGAAGTATGTACTTAAATAAAAAGATTCCAGCTGATCCCATATTAACACGTTATTGTGTCGCTGCTGTTCTACAGTGCACTACCTCTTTACTAAATACATTCAAGCAGTAAAGGTGCTGCTTTCTGGATGCACCAACCCCACCAATTAGCATCAGTTTGCAAAACAAAAATTCACACGGGGGTGCAAAAGTCTGAAGAATTAACAAACTCCCTGTTCTCCTTTCATAACTGCAGCTCCAGGTTTCAATAACCTCCCACTGCCAAGTATCCCACTCACCACCCAATCCTTCCATGTGCCCTGTCCATAACCATTAAATACCCTCTCATTGCCAAGTATCCCGCTTACATCCCGATCCTTCCCCGTGGCCTGTCCATGACAATTAAATACCCCCCACTGCCAAGTATCCTGCCCACCTCCCAATCCTTCCCCATATCCTGTCTGTGACAATTAAATACCCTCCCACTGTCAAGTATCCCATCCACCTCCCAATCCTTCCCCAATGCTACATCTATGACAACCAGATATCCTCCTACTGCCAAGAATCATGCTCACCTCCCGATCCTTCCCTGTGCTCTGTCCGTAACAATTAAATATACTCCCACTGCCAAGTATCTAACCCACCTCCTGATTCTTTCCCCGTGCCCTGTCTGTAAACCTGTAAAAGAAGAAAATGATCCAGCAACAACTTCTGCCCCTCACATCCCACTACAACCCCCCTCAGCATCCACTACACCACACTACCCACACCCCATAGTTACCTATCCAGTCCAGCACTGTTCCTTCTTGAATGTCCTGCTGCTTCTGAGCTCCACTGAAAACAAGGTAAGTTCAGTTAATGGCTTTTTAACAAACTTTGAACTTCTGCTTATAACGTTGTCATTTCTTAATATTTTGTTACCCCAAATTTTCAAAATGGCCTTTTTCTAACCCCACCTCATGAACCAAGCTGGTAAGCCCCCCCCACCCGAAACATGTTTTCACAGTTGTTCTGTGTAATCATGTTTCAGATAGGATTTAAAAAATATTACCTGCCTTGATCGTAATGTGGGGGTACTAAAAAAATTGTTGAAAACGTGGGGTCAAAATCTCAAAAAGCAGCAAAGTTATGAAGTAATTTTGAAATTCTTCAATGTTTACTCAAAACTTTACTATTTGTTCAGATTTTAAACAAAATTTTCAACATTGCCTTTTTTTTTAACCCCATCTCATGAGCGAGGTAGGCATAATTTTTTTCAAATTCCCCCTGAAACATGTTTTTCGTAGTTGCTCCATGAAATCACTTTTCAGACAGAATTTTAAACATTCCATTCATCTTGATCATAAGGTGGGGGTAATACAAAGATTATGTTGAAAATTTGGGGTCAAAATCTAAAACAAATGACAAAGTTAGAAACATTCAAATTCGTCAAGTGTTTAATCCTACCTTTGCTATTTTATCAGATTATGTCCCCATATTTTCATTTTATTATTACTTTTATTTGAAAATGTGAAAAGATACAATTACAAAACAATAACAACTACATAGCTAACACTACATAAAAGAGAATCGTATATAAACCATATCTTCTAATACAATAACTGTGGTACTTTAGGATATTGATGCGTATTGGTTCATAAATAATGTATCATAGATCTAAACTAGGTCAATACGTTGATGTGGCATGCAGCTAAAAATTCAAGGTCAGAAACATGTTATAAATTAGGTTAAAAAGGACACGCCATCTAACTTGAACAAAAAAAAAAATCACTGGTCCTTAGGAATGTAATTTGAAAAGGGTTAACATGTTTTTCTAAAAGCGTTAGACTTCCCAGTTACATTATTATTTTTTTATTTTATTTATTTCATACTAGGATTACAATACCTTTGAGCCAAGGCTGTTTCACAAAGGTTCCGTGTCAGTTTAAAACATCACAATAGAGAACAAGGCAGAGCAAATGCAGATATGGAGGAATAAGCATAATAAACACAACATTTTTAGATAATACAATGCATACATATGGGTACAAACAGGTAGCGTACAGGAGGCTGCAGGAGGGAAAGTGGGAGGTATGAGCTGCCAGAGGTGATTGTCAACACATAGAGGAGTGCTGTTTGTGGGGTTAGAAGGGGGGGTGGATAAAGGACGGAGGAAGAGGAGGAGGGGGGAAGAGAGGCAAGGAGAAGGGGGTAAACTGCAGTGCAGGGGAGAGCAGAACCGGGGGATTGATAGGAGGGGTGGCTAGGTGCGGCAGTCACGGGAGCTGGAGGCAGTGAGATGTGTTCGGAGCCTTGATTTGAAGAGACCTAGCATGGGAGTGGAGGTGACCTCGATGTTGAGGTTATTCAGCCAGCTAGGTGCCCTGAAGGCAAATGATCGTTGACCCAGGGAGGTTCTGCAGCGCGGGGCCATCAGGCATTGAGATTCAGAGCCCCTAGTGTGATGGGGTTTACTACTTGCGCAAAGAAGAGTTTGGACCCCGGGGGGGCAAGGCCCATGGTAATCTTCTTAGCCATAGTACAGGTTATAACCAACTGTCTCATTTGTTTCACATATGAGACCACCATTCTTCTATAAGGGAGTTTATTTATTTATTTGCTTTTGGTAACCGGGTAAGTGCACTAGGCAAAACTTGCCTATTTTCAGGCACGACCCGGGAGAGTACACAACAAAGTACAGAGGTTCAGTAGATCACACAGAAATCAGCATCAATGACATAACAATAGGTGGATACACTGGAGTGACTGGAACAATTCAAATGGATACAGTGGTAGTCAAGAAACAAACACTGTTGACAAGCAGTGAGATATAGCATAATGGAACAATGACAGGTATATGCGGTATTCGACCAATAAACAGGAGCAGGGATACAACAGCATTTCTACATGTCTGGAAGTGTAAACAATGGGTTAACATTAGCCTTAGTTACAATCAACACCAAGTTACATAAGTGCTAAGAAGAAAGTTATATTCATAAGTAGTAGAGGAGGGAGAGCAGGCAAAGGAGAGAGGAATCAAACACTTGGGGGACTAGCTGGAGTAAAAGGAGACCACTAACAATTACATGCATCAAGGTTGGTGAGCTGATTGAACAGGTCCCACTTGAAAGAAGCATGTGAAGTGGACCACCTAAGGTGAAGAGGAAGGGAGTTCCAGAACTTAGGTGCATAATGTGCAAAGGATTGTTCACCCATTTTGGTGGAGCATGGGTGTACAGAGAGAAGAGCCAAGTTAGCAGACCGAAGCCGACAAGGGTGAGCCACCAGAGTAAGCAGGCCAAAATAGAAGGCAGGCTGGGAGGAGTGAATGATGTTGATTAGGCAATCAAGGGCTAATAAGCTCTTGGAGGAGGGGAAAAGCCATTGAAGGCCGGCATATAGGGAGCAGTGGTGGGTAAGGCGAGGGGCAGACAAAGCAAATCTACAGATATTGTTGGAAGTGACATCCCACTTTTGAAGGATGCCTGCCTACTTGGCTCTGTCCAAAGATAGGTAAAGCATAGCAGAGACCTGGGTGTAGAAGACCTTGGGCCACAGAGATCCTAGAAGCAGGAGTGAGGACATGTCGGACATGATAGGCCAGGCCCAATTTAGCATTGACAGATTTACAAATGGCATTAACATGAAGCGAGAAGTCAAGGGCAGGGTCATGTGTAACCCCTAAGTATTTGAAGGAAGGGGTATTGTAAACAGGGGATCCACCAAGACAAGAGACCTGTAACAGGGTGGCTGGGGTAGAACATTTACTGCGGGACCCAAAGATCATGACCTGCGTCTTGGCAACATTAAGAACCAAGCGATTGGATGAGAGCCATTTTTGGGTGAGGTGAAGATCCGAGGAGAGGTGTTTGTTAATCTCAGGGACTGAGCTGGAAGAAACATAGAGAACCAAGTCATCTGCATATAGCAAGGTGTGGCAGTGAGAGGAGATGGAGGACAGATTATTTATGAAAATAGAGAAAAGCAGTGGCCCAAGAACGGAGCCATGGGGGGAATCCTACAGAGAGGGGAGCGGGGAGGAGAGGAACTTACGAAAAGAGACTGCTTGGGAGCCTTCTTACAGGTAGCTCAAGAACCAAGCAAGAGTGGAGCTGGAGGCCCCTAGAGAACTGAGCCGGTAAAGGAGGAGGGAGTGGTTGACTGAGTCAAAAGCTTTTGACAAGTCAATGAATACCGCACCCATAAGTCGGCCGCAGTCCATGTTAGTTTTGATATCACTTGTAAATTGGGCCAGGGCAGTAGTGGTGCTGTGGCCAGCTCTAAATCTATGCTGAGTTAGAGTCTGTTTTCTAATACCTTAAAATTACTTTTTTGAAACTCAGAGCCACTAGCTGTAGCCAGGATTTCAGGTGGTTACTAACTTGTTGAACCTTGGAATAATTGCTTATCATTCATAATTCAGGATCAAGTGGAAAATTCCTGTTATCTTTATACAAATATCCCTTATGTATTTCCCTGCTTTTAGAATTTTTGGACAACCCCAAAACCACGTGTTTTTATTTCATCTGACTACAGAGCTAAAAATGTTTAATCAATGCCTATGACTCCACATTTTCAACATATCCGTTTATGTACCCCTGTCATAAACATGATATGTGTCATTTTTCAAATTCTGCCAAAATGTCTTTGCACACTTGTGCAGAAAAATTGTCATTTTGGACAGGATTTCATAAATGAGACTTGTCATGTTCATAAGGTGATGTAATAAAAATACTTTGTTGAACATTTGAGGTCAATATTAAAAAAACAAAATAATGAACAAACACTGGCATTTTTCAATGTTTACCCATAATTTTGTAATATTTTTACATTTTAACCCACATTTTCAACATACTCATGTTTTTTACTCCCATCGAATGAACATGGAAGGTATTATTATCAGATCCCCCACCAAAACCTGTTTTCATGGTTGTTCCACAAAACAATGTTTTGGGTTGCATTTTATAAATGATACCTGTCCTGTTCATTTGCTGGGCCAAAAAAGAACTAGTATTTTGAAAATTCAAGGTCACAATCTAAACGAACAACAACGTTATATGTGAACCTCTTAATTTCCCATCATGCCAACTTCTCTATTATAACTCATATTAATAATTTGTTAATTATCCCCTCTGCACTTTCTGTGCCACACACCGACACAGCAAATACAAGCAAGCAAACATTCGGCATTGACAAATGCTTGTTTTTCTTTGCATTAAATATACTTTATTGATGCTTTCATAGAAATACACATCAACAGAACAGTACATAGAGTTAACATTTGATGACAGACACCCCCCTTCCAGTAGCAGCCCAGATATACATCATTTTCATTTTCCTTTTCTTTTCCTGATACCTTAACATATATATTCATGACTATGTATACGTAATTCTGATTCTGCAGCTATCTGGACTTTATGTTGTTTTTTCCACCATATGCTGTATTGCCCTTCTTTCAGTTGTTGCTCATGGACCTTCAGTCCAGTTGTATAAATACATGTAACTTTCTGCAGTTTGTTTGGTATACCTTTATTTGGGTTCTTATACTGGCTATTAATTATTTGGTCTTTAGGGCAAATAGTAGTTGGCATGCCATTCTTTAGCTAGGAGTATCCTGATCCATCCAATGTCTAAATAATACTTTTCCGGCACATGCTGTGATTAATGCAATGTGGTATTTTTGTGCTCCTGTAAGTTTATTTTTGTAATCCCCAATGATTCAGATTTCCAGCGTGAATGCCTGGTCTAGACCCAGAAGAGGATCCATTTTCTGCTGGATGGTATCCCAAAATGGTTTTGCGATTAGGACAATGCCAAAAGATGTAAAGCAATGTGCCTGTATGCTCCTGGCAACTTGTACAGGTGTCGGTGCCCAGTTTCTGCATCTTTGATAGTTTCTATGGTGTATAACACATGTTATGCGGTTATGCAGTATTTTAAGCTGCATTAGCCTATAGTTATCAAATTTAGTATGTTTGTACTAATCTTTCCATGTAATTTGTCAGTCATATTCCCCATCCAGTTTCAGTAACTGGACTTGCAAATATGGGACTGAGCCATCCACCTTATTGGTGGTGCAGTCATATATGCACTTGTGAAGATCTGAGATAGGGTGAGGTAGATAGGGCCATGGGTGTTATGAGCTTACCATGGTTATTAGGCCAAGGGGGTTTACCAAAATGCTTTACTATTACATGAGCCATCTGTAAGAATAGGAACACTTGGTTATTTGGTGGCCTGTATCTCTCTGCTGAAATGTGCTGAATATAATTACTTTTCTCATTGAACACCAGTTGTTCTACCCCGGTGATGTTAAGAGTGGTCCAGAGGTGTATTTATAGGATGTCCTGCAATCTGTAGCTTAGAATTGTTCAGTAGTGGTTGTATGGTGTCACAACTAGCATCCAGCTTTAGGAATTTGCGGAGCTGGTTGTGAATTTGCACTTAAGTGGCTATTGGCATACCACTGAATCTCTGGTAGGTTTGTAGAGATGGTGTGTATTAGTGCTTTATGGTTAATGCCCTTACTAGAGCAAAAGTCTTTTTCAGTTTGTAGCCACTGTGGTGTGTAACTCCTCCTTTCTGTGTTGGAGTCTTCCCTGCACCATCTAAGATATTTGCTGCCATGTATGGCTAAATAATAAAGAGGTTTGGAAACTTAAGCCCCCCCCCATCAGCGTTGGGATTGCCAATTTATGATAGGCTCCGGTGACTGCCTTGCCTGCCATATGAAGCTGTGAATTAAACTGTGGAGCCTGCTAAACCATTTTTTTAGGCAATACTGGGTTCAGCATACTCAGAGGGTATAGTATTTTAGGCATGATGTTAATCTTGATAATATTTATTCTACCTCAAAGTATTAGGGGTAGTTTGGTCCATTGATCTAGGTCTTGTTTTAGTTGTACTACTAGTGTGTCTGGGTTCATGGAGTGCATGTTTGTGGTCTTCTGGATAGTTGAATACCAAGATATCTCATGGACTCGTAGTTCCATTTTAGGCCCAGATTGGGGATTTCTGCTTTTCTTACCCCTGGTTAAGGGGCTTTACCTCTGTTTTATCCATATTAAGCTTATAGTTAGATATAGCTTCAGACTCCGATATAACTTAAAGGGAAACAGGCAGAGATTTCCTAGGACAGGTAATGTAATAAAATGTGATCAGTGTAAATAAATATTTAATATTGCTTTCCCTCTATGGCTATATAAGTGATCCCAGCATGTGAGTTAATCTGGTGGGCAAGGACCTCTAGAAATAGATTAAATAGCAAAGGAGAGAAGGGACATCCCAGCCTTGTTCTCTTGTACAGATGGTGCAGAGTAGAGATATTTAGCAGTAGAAATGCACTAAAGGGCACTTCTAGTATACCCCCTCCACTACACAGTGGTGCCAAATTATCCCATCAAGTTATTCAGTTGTGTGTCAAGCATTTTCTTAAAACATTCAACACTAGGAGCACCTACCAACACCTGTGCGTGCATCGGTAACCCTCTGAGTGAAAAATGCCCTCTCTTATTTATTTTATAAGATCTTCCTCTAATCTGTATATTATGCCTTCTAGTATTTTGTTCACATTCCCTCATATCAAACCCATATCTGCTAATAAAGAATCATTTTTGATTATATTGAACATTAGAAGCAGATCGCCTCTAACTTACCTCCTTTCTAGACTATATAGTCCTAGCATTTCCAGTCTTGATTTGTTGCCTTTGTCTCCTAGACCATGAGCTGCCTTTGTGAATTTTTTCTATACCTTTTCCATATTTTAATTCCCCTTTTGGTAAGGTGACCAAAAGTTAGCACAGTAGTTTGGGGAGGGATCTGGCCAGTGACTGGTACAGAGGGAGTTTGAGTCTGTATGGCAGCTAACAAAATTTTTCTTTATGCACCCCAGTATTCTTGATGCTTTGGCCAATGCTAAAGTATTACAGTTTTTGATTGACATGTTTAAATGCACAATAACCCCCAAATCTCATTCCTTGTTGGCTGTTTTTATTTTTATTGCCCCCAGCTTGCATGTTGTACACACTTTATTTCCTACATGCAAAACCATACACTTTTCAGAATTAAACCACGTGCCCCATTGTTTATCCCACTGGTCCAGTCTGTCTAGGTCTGACTGCAGTCAGTTCCATGACAGAACAGTGACTACAGAACCTCGACTTGTATTATAGTGAGTGTACATCACTGTAACCCGAAAACGGTGATATACACTACACTTATCACAAAAAGCAACTAAAATCCCACACACTCTATGCAGGACACCGATAGTTCCTTACTTTTTATGCAAGAGAGTTGTGGCCCCCCCCCATATTTAATTAACTAACTCCAGGGGGTGCATCTCAGGAAGGGGGGAGAATGCTGGGGGGGAACAAACTCAGGGGACTAGGACTACTAAAACAGGAGAAAAAAAATTAACCCCCCCATAGAACAAAACACTTTGCAAATCTCTGCGTAGTGCAGAACCCGGGTCCATTGCCATTACAGATGAAAAAATGTGGCCACTACATCAGATGAGCAGCTCGATGCTGCCTCACCCAAAACAGCCCCATAGCTCACTCTCCCTATCGCTTCCTGATTTGCTATCACTATTCTATTCACTGTTCACAACTACTCGCTAGCCTTTCATAGTAACTATCCCCACAGGCACTCAAACTGAGTCGCTCATATTGAGTCGCCCACTTAACGGGATATGACTGTAGTCTACTTGTATCCTCACCAGTTAATGCTGGGCCTACAATGTTGGTGTCATCTGCGAGTCTGTTTATATGTCCCTTAATTCCTTCATGCATATCCTTAATGTGAAGGATAAAAAGAATTGGCCCCAACACAGAACTCTGAAGCACTCCACTAGTCACTGTGATATTTTCTGAGAACTGCCCTTTCATGCTGTCCCTCTGTTTTCTATTTTCCAGCCAATTTTTAACCCAGTTGACTGCTCTATAATCAAAAACCATGTTATCTATTTTATATATATGAATTATCTTGGGAGGTAGCTTCAGATATGCACGTTATTTGATTTAGAATGTTGTTATTGCACATGTGCATGAGTGGTGCAGCCATGAGTGCACAGTGGTAATAACAACATTTCAAACCAGATAACAAGAATATTTGAAGCTGCCACATGGAATAATTAGTATATACCATGGAGTTCCTACATTTTTTGTGTGTGTCTCTTGCAGATAAAAAACATGCTGTATTATGAAAATGGACTAACTGTTTACAGATTTTCTTTCTTTTCCACTTTATTAACTATGGCAGGCTGAGCCGTTTACTTTTATTGTTACACTTACAGTGCCACTGTTTGATGTGCTGCTCACAGGAAGCCAATTCATGAGAAAAGCATGAGTTGTGGCTACTGTGCAAATGGCATGTTATTTGCACAGTAGCTGTGTCTCCAGAGAAAATAATAGCTTTCCATGAGGGACTTTGTCAAAAGCCTTGCTAAGATCCATATAAATTATATCACTAGGTATATTATAGTCAAGAAGATTACTAATCAGACCATAAGATGATATTAAATTTGTTATGCATGATCGTCCTTTGGTAAATCCATGCTGGGTATTGTCAGTTATCCCATCTGTGGTGTTATTAATAGTTCTTCACAATGTTTTCTGTGATTTTTTCCAATAACCAATGTTAAACTAACAGGTCTGTAGTTTGGGACAAGATGTTTACTACTTTTCTTCTATATTGGGGCAATAATGGCTTCTTTCCATTCCTCCAGCACTTCCCCAGTTAGTATTAAAGTTTTAAATAGGTCACTAATGGGGCAGCTAAATATTCGGCCAGATTCTTCACCATTTGTGGATGTATATTATCTGCAACACCTAGGGATTTATGGTGATCCAGTTTATGTAGTTTGATGAACACCCTATCTTTGGTAAATAATTTATTTTCCAGTTTCGTGGTTGTGTTGCCATTTGTTTTCTCTGGACTGCCCTTCGTATTATCTGTACTACATACAGAGGCAAAGTAGTTAGTACATTCATCTGTCATATTTCTTGGATGCTGTACTGTTTCGCCACCTATTTCTAGTGGACCTACAATTTTCTCTTTACTCTTCAGAGAATTAATATGTCTAAGTAAGACCTTGGGATTTTTTTTCTGCTGTCAGCTAATGTAGTTTCAAATTTTCTGTTGTTTTTCCTAATTTCCCATCTGCACATCCTCTGATTATTCTTAAATATGCTTTTTCCTAATATTGCTGCAGTACTTTTTCCAATTTCTATAAGATCTTTTTTTCATATTTATCTTTCTTTTGATGTCGTTTGTCATCCATTTTGGTCTTTTTTTGTTGTTGACATATTCATTCCCTTTTTTGGAACCCAAGTGTCTCTCAACGTCAGTTTACTTTTAATGTGATCCCAATTCTCATTTGTAGTCTTATTTGGAAAAAAAAATCCCTTTCCAATGTTCCAGATCCTTGGCCATGGCCTCATAATTAGCTTCTTTAAAACTGTAGAACATAGTTCTGTTTTAGATGTTCATGAAAATGTTATGGAACGGATTATCAGAAGAAATACGTAATTTACAAAATATTAATCAGTTTTAATCATCAGTAAAAAAGGTGTTTCTGTGTTTCTGTGTATTGCACACAAAGATTCAATGAAATTGAATTTAATCATATATCCATCCAGCTACAGTAATCATATGCTGTCATCTCTGTTTGAGCTGTGCAAATATGATCCTTGTTTAATTTTTGCATTTGTTCTTATTTGTATTACATAATTGTATTTATGACTTTGTTATATAATTCATGTATATGTTTGTAATATTGTTTGTCTGTATTTACCCAGGTCAAGCCTGTAAAAGGGTCACGTGGTCCAGTGCTTTTTTCCTACCTGGTTAACAAATGTTAAAATAAATAAATAAATGTTATTAAAGGATACTTTATTCATGCAGTGGTCACTGTTTCCTAGTGGCTCCATCACTGTACAGGTCAAGCTACAATCCTTAATGTTTGTTAAAATCAGATACAGTAGATAATGTCCCTAAGTTGGTTGAGTCTCTATTTGATCTAATTCATACTCATCCATGTCTAGCAGAGTTGTGCCCATGTTACTAGAAGAAGAAGAATCAGTATTATATAATGCTTTTCATACACAATGTATCCTAAAGTGCTTTACAAGCAATGCTAGACTGGTAGTGAAGTGACTGTGTAGTGGTAGCCATATCACACATCAGCACCCACACACAGCCTGGACAATTGCATGAATCAGTTT
Organism: Neoceratodus forsteri; assembly: GCA_016271365.2. NCBI lineage: Eukaryota > Metazoa > Chordata > Ceratodontiformes > Ceratodontidae > Neoceratodus > Neoceratodus forsteri. The sequence goes on along the minus strand of JADMNL010000030.1, from coordinate 45,837,278 downwards.
TATGGGAAGGGGAATGTTGGCCAGGACACTGGGAATGTCCCCTACTCTTTGCAAAGAGTGCCCTGGGTTCTTTTACTTCCACTTGGACACCCACCAGGACAGCACCAAGATCGGTAAAAGGGACCTCGGTTTAACATCTCATCTGAAGGACAGCACACCCCAGCAGTACAGCACCCCCTAATACTGCACTAGGATGCCAGCAATCTAGGTATGAGCCCAATCCCAGTGTGGGACGAGAACCCATGACCTTCTGGTCCAGAGATGGATGTGCTACCAACTGAGCCATGCTGACACCTAGTGGATGTCTTATCCTCTCAGTTTCTACAGCTAATATTAAAGTCCTCCAGAGTAATCACATCCATATTTGTACAACTTGTATTTCTAATCACAGAAACATAGAAACATAGAATTTGATGGCAGATAAGGGCCGCTTCGCCCACCTAGTCTGCCCGTTTCCATACCTGATGGATAAGCTGCAGATTCTAGTTAAGCAACAGTTTACTTCCTTCTACCCCCCACTAGAATTGCCTTATGCCTGTCCCATGCATTCTTGAATTCTCCCACTGTTCCTGACTCCACAACCTCCTCAGGAAGGTTGTTCCATGCATCCACATCCCTCTCTGTGAAAAAATACTTTCTAATGTTACCTCTGAGCCATCCACCCTCAGTCTTCAAATTGTGCCCCCTTGTTCTTGCACATCTCGTCTTCTGAAAGATGCTGCCCTCTTGTACTTTGTTAATTCCCTTGAGATACTTGAAAGTTTCTATCATGTCCTCCCTCTCTCCTTTCCTCAAGGGTATACATATTAAGCTGCTTTAGTCTCTCCTTGTATGTCTTCTGGTGCAGACCCTGCACCATTTTGGTTGCCCTCCTCTGAACAGCCTCTACTCTGTCTATATCTTTGCGGAGAAGAGGTCTCCAGAATTGCACACAGTACTCCAGATGGGGTCTCACCAACTGTCTGTACAGAGGGATAACAACTTCCTATTTTCTACTGTTGATGCCTCTCCCTATGCATCTCAGTATCCCCCCAGCCCTTCTTACTGCCTTCTCACATTGCTTGACCACATTTAGGTCATCTGATATAATTACTCGTAGGTCTCTTTCGATTTTTGTTGTTTTTATTAACTCACCCCCATTGTGTATTCTTCCCCTGGGTTTTTGTTTCCCAGATGTATTACCTTGCACTTCTTTGTATTGAATCTGAGCTGCCACATGTTTGATCAATCCTCCAACCTTGCCAAGTCCTTTTTCATCCTTTCCACCCCACCTTGTGTATCAACCCTTTTGCAGATCTTTGTGTCATCGGTCATACCTTTCCTTCCAGGTGCTCTTCAATGTCACTTATAAAGACATTAAAGAGGACCGGTCCCAGTGCTGAACCCTGCGGTACCCCACTAGTGACACTCCTTTCTTCACTGTGGCCTTTGTTTATTATTACCCTCTGCATCCTGTTGTCCAGCCAGTTTTTTATCCAGGCTACCACCTTGGGACCCACTCCAAGGCCGGCTAACTTGTATATTATTAATCTTTTGTGTGAGACTGTGTCAAATGCCTTGCTAAAATCTAGGTAGGCCATATCCACAGCCCCTCCCTGGTCTACTACTTTGGTCACCCAGTCAAATAAATCTATTAGGTTCATCTGACATGACCTCCCTGCTGTGAATCCATGCTGCATTTGGTCCTGTGCCCCACTGACCTCTAGGTACTCAACAATTCTTTCCTTCAGAAGTGATTCCATCATTTTCCTTACCACTGAGGCCAAACTAACTGGTATGTAGTTTCCTGCCTCTGCCCTGCTCCCACTTTTGTGAAGTGAAATCACCTTTGGCCTCCTCTAGTCCTCAGGTACCACCCCATCCTCCCATGATTTGTTAAAGAGAGTAGTCAGTGGTGTTACTAGTTCTACCCTTAGTTCTTTTAGAATTTTTAGTTGAATCCCATCAGGTCCCATTCATTTGTCCACCCTCAGTTTCAAGAGTTCTTTCCAAACCCTTTCTTCTGTGAATGGACTGGTATCGACCCCCCTATTCAGAGTTTCTCTCTTGTTTGCTTTAGGTACCTCCCCCTCCTCTTCCATTGTGAGTACTGAGCAGAAATATTCATTCAGTATCCTTGCTTTTTCACTGTCATCCTCTGCCCACATCCTCTCCCCTTTATTAAATCTCTGTATCCCTCCCTTGGTCTTTCTTCGCTCTCTAATGTACCTGTAAAAGGTTTTATCCTCCTTCTTAACAGAGTTGGCTATCTTTTCCTCAGTTTGTGCCTTTGCTATTCTGACTGCCTTCCATGCTTCCTTCTGCTTTAACTGATAAAGTTCTCTGTCCTGCTCCTTCTCTGTTTCCTTATATTTCCTAAATGCTATCCTTTTCTCCTTAACCTTCCATTCCACCTCTTTTGAGAACCATAGTGTTTTTTTCTTCATTTTGTTTTAATGATTTGCTTCACACAAAGGCTTGTTGCCTCTGCGATGGCTGTTTTGATGATTCCCCATTGTTCCTCCACCCCTCCTTCTTGGCTGTTTGCTAGTGCTTTTCTGAGGCACTCTCTCATTTTCCCAAAGTCAGCCTTCCTAAAGTCCAATACTCTTGTTTTTGTATGGCTTGACTCTATGGTTGTGTTTATTGTGAACCACAGTGTTTGGTGGTCACTTGTTCCCAGATGGCTACCACTTCTAAATCTGAGATCCTTTCTCCTTGCCCATTGAGAGTACCAGGTCTAAGGTTGCTCTCTCCTGAGTGGGTTCCAATACTAGCTGTCTGAGGCATGCCCCCTGTAGGGCATCAAGAATGACCCTGCTCTTGGATGTGCCTGCAGCAAAGGTACTCCAGTTAACATCTGGCATATTCAGGTCATATCAAATAATTTTCTTGTATATTCCCTATTACTGCCCATTGGCCTGTAGCAGCTACCCAAAGTGATAGACTTTGGTTTGGCTGTTATTTCTATCCATATATTTTCAATGCATGGCTCATTTGTTTCCTCATTCTTCTCTATAATTTGTGTACATATTAGGGCATTTCTAGCATATATCACTACACCTTCACCTCTTTTCTCCTTACTGTTTTCCTTATATAGATTAGGCCCTTCTAAATTATGGCTCTGGTTGCACAAATCATTCCACCAGGTTTCTGTAATCAAAATTAGATCATAGTGATGTTCACTCTGAGTAAATAGTACATTTTGTTATTCAGGCTCCTAGCGTTCAGTGATAATATGCTTCATGTCTTGATATTTCTTTATTTTGTTGAAGTGCCTGATTTATCAATCTCATTACTTCCCCCTGTGTTACCTGATTTATAATTACTGTCGGTATGATGGGCATGACCCTCTCCCATTAGACTCCATTACAAACACTTAGGATGTATGTCTTCAATACAGGATCTTTATTCTGTTCAAGAATGCTTCTGGTATTCCATATCTGGTCAAAGTGTTAAATAGATATGTTCAGGAGACCCTGTCAAAGGTTTTCTCTATGATAGGGAGACCAGTGCTGCTGGAGTGTCTAGCTCCCTAGATGTGGAGATCAAGTGTGCTAGTTTGCACAGATTGTCTGATGAAACCCTTCAGGGCATGAACCCCACCTGCTTGTCACCTATGAAGCAGTCCCATACTCTATTCAGGCACATTACTAGGATCTTGGCCAAGATCTTTAGGTCTAGATTGAGCAGGGAAATCGGTTTGCAACTGCCAACAATGTGTGGTCTCCACCTGGTTTGGGGATCAGTATAATTAGTGTTTCAGTAAAGGAATGTTCTGTGAACCCTTGTTCAAGCATGTGGTTTTACGTTATAGAAGTTGGGGAGGAAGCCACCTGGACCTGGGGCTTTGTCAAAATTCAGGTCTTTAATTGCTTGGTGCACTTCTCCTACAGTAATGTGATAGTACCTTTAAGAAGTTCTTGTTGAGCCGATTGTAATTTGGGTAGATGTGTTTGATCTTGATACTGCTCTATGTCTGTGATTTTGCCTAATATCCCCTGACTATAAATTTCGTAGTAGAACTTGTGGAACTCTTCTGCAATGAATCTGTAACCCCACTACAAATGGGGGTTCCTAAAAAGCCTCCTAGGAGCTTGCTTAAGTGTTTCCCTTGCCTGCTGACATTCTGCGTTTAAGCCATTAGAATGGCACTGTGAGTGAGGGTAGAGCCTCCACATCCTGTCTCTTTAAGAGCTGTCTGCTTGCAGACATAATTACTGCTTTTCCAGGGGTGCTGGTGTTTCCCTGCTTGAATCCTGCCCGAACTGCAGGGTAATCGCTCCATTTTGCAATCGCTGAAGGCTCAAAGGGAGCCCATCTGAACAATGTACCTGTTTCTCTGTAAACATTTAAAGTATTAGTAATATTGTAGTCTGTCTAACCTGCTTTTGTTACAGCTGGGACTCTGTGTGTGTTGCCCCTCCATTTTGGACCTGGACTGCTGTTCTGGGGCCAATGAGATTAGGGGAGCTGTAAAATGGCGACTGTTTGGACCAACCAGAATTCGGACTCTCCTGGGAGCCAGCTTTCAATGGGAATGTATGGCTAGTGATTCTGGGAAGTGAAGTTTTGGACCTTGGCACCTATTTACACCAACAAGAAGTTGTTATCCTTCTGTACAGGCAGTTGGTGAAACCATATCTGGAGTACTGCATGCAGTTCTGGAGACTCCATCTCTGCAGAGACATAGACAGGATGGAGGCTGTCCACAGGAGGGCAACCAAAATGGTGCAGCGTCTGCACTAGAAGACATATGAAGAAAGACTAAAGGAGCTTAATATATATAGCCTCGAGGAAAGGAGGGAGAGGGGGGAACATGATAGAAACTTTCAAGTACTTTAAGGGAATCAACAAAGTCCAAGAGAGGGTAGCATCTTTCAGAAAAAGAGATGTGCAAGAACAAGGGGGCACAATTTGAAGACAGAGGGGGGATGGCTCAGAGGTAATGTGATGAAGTATTTTTTTCACGGAGAGGGCTGAAGATGCATGGAACAGCCTTCCTGAGGAGGTTGTGGAGTCAAGAACAGTGGGAGGAATTCAAGAATGCATGGGACAGAACAGACATAAGGCAATTCTAGTGGGGGGTAGGAGGAAGTAGGTTGTTGGTTAACTAGGATCTGCAGCTTATCGAATAGGTAGGGAAATGGGCAGACTAGGTGGGCCAAGCGGTCCTTATCTGCCATCAAATTCTGTGTTTCTATAAACTTCACTCTTAGTGCCATTAGCTTCCTGGTTTTCTGGCCCTCATCAGAGTATTTAACCCTCACCCTGTATATCACTAATTTGGTTTGTTGTCTGTTCTTCATATGCAGCCCTGACTGAACTGAGTTTTTAGGGAAAGGGAAAGGGGAAATTGTTTAACCAGGAAAGGCACACTAAGCCAGAGCTTGTTTCCAGGTGTGACCTGGGAGCACAAGGAAGTAAGTGACTTGCTCAGGGTCACAGAGTATGCAAGTGTAAGTTGTGGGATTCAAACCCAGGTCTGGTCTGCTGGATGTCACCAGATTTGCAACTCAGAGCCGTAGACCACTGCGCTATACTGCCTCCAAGCTAAGGATCTTCCGGTGTGCATGTGTTAAGTTGTTTTTCTAGCTCCCTAATTTGCTTGATCAATTCCTGAGCCTTTTCTTCTCTCTCTCTTTTTCTTTTTAGATGTCACATGGATCTTCTTCTCCCACATACCACATGTGAAGGCCATCCAGAAAGTGTCCCTATTAGGGACCAGAGTTTTGTTATGCTGAATAAAGTCTATAATAAAATCCTGAATATTTGTGTATTTTTGTCCTTTACAATTTGGTTGGCAAGTCTCCATTTTCTGTCTTGGGGTGCCAGTCTGGTAAGAGCTATGTTCAGAGATACGGGGAGCGGTCTGATATTAGCTGGGCCTGGATTTCTCAGTTTTTGGCACCTTGTAGGTGTTCTGTACTGAGTAGGAAGAAATCCAATCTTGGGTATTTGTTGTGAGTTGCTCAGTGAAATGTACAGTCTTCAGCATGTGTGTATATGGTGCACCAGGGGTCTAACAGTCCCAGTGTGTCCATGTGTCCACTAGGGGTCGGTCTGCAAATACCTTATTCTGAATATTCGTCTGATTGTTATTATTCAGTGTTTGAATATTTGGTTTTCATTATTTGTGTATTTGGCTGATTTGCCAGTACACTAATAAAAGATCTTTTACCCTTCCCCAGGTGACTAATGCTAGTCTCCTGGCTACCTGTCCTTCCCATTTTATGTTTACAAAGTCTCCCACCCACCTCCCCCTTATCCCACATCCCAAATAAATAGCCATCTTGGCAATGGCATATTGGGGCTGGCTTCTGGCACACTGCCAGGAACAGACACCATCATTGCATTTTAAAAGCTTTCGCCTTCTCACAAAATATCAGTCCCCTCTCCATATATGCCCAAACATTAGTGTGCAACTATACTCTGGTATTCACCCTCTTTGCTGTAACCCTTGATTGGGGGGGCTAAAAAAACTAAAACTGACTAGCCAGTAGGCCCCTCCTCCCCACTGCAGAGCATCCTGTGGTATACCGCTTGAGTGTGAGCTTTGCAGCACACAGCCGAAGGATTGCGAGGTCGCGAGGGACCCTCCAGCTGCCCTTCCTCCCGGTAGCCCGTCCGGTTACCACTGCTGCCGTTTTCCCCTCGCCCAGCCGAAGGATTGCGAGGTCGCGAGGGACCCTCCAGCTGCCCTCCCTCCCGGTAGCCCGTCCGGTTACCACTGCTGCCGTTTTCCCCTCGCCCAGCCGAAGGATTGCGAGGTCGCGAGGACCCTCAGCTGCCCTCCCTCCCGTAGCCCGTCCGGTTACCACTGCTGCCGTTTTCCCTCGCCCAGCGAGAAGGATTGCGAGTCGCGAGACCCTCCAGCTGCCCTCCTCCCGGTAGCCCGTCCGGTTACCACTGCGGCCGTTTTCCCCTCGCCCAGCCGAAGGATTGCGAGGTCGCGAGGGACCCTCCAGCTGCCCTCCCTCCCGGTAGCCCGTCCGGTTACCACTGCTGCCGTTTTCCCCTCGCCCAGCCGAAGGATTGCGAGGTCGCGAGGGACCCTCCAGCTGCCCTCCCTCCCGGTAGCCCGTCCGGTTACCACTGCTGCCGTTTTCCCCTCGCCCAGCCGAAGGATTGTGAGGTCGCGAGGGACCCTCCAGCTGCCCTCCCTCCCGGTAGCCCGTCCGGTTACCACTGCTGCCATTTTCCCCTCGCCCAGGTAATTACAGCCGCGGATTCCAGCCTGCCTTGCCTCTGGAAGGGAAAGAGTGCTGCACAGTTTTACTGCAAGTCCTGGAATCTCTGCATTTTTAGCTTAATGTACTGGAATTGTCCCTATACGAATTAGAGGACTTTAAAACTGTAGCTCCGACTTTTCCGGGTTTCCCTGGTCTAACCGTGCTATAAAGGAGCATTTTGAATTGCTTTTTGACGCCATAACCACCGCAGAGCGTTTACTCTTGATACCTTACTTGATTAATTGCTGAAAGCGCTGTTAAACTCTGGTTAAATTGTAAAAAGCATTTAATTTCCACAGTCATACCAGAAACAGCTAGCACTAAAACTGATTTTAGACTGAACTGTAGCTCCAGTTGTGTTGTTGGGAGCAGTATTGTAATAGCAGAGTGATTACCTTTAGCTTTTGAACTCCCCCTGCCTACCTGTATAACTAGACCCTCTCTCCCCTTGTCCACAGCCCGAGAGGATTGCGAGTCGCGAGGGACCCTCAGCTGCCCTCCCTCCGGTAGCCGATCGGTTACCACTGCTGCCGTTCTCCCCTCGCCCAGGTAATTACAGCCGCGGATTCCAGCCTGCCTTGCCTCTGGAAGGGAAAGAGTGCTGCACAGTTTTACTGCAAGTCCTGGAATCTCTGCATTTTTAGCTTAATGTACTGGAATTGTCCCTATACGAATTAGAGGACTTTAAAACTGTAGCTCCGACTTTTCCGGGTTTCCCTGGTCTAACCGTGCTATAAAGGAGCATTTTGAATTGCTTTTTTGGCGCCATAACCACACGCAGAGGCGTTTTACTCTTGATACCTTACTTGATTAATTGCTGAAGAACGCCTGTTAAACTCTGGTTAAATTGTAAAAAAGCATTTAATTTCCACAGTCATACCAGAAACAGCTAGCACTAAAAACTGATTTTAGACTGAACTGTAGCTCCAGTTGTGTTGTTCGGGAGCAGTATTGTAATAGCAGAGTGATTACCTTTAGCTTTTGTAACTCCCCCCCCTGCCTACCTGTATAACTAGACCCTCTCTCTCTCCCTTGTCCACAGCCGAAGGATTGCGAGGTCGCGAGGGACCCTCCAGCTGCCCTCCCTCCCGGTAGCCCGTCCGGTTACCACTGCTGCCGTTCTCCCCTCGCCCAGGTAATTACAGCCGCGGATTCCAGCCTGCCTTGCCTCTGGAAGGGAAAGAGTGCTGCACAGTTTTACTGCAAGTCCTGGAATCTCTGCATTTTTAGCTTAATGTACTGGAATTGTCCCTATGATTAGAGGACTTTAAAACTGTAACTCCGACTTTTCCGGGTTTCCCTGGTCTAACCGTGCTATAAAGGAGCATTTTGAATTGCTTTTTTGGCGCCATAACCACACGCAGAGGCGTTTTACTCTTGATACCTTACTTGATTAATTGCTGAAGAGCGCCTGTTAAACTCTGGTTAAATTGTAAAAGCATTTAATTTCCACAGTCATACCAGAAACAGCTAGCACTAAAACTGATTTTAGACTGAACTGTAGCTCCAGTTGTGTTGTTCGGGAGCAGTATTGTAATAGCAGAGTGATTACCTTTAGCTTTTGTAACTCCCCCCCCTGCCTACCTGTATAACTAGACCCTCTCTCTCTCCCTTGTCCACAGCCGAAGGATTGCGAGGTCGCGAGGAACCCTCCAGCTGCCCTCCCTCCTGGTAGCCCGTCCGGTTACCACTGCTGCCGTTTTCCCCTCGCCCAGGTAATTACAGCTGCGGATTCCAGCCGCCTTGCCTCTGGAAGGAAAGAGTGCTGCACAGTTTTGACCCCTGGCGCTAGTGCGCCCGGCTCCCCACCCTCCCACCACCACCCTTGGTCGGCATCTAATTATATAGCGATAGACCACGTGAAGTGCGTGAAACCAATCAGCCCACTTTACCATTTGCAGCTTATACTACTGCACCACCAGAGGGCTCTCTCCTCTGACTTCCATTTAGCAGGCTCGTCTTTCCAACACAATGAACTCCACCTCCTGTATCCTACAACTCATCTATATTTTTCATATACCCTTACTGCCCCTATGGTGCTAAGAACCAACTGGGATCCTCAAGTGCCCACTCGCATCCCACTGATAATGCAGCCGAGTCAGATCACCAACAACCCCTATCCAATCCTTAACAGCAGAATCTGTGTACCTAACTTTAGCAGCACCACAAATGGCAGCTGGATTGCCCCGTAGCCTCCCCACCTCGCGCACCCCTTTTCTACCCCATACCGCCTAGTTTCCCAGCTATCCTAGCCCAATCTTGTATCCACCCTCCACATACCTACTAGTCCCATCAAACAGCCATCTAACCCAGGTCCTTCTTGTAAAGCAACTAATCTAATGAGAATTTCACCCTCAGGCAAACACTCCTTCTCCTTCTACTTTTATCCGGGAATGTCATCCAAACCCAGGCCCACCAGGGTCCAGTGGCAATAAAAACACACATAGTGGCCTATTTCTGGCCTCCCTCAATATCTGCAGCCTGCCAAAAATTTACCCTGCTGCAAGGATGGCTAGCTCAACATCAAGTGGATATTCTTACCTTATCAGAAACCTGGCTCTCTAAAAATGTCCCAGATGGCTGCAGTCTCACTCAGAGACTATACCATTTTCAGAACTGATAGGGTAGGCAAGGGGTGGGGTTGTGCCATATATGCTAAAACATCCCTCAAGCCTCTATTAGTCCCTCTTCCTTGCCTGACCAGGTGCCCAAGCCATTACCATCAAAGTAGCCCTTGGTGCCCTGTTAAACCCCTTTACATTATGGCAGTTTACATTCCACCAACCAAGCAGAAACCAGCATTTGATTCTATTCTTTCTGCAATCACATATCTTCCCCTAAAAGTGAACTAATTATAATGGGTGACTTTAATGTGAACTGGCTATCCTCTTAAGTCGGCTGTTTTCAAAGACACAACATGTGCATATGACCTGACCAAGTAGTAACGGCACCCACTAGGCTGGACCCTCGGTCAGGATCCTCCTCTCTTATAGACCTTATCTTTACTAACCACCTAACCACCTTACCAAAGTTAGCGTGCTCTCTGATGTACTTAGTGACCACTCCCGGTCACATGTTGGTGGTCAAATAAAACCACTCCCAGTAAACCTAAATCACCACCCAAAGGCACCTCAAAGGTGCCCTCTCCTATAAGGTGTACCTCTCCACCTGTAATTGGGGTCTGTTCATACTGCCCAATCCTTGGACACAGCGCTCCGGCATTTATTACCATTTTCAATGCGGCCTGTGACTTATTTGCCCCTTCTCAAAGTCGGTATCAAAATCCTGGAACACACCTTGGATTACCCAGTCCTCCTTCATATGATGCACCATAGGGATAACCTCTGGCACAGGGCACTATCATCACAGCTGCCACATGATAGACAGCTCTACAGAGAAGCCACGAAATAAATGTACAAAGGCTATCCGGCAAGCCAAGGCCACATACTATCAACAAGCCTTCACTACCACATGGAGCTCTGGGAAATCCTTCTGGAGCAATGTTAAGGAACTGTGTGGGAAAAACACTAACCCCGACCCTACCCAGCTCCTAGTTCAGGGCACCCTCTCACAAGACCCCACCACCATAGCCGATACCCTGAACAACACCTTCACTGACCTTAGTGATGTCCTTCCTCCAAATTTCTTTGACCCCATTTCCCACAGCTACCAACACACCTTGTTCTCATACACACCCTCCTTTCAGGCTGCGCCTAATCTCCTGCAATGAGGCTAAACGCTATCTCTCCAAAGCCCTGCAAAGCGATGCGTTTTAGTAGTGACTCCTTGATCTTAAAATCCTTAGACTTACGCTTACTGAGCGCTACGCATCTCACCAAACTCCTCAACTTCTCTCTTTGCCGTGGCCAAATCCCTACTCTATGGAAGAGGGGTATTATCACACCTATCCTAAAAAAAGGTGATCCAACAAACCCTAGCAACTATAGACCCATTACGATCCTCCCTCCCCTCTCAAAAGCACTAGAAAGAATTGTATCCGATCAACTCACAGAATACCTTGACAGATATGGACTCCTCTGCCATGAGCAACATGGTTTCAGAAAAGGGCACAGTACTACCACAGCACTACTAGATTTCACGTCCTACATTCATGAAACACTCGATCAGGGGCTGCAGTTGGAGCAATCTCGTTGATTTGACTAAGGCATTTGACACTGTCAATCATGAGCTACTTCTGCATGCCCTTGCATCCCTCAATATTGCACCCGATACTATCGCCTGGTTTAAAAACTATCTGACTGACAGATCACAACAGGTAAAAATTAGAGAAACACTCTCCCCCAAAAAACCGGTCCTTGCTGGTGTCCCTCAAGGGTCGATACTTGGCCCCCTATTGTTCACTCTCTTTCTAAACTCACTCCCTCAAGCCTGTAGTGGAAAGCTACTGCTTTATGCAGATGATGCGGTGCTTTACTGGAAGCATACCAACCTCACCCACCTCCAAAATACTCTTCAAGGCTGCTTTAGGGAGCTGGAGGGCTGGTTCACTGAACACGGCTCTTACTAACTATGATAAAACAAAATCCATGATGTTTGCCCATCGACAAAACCCCTCAATACCGCACAGCTCTCCTAACAAACATACTGGGCACCCACATTGAACAGGTCTCCTGCTTTAAATATCTTGGCATCACCCTTGACACATCCCTTACATACCATCAACATATTAGACTCTCTCCACCTCTGTCAATACCCGTCTTGGCATCCTCTACAGACATAGACATTGCCTCCCCCACAGGCCCTAAGGCTTGCGGTTACTAGCTCTGTCCTTTCATTAATTGACTATGGTATAACTATTTATGGTAGCGGCTGACCAGCGGCACTTAACAGCATCAGAACAGCACTCAATAAAGCCTGCGCTTGGTCACTAGCAGCTCTAGACAGACACATACCTGCTTGCTCTACTCTCAAGTGGGATGGCTTAGCTTTGAAAGGAGGCCTAAATATCACACCTGTCTCAAGCCAAAAGATCCTTATGAGCAGACACCAGCCGAATTACACGCCCTAATCCAACTGGCCTCAATAGGAGCACACCGAGACGGTTGGCCGGGACCACCTTCAAAGTCCCCATCTGTAGGACCTCGCTAGGACAAAGATCCTTCCGGTATCGTGCCCCCTCTGGCTTAACAACATACCGTCTTCCATCCTACTCACCCCAACCCTAAGTCAATTCAAATCAGGGACCAAGTTTTTTCTCCTCAACTCTGTGACCTGCAAATGTTCCCCCTCTATCCCCTGGACTGGCTGAACACAGGGGCCACCTCTCCGACTTGATCTTCTCAACTGCCAGATTTCTTTTAACCGAGCCCTGGCGCTAACCATATCCTGTATTGTTGAACATGGTATTGTCCTGTTGGAAGCCTCCTAACCTGATCCTCTACTATGTAACCCTACGATTTCCATTCTGACGAATAGCATTAACATATGCTATGATGTTTATCTCTGTCATATTGTAATGTCACTGGTTTTTGTGGAATTCTTAACACTCTGTTGTTGTTATGTCCTGTCCTGAATGACGTGGAGCCTTTGCAAAGGAGTCCTTGACTCAAAGGTTGTAATTCCGAAATGTTCAATAAATAAAAAAATAAATAAAATAGTATACAATTGTAAAGGAGGGGGTGGGGCAGGAGGAGCATCATTAGTAATGTTAAGCAACCTGATTCGCTACGGCTGCCTAGCTTCTCACTAATGAGACTTCTTCTCCCCTGGCAGTGTGGCCCAGTGTTTCCCTGCAGTTTGGGATCACTAAATAAATATTTTTTGTAGCCTCATTGTGTAGCACTGTTTTTTTCTTGTTATTTCTCACACTCCTCATAGGGACTAATTCCGTTTGCTGGTGGCTGGGCTTTTAAGGGTGTCAGCATGAGTTCACCAAGGGCATTTCAGGAAGCCACTTTTGGAGGTGACTGTGTGCCTCCAAACACTCTTAACATTGAGCATTTTAGCATTCTGTTTAGGGTCTAGTGGTGAGTGAGGGAGTCAGGGTGTGTTTAGGAGTGAGTTAGCTGCTACATGATCTATCCTGTCTAGCCAATGGTTTTATTTTGCCGTATTCGTGTAGCCAGCATATTCTCCATGTATCTGCCCAGTTGCAGTTACTTCCCTGTACTCTTTTATATGCTCGAGTTCCACGCAGCTAATTGTTGGTGTGCTGTGCACAGGGCAGTAAATGCAACTTGGCAGATACCTGGTGAGTATGATTCCCCCTCATTTAGTGCCTACTGCCCTCATGTGTGCAGTCTCTCATAAATGTACTGGCAACCAATCATTAGTTAGAACAAAAACCCAGCGTTACTTATTTTTCCTGTCATGTTTCTCCTACTGCTTTTCCCACTTTTACTGTTGTCTTCTCTGTGGCGGCTAGGTGGCAAACAAGTTAGGAAGAATGGTGGGGAGGCCCTCCGCTGCTTCCTTGGCTGAGTTGAATTGCTTAGTACCTGTTTTGGCTGGGAATGTCACATGGAATTGAATTCCTGCAGCACTGAGCTCTGATTTTGTATCTTTGTATTCTCCCTGCATTGCCCTTGTATGGGGTGGGAAGGGTGGTGGACACCCGGAACAGTCTTCCAGCGGAGGTTGTGAGGGTGAAAACAGTGGGGTGATTCAAGCATGCATGGGATAGGCACAAGGGAATCTTGGTAGGGAAGTGGTGGAGAGAGGTAGCCAGAGATCAGGTAGGGTCTGCACTGATAGTATAGGCAGGGGGAAAAATGGGCAGACTGGGTGGGCCAAGCAGTTCTTATCTGATAAATTCTATGTTTCTATGTTTCTGTGGGGGTTGAGGTAATTAAAGAGAAACTACCTTTTGCCTTTCCAAGTCTAGATGCCTTTCTCCCTGACTTTTTGTTGGATATGCACATAATCTAGGCAGTTCAGTAGCCTGAGAACAAATGGTCTTGAGTGTTCTAAAGGGTTTGGCATTGGTCTTGATGCCTGAGATGCCCTCTTGATTATGAAATTGGTGCCATGAGGTGCGGGCCCTGTGACCTCGTTGTGTATTTGCTGCATGCACTTTAACATGACCTGGCCTTCCGATCTTTCAGGAATCTTTACAATTACAAGATTGTTTCTTCTGGACCAGCCTTCCTGGTCCTCTATATGACTTTCCAGTATGGTTACTTTCCTTTTCAGCACTTTTAGCTTGGGCTGTTCTCCGGTTTGCTTGCCCTTAGTTGATCTGATACGCACTCCTGCTCTGTGCACCAACTTGGCTAGAGCCGACTTGAACATTTTAATGTCCCCAGATAAGTCCATTATGGCTTCTTTCAGGGAGTCCAGTTCCTTTATATATTTGTCCAACATTGCACCATCCACTGAGCTGGTTTGAGGAGTTGAAGATGACGACAGTAAATTGTCCATTTTATGTTGTTTTTGAGCCTGCGATTGGTCTGGAAGTGGTGGCAGCATGGCAGGAATCAACATCACTGAGGTGAAAGTATTCTTGCCAGTTTCTGTGGATGTGTCTCTTTTTAGTTTGAGCTTCTCCTGAGTGCTTCCTGGTTGTGTTCTCTGTGTGCTGGTAACTTTATTTTTTCTCTCAGTAGCTTTAGGATGCTATACATATCCTATTTTATTAGCATCGTCCTGCAGAGCTCAAGCTGCAAATCTTGCTTGGTCAGGTTATACTAACACACTAAATTGTGAGCAGATTAGGCACAGTGGTCTATTGCATCTGCTCGGGTTAACAGCCTACAGTCCACTCACTGCAGCTGCCCCTCCCCCCCTTCATGACCCTCTGTGGACCCTGTACATACCCCACTTCCCCCACCCAGACTACACCCCTATGACTGTCCCACCCTCTCTTGAATCCTCCCACTGTCTCCATCCCCACCAACATCGATGGCAATGAGTTTCAGGGTGCCACCACCCTCTCAGTGAAGAAGTGACACCTCGTCTCCCCCTTAAACCTCCCCCCACCAATCTCAGGCCATGCTCCCTCATGGCTTCGTCTTTTCTCAACTGTAGCAGTCCATCAGAGCTGACTCGGTTAATCCCCTTTAGATATTTAAAGACCACTATCATATCCCCCCATCCCTCCTCTCCTCTCCTCTCCTCCAGGGAGTACATGTTAAAATCCCGTAGTTTCTCCTAATTGGACAGGCCCCTCAGGCCGTGAATCATCCATTGACACCCTCCTCTGGACCCTCTCAAGAAGGGCTACATCCCTCTTCAAGAGTGGGTGCCAAAACTGCACACAGTACTCCAGGTGCAGCCTAATTAGGCAGTTGTACAGGGGCAGTAGGACCTCTCTCCTCCTCAATGTTATCACTCTGGCTATACACCCCAGCATCCTATTCGCCTTCACAGCTGCCCTCCTACACTGCTCAGAATTATTCATTTTGGTGTCTATTGCCACCCCAAGATTCTTTTCTTTCCTGGAGACCACCACCTTTACCCCTCCGAGACTGTAGTTGCACCCTGGGTTCCTGGCCCTCAAGTGAAGCATACTGCATGTCTTGGCACTGAACCTCAGCTGCCAAGTGTACAATCACTGTTCAAGTGTCTCCAAGTCCTCTTGCAGCATCCTACTCCCGACCTCCTTGTCTACCACTGCTTCCAGTTTGGAGTCATCTTCGAATAGACTCAGCCAGCTGCTAACTCCAACCCCGATGGCTGAGATGAACGCGTTAAATGGGACCGGCCCCAACACTGATCCCTGGGGGACTCCATTAATGACTCTTCTGGGAGATGAGACCTCCCCCTCAACCACCACCTTCTGATGCCTATCCATTAACCAATTCCCGATCCACCCTAGTAACTACTCCCCTAACCTCACGCTCCTCAGCTTCACCAACAATCTACATTGTGGCACTGAGTCAAAAGCCTTACTGAAGTCCAGATACAGGACATCCACTGGCTTCCCATGGTCCAGAGACCTTGTGACCCAGTCGTAGAATTCAACCTGGTTAATTTGACACGATCTTCCCCGGGCGAACCCATGCTGTTGTTCATCTTGGAGACCATGGGCCTCCAGGAACTCCACCATCCGTTCCTTTAAGATGGTTTCCAGCAGCTTCCCCAACACAGATGTCAGCCTAACTGGCCTGTAGTTTTCTGGGTTCGCCCGCGATCACCCTTATGGAGTGGCACAACATGTACCTCCCTGCAGTCACAGGGGACCCATCCAGTTTGAAGGGAGGAGTTGAATAAGTCCATCAGTGGTGCAGCCAGAACATGTGTGAGTTCCCTCAATACCCTGAGGTGCATCCCATTGGGACCCGGTGCCTTGTCTCACCTCAAGGACCTTAGAGCCTCTCTCACCTTCCCCAATGGTATCTCCCCATCCATGAATGCCTCTCCTGTCCCCTCCCGCATTCCACCTACACCCTGTGGAGATGGTTCCTTCCCCTCTTTTGTAAAGACCAAGCAGAAGTACCCTTTGAGTCTTTCTGCTTGCTACACCACTTCCTCGGCCCACCCCCTTCTTTTTTTAACTTGTCAATCTGCCCTCACTGTCACTTTCCTCCCCTCCCTGATATACCTGAAAAAACTCTTTTCCCCTTGCTTGATCCCCTGCGCCAATCACAGTTCCTTCTCCACCTTGGCTGCTCTCACCACCCTACCAGTATGTCTGGAGAGCCTCTGGTACTCTTCCTTGTCCATCTCCCTTCTTGATCGCTTAAATCTATGGAAGGCCAGCCTTTTTTCTCTCACCACCTCCCACACCTCCCTAATCTACCAGCTGGGTTTTCTAGCCCTAGCATTCTTGAGGACAACCCTAGTGCAGACTTCAGTTGCCTCCAGAAGATCCTCCTTTATTTCCTACTTGCTCTCCATATCCATGCCTGGACTAATCCCTTCTACATGCCTCTCCAGGACTGCTGCCATGCCCACAAAATCCTCCCCCCTGAAATCCACCACCATTGTTTTCATATGATTCCCAATCCTGCCCAGGTCTAGGGAAAACAAAATTATGGCATGATCATTACCCACCAGAGGGTCTTCCACAACCAAATCCTTACCATATCCCCATCTGTCAGCACCAAATTCAGAATACGTCCCTCTCTGGTTGGTTCCCCCACCAGTTGGGATAGGAATGCATCTTGGAAGTCATCAAGAAGGAGCTGCTCCATTGCCGATGACACCATGGTCTCCCAATCAACCTCAGGCATGTGCAGATTACATCACATGACTCATCATCTCATGCTTTCTTAGGGTTCAAAAACCACAAAGTGATGCAGAGTGGTTCTGGAACCTTAAGGAGGCCAGAGATAATACTCTTGATAAACCAGAGACATCTTGGAAGCCCTATTTTACCTTTATTAATCATGCAAATGAAATTACAAAGCAGCTTCATACTGATCATGCTTTAATATAGTCCAGAATTAATGTGAAGGATGCAAGTACAGGTAAACACACTCTGTTTAAAAAAAAATAAGGTGCAGTCACGGCGTGTCTAGTGATTATGTACATTTTGTATTTAACCTGCCCACTCACACAATTACTGAACTAGGGTTAAAAAGTAGCAAATACTGTAGTAACACAATCAATCAATCAATCAATCAATCAAATCTTCATTTATCCAGGCAAACACCATTGAGCAAGCTCATTTACAAGGTGGACCTGCATCACAGAAGGTCAAGGAACAATGCATTTACTGTATGTACAGGCAAGAAAACGAATCAGTGTAGATATACATAAGAATAAAGCAGTGTAAACAATAATAGGTAAGGGTTTAGCATTCATATGCATGGTATAACATTCCTATATAAATTCATAACATAATCAGTGAAAAAAGGGGTCAGTAAGAAGGGAGCTGCTTAAAAAGAAAAAGACGCAATATCAAGTTAACAAAACCTCATGCATAGCGACAAGGCAAAGGGTAGAGGAAGCAAGGCAGACAAGGGTAAGAATGGTACAGGGACAGTTGCACTACAAGGAGCGGTAAGTTAACAGGCTGGGGACATGTAAGAATGGACAAGGGTAGAAGGGGAGACTAAGGACACAGGGTTCATGAGTAATTAGGGATCGATGCGGGCAAAAATGAAGTTTATGGAAGACAAAGGAGGGTTAGCAGGAGGCAGACAAAAATCTAGCTAGGGGCGATGGAAGCAGTTGCATATTTCTGTGACAGTTTTGGCATACAAGGTCTTGAACACAGCAAGACTAACAGGAGTTCTTAATTTCAATGATTTCTGAAGCTTATTCCAGAGCGACGGCAGTACGAAACCTATGGCCGCTCTCCCAAAGTGTGTACAGTCCTGGGGCACTTTCAGAGAAATCAGAGAGCAGCCTCTTAAAGCATAGTTTCCTATCGCACTTGGAGGCAGACAACCAGTGATGTACTGCGGAAGTTTGTCAGTGATAGCTCTGAATGTCCAAAAGGCCCCATTTCTATTATGCCTATATTGTAGAGAGGTCCACCCCAAAGCTGCATATAAGGAGCAGTGGTGGGTGGAGAAGAGGAGGCCGGTAATGAAACTCAGAGCTCTATGATACAGTATGTCCAATTTACCAAGGTATGAGGCAGCGCGCCGGCTATAAATGAAGTTAGCATAGTCAATTAAGGAGGAAACGTGGACTGAACTAGCTGTCTCTTGGCCTCTGAGGTTAGTAGGCAGTTTATCCTAAAGAAGAGGCCAAGCCTCTGCCTAAGTTTTTTCAGCAAATCCTCCATAAGTTCCACAAAGGAGAGTTTGTGGTCTAGCCAGACCCCCAGATATTTGAACTTCGTTATAAATTCCAAATTTTCTCCCAATAAAGTGGAGATGGGGGAGAGTACCGGCACTAGCAGGGTACGCCAGTGATTAACGGGTGAGAACAGCATCACTTTTCTTTTCTTGTCATTAAGTAGCAGTTTTTTCTAAGGAGCTGGTACTGCAGCAGATTGAAATCAGTCTGCAAGGCTCCACAGACAGCTTTAGGGGATGCATGGCTTAGATAAAGCACCGTATCATCTGCGAACAGGTGAATACTTGCCTCCTTACTGCTGATGTAGATAGCAAATAGAAGTGGCCCCAAAATGGAACCCTGTGGGACACCTCTTTTTAACGGTTTGAGAGTGGAAAACTCTCCTTCAGCCTTGACCTGCTGATGCCTATCAGTAAGGTAATCATGAAACCTGCACAGTGAGGTGGAGTCCAGACCTAACGTTTTTAATGTAGAAAGAAGCAGGCAGTGGTCGACAGTGTTGAAGGCCTTGCTTAGGTCTAGAAAAACAGCACAGACAAATTTTTTGTTCTCTAAATCATGCTGCCAGTCATTTGTTACCTTTGCCAGAGCTGTAATCGTACTATGTTTAACTCTGAAACTAGACTGTATAGGGTTTAGAAGATTCATATTTTCTATAAAAGATCTCAGCTGGGCATTCACAATTTTTTCCAAGAGTTTTGACAGAATGGGGAGGAGAGAAATCAGCCTGTAGTTATTTAGATTGCAGGGATCCCCAGATTTAAATAGCGGGATGACATGAGCAGTTTTCCATAGGTGGGCAGGGGAGTCCCCTGCGATAAGGACAGATTAAATAGATGTGTGATTGGTACAGTCAGTATATGATAAGCAATCTTTAGATAGTAGGGGTCAAGGGAGTCAGCGCCAGCACTTTTCTTGGTGTCCAAATGTGGGAGAAGATCTTCAACCTCTTTCAAGGAGGCAGGTGAGAAAGAAAAGACTGTATTTGTGGCACTAGGTACTGAGGGCTGTGCAGTAATCTGGGAACGTAGACTACATGCGGGCGAATTGTCAAATGCTAGACCTGCAGCCACAAAATGGTTATTGAAGGCCTGTAATATCTCCTTTTTGTCGTTGATAATGACATTGTCCAAGGTAATTTTAGAGGGGAGCGCATTTCCTACGTATGACCAGACAGTTCTTTTATTGTGGACCAAAATTTGGTAGGACATTTTGAGGCAGAGTCTAGCTCTGAACAATAGAAATTGGCCTTGGTCTCTCTGATCAGCTTAGTGTAGGAGTTTCTGGCTGTTCTGAAGTGACACCAGTCTTTGGCTGTGTGTGATTTGTAAGCTTTTTTCCAGAGCTTGTCTCTTTTTAATAATGCAGTCTTAAGGTCTGCAGTGAACCAATGACACGTCCTAGCCTTTATGCGGGTTTTGACCAGCGGGGCATGGGTGTTAAGGGCACTTGTTACAATTTCATGGAAGGTGGCATATGCTGTACTCACTGATTTGGCTAGGTAAAAGCTCTGCTAATGCAGGGAGGCTTTTAGGTCATTGATGTATGCAAGCAGATCAAAGTTCCGTCTGGACCTTTTGGTGGAGAACTTGGCTGTGGATGAAGGTTTAGAGTCTGCTGTTACACCAGTGATAAAGCAGTGGTCACTAACATCGGCGGAGAAAATTCCAGCTTGAGAAAAGGAATGAGGTTTACTTACCAGAAGGACATCCAATAGGGTGCTATTGAACTAAGCATCAGTCCGAACCAGAGAGAGAAAATAAGACAACAAAGACCGCGCTGGAAATCAATACCCATGGAAGTTGTGATGAAGTAAGTTTATTCAGCCACACATCCACAATGAAAAAAAAAACATAGCATAGAAATATAGAATTTGATGGCAGATAAGGACTGTCTGACCCATCCAGTTTGCCCATTTTTCCTAACCCCTGCATATAAATCACTCCAGCGTGGGCTTTGTTATAGTGAATGAACTAGAGATGCTGCAGATGTTTTTATGTTCTCCCTGTGCACAAGCGAATATCTTGATATGAGAGTGCCTTTTGAGAGGTGTGACACTGTAAGTCCAATGCAGAGTGGTCTGGTAGGGGCATGTTAGTGCCACACAAATCATCAGCAAGGCTGATCATGACAAAGTTTTGGCTTGCTGGCTGGAAACAGTTGTGCACTTGAAAGGAAAAGGCTGATCCATCATGGGTCAGCTCTTCCCATTGATCTACGCTGCCCAGCAAGCTGATCTGACTGCTGAGGAAAGTTAAACATCCAGAACCTTAACTGTTCCACTACCAGACACTTTCAGAGGAGCTCATTATCACATTTTGCCCTTCCCCTCTTCAGCTATCCTCCGGTTTGTTTCACTCAGTCATGAAAGGAAGTATGTAAAGCCCTAGCCCGAGTTAAACTGCAGAATTTATTACAAGTTTGAGAAAACAGGATTTGCACAGTACAGAGCTACAGCTGAAATACTTAACACAGTTTTGCTAAGTGTCTAAATGGTACTAAATTATGTTGCTTGCCAGCCAAGTAGTTGCCTTTGATATCCCATTTGGACGGCACTGTCTGGTGCTTTGATGCATATCAAAAGATTCTGAAATCTGAGGATGAGACAGAGAGAGAGAGAGAGAGAGGAGAGAGAAATCAGGTGTGCGATTCAATGTATTTCAATGGGGTTTGTAAGTTAGTGGTTGATTTTGTGGTTGTTGCATGAAATCAGCTTCCGGGCAGGAGCTGGAATTTTCTTCACCCTTGTTCATGAAGCGGGGTCATAAGAAGGCAGTGTTGAAAATTTGAGGCAAAATATTTAAAAAAACAACAAAGTTCTGAGCATACATTAAAATTGATGAACACTGTTTCATAACTTTGATAATTTTCAATATTTTGACCCATAAATTTTCAACACAGCCATTTCTTCACAGCACCTCATGAATGTGACAGCTGTCATTTTCCAAATCCTGGCCAAAATGTGTTTTTCTCACTTGTGATACAAAATCACCTTTTGGGCAGGACTTTGAAAATGTCCTCCACCCTTGTTCATGAGGTGGGCTCATAAGAAGGATATGCGGGGTCATAAGAAGGCTATATTGATAATTTGGGGTAAAAATATGAGAAAATAACAAAGTTATGAATCTACATTACAATTTTTCAATGCATGCTCACAGCTGTGGTAATTTTCAGTATTTTGACCCCAACTTTTCAACATAACCATTTTTTGACATCACCTCATGAATGTGACAGCTGTCATTTCTCAAAGCCTACCCCAAATTTGTATTAATCCTTGTGGCGCAAAATTACATTTCAGCCATTGTTTTATAAATGGCACCTGTCATGCTCAGGAGTGATCTTAAAAAGATAATGCTGAAAATCTGGGGTACAAGTGCAAAAAGCCAACTAGTTATGAGGAAATAAATTGTTCCAATATTTACTCATAACTTTTTTTATGCACATTTTGACCCTTAATGTTCAACATATCCCTTGCATTACCCAGTTCCATGTCAGCACATAGACAACGATGTTGTCAACATGCCCAACAGTGACAGGAACAATGACGATGTCGGCATTGTTCTGTCGAACAAGGTGTTTTTCTGTGGGAGGCTTCACCCCGTACCCCTCATGTGGGGGGTTATGCTCCCCACACCCACATCTCTAAATATCCAACTCCGAGTCAGAGTTGATTCAGGGTGGGGGCAAAACACCGGGAGTCACGGTGCCGTCATACAGCGGACCACCACAGCAACCTGGCAAGATTTGTCGCTGTAGTGGACTTCGCTGTTAAATTGTCGCTGTGCTGATGTGCTACCATATTGCCTCCTAAACATGGCAGGTGTCATTTTTTTCAAATCACCTCTGAAATTTGTTGCCACAGTTGCACAGAGAAATTACCTTTCAGATGGGATTTTAAAAATGCCACCTGTCTTGATCATAATGTCAGGTCTGTGCGTGTTACTCACAGACAGGACTTGAGGAGGTTTTTTTGAAACAAGATAAGTGGGGTAGGTTGTGGAGAAACTTGCTGAACTTGTGTTTTCCTTTTTGTCTGTAAAGTAAATTGAAAGCACAGTAGCCCACATTTTAAGGGTCTTAAACTAGAGCTAAGTTTTTGCCCTGTAGTTTGGGGGCTAGGTGAGAATTGTTTGGCCTGATTGTTTTGCTTGAGGTCTCTGCTAGGTGATAACTTAAAAGAAATAGCAACAATTTAAAAAGAATAGTGTGGTGGTTCCTAAGGAAGTTCTCCCTTGCAACTAGATGCAGTAGTATTGGAGGGCAGAACACAGGGTCTGGGCTCAACTGCTTTATTTTTCTCTGATTGAAATTGTTTTTTGCAGGGTATATTTTCTGTTAAATTGTTGTGCAGGTTGTCTTGCTGAATGGAAGGAAAGCACTCACTGGAGTGGTGGGTCAGAGCTATATCTGATTGTTTCTGGAGGGCACGAGCTTGGTCCCACCCACCCCTCACCCCACCCACCCCAAGAGTGTCATTTATTTTATACCAGGGTTCTGACATCACTTCCATAAAAGGGCAAAGGACATACACCTGTCATATCCTTAACAGCCCAGTGCACTGCGTAGGGGGTAAACACACTCACACACTTACACACACTAACAAAACAAAAAAATTAAACAGGAAGGGAGAGAGACATAGGAGGAGAGGTGCAATGCACTGACTGTGGGGGTGACAATCTTCTGGGAGATGCTCTGGAGGCTGCAGTGATGCCCTATTTTCAGGCACCTCTCTGGTCTGAGGGAGGAGGTTGCCCGTCTCCAAGATGACCTGGCAAGGATTTGGAAAACCTCCTCCCCCACCCAGGGATCACCAGGGCTTCTGCTGCTGCCTCAGAGGTTGCCAAGAAAGAAGAGTAGTTGGACCATGGTGGGCTCAGGGAGGGTGAGGGTGGTGGAACAGAAGCACATCCCTCCAGTTGTACCTCTCCACAATTCAGACACCATTCTAGTGGAGTGTGGTTCCTGTATGAAGGCACCTGCAGTGGAGACCAAGAAGGATGCTGGGAACCTACACAAGGGAGACCCACAGGAGGGTGGCACAGGACCCCACAGGGGAAGGAAACAACTTCTGGTGGGGGACTCAGTCATTTTGGGAGTAGAACTGGGGGAAGGAGGGGAGAGGGAGGTAAGGTGCCTGCCCGGCACCATGGCTTGGAGGGACAGGAAGCAAATCCTCAGGATTGTGGAAGCAGCAGCACGGGAGAGGGAGCTGGCTATCATTATCCAGCTAGGGACAAATGACCTGGCAGGGAATGGGATCAGAGCAGTGCAGGAGGAGTTTGTGTAGTTGGAGATGGGCCTTAGACAAGTAGCATGCACGGTAACCTTCTCAGAGGTGCTGACTGTCTATGGCATGAGTGAGGCTAGACTACTCTCCACCATGGGATTCAATGAATGGTTGAAAAACTGGTGTGGAGCTCAGGGTTTTGGCTTCATTGGGAACTGGGGGTCCACCTGGAGGGATACAGGCCTATACCAGTGCGATGGTCTGCATCTGTTTGGGAGGGGAACCAGGATCCTAGGTGATAGGTTTAAATGTTTCATTGGCAAGCATTTAAACTTGTCAAGGGGGGTGGCACTTAAAAGGAGCAGGGAAATCCCAGCCCCTCTCCCCAAAACAGGGTAGTTAGTGAAATAAACACCAAGGCAGAGAAGTCGAAAAGGAGCTGGACAGGAGTAAATGAAGAAAAAGACAAAGGTAGTAAGGACAGGGTTGGGGCTAAAAGGGGTAAGGCAATAAAAAAATGGAGGGTGATAAGTACCAATTCCCATAGTTTGGGTAACAAGCTCCCTGAACTAGTGGCCTTGATGGAAGAGGCACACCTGGATATCGTGGCAATCACAGAAACATATTACACAGAGAACCATGACTGAGATGTCAGCATACCAGGGTACACAATCTACAGGAGGGACAGGGAGGGTAAAAGAGGAGGAGGAGTAGCTCTCTACATAAGGGAAGGGATCACAGCAACAGAACTAAAGGGTAAACAGAGAAGAGAGGAGGCACTGTGGGCCACCCTAGAGAAAGGAAATGGCACCACAATCCGCACGGGGCTTGTATACAGATCCCATCTCAGGGGGAGGAAATGGACATGGAAATGATAGAAGGCATCCTTAGATTGGCAGAAAAAGGGGATATATTGTCAATGGCGGATATGAATATGCCAGATGTTAACTGGAGCACCTTTGCTGCAGCCACATCCAAGAGCAGGGTCATTCTCAATGCCCTACAGGGGGCATGCCTCAGTCAGCTAGTGCTGGAACCCACTCAGGAGGGAGAAGTTTTAGACCTGGTACTCTCAATTGGGGATGGACAGAGGATCTCAGATTTAGAAGTGGGTAGCCTTCTGGGAACAAGTGACCATCAAACAGTTTGGTTCACAATAAACACAGCCGTAGAGTCAAGCCATACAAAAGTGGGGGTACTGAACTTTAGGAGGGCTGACTTTGGCAAAATGGGAGAGTGCCTCAGAAAAGCACTAGCAAACAGGCAAGGAGTGGTGGAGGAACTATGGGGAAAATCAAAACTGCCATCACAGAGGCAACAAGCCTTTGTGTAAAGCAAATAAACAAAACAAAAGGAAGGAAAAAAACACTATGGTTCTCAAAAGAGGTGGTGGGGAAGGTTAGGAAGAAAAAGATAGCATTCAGGAAGTATAGGCAAACACAGAAGAAGCAGTACAGAGAATTGTACCAGTTAAAGAAGAAGGAAGCGGGGAAGACAGTCTGAATAGCAAAGGCCCAAATCGAGGAAAAGATAGCCAACTCGGTTAAGAAGGGGGATAAAACCTTTTATAGGTACATTAGGGAGTGAAGAAAGACTAAGGCAGGGATACTGAGGCTGAATAAAGAGGAGGGTGGTTGGGCAGAGAGGGACAATGAAAAAGCAGGGATACTGAACAAATACTTCAGCTCAGTATTCACAAAAGAAGAGGAGGGGGAGGTACCCAAACCAAACAATAGAAGCACTCTGGATAGGGGTGTCAATACCAGTCCATTCACAGAAGAAAGGGTCCTGAAAGGACTCTTAAAACTAAAGGTGGACAAAGCAATGGGGCCTGATGGGATTCATCCCAGAATTCTGAAAGAACTAAGGGGAGAACTAGTGACACCACTGACTACCCTTTTTAACAAATCATGGGAGGATGATGTGGTATCTGAGGACTGGAGTAGGGAGGATGTGATTCCCATTCACAAAAGTGGGAGCAAGGCAGAAGCAGAAAATAACAGACCTGTTAATTTGACCTCAGTGGTAGGGAAAATGATGGAATCACTTCTGAAAGAAAGAATTGTTGAGTACCTAGAGGCCGTTGGGGCAGAAGACCCAAGGCATGGATTTGCAGTGGGAAGGTCATGTCAGACGTATCTAATAGCTTTCTTTGGCTGGGTGACCAAAGTAGCAGACCAGAGAGGGGCTGTGGACATGGCCTATCTAGACTTTAGCAAGTCATTTGACAGAGTCCAACACAAAAGATTAATAAACAAGTTAGCTAGCCTTGGAGTGGGTCCCAGGGTGGTAGCCTGGGTAAACAATGGGCTGGACAACAGGACGCAGAGGTTAATTGTAAATGGAGTCCACGCCGAAGAAAGGGGGGTTACTAGTGGGGTACTGCAGGGTTCAGTACTGGGACCGGTCCTCTTTAATGTCTTTATAGGTGACACTACGGAAGGACTGGAAGGAAAAGTATGCCTCTTTGTAGACAACACAAAGATCTGCAACAGAGTTGATACACGGTGGGGGGGGGTGGAAAGGATGAGAAGGGACTTGGCGAGGTTGTAGGAATGGTCAAATGTATGGCAGCTTAGATTCAATGCAAAGAAATGCAAAGTAATGCACCTGGGAAACAAGAACCCAGGGGAAGAGTACACAATGTGGGGGAGGTACTAACAACAACAAAAATGGAAAGGGACCTGGGGGTAGTCATATCAGATGACCTAGAGGTAGGCAAGCAATGTGAGAAGGCAGTAAGGATGGCTTGGGGGGTACTGGGATGCACAGGGACAGACAGTTGGTGAGACCCCATCTTGAGTACTGCGTACAGTTCTGGAGACCCCATCTCTGCAAAGACATAGACAAGATGGAGGCAGTCCAGAGGAGGGCAACTAAAATGGTGCAGGGTCCACTTAGAAGGGTTGTAAGGGTGACCCAGGGTACTGCAGTGCATCCGTTTCTGAGCCCATTGTGTGGAAGCCATGGTCCAGAGAGTTATTTGTAGCCCTCTTACATACACCATGGCACCGGGGTGGAAGTTGGGCCCAGTTTGGAAAATTTGAGGCCAAGTTTGTGAGGTTGGTGCAGTGGGGGCAGCACAGTGGTGGCAACCTGTGCCATGGAGATGGCAGTGGTGGCATCCCTCCTCTCCATACCCATGTGGTAATCTGCACCATCGGGACAGCCTGCAGGGAGCGATTTGGTGGTGCCCAGTGTGTCCCTTGGATTGCCCAGTTTTTGTTAGGGTCTTGGATGCTGGGGACCCAGGTGCCTAGGCCCTGTGTTGCAGGAAGATTGGGAAGTGAAGGAAAGCCTGCATTCTTTGATGTGTTACCGTGAATGATCGAGTTGAAGAGCAGTAGGCCTTGGGTTGAGCAGCGAGTTCGGGAGGCCAAAAATCAGTAGAGACCGGCCTGTGTTAGTGCTGCTTCCAAATCATAGTTCTGAGCCCCTCAGCTCTTTGAGGATCCAGCATCATGGCCACTTCAGCCATAAGATTGGTGCCATGGCTCTGTGCCACAGAATTGCATTTGCTCCCTGCTCTTGCCGTGCCCCCAGCTCCTGGGAGCCATATGATTTTTGTTGGGTATTTAAAAAATTAATTACTGGTAGTTGCTATTAAATTTTACTCCAGTATGGCCTCCTGCTTTTTATGAAATTTACACTGGCTGCCTAGTGACCATCTTGCCCCTACAGCTCGAGCTTTGCCTACTGCACCCTGCCTCTTGGCCACACTCAGCGACTGCCTGTTGCACATATGATCTATGCCCACATATGTGCCATCTTTCATTGTTGTCTCTGAATGTGTTACTGCTTTAGAGTAGTGCCCCCTCCCCTACCATTTCCACCAGGCCCCTAGACATTTGGGGAGGGGGCAACTACATATGTAAGTTTGTTTCTCTTGCTAAATACAATTGTGGTTGTTGGAATACATTTTGAGTTTTTATTAGGTGTTTAAGGTATTTTTCTTGTGCGAGCAACACTGAGGCTTTTTGGGTTTGGATTTTTGAGAAGAGGCATGTTTTTTCAAAGTTGATGGATGAATTTCTTTTCTTTTTTCTCCTTTTTTTTTTTTTTTTTAATTTACCTTGCTTTTTCTGCCCCTATGCCATCCATCAGAGCTTCTGCCCTGGTCACTGTGCCCCCGAGACCCCACCGACTAATGAGCCCCTCGCTCCCCCGGTCAGTCCTGGCTTACCCCCAGGAGGCAGGGCACAGCACCGTAGTGGGCACTGGTGCTGTGGAACTGTATGTGGTTGGGGGAGCCCTCGGCCAGGTGGCAGATCGAGTCTTGGGAGCAGGGCATCATAGAGACATCCAGCAGAGAGGGATTTTATCCCTATAGGCTGGGGCGGAGACGTACAATGACGCCGGCGTCTGTCCTGCCACAGTCTCCCTTGATTATGCATCGGTGCTCAGGGTGATACACCTAGCTGCCACTAGGCGTCACTCCCACACTGAATGCAGGTACCCCCCCCCAGAAAAGGAGAGCAGTCCTAGGGATGCTCAATGCTTCTCCCCCGGCCAGCTTTCCAATGACCCGGGCTCGTTCCCGAACCCGGTTCACCAGCGTCACAAGCGGAAGTCCAATCGCTGTGCTGGCGGGCTGGCTATTGATGGATGAATTTCTTTTGCAGTATTTGATTCTTGAGCAATATTGCTATGTGTGTGTTTTGGGGGGGGGGGTCATGTGTTTTTTTATTTGCACAATTTATTTTTGATGTTGCTGGGTTGTTTACTTTGCACTGTGGCCTTTCTAACCCTGAGGATATGTAATCTGCATATTACCATATTGACCTTCTCGGCCGTGATAGTCTGTGCTGTTGATTAATGCACACTATCATGTTTTTTGAGCAGGAATATGTGCTAGGTTAATGCAGTACCATGTGATGGGGTCTGGACCAATGAGGAGTCAGAGCTGACCATGCACCATTTTACAAGTATTCATAATGTAGATATGTCAAGTGTTGCTAGCATGTTTCTAATGAACAACAGTACAGTGACTCAGCACACTAGTGCACTGGAGTGGAGACCCTCTGTTACTACAAGGGCCCAGAGTCTGAATCTCAACAGTGTGACTCAGCACATTGCTGCAATGGTGTGGAGACCCTCTGCTACTACAAGAGCCCTGAGTGTGAACCCTGCACAGTGCTTCATCACACTATTGCACTGGTAGAGAACTCACTATTACTGCAAGCTCCCCAAGTCCAAATGTCTGAAGAGTGAATCAGCACACACTAGTGCACTGGCGTGGAGACCCTCTGCTACTACAAAGGCCCTAAATCCCAGCACAGTGACTTACACAGTAGTGCACTGGTGTAGAGACCCTCTGCTACTACAAGAATCTAGGGTTTGAATCCTAGCACCGTGACACAGCACATTAGTGCACTGGTGTGGATACCCTCTGTTATTAGAAGAGCCCTGAGTCTGACTGCCTGCACAGTGACTCAGCACACTAATGTACTGGTGTGGAGACCCTCTACTACTACAAGGACCCTGAGTATGAATCCCAGCACTGTGACTCAGCACATTGGTGCACTGATGTGGATACCCTCTGTTACTAGAAGAGCCCCGAGTTTGACTGCCTGCACAGTGACTCAGCACACTAATGTACTGGTGTGGAGACCCTCTGCTACTACAAGAGCCCTGAGTTTGAATCCCAGCACAATGACTCAACAAACTAGTGCACTGGTGTGGAGACCCTCTGTTACTACAAGAGCCCTGAGTTTGAATCCCAGCACAGTGACTCAACACGCTAGTGCATTGGTGTGGAGACCCTCTGTTACTACACGGGACCCAAGTTTGAATCCCAGCACAGTGACTCAACACGCTAGTGCACTGGTGTGGAGACCCACTGTTACTACAAGGGACCCAAGTTTGAATCCTGGCACAGTGACTCAACACACTAGTGCACTGGTGTGGAGACCCTCTGTTACTACAAGGGACCCAAGTTTGAATCCCGGCACAGTGACTCAACACACTAGTGCACTGGTGTGGAGACCCTCTGTTACTACAAGGGACCCAAGTTTGAATCCCAGCACAGTGACTCAACACGCTAGTGCACTGGTGTGGAGACCCTCTGTTACTACAAGGGACCCAAGTTTGAATCCCAGCACAGTGACTCAACACACTAGTGCACTGGTGTGGAGACCCTCTGTTACTACAGGGACCCTGAGTTTGAATCCCAGCACAGTGACTCAGCACACTAGTGCACTGGTGTGGAGACCTTCTGTTACTTTAAGGGCTCCATGTTTGAATCCCAACACAGTGACTCAGTGCACTGGTGTGGAAACGCTCTGTTAATAGAAGGACCCTGAGTTTGAATCCCAACACAGTTACTAAGAACAGTATTGCGGTGATGTGAAACCCCCTGGCTGTTACAAGGACTTTGACTTTGCTGCTGATCTGGTAAATTCCACCCATAGAATGGAACTTTGTGATTTCCTTCCAGTGAGCGGGCATGAATGTATGGGTGCATGTGTGTGCTGAGGAGTTGTCTTCATAATGATGTTATATCCCTGCCCTCACCAGTGAGTGTCAAACTGTGCATCGACAGTGAGAACCGCTTCAAGGAACACAAAGCATGGATGATGGAAGGAAACTGGAAATGGAATACATTTTTGTAAAAGTAAATGGAAATGTAAGAACACATGTAGTTGCACGTTTTTAATCAAGAGTCACCTTTCAAACAGCTGTTACAAGAAGCTAATTGATAGCAGCACAGCAGTTGGAGTCATGCCCAATGAAGGCCAGCTGGGACCTGACATTTCAATGGCTGCTCATGGGTCATTGGCCCAACCTGCATCTGTGTACTCTTTTGGGGCACAAGCACGTGCAGTACAGGTTAGTACAATGTGTAGTAGATACAGCAGGAAGCTATTTACTACAAATTGAAGAAAAGAACTTGATTGAAAACAAACGTCAGAGATGTCAGACTGCTCCCCCTTTTTATGGAACTTTGCCATTAGACTTAGCATCAGATTACCATTACTCCAGTGCCCCCCCTCCCCAAAACAGACCACCAATGTAGCTAGCATGACCCTAGTCATGGTCTGGAAAGGTACTCTTAGTGTTGTCTCATTGTATGTCACTGCCTATGGAGGGCCCATATAACCCTGGAAGATCACATTCAGCGCGACAACTTGGAGGGCTAAGGCACTGCTGGGCTTCAGTCCACTGATCTCAGCAGCAGGACCCTGGGTCCACACTGCACATTGGTTGGTCCAGTTTCACTCATTACATTGCCAAAAGTTCATTACAGGCAAGTTATTTGGGTAATTCATGGGTTCAGATGGATAACTCAGATGGTGGCCCTTTGTTTGTCTGGATTGGACTGTCCAAATCATATCATCTGGTATGTAGGTAAGTGTCTAAGCATTCCACTATCACACAGATTCAGATTCCAGAGGAATCTCGATTGGAATTATGGTAAGACTGTGCTGCATCTGAGCACTTTCCAATTTTAGGCATCCGGGAAGTCTCATGTTCCAGGAAATAGCATGTCATGCTCCTGCCCCGGTGGCCCAGGTTCGGAGCGAACTTATGGTGCTGGATCAGGTAGCCAGGGTGGGGGGAGTTGGTGTTTCAATTCACATATCAGGACTCCCATTAGGAGTGTGATAGTGTGGAGTTGTGCTGTCACAGCAACTCCTGTAGTGCATCAGGGAATTTGCCTCCTGCACAGACACATTGCTTCATACGTGCAAGTGCTGACAGGGAATCACCCAACTTCAGAAGAAGAGGGTAGGATTCATGGGTCAGGCCAAAAAAATTGAAGACCTCCATGCCTTCCTGGCGGCCTGTATGATGGCCAGCAAGCAGCCCTCTGAGGTGCCATTTCATATGGATCCCCACTGGCCTGATGGTGGGACAAGCACCTGATGGGGCTGGGAGGTTGCTGGATGGACCCAGTGCTAAGTAGAGGTGGTGGTCTGGGAAGCAAAAAGCTATAAGGCAAAAAAAAATATTTTAGTTAGAATGACACATGCATGTGTGATAGGTGGGGCAGTCTCCTGCGGTGGGGGCAGAGGCAGCATAAAAAGAACTAGCTGCAGCATTTCAGCCCTAGCAAACTTTTCCACTGCTTGGTATTTCTGGAGTCATCTTGCTTTGGATTCTGGGGCAGTGCCGTCTGCATTCTCCACCAGGTGGTCTTGCTGCAGGGGCAGGGGGTCATGACAGAATATGGGCTGACAAGGAGAGAAGATAAATCCATAGTGCTGGTGTTGCATGGGGAATGCCACATGGAATCCAAGGTAATTTGAAGGTGTAGTGTTCTTTGTTTTTTAATTTAAATTATTCTTTCTTGCCCCTCTATCTCAACTGGCTCCTATCTGCCTGATCGTGCAACTGCCAAAACTCATCGCCAACTTGCAACCCAGTGGGGGGGGGGGGGCTTCACCTTTAAAGGTGGAAGACTAGGTTTGCTGCCAAGGCACCTTGCTTCACCTGAGCTCTTTCCTTCTAAGTTGCTCGACAGGACAGAGCAAATAACCTTACCAGAGCAAGGGAAAGGATTAAGATTTCTTTGGGCTAGGCAGATTTACTGTGTGTTGTTATTTTTATTTTGTACTCACAGGGATTGTTACTGTTTGTTGCTAACATTTTATTGCTTTATTTTTCCTGATTCAAATTGTTGTTGCTGGGTATACCTTCTGCTGCATTATCACAGGGTGTGCCTACAGGTGTGTGCTAACAGTTTACTGCTGTAATCTTCTGATTCAAATTGTCTTTTGCAAGATATATCTTCTGTTACTACTTTATTTTTCTCTGTAGCAAAATGTTTCTTACAGGGTATATCTTCTGTGAAATTATTACAGGTGGTGCTTTACAGGTTTTACAGTTTTATCTATCATTAGGATAAGCTTTCAGGATTACTGCATTTGTTGCTGGCTGATTGTGTCTGCTCTTACCTCCTTGTTTCTTTCATCCGTGGTTCTTCTTTTTCGGCAGGGGAAGGGCCCAGCCACCAACCCCCATCTCCAACCACCCCATACTACACTCCTTTTATAGGGTAGCACAGTCAAGACATTTCCTGTGGCAAAGCAGGAAGGGGTGGATCAGTGGGATATCCACACGGTGACCTCATTTACAGGGGCACTAGTAATTTAACTTGTTATAACAAGTTATACAAAAACAAACAAACAAAACACAAAATCAAACTTTTGCTTTCATTTTCTTCCTTATAATTACTCTGACCAGGTTATAAACCCAGCAGCTTATCTGGAATGGATATCATTAACTGCAGGTACTGCAGAACACTTTTCAGAAGGGCAGTTTTACAGGATTTAGGACACTGTCCTTCATGCTGGGCCATTGAAGATCTAAGGGCTCAGCTCCAGGCAGCATGGGCAGAGATTGCGTGCCTCAAATTTCATATTCATGAGGAAATATGTTATAAGAATCACCCACCATTTCCCCAACATCCAATAGAAGCACCTCGACCGCAGCAGGTAGTTGGTCCGGGAGGCTGGCAGGTGGTTAGGAGGGGCAAATCGGGTGCCCCATCACTCTATGCTCTCCAACATATTACCTCCACAAACCATATAAAAACTACAAACAGGTATCTGCCTCTATCTCTGAAATCAAACAAAGGGGCAGAGGACACTGCAGAAGAGGAGCTAACACCACAAAACGTACCCAAAACAGGAACCAAAACAAAAAAAGCAAAAAGGAAATCCAAAAAACTTCTGATCATAGGAGACTCCATGATTTGGGGAGTTGATATCTATCTCCAGCCAGGGGTAATGGTCAGATGTCTCCCAGGTACATCAGCATGGAGAGACACTGACCGCATTGCTAAAATTGTTCAGGAAGCAGGAGAAAACATTGACGTCCTGGTACACATAGGGAACCAGCCGGTCAGTTGTAGAGACCAAGGAACACCTGACCAGGCTGGGTGAAAAACTATCATCCATTTTATCAGGCATCTCCTTCTCTGTGATCCTGCCAGTCTGGGAGTGGGGGACAGCTGGACAGAAGGGGAGATAGGGGAGCTAAACATGTGGCTCAAGGGCTGGTGCCAAGGAAAAAGGATACAAATTTGTAGGGAACTGGCAACAGTTTTGGGAGTGAAAGTTCTTTAAATTTGATGGACTGCATCTGACTAAGGAGGGAGTCAATGCATTGGGGCAGAAGTTTGATGTCTTTGCAGAATATTTAAACTAGCAAATGGCGAGAGGGGTGCAGCACCCCATACGTCGAATGGGAAGAACACCCCTCCCCCCTCAGCTAGTGGTCAAACAGGAGTTAAGCACGTTTGCAGTTCATTTGCATCATCAGGTAAGGAAAAAGGTCCGGCTCCCCATACAATGCACAGGAGAAATGCCAGACTTCACCCAACAACTGACACACCAAAATCTGGCCAATGGAAATTCATGTACACAAATGCTTGCAGTCTGGGAAACAATATCCCAGACCTGCAGGCAATAATGGCAGAGGCTAAACTGGACATAGTAGCAATTAGCGAGACATGGTTTACCAGGAACCACACTTGGGAGACTTCAGTACCTGGCTATATACTGTTCAGAAGAGACCGAGGAGCAAAACAAAGGGGGGGAGTGGCCCTGTATGTCAATGAAAATATCAAAGCTACAGAAATTCAGAATACACATAAGGAGCCAGAAGAACTGTGGGTCACCCTGGAAACAGGAAATGGGACAGCCATAAGAACTGGGTTGTCTACAGGTCCCCAGACCAGGGGAGGACATAGACACATTACTGATAGAAGATATACAAAACATGACAGCTAAAGGGGAGGTTCTGATAATGGGAGACTTCAACATGCCAGATACAGATTAGTCAATACCAGCAGGAACATCTGCCAGAACTAGACACATGGTGGATTCTCTGCAGGGGGAGGGACTCAAACAACTGGTACAACAACCCACAAGAGACAGGGCTATCCTAGATCTAGTACTGACTAACAGGGAAAGGATCACAGATCTCCAGGTAGAAGGTCACCTGTGGACAAGTGACCATCACATGGTATGGTTCAATTTGGCCACTACAACTAAATCATCCCATTCCAAGGCAAAAATATGGGACTTCAGAGGAGCGGACTTTGATAAGATGGCCAACAGAGTTAAGCTAGCCCTGGCAAAAAGAAATACAGGTGAGGGGGTACAGGCAAAAAGGGCAAGCATTAAGGATGCAATACTGAAGCAACATCCCATTGTGTTAGAGAGAAAAGGAAGTGCAAAAGAAGAAGGAAACCACTTTGGTTCTCAAAAACAGTAGCAGAAAAGGTCAGAGCCAAAAGGCTGGCCTTCAGGAAATATAAGGGAACACAGCGGGATGAAGATAGGGAGGCGTACCAAACTTCCCTAAGGGAAGCAGGGAAGGTAGTAAGGCAGGCAAAGGCCCAAACCAAGAAAACACTAACACAAACAGTAAAAGAAGGTGACAAGACTTTTTTATAGCTACATTAGTGAAAGGAAAAAGTCCAGAGGGGGTATTGCTAAGATCAAAGGGGAAAAGGGGGAGGACAATGTAAAAGCATCTATCCTAAATATATACTTATGCTCAGTATTTACTGAAGAGAAGGTAGGGCAGGGCCCACAGCTCAGCACCATGGACACAGGGGGGAGGGAGGTGAGCACTAGTCCCTTCGCAAAAGAAAGGGTCCTACAAGAGCTCAATAAGCTCAGGGTGGACAAGGCAATGGGTCTGATGGCATACATCCCAGGGTACTAAAGAAGCTAAGGATGGAACTAGCAGAGCCATTATCAGAACTGTTTAGTAAGTCTCTGAGCACAGGAGAGGTCCCAGAAGACTGGAGAAGGGCTCATGTGATCCCGCTCCACAAGAGTGGTAGCAGGGAGGAGGCAGGGAACTATAGACCAGTCAGTCTTACCTCAGTAGTGGGCAAGTTATGGAGACACTCCTTAAGGAAAGGATAGTGCAACACCTGGAATCCATAGGAGCACAGGATCCAAAACAGCATGAGTTTACAAAAGGAAGGTCCTGTCAAACTAATCTCAAAGATTTCTTTGACTGGGTAACCAGAGTGGAGGACCAAGGGGGAGCAGCTGATGTCGCCTACTTTGACTTCAGCAAAACTTTCGATACTGTTCCACATAGAAGATTGATTAATAAGCTGGGTAGGCTCGAGGTGGGTCAGAAATTGGTCAACTGGGTGGCAAACTGGTTGACGAGCAGAAAACAAAGAGTGGTGGTAAACGCTATACAGTCAGAAGAGATGCAAGTCATAAGTGGGGTACCTTAGGGATCAGTCCTGGGGCCATCCCTCTTCAATATCTTCATCAGTGACATTGCAGATGGACTGGAGGGCAAGGTTTGTCTGTTTGCAGATGACACCAAGATCTGCAACAAAGTAGGTGATCCAGATGGGGTGGGCAGAATGAGAAGAGATCTAGATAAACTAGCAAAAGGGTCAGAAGAGTGGCAACTGGGGTTCAATGCAAAGAAGTGCAAGATCATGCACATAGGGAAGAGAAACCCTGAAGCCACCTATGGGCTGGGAGGAGAGTTGCTGGCAGTCACAAGGGAGGAGAAGGACTTGGGCATCATCATCATCACCGATGACCTAAAATCATCCAAGCAGACCACTAAAGCAGTAGATAAGGCTAGGGGGATGTTGGGGTGTATTAGTAGGGGTATCACAAGTTGGAAGAGGGAAGTAATAATCGATCTTTACAAGACACTGGTTAGGCCCATCTGGAGTACTGCATGTAGTACTGGAGGCCACACCTTCACAAGGACATTAACCAGATTGAGGCAGTCCAGAGAAGGGCAACCAAAATGGTGCAGGGACTGCATCAGAAAACATATGAGGACAGATTAATGGAGCTCAATATGTATACCCTAGCGCAAAGGAGGGAGAGAGGTGATATGATCGAAACATTAAAACACCTTAAGGGCATTAACAAGGTGAAAAAGTCTAACATGTTTCAATATAAGAAAAATAGCAGGACAAGAGGACACAGCATGAGATTAGAGGGAGACCGATTAAGGGGTAATGTGAGGAAGTTCTTTTTCACAGAAAGGGTGGTGGATGCATGGAACGGCCTACCTCAGGAAGTGGTGGATATGAATACAGAGCAGGGCTTCAAACAGGAAATGGGATAGGCATAAGGGAGCCAAGCTGTCACCTGTTTATGGCCAAGGAGAGGAAAGGTTACTCTACACCACAGAGTTTAACAATTGGTTGAAGGCATGGAGCATGGAGGAGGGCTTTAGCTACATTGGGGACTGGGGACTAGCCTTGGAGGATATGGGACTCTATAGGGAAGATGAACTACATCCTTCCAGGAGGGGGACCACAGTCCTGAGTGTGAGGTTTAAATACTACTTGGATGAGCATTTAAATTAGTCAGAGGGGAGGCAAAGATTGCCTCCCCCTGATGATGAAGTAAAATTGAGGGAGGGCCTGAGGGGAGGAAGCTCCCCCAAGCCACAGGTGTAAGAAGATAGGGGTGGGTAAAAGATAGAGGACAAGGGAAATTAGGATAACAAGAAGAGTGGAGTAAATGAGACATGTAATGGAGATAGCAATAAGGGAAGTGAGGTTAGGGGGAGCTTCATGAAACAGGACAAACAGAAGGAGGGAGAGAAAGAAGGGAGACAGCCAGGGGTGGGGTTAAGGTGTGGAGAGCCACGTGTGCCACTACAAGGAGTCTGGGAAATAAGATTCCAGAACTGAAGACCATAATGGAAGAGGCTAGCCTGGACTTGGTGGTTATAATGGGGTCATGTTACACTGCTAGTCATAATTAGGATGTGGCCATACCTTTACAGAAATAAAAGTATGCAGCATGCATACTGCATGCTTATTAAGCATGTGGCATGCATGTTGCATGCATACTGCACACCTGTATTTCTGTAAGGGTACCAGGCTACTCCAGGCTACTGTGTTCAGAAGAGACAGGGAAGGAAGGAAGGAAGGAAGGAAGGAAGGAAGGAAGGAAGGAAGGAAGGAAGGAAGGAAGGAGGAAGGAAGGAAGGAAGGAAGGAAGGAAGGAGAGCGTTGTACTATACGTGAGGAAGGGAATCAAGACTTTGGAGTGCAGGGGTACCTGGAGGAAAATGAAGGATTGGAGGTGCTTTGTGTCATCCTGGAGACAGACTATGGGGCCACTATCTTTGAAGGGTTGGTATAGTGTCCTACAGCACAGAGAGAGGAGTTGGATAGGACACTTGGGGAAGTCATCATCAGGATGGCAAATAAGGGGGAAGTGCTGCTAGTTGGTGACTTCAGTTTGCCAGATGTGGATTGGAGCCTTTGAGCTGCAACTTCGGCAAGGAGAAGGACCATCTTTGACTCACTACACAAGGCCTTTCTCAGGCATCTAGTCAACAAACCAACTAGGGATGGGAATTGCTGAACCTGGTGCTTACAAACAGGTACAGCACTGCAGACATCATAGTTGGCAGTCTCCCAGGAACCGGTGATCACCGTACAATGTAGTATAACACTAAGATGGCAGCAGAGGCAAATCACACTAGAGTGAGTGTCATGGACTTTAGGAGGGCAGATTTTAAGGAAATGAGAAACTGCCTAAGAAACTACCTAGTTGGGGGGGACGACGACGCTAAGGAAGGTTAGAGGAACAGTGGGAGAAAATAAGAGAGGGCATAATTAAGGCAACCAGCCTCTGCATAAAAGAAGTAAATAAAGGAAAAAGGAAAAAGAGACCATTATGGTACTCTAGGGAAGTGGTCATGACGGTGAAAGAAAAAAGGGTGGCATTCAGGAGGTATAAGGAAATACAGAGGGGGAGGACAGGGAGGTGTACCAGGTAAAACAGAGGGAAGCAGGAAAAGCAGTGAGAGGGGGCAAAGGCACAGACAGAGGAAAGGGTAGCCAAAGGGGTAACAAATGAGGATAAGACTTTCTTCAGGTACATAAGTGAGAAGAGGACAGCAAGGGGAGGGATACTAAGGATAAGGAGGGTGGCAGAGGGTAACTGTACAGAAGAGAACCAAGAAGAACAGACATCCTGAACGGGTACTTTTTGTCTCTTTTACTCCACTCTTCTTGCTATCCTAATTTCTCTTGTCCTCTACCTTGTATCCACCCTTATCTTCTTACACCTGTGGCTTGGGGGAGCTTCCTCCCCTCAGGCCCTCCCTCAATTTTACTTCATCATCAGGGGGAGGCAATCTTTGCCTCCCCTCTGGCTAATTTAAATGCTCATCCAAGCAGTACTTAAACCTCACACTAAGGACTGTGGTCCCCCTCCTGGAAGGATGTAGTTCATCTTCCCTATAGAGGCCCATATCCTCCAAGGCTAGTCCCCAGTCCCCAATGTAGCCAAAGCCCTCCTCCATGCACCATGCCTTCAACCAATTGTTACACTCTGTAGTGCAGAGTAACCTTTCCTCTCCTTGGCCATAAACAGGTAACAGCTTGGCATTCATAGTGGGGGGGGGGTGGACCACCAGTGATTAGCAGGAACAAAGAGTAGAGGGGAGGCAGACTCAAGTCCATTTTCAGAAGAAAGAGTCCTGAAGGGACTTGCAGCTCTGAAAGTGGACAAGGCTATGGGACCAGATGGGATACACCCAAGGGAACTGAAAGAACTCAGAAAGGTTCTGCCTGCCTTGCTGATGGCCTTATTTAACAGCTCGCTGGAGTCCGGCATGGTTCCGGAGGACTGGAGGAAAGCAGTCACAGTCCCTCTACAAAAGGGCGGTAGGAGGGAAGAGGCTAGTAACTATAGGCCAGTGAGCCTCATCTCAATGGTGGGTAAATTAATGGAAACACTGTTAAAGGAAAGGTTAAGAACATAACATAAGAATTTGACGGCAGATGGAGACCGAGTGGTCCTTCTAGTCTGCCTATGAACCTAACTCCCTCCCCTAAATGATGTTGTTTTTGTTTATACCATAGTGTTGGTACCATGCGTGTTTAAATGCATTCTTTGTCTTTGCTGCAACCAGCTCTGGGTGCAGACTGTTCCATGTGTCTATTACCCGCTCCATAAAAAAGTACTTCCTGGTATTGCCTCTGAGCCTTCCCCCTCTCTGGCGTAGGTTGTGTCCTCTTGTATGTGCCTCTCTGTTTACATGGAAGAGTTTGTCTACCTGAACAGTGTTTATACCCGTGATGAATTTGAACATTTCTATCATATCCCCTCTGTCCCTTCTCCATACCTCTCAACCATTTTGTCACTGAAATGAGGGACATGGGGGGGGGGCGCTGTGGAGCAGCACCATGGCAGCAGCATCTTGAGGAAGCTCCAGTACTGCTAGAAGGGAAAACGCTTTAATTACTGGAAAAACCTGAAGAACAATTTCTCTTTTAGAGGTAGTGTGCACCAGAATACTCCTACGTTAAGATGAGCCCTAAAAAAGATACAAAGCACTCATCCCAGAACTTAGATTCCTATCTGACCTCCCAAGCGGTGACAAGCAGCTCTGGGCCTTCTCTGACTACAGAGCCAACCTCAACGGAGCTTCCAGCCTTGCAAATTTTGGCCATGGTAATGAAAATCCAAGCTACAGGTGATGGAACAAACAAACGCCTGGCAGCGGTTGAGGCTAAACTGGCTGAAAATGATCAACAGATGCATGAAAATGCTGCAGCTATTATGGAGCTCAAGGTGTAAGGTGAGTGCCAGCTGCAATGCAATGCAACCTGCATAAGGGACCTAAATCTAATGAGGGCCAAGATGGAGAATCTGGAGAACGTTCAACGTCAGGCTAATATTCGTACAGTAGATTTCCCTATCAGATATGCTCGATCAGAGGAACTTGTGCCTGCAATATCCGAATTAATATTCCAAGACTTATAATTACTGCCACCAGAAGTGAGGATCACTGTCCTGAGAGCCTTCTTGATTCCTTAGCACTGGAAACCTAGAGGTGGTGTGCAGAAACAGCGTACTGCAATTGCCACACTTTCAAATTCAGACACCAGAATCACTCTTTTGCAGGCCACTCTTTCCAGAGAAAAGATGCTTTGAGAGGGACACCATCTCTCCTTCCCGGATCTATCCATGCAAACTCAAGCCTGCAAAAAAGAACTGCAGGTAATTAAGAAGGACTGTTGGTGAAACATGCATCCAAAACTCATGTTTTTGTAGACCCCACTGCAGCTTCTGTCTTTGCAGACAAATTGATTCAGAGCCTCATACCGACTGAAGAGAGTTCAGAGGATGAAGGCTGAGGACTATAATAGAACTGTATCAGGGTTCCATACTTAAAATGATTATTAATATCTATCGTGGGAAGAATAGACATCTGTTGAGTATATTATAAACCTTTTTCTAGAGACCTGCTTATTTTTTACTATATTTTAAGTAACTGACAATCTAGGTCTCACATTGGTATTTCCTAATGTTTGTCTGGAGAGGCTGATATTCTAGTTGCTGCTCCACTTATTTCTTTATATAAAAGTTTCTCTAGTATGTCCTATAGGCCACAACCGTAAAGATGTAAAGATTGGTGCAATATGCACCTCTCAATATGTGAACTTGATTAAGAATTCTTTTAGTCATATGTTCCTCCTCTGGTTTAGGTTGCCCTACCCTGTTAGAATCTGGAAGAGGGTAATTCAACTTAATTGAGCCCAGACAGTCTGATTATTTGTTTGCAGTGTTTGTGCCTCTTGTTACTCCCCTCCACCTCGAAGTTCTACGAGGGGATTGGCTTCTTGAATATATGATTTAGTTCATTAGTTTCAGGTGAGAGGACCATCGCTGTACAAGAAGTACGATTCAAACATTACTCATTTCATAAATTTTTTGGAGACTCCTCAGTTCATGGACTAAAATGTGTTGGACTTAGTCAACTTTTTCAATTCTGTACATGGCTTGAGGAGATATGCGTACCTCATTACCCGATGTTTCATTTTTGAGATACAGCTGGCTGTAAATCAGAAATTCCATAAATAAAAAGTAAAAAAAAAAAGGAAAAAAAGAAATGAGGGACAATGAGGGACACTGACTCTCACAATGAGGAACACATCCTCAAACATGGAGATACAAGCTCAGAACACTGTGGAAACCATTATCTTTATTTGTACAAAGTTTATTTTTTATTTAGCATCTTAGAATATGATTAATTTCTGCTTTAAAGTCTGAATTTACAGCACGTTCTCTGTGTGTGCAGCACCTTTTCGATAAGGGACGAATGAGGGACCGGACAATTTTGAGGGGTAAAATGAGGGATGACCCTCATAATGAGGGACACTTGAGAGGTATGCCCTTCTCTGTTCCAGGGAGTACAAGTTTAGGTCTTGGAGTTTAGACTCATGTGGCTTGTGATGGTGGCCCTGCACTATTGTTGTGGCCCTTCTCTGAATTGATTCCAAGCGCTCTATGTCCTTCTTCAGGTGGGGCCTCCAGAACTGGATGCAGTACTCCATGTGTGGCCTCACCAGGGATCTATAGAGTGGAATGATCACTTCTTGTTTCCTCCTAGTTATTCCCCTGTCTATGTATCCGAGGATGCTTCTTGCTTTTCATGCTGCTTTTTCACATTGATTCTCTGCTTTAAGGTAATCCGATATGATTACGCCTAAGTCCTGTTCAGTCCTGGTCTCGTCTAGTCGATGCCCATCTAGGAAGTATTGAGTTCTTGGGTTCTGTTTTCCCAGGTGCATCACTTTGCATTTTTTAGCATTAAATCTAAGTTGCCAGTCATTGGACCACTGTTGAAGATTCTTGAGATCCTCCTTCATACTGAAGGCTCCCTCCTGATTGTCCACTCTATTAGATAGTTTTGTATTGTCTGCGAACAGGCAGACTTTACCCTCAAGACCATCAGCAATGTTGCTGATGAATATGTTGAAGAGGACTGGACCCAGCAGCAATCCCTGAGGGACTCCGCTGGTCACAAAACCCTCTTTGGACATGGTGCCGTTTACTGTGACTTTTTGAGTTCTATCCTGCAGCCAGTGTGCTACCCAGCTTATTGTCTTATGACCAACACCTATGTGTTCAAGTTTATTGATCAGCCTCCCGTGTGGGACGGTGTCAAATGCCTTGCTGGTTGGTAGAGTATCTTGAATGCAATGGGCGGCAAGACCAAAAACAGCATGGATTTGTGGTGGGGAGGTCATGCCAGATGAATCTGATTGAGTTCTTTGACTAGGTGACCAAGAAAATAAATCAGGGGAGGGCAGTAGATGTGCTCTATCTGGACTTTAGCAAGGCCTTTGACACAGTGCTGTGTAGAGGACTGACTATGAAATTGAGCAGCCTAGGAGTGGGATCCAAAGTGGGGAATTGGGTTAGAAACTGGTTAACAGATAGGTGACAGAGGATGGTGTTTAAAGATACTCAATCTAACGATGGGAGAGTGACCAGTGGGGTGCCACTGAGCTCATTACTGGAACCGGTCCTCTTCAATGTCTTCATAAGTGACATTGTAGATGAACTGGAAGGGAACGTATGCCTTTCTACAGATGATACAAAAATCTGTAATAAGGTGGAAATTAAGGAAAGGGTGGAAAGAATGCGTGGGGCTCTTGGAAAACTCATGGAGTGGTCAAGAGCATGGCAATTTGGGTTCACTGCCAAAAAATGCTAAATCATTCAGCTGGGGCATAGGAACCCAAGAACTGAGTAGAGGATGGGGGGGGGGTACTATCAGTCACTAAGTAGGAAATGGACCTTGAAATTATTATATCTAATTACCACAAAGCAGTGGGCAGGGCCAGTGGGATGCAGGGTTGCATAGGGAGAAGTATCTCCAGCAGGAGGAGGGAGGTGGTGTTGCCACTGTATTGCTCGCTGTTGAGACCCCACCTGGTGCATTGTTACCAGTTCTGGAGCCTGCACCTCAGAAAGGACATAGACAGCATGGAGGCAATCCAGAGGAGGGCAGCTAAAATGGTGCAAGGGGTGCATCAAAAGCCCTACAAGGAGAGACACAAGGAGGTCTCAACATGCAGCACGGTTCACACTAAGGTTCGAGAGCAGGAGCACAAGGCATGAAGCCCATTTATGCTATCATTCACTCATAATAGGATAAACATGCTCCAGACAATATTAGACTATCAAGTTTATTTTTAAATGGATTTTTAGATTTGCTCACAACAATTTTCTCTGGAAGGGGATTCCAAGGACTCACAATTCTTTGGGAGTAAAAATACTTTTATTTTAATAAATTAAATCTTTGACATCTGAATTGTAGTGGATGACC
Source organism: Neoceratodus forsteri (assembly GCA_016271365.2). NCBI lineage: Eukaryota > Metazoa > Chordata > Ceratodontiformes > Ceratodontidae > Neoceratodus > Neoceratodus forsteri. The sequence goes on along the minus strand of JADMNL010000030.1, from coordinate 45,793,091 downwards.
CCTGGTGTCAACAACTATTTGTTTAAAATCTAGACCTAAGTCGGACATCAAATATTGGTCCTTTATTATGTTCCACAATTACAGATCACCTGTCATTCATCTTGTTTCAAGAGACATCAGGCCAAGAAGGCCTAATCTGTCATCATAACCCAAAGTACGCATGCCAATTATTTGCTTGGTTATTTTTCTCTGTATTTTCTCAACTTGTTTTATATATATATATATATATATATATATATATATATATATATATATATATATTCATATAAGGGCACCAGGATTGTGATGAATAGTCTAGAAAAGGTCAAATATAAGAGCTGTATAATGGGAGAGTTACCAAATGATCTCTGGATCTTATATTTCTCCTTACAGACCACCATATTTTGTTAACTCTACTTACAGTTTCAATTATTTGTTTTGCATGACTTAAGTCATGGGTGATAATGACTCCCAGATCTTTTTCTTGTTTAGTTTCATTCAGTAGTTTACCAGTAAGATAACAGCTATAGTTGGGATTGTTCAAACCTATGTGGATAACCTTACATTTATCTTGATTAAAGGACATTTCCCTTTTTTTGCCCCCTCAGAGATTTTATCCAGATCTTGCTGAATTCTTGGTGCTTTATCTAGGCTGCTGCAAATGCCAGCTATTTTGCAGTCATCATATACATGTCGATTGCACAATGTAATTTTGCTCAACGTTCCTAGGCATTGCTCAAAATACGAGAAGATAGACTTCAGCTGGGCTGTCCCCAAAGCCTGGAATGTCACCCAGAAAATACTCAAATTACCAACTCTAGTCTGTCCCTAATTTTTCCATACCCTTCTTAACCAATGCTGCATAGACAAATGTGTTTGCCAATAGCACTGTACCTGTTTGTTGTATCACGTTTAGTTTTCTGTGCTGCAATTTTTCTCTTGCATTAAGCTTTGCTATTGCCTGTTAACCCTAGGCTACCTTGCTTAAGTATTTTGTACCACCAGCTGTTACTATGACCAGAATTTGTCATTCCTTCCTCGGTATTTATTTATGTATCTTCTGTTTTTGTATAGTGTCTTTTCTATGTATTATGCACAGTCAGTTGACATTGCACTTTGAAACTGTAATTCCCAGTCTGTATGTATTGTTTTTCCTGTCCTATGCAGGACCTCTTTGCAAATAAGTTTTGCTCAATGGCGTTTTTCCTGGTGAAACAAATAAATTAAATACAATAAATAAATCTGTGTATTTTGACACCCAACTCTCTAAATGTAATGGCAAGTCAGAAATAAATATTTGTAACATTAGGGGACCAAGTACTGATCCCTGAGGGACCCCACTAGCCACAGACTCCCATTCTGAATAATGACTAGAGATCATAACTCTCTGCTTTCTTTCCTTTAGCCAATACAGAACCCAATTTATACATTTAGGATTAATGCTAATGGTATCTAGCTTTTCAATTAAAGCCACATGTGGGACTAAATTGAAGGCTTTACTAAAATCAACAAAAATTACATTACTTGGTATGTTCTTATCAAGTTTTGAGCTTATTTATTTTTCAGAAAAGCACAATAGATTAGTCAGGCATGATCTACCCTGTGAGAATCCATGTTGATTTACATCTAGCTCTCCCAGAACAACTGTAACCTTGTCTTTAATAAGACTTTCCAAGAGTTTAGAGAGAATTGGGGTGAGACTGATGAATCTATAATTATTCATATTCTGTTTTCTGCCCTTTTTAAACAATGTGATAACATTAGCTGTTTTCCAGTCACTTGGTACACACCCAATATTCAAGTTACACTGAAAGAGTAATTTAAATGGCTATACTAGGTGTTTACTCATAACCTTCACCATAGTACCCATTATACAGTATGATCAGAGTATGTGTTAGCCTTTATATTGTTCATTTTTTCCCCATATTTCCATTAGATTTTCTAATTTCACGCTTGCAATGAACTAGAACTTGTTTATAGGCTTTCCAGCTAGCAGAAGTTTTGTGAGTTTTATATTTTTTACTTTATTCTTTATCAAGTGAAGAATTTTATTTGTTAACCATTTTGGCCCAAGTCTGATATTTTTGTATTTTTTTTTTATCTTAGGGATGTATTCATTTGCAGTTTGAAGGATAATGTTATCCCACATCAAATCTACAGTGCAGCTATAAAAAAGAACATTTCAATTTATTTTTGCTAGTGCTTCATCAATTTTGTGTACATCAGTCTTTTTATATAAATAAATTTCTGTTACACCCAGGGATCTATTATAAGAGAAATCAATCTCAAAATTAACTAGGTTATGGTCACTGTTTGCCAATGGGGCCCCAACCTTACAGTTATTTATAATGATATTGTCTGTCCCTAAGACAGTATCAAGTATCTTGTCTTTTTTCATCAGATCCAATACATTTGATGCATATGAAGTTGTTCACATGCAGAAATAAACTGCCTACTTAAAGCAGACATAGCTGTTGAGTGGTCACAATCTATATCATTGAGGATGCCGTCTCCGGTCACTATAATTTCACCTATAACACAAGCTAATTCCATTTCTCTGATGACTTCTTTCTTTCTTTTTTTTATTTATTTTTTGTTTATTGTATCTGGTGGGTGATAACAAAGACCAAAGACAGGAGAATCAGAAAGCTGTGCAAATAACTTGACCTATATGGTCTTAGTAACAGCTGATGTTTTAATCTTATGTGGAATAGCCATCCCCACCACCACTTCCCTGTACACCGTGCCTATGTTTAACCCAGCCAGTACCAGCTGTTTCAGTGTTTACCTACTAGATTGCTCACTATTGATACCAACTTGTGTAACACCTGTTCTCAACTTACATGTACCCTGTAACCCAAATGTATTTGTCTGACCACAGTGTGACGTGGTGCCTCTGTTGAACACCTATTGTTTTGCAAACCTACGCTATGTAACCAAAAACACAATGTATGTCTTTATGTGATGAAGTACCTTTGGAAATGAGCCTCTGGCTCAAAGGTTGTAAACTGATTTTACAAATAAATAAATAAATAAATATCAATAGTCCCAAAACTAGAATTAGTGTATAGGGTTAATTTACTTAGTGAAAGACAGAAGAGTAAGAAGAAACATGATACAGACCTACAAGTACCTCACAGGAGTGAGCAGGGTGCAGGAGGGGAGTTTCTTTCAAATGAGGAAGAACACCAGAACCAGAGGGCAGGTGAGGAAGTTCAGGGGAGTTTAGGAGGGATGTGCAAAAGTACTAATTCACTGAAAGAGTTGTGGATGCCTGGAATAGACTGCCAGTGGAAATGCTGGAGGTGAAAATAGTAGGGGGTTTCAATGATGCATGGGATAGACATAGAGGGATATTAGAAAATGGTCAGGGAGGAGGCATGGTTGCCAGAGACAAGTTAGGGTCTGTGGAGATAGACTTAGTAGGGATCATCTGGGCAGACTGGGTGGCCCAGCAGTCTATTTCTGCTGTCAAATTCTATGTTTCTGTGTTTCCCTCTAGCCTGCACTCTGGCAATAGCATTTCCTTCTCCATGAATAATGAACTAAAGTTCTGGTTTAGGATCTCAGCTTTATCCCTTCCCCCATCATACTCTTCTTTTTTTGAAGTCACACAATGCCCCCCTTGACTTTGCATTTTTCCAAAACGTATCAGAAGAATACCTTACTCCCCAGTTTGGCACCCCTTATTATTCTGAGTTCTGCTTTAACCTAGCACTTCTATCTCTCTTACTGGTCTCTCTTGTCCTAATCTAAGCCTCCCTGTCTTTCTCCCTTTGGCTACACTTGTTTTGAAATGCCTTTCTTGTCTCACCTCTCTCACTGATTTCTTCACCTCCAATGTGAACCACATTGGTTTTCTAGTCCCTTTTCCCTTGCTGATCCTACCAATTCAACTTTCTGCAGCTTGTAATGCACCTAACCTGAATGGTTTCTATTTCCTTTCAGCTCCTACTATTCCTGTTATTAAGTTACACCCCTCATTCTTACCTTCAGCAATTCCTGTATCTTATTCAACTAAGCTCTCCTGAAGTCCCACACCAACTATGTACTTTTTCCCTTATTGAGCAATAGTTGGATGTCCAGCCATACTATTTCATGGTCACTTGACCCTAATGGTTACTGAAGTACTACATTTTGCACATGCTTACTGTTTGTGAGCATCAGGTCTAGCAAGGCTCCCACCCTCATAGGGTCCTGCATAAACTGTGTTAGGAATGTTTCTTGTAATGCTCCCACTAGGAGCTGGTTCCTAATGCTTGCTGTGAGTGGGACCTTCCAGTCCATATCCAGCATGTTAAAGTCACCTACTGGAATTAACTCCCCAACCTGGCTGTCATCTTAAGAACCTCTGCTAGTTCACTTTCCACTCCCTGGTCTTGCAGTGGTGGTCTGTGAACCACCCTACCCTTGAATGTTTTCCCATTCTCAATAGATAACAAAGGAACAAAGGTAGCCAGCAGGAATGTGAGGTAAAGATGGAACTCAGGTTTGGAAAGGAAGTGAAGCATGTGGAAAAGGCTTTCTTCAGGTACATCCAGGAGAAGCATAAGCTCAAAGGTTTTTTTTGTGAGACTGAAGAATGTGGAAGGATAGGAGGGGAACAAAGGGAAAGCAGAGATATTGAGCAAATCATTTTTGTTCCATATTTACTAGGGAGATGGATGGGCCACTGCCAGAAAGTGGGGTTAAGAGGGAAAGGGAGGAGAGCAAGGGCTCAAGTGGCATGGTCAAAATAATACAGAAAAGTGTGTTGGAAAAGCTTACAGGGTTGAAAGTAGATATATCTATGGAACTCAATGGCTTACAATTGAAGATGCTGAAGGAGGTAACAGAAGTGATAGAAGGACCACTTTCAGAATATTTAACTGCTTGCTAAACATGGGAATGGAGGACTGGAGGACAGTAGATACACATGAGTGGAAGGATGGGTGAGCCAGGTGGATGAGCCAGGGAACTATAGACAAGTTGACCTGAAGTCTATAATGAAAAAAAGTTATGGAGTCTTTACTGGGGGGGTGGTGGACTTTCTGGAGGGAAATGGGCTACAGGACCCCAGACAACATGGGTTCACAAGAGAAAGGTCTTGCCAGACAGATCTAGTTGACTTCTTCAATTGGGTGACCAGGCCAGCAGATAGGGGACAGGCAGTAGATGTGGTATACATGGATTTCAGCATGGCCTTTGACTCAGCCCCCCCACAGGAGGATGGTCAAGAAGATATGGGATTGAGGGGAGGGGAAGTACTGGCAACTTGGCTGGAGAACTGGCTGAGGGGAAGAACACAAAGGGTTGTAGTTATTGGGAGTTTTCAGAGGAAAAAGAAGTTACAAGTGGAGTACCTCAGGGGTCGATGTTGGGCCCGGTCATTTTCAATGTAATGATTTGTGACATAGGGGAAGATATCAAGGCAGGGCAAAATCCACCTCATCGCAGATGATACAAAGATCTGCATAAGGGTGGACAATGAGGAAGGGATATGGGAACTCAGGCCGGATCTGGGCAGGTTAGAGAGCTGGTCAAGGATCTGGCAGTTGGCCTTCAATGCAAAAAAAAAGTAAAGTAATGCACATTGGGAAGAGGAACCCAAGACTGCAATATGAAAAGGGAAGAGAGTGCTGGAAAGCACCAAGGAGGAAAAGGACATAGGGATCATGGTATCGGAGAACCTAAACACAACAGCACATCATAATAGAGCTGTGGGTAAGGCAAACATGATGCTGGATTGCATAGGGGGGTGGATAAACAGTACAAGTCAGGATGTAATTAATACTAAGGTTCACACTAAGGTTGCTAGTAGCTCAAAAGGTGTTAGCCCATAGATAGTTCCATGCTAACTAATTGAAGTAGTGCAGTGTTCCTCGAGTGTTTATGTAATTATCCAGTTTATTTTTGAATTATGTTTTGTTTTTACTAATTATTACCTCCCAGGGTAATGAGTTCCATGGATTTGTGAATCTTTGGGTGTACAAATGTTTCTGTATGGTGCTATTAAACTGTTTACCTGTGACTTGCAGCAGATGTCTCCATGTACCTGTGTCATTTGGTTTAAATGTAATATTTAGTTTACACTTTAGTAAAGGTCATTGATAATGTCATACATAAGGAGAAGATTCCTCTTCATGCGTTTTTGTTCAAGGGACATTAGTTTTAGGTCTAAAAGTCTGTTTTCATAAGTCTTTTCTTTATATTTAAGCAATAACAACCAAGAAGCCAGTCATTTATGAGGGATTAATGATCGGTTGGGGGATGGGTGGCCCGAGGCACATCCTATGGCCACCTCCCTCCAGCCAGTCATTAATGTGATATGTATTCTGCGATTTGTATTCTGCCTGTATTTTTACCTTTCTGCTTGTGTTTATCCAAAACTGTACTACTCTGTTTGATATTACAGACAATATTTGCTATTTTTCATTTTTGTATTCTGCGACAAGTATTCTGTCTGTATTTTTTACCTTCCTGCTTGTGATATTTCTGTATTTAAATATTCTACTATTGACATGTACTGTGTCTAGGCCCCCAGGTCGCAACTGGAATCGAGCATGTTGCTCAGTATGCCTTCCTGGTAAATCTCGTAAACAAATAAATAAATAAATAAATCCAAGGAAATGACTGGCTTTGATGTTGTTATTGTGATTATAAGTCAAATTGCAATAACACCTTTAGTTTTTGCTGGTTTTATTTAGGTTTTAGTTGCGTGGCACGAGCTGTATGTGCCACACAGCATCAGTTTGCAGCTGGATCGGTTATTTCCAAGATGTTAATGACCGATCCAGTACTCAATCTGGAGCCTTGCTAGGCTCATGAATAATTAATTAGACTTATAATCTTTGATGAATGTAGTCATTTTTCTTTGGACTTTCTCAATTTTGTTTATGTTTTGTTAGGGGATCCTCCCATTGTACAGGTCACAAGTATGACCACACCTGAAATACTGGGTAAAGTATTGGATCCCACAACTGAGGAGAGACTGTGACAAGGTGGAAGTGGTGCAGCACTGTGCAGCTAAGATGGTCTATGGACTAGGGGGCAAGACATAAGAAGAGAGGCTGCAGGACTTGAACATGTATACCCCTGAGAAAAGGAGGGAAAGGGGTGACATGATCGAGACATAGAAGTACCTGCATGGGATACTTAGGGTGAATGCCAAGCAACTTTTCTCCTTGAGTTCAAATACAAGGACAAGAGGGAACTCACTTAAACTCACTGGATGGGGGGATTCAAAAGGGAGGTCTGTAAGCACTTTTTCCACTTTTCACAGAAAGAGTGGTGAACACGTGGAGCAAGCTGCCAAGTTTGAGCAGGAGGTTTCATTAGAGCCTGAGAGGGACACACCTGCAATGAAGGAGGTGCAACATGGTGCTAATGCAGCAAGCTATGCAGGCAGATGCTACCAGCTCTCTGTCGGGACCCCTGCCTCCCAGCCCTATCCAGCTGACAAAAGGGATGAATGCTGACTTTATTATGAAAATTAACATTGAGGAGAAAAAGAATTGCAAACTGTATTCTGCTTTCGGCATTATATCTGCTAGAAGGGAAATGATGAAAAACTTAACTGGAGACAAACCAAAAAGTTACAAAATCCCTGCTATGACTACAAGAAAAGCACAAGCAACCACAAACAAATCAAAAACTGCCGCTCTGGCCCTAGAAGTGAACTCTCTTGTGATAAGTAATATTTCAGGTAACAGAGCTGCTATGTCTATTTTTTCCACTGTTTCAGTTAAAAGATAAACTAAGAGAGACTAAGCAAAATACCTTGGCAGAAATACTTGATATGGCTCTGCATGAAGCAACAGAGGCCCAGCTCACAACAGCCTTGGGCTGTGCTGGAATGCCCCAAGTAATTGTAATCATGATTGATGCTTCAAACAATGTTCAAGCTACTAGTAACGGGGCCCAGCTTGAAGCAGAGGATGTTTGTGCTGGAAAGCCCCCATCAGAAGAAACAGTGGAGAATGAGAAAAAGCCCTCAGTACAAGAAAAGGTTCAATTGTTACCTGACGATGAAGAACTCGTAGCTGAATTCCAAAAAGATTTAATTGAAACCTCAGCATCTAATGAATCGACCATCATTCAGAAGGCCAATGCCAACCCTGAGGTAGATTTCACAAACAATGTTGACAGATACATCAGAATTGTCAGGCAGACACAGATGCGCTGAATCAACCACAAAAAACAGCTGCCCCTCAAGAATAGCCGATACACAGTCCGACTCAATACAATCTCAGGAGGATGGGGTAAGAACAAATCTTATATTTCTTAATGCTAATATGGTTGTAACAGCTTCACAAAACTTGGTACCAGAAATAATGACACTAAATGTAAGCTCCCCTTCTGATAATATAGCAGAAACTGAAAACACAAGAAATAAAAAATACAGTGGGGAGAATGTGGTACCATTTATGTTCGCTGAGAAAAAAATTTCAGCAGTTGTTCAGGGCATACAATCTGATAGCTCATATGAGTTTTTTTCTGAGGAAGAACAATTGCCAGACTCTTCAGAGGAAGAAGGAGAAGATGACTCCCCTGCCATGAGCTAAGCATCCATTTGCTAAAATCAATACAATTTTTGACAAGCTTGAAACAATGCTAATTCATCAGAATAAAATTGAGCAATACTTTACGTTGATACAGGAGCTAGTAAAAGATAATCAATCACTGAAACAAGATGTGGCCTAAATTAAGCAACAACTAACTGCTTTAACTGATGAAACCACACCTTTTGCTTGGCAAATTAAAAACCTGGGGAATGCTAATATGGAATTAAAAAGAAAAACTCACTGTTCAAGAATCAAGGGCTAGAAGGAATAATATACACATTTTTGGCATTCTGGATGCCTGGGATGCATCCAGAACACTACAGGAATCATTCTAAATGATAGCAGTCAATATTACGGAAACAGACCCATTGAACGTGGATATATAGATTGATAGAATCCACTGAGGGTTAAGCACAAAACCTAGTGATACAGCCCCACCAAGACCTGTAATTTTGCATTTTCTCAAATCAGGAGATAAAGAAAAATTAATGGCTTTTGTGTACAAAAAAAAGAGAAAGTAAATTTACTGGGGTCTAATATTATGGTTTACAATGATTCACCGCACAAAATGATACAAACCAGGAAGAAATTTGATCAACTAAGAAGTAAAGTATGGTCTTTGGGGTATGATGATCTTCCCAGCAAAGCTGAAAGTCATTATTGATGACAGACATTATGTATATAACAGTTTACAAGAAACCTTGATTGTTCTGAAAACTAAAATTCCTAACTTTGTGAAAATGGAGACAAAGGATCAGATTTAACTGTAAAGCTGAATTAATTAAAGAAAAACTGGATTGTCAGCATTTCATGAGTAGTTTAAAATATTAAAAGGATAAAAAGCTGGAAGGGAAGGGGAGTGGCAGAGAGGACAGGGATTTTCTTTGGCCAGATTCAAGGAATGGGATTGTTCCTAAGATGCTTTTTTTGTTTTAACTTTTATATTGTTTTGAATAAATGTATATAAATTTGCCTGTGTAACCAGTGGTTCAAATAACTCAAGTAACAAAGAAATAACTGCATGCTGGATAAAGGGGAGGAAATATATTTGCAAGTGGTGTATTAGGAACTGGATAGAACAAATATGGGAAACTTATACAGATAAGAAAGATTTACGTCACAAGGATAAGTAGATATATGAAAAATGTAATCTTTAAAATTTGATTCTGTGATAGAGAAATGGTATCTACTAGGAAAAAAATGACTGAATCAATTAAGTTAAAACTGAGTTCTATGAATGTTAGTGGGATAAACTTCCCTATTAAAAGAGTGATACTACTTAATTATTTTAAGAAAACTAATGCTCAGGTAATATGCATCCAGGAAACACACTTGGACAAAAAAGAAGAAATTAAATTAAAAAGGAATTGGATTGAATGTGTGCAATATAATACTGACACTTAAAAAAGCAGGGTGTGGCAATCATTTTAAAAAAGGCAATAATGTGAAAATATTGGACAGTTTCATTGACAGTGAGGTAAGAATTATTTTATTAAAAATTACATTACAAGGTATGAATATGGTTATTGGTTCCATATATGCACCCTTTGAAAAATATGCATAGTTCTTAGCCAAAATAACAGAAGACTTACAGAATCTGCAAGCAAATAATATTATCGTAGCAGGAGACTTTAATGCCCTTAGTAACCAAAGACAAGACAGCAGCACCAACAAAAGGAAACTTTAATATAGCAAACAAAACTAAATACCTTTTTAGAACTAGAACAATTGGTCAAAATGTGGAGACAAAGAAATCCTTTAGAGCAAGTTTATACCCATTTTGATAAAAAAATAAATTTTTTTTACTAGAATTGATTTTTTTGCAACAAAAAAATGTGATTCATTTAATAAATCTATTAGAGATATAGTCGATTTGTTTGTCAGATCATGCTATGAGTTAAATAGAAATAAATGTTCCAAATAAAGATAGGAAATATACAAAAACTTGGTCACTGAACAATGAACTACTGAAAGATCCTAACTTGGTGCAACTTATACTAAATTCCATCCAGGAATTTTGGTATTATAATTAGTCCTGTCAATCTACAGTATTATCCTTATGGGATGCTTTTAAAGCAACCATAAGAGGAGTAATTATATCATACCAAATTAAAATAAATACAATCAAGAATGAAGAGATGGAATATCTTAATTAAAGGTTGCAACAACTAGATAAACTAGATTGATTATAATAAATATAACTCAGAGTGGTATGCAGTAAAAATTAAAAAACAAGAAATAAGGCAGCAAGAAACAATTAAATCAACATAATTTATTAAAAAAAATATAGATACTGCCACATGGATAAGTCTGGGAGACTACTTGCAACTTTATTAAAATCAGAAAAACAAAAGAACACAATTTTAAAGATTACAGATAATGGGATAATACAAACTAAAAATGAGGGAATTGCAAGGAGTTTTTTAACATCTATAAATCATATATCATAGTGACCTTATTCCAAATAAAGATGATATGGAAAAATTCCATAGCAAAAACAAATTAACTAATCCATTTGACTATATCCCAATTACCCACTAAGAAATTATAGATAACATTATATCACTACCAAGAAGAACATCACCTGGGTTGGATGGTTCAACCAGTGAGTTCTACCAAGTACTTACTAAGAAACTGACCCCATGGATAGCATTAATGATAGATGAGTTATTAGATGAAAATGTAGATAATGATATTCCACCATCAATGCAAATAGCTAAAGTCATATTACTTCACAAAGAAGGAAAACCAAGGGACTCAACTGAAAGCTATAGACCAATAGCACTATTAAACGTTGACTGTAAACTTATAGCAAAAATCATAAATAATAAATTACAAATACATGTGGGTACTTAAATAAATAAGAATCAATATGGATTTGTTAAAGGGAGAACATTATACCAAGCAAATAAAAAAATACAATTATTGATCTAATAAATACAGAGGAACTATTTAAAAATGAAACCTGTTATGCAGTTGCAATCGATGCAAACAAAGCTTTCAATCTGATAAATAAAGAATATATGTACCGAATCTTTCAGAAATGGGGAAATCCCACCCCAAGTTATCTAACTAATTAAAAAACTCTACAAAAAAAACTTAGTAAGTTTTCAAATTAAGAGATCTCTAACTGACGAATTTAAGATGTTGAATGAAGTGAGACAGTGATGTCTCCTGTCTCCAATTTTATTCATACTAGCATTGGAACCCTTTTTGACTGTCATTAGGAATGAACAATTAATAGAGGATTTTAGCTTTAAACAAAAACATACAAAATTGAGTTTGTTTGCTGATGATATTTTATTAATTCTCAAAAATATAAATTCTTCTTTAGAAGCCTTTTTAACAAAAATAAACCTCTAATCCTGGATATCTGGATGCCAGTTAAATAAAAACAACTCTATAATTATGAAACTATCTAGAGGTAAAGCTTTACAATTAAGTTTGAAAATGATTTTAAGATACAAAATTCCATAAAATATTTATGTATCTATTTAACCGCAAATCAAAAGCAAAATATAAATGAAGTTTGACAATACAAAACAGAAAGTTTCCTCACTGCTTGAGAATTGAAAAAATCTGATATTGTCCCTTTGGGGAAAGATCAACACTATAAAGATGATGGCTATGCCACACTTTATTTTCTTTCTTAAGAATATCCTGGTGCACCAACCATAAAGTGGTTTCAAGACATTAAATGTATTTTTAGCAAATGTTTGTGGAGAGTGGAGAACCCTGTATACCCTGGAATATTATGATTATCCCTAAGCAGTATGAGGGAATGGGATGTCCACATCCACTCACATATATGGACGCTAACATTATGTCTACTTATTATCAATGATCCTTTTTTCCCAGAAGACAAACAGTTATATCAGGTTATGTTTTTTCCTGCTGATGAACATAATGATATACAAAATATATTCTTTGATATTGGGCTACATAAACAAAAGAATCATTTTTTGAGCTCATGGTTTCAATTGGTGAAAAAATACATAAACACAGTAAAATTACAAATACCATGGTTATATTTACCAATTAAATATAATAGAAGGATTTGGGGAGAACAATCAGATTTTAACTTTAAAATATTACAAAACAATAATATAAGGACATGGAAAGAAATATTATTAGATAACAAGGTCCCACTATATTCCCAATTCTGTGGAATGTGGAAGGGGAGGGGCTGGAATCAGCTTCGGCATCTCACTTTAATAGCTAAATTTCAAACAATGAAAAAACTATTTAATAAAAGTATACATATGCTTTCAATACTAATAAACCAACAAAACAAACTTTTACAAAAAGGAACTGACAAGCTATTAACAGGATTTTATCATATTTTGTTAGATGGAACAAAATGGAATTTCAATAAACTAAATTCAAGGTGGAATGCTGAGGCTGGTCTTGGCCTAACCCATCATTACTGGGAGTATGCAAGGAAACAAAATAATAAACTCCATATATCAGCAAAAACAAATTGATTCAGACAAAAATAATGACAGAGCTTATATGACCCCAGTTCAAATTTCCAAAATTAACCCAGAATACTCAGATAATTGCTGGCATGGTTGTGGTAATAGAGGAACTCTAATCCACTGTTTATGGACATGCCCAGAAATAAGTCTATGGTGGGATAAGCTAAAACAGACTTTATTATCTGTATTGGGAATAGACATCTGCCTTGAAATACATGTTTCTATTTAATAATATTTATAATGACATAAAAGAAACATCTAAAATAATTTTTGTCTTAGCTACTATAGCACTCAAACAATTTATTTTGGAGAACTGGAAGGCAGTGAACTTACCAGAATTTGATTATTATAAATAGTGGTATAATTTTATTAGTAGAACTGAGCCACTGAACGCTAGTCTGCTGGGGAATAGCAGAAGAAGCAGAACAACTGGAAATGTTTATTACCATCTTAGAAATGATATGCCACCGTTGCCTTGAGCTTGAGCTGACCGGAGTCACAAGTATGAGCCATTTTAACAGCTCATAAGGAGAGTTCTAGTTGCCTTTCTAGTCTTACTTGTGTGGCAGAATTTTGTGTTTTCTTTTCCTGTTAGTGCATTTCTCTCCCTGTAGGCCAGGCATTCTGAAAGTGGTAGCAGGAGCCCACCCTGGGAGACAGAGTGTGCAGGGAGGCCCACAGGGGTTTTGGACCCAGGAAAAGAGTCTCATGTTGATCTGAGAGCCAGAGGGACAGATAGCCAGAAAGTTGGAAAGTAGACTACTGGACTTTTGGTTGAAAAAAACCCCCAGAAAACAAAAGGAGAGTATACTTCTTTCCCTCCATTGCTGTTTACTGTGGTTAATTTTTCAGATAATAGTTTTTAAAATTGATACTGTGGGGTAATCCTCCCCGCCCCCCATTTTAGGTACATACTCTATTTACCTTTTGGACATTTTGCATTTGAACGTTGAGTTTTATTGTCGGTCTTTTATCATTGTTTGCTTGAAAATGTCCTGCAGTCCAGTTTTATAATACCAGTTTTTAAAACTAGAAGTGTAAACTTAAAACTTTTTGTGCTAGTTGGTGCTATTAGTGCTAATATGGCCTGACACATGGCACAATTTCAGTCACATGCTGGGTCAAGTAGATAAACTTATACCATGGCCCAGATATTCAAACTGCGCTCAAAAGTAGCGCAACAGCAGGAGCAAGCACAAACCAGTTGCGCAAATGCGCAACAGGTGCGATATTCAAACATGGAGCAGAGCAAATTGCGCAAGCAACCAACGTCTCAATATCGGACATACTGCGCCATGGCGCAACCAGGTAGGAGAGGCTGAGCCAAAATGCTGCGCTATGGCGCAACCATGGAAGCTCAGCTGAGCAGTGCAGAGCTGCCATAAGCGCAAGCACAGCCCCCAGAGCAATGGAACTGCACATCCAGGGAGGCAGGCTGGGGCCCACCGCCAGCCATGCCACACATGAGCACAGGAACTCACTGCAGAACCCACACCACACTGGCACACCCCAAGCACAGCATCACTGGGGTGGACGGATGATCCACGTGCCCATGGGGACAAGCCAACTAAAGCATAGCAGAGCCATGACACCCAGCACAACCACTGGCAGGCAGAGAGTGCCACACCCGGGGTTGACAACCACAGTGCACATCAGTCCCCCGTGACGCACAGCACAGCGTGCACCGTGCCCCAAGACACCAGCCATGTGCAGTGACAGGCACTGCAGGAAACACCATGCCCCCTGCCACACGGCAACCCCATGCTGCAGAGAAGCAGACCAGCCAGACCCACCCTGTGCACCCAGCAGTGGGTGGCAGCAGATGGCAAGAGCAACAGAAAGGCAATGCTATGCTGGTGATACTTCCCCATGGACACACACACACACACACACACACACACACACATATACCCAGGACCATAGTAGCCCAGATGGCATGTACACCCCTGCAACGGAGCACCCAGAGCCAGTTGCAAAGCAGACACCAACACAGCAGTTGTACCAAAATAGAAATGTATATTGAAATAAAACAGTGAACAATAAAGTTATAACTATGTACAAGTTGGGGGACGGGTAAAAGGCAGGGGTGTTCAAGGGGAGGAAAAAACTTGGAGAGGGAAGGCAGGGTGAAAGGGATGGGTGAAGGTCAAATGAAAGGTGGGCTACGGCCCAGCAGGCTCCTGCTCCTCCCCTTGCCGTCGTCCCCTCCTATGTCTGTGCCGCCGTTCCCCCTGGCGCTGTAGGGCTTGCAGGAGCTCCCGGCCGACCACAACCTGGGTCAGGCGCCGCACATCATGCGCCATGCGCTGAAGCACACCGAGGCCTAGGAAAATGGGAACACAGTCAATGGCTGAGACTGACCACAACCCTGAACACCACCCAACCTGCAACCCATCTAACCCAATGTGCTGCACATGTGATGGCATGCACCACCCACAGTGAACATGCACATGGCCATCACAAACAGGCGGCACCAGCCATGCGCACCACCGCCCACACACTGCCCATGTCAATCACAGTACAAACTAGGCTGTCATGTGATGTTGCAGCGTGGTGATGCCAGTTACACAGCTATGTGCCCAGTGAATGCCTGGACCACCTGTGATGCATACACAGACGTGTCGTGATGCTGCACTGTGATGCAGGTCACCTGTGTCACGCCTACATACATGGATACATAGACAGTGTCGGCAGATAAGGGCCTATGGGACACCCAGTCTGGCCATTTGGCCTTGTACGATCACTCTCTTGTCCTATAAGTCCATTCCCTCACCCTGACCTCCAGAAGTCCCTCATGGCGAACCCACACATACAGATATCCGTGACCAAGTCAGCCCCACCACATCCTCTTGCAGGGTGTTCCACTCGTCCACCACCCATTATGTGAAGAAACACTTCGCATGTTCCTCTTAAACGAGCCCCCTCCAACTGCATCCCATGCCCTCTAGTCCTGGAACATCCTTTACACTGACAAATATTGTTTCCTGCACTCTGTTCCCCCTGTACAATACTTGTATGTCCCCATCATATCCCCACACCTCCTCCCTCCAGGGAGTACATGTTCAGTTCCGCAACGGTCTGCATAGGACTTGTGATGCAATCCATGCACCATCCATGTCGCCTCCTGTGAACGCCTCCACCCAGTCCCTGTCCATACGCAGGTATGTTTTCCGGAACTGTACACTGTACTCCAGTGTGGGGACTCACTAGTGTTTCGTCTAGTGGAACTACGACCTCCCATTTGGTTGTGTCCATCATGGTTGGTGGTCCTGCCCCCCCAGCATGCAATAGCATCCATGACGTAATGATACTCACACTCCTCCAGCAGCTCGGTCTGCCGCTGCTGCTGCTGTTGCTGCTGCTGATGCTGCTGCTGCTGTTGCCCAACGGCCTGTGGCACTGGGGCCCTGGCATGGCCCACATCAGCCTCGTCCGGCGCCCTCACCATCCGGCCTGTGGGAGACATATGGTGAGACAAACATCAGTGTGACTCAAAGCAGAGTGCCCCTGCCCAGTAAGACTGCCTGCCCACACAGCCATAACCATCCATCGCACAGCTGCACACACTGACACACCGATGCACAGCCACCCAGGCGCACACACACCCCTACAGAGAATATAGGTGAATAGATGGTACACTCACGTGGCCTAGGCACCAGGCCCCGCCTGGCACGGGAACGCAGCCGTGTTAACAGTTCCGGGTCCCTCCGGCGGAGATCACTGTACCGGTGCTGGCACTGCTCCACAGACCGGCCCCGGCCAGTGACCCCCACCAGGTCAGTGGCCACTTGCTGCCACACATGGGTCCTAGGTCCAGTGAGGGGGGCCTCACCATATAGTCCCTCATAGTGGGGCTCCACTAGGGCCACCAGGTTGGCCACTTCAACTGGGCTCCAGGACACCGCCCTCCTCCGAGCCA
Organism: Neoceratodus forsteri; assembly: GCA_016271365.2. Lineage (NCBI taxonomy): Eukaryota > Metazoa > Chordata > Ceratodontiformes > Ceratodontidae > Neoceratodus > Neoceratodus forsteri. Next base: position 45,776,172 of record JADMNL010000030.1, on the reverse strand, counting down.
TGGCCCCAACTTTACAGCAGGCAATATGGCACCCCGCTGCGCTGTGACCCCAAGTGGAGTTGTTGCGCAATAGACCAGCACAGGCTCCAATCGCGCTGTTCACACAGCGCCATCACTACATGGCGCTGTAACCAGACAGCGCAATAGGGACGTACACATGGCATGCCCACAGCGCCAGGGGTCAGAGGGCATACACAAGGTCACGGCAATGATGCAAGGCTACGCACAGCGCCATAGGATGTATAGGCATCCTGCATGACTGCTAAGCAGAGCACCAGTGCCACAGTGGACTATCGCGCAGAAGTGCCACAGCGCCATATAGTGCCCAGTGCTGTAGCGCCACTGGCACAATGGTGGCCATGGCCAGAATCGCCTATTGCGCTCAGCAGGTCTGCAGCACGATCGACGCATGCGTAACCTGTCTGGGCATGCGCAATGCAGTGTAGCACACAGCCAGAAACATGCGCCATCGGCTCAGCGGACCTTTCCTGTGCGCTAAGCGCAAATACGCGATATTCAGCCGACATATGCAAATCAGTCGATCAGCCATGCAAAACGCAGTGGCGCGATTAGCATGTCATTAAGTTAGCCACACCTCATTTGCATGTGTTGCGCTATAAAAAGTGCGACACTGGGTTGTGGCGCCAGATTTGGTTGTTGCAGCTGAGAGGTGAGTTACATGCTGTGTGATGCTCAGGACAATGCTCATGGGCAGGGTGCTGGAGGATGTCACAGGTTGAGGGGCTGAGCATGATGAGGGCACTTAGAAAGGGGCAGAGGGCACCCTTTCCATCAGTATCTGCCATGCGGCGAGGAAAGGGGGGGCTTCGGCCCCCCCCGGCCTGCAGCTATGCTCATGGGGAAATGCTGTGGACTGCACAGTGACAGGTGTCCACTTCCACCAATACAGATCAGTATGAGTGATGAGAACCAGGCCGAGGCTGTGGACGGTGGGCGTAGGAGGAGGCCGAACTTCACCACAGCAGAGACCGAGGCCCTCTTCCAGGCCTACCTGGAGGATGAGCCGCTTTTGAGTGGGCGGAGGGGCACCCCTCAGCAGCGTGCAGCTGCATGGGAGGGGGTAGCTCTGGCCGTCAACCTGCACGGAAGCCACCAGCGCTCCGTGCAGGAATGCCGCAAGAAGATGGGGACTGACCGCAGGAGGCTGAAGGAGAAGGTGGCAGCCTTCAGGGGGGCACGTGCTGCCACTGGTGGGGGACCACCAGTGGTGTTGCAGCTGACCCCGACCGAGGAGACACTGGTTGCGGCCATGCAGCCGAGTGCCATTGCGGGTGTTCCTGGCGGAGGATTCCAGACAGGTGGAAGCCCATCACTGCACGGTATGTCATGGTGATGTTGTTGGGGGGACTGTTGTTCACATGCACTCATATGTACTCTCTTTCTGTTTCAGATCCTGTTCGTCTGCAGGAGACGGTGGTGGTGGGTGCTGACAGTGAGGCAGACCTGCTGGACCGGAGGAGGACCTTCCACCTCCGCCAGCAGCCTGCACACACTGCAGCAGCAGGCCAGCTGGGCGACAACTCCGCCCGGCGGTGATACGGGTGCAGGGGTGCACAGCCTGTGTCACAGCAGTTTGGCATGCAGGTGTGCCAGCATGCTGTGCCTATGGCAGTGTCACGCACCAGCACTATTGATGATGGCAGGCCTGCAATGGCCAGTGAGAGGTGTGTGTCCCACGAGGGACACATGGCAGGCCAGCACGTGCCCTGGGCCGTCCAGCTCCACACCTGTGTACCAGCATGCTGGCACAGTCACAGGCTGGGCCTGTCAACACCGGTGGGGCAGCATCGGTGGCTGAGCAGGTGTCTGGCACTGTTGACAGCACAGGGGTGGAACAGGTGGACCTGGGGGCTCACCAGTTGGAGGGGCGGCAGCAGCAGTTGCACACCAGGCCTGGGGGGACAGCGTCAGGCAGTGGCACTTGTCCACCGCCCTTAGATCAGCCCATACCTGGTCCTGGCAAACAGCGGCCACCCTCAAGGGGTGCTGTGCACCAGGACCATCCACACCCTGGGGGTCACGATGCCATTGGGGCACAGTACCCTTTGGACGTGCACACCCGCCTGCTGCAGGAGTCGGTACAGCTGCAGGGGCGGGTTGCAAGGTCTGTGGAGGCACTGACTGTGTCCGTGGAGCGGCATAGCAGGGAGTGTGCTCAGGACCGGGCCGAGATGGTCCATATGCGGACGGATGTGACCGCTGCCATCGACAGGCTGACCCAGGCAGTGGTCTCTGTGGTGACCGCATTGACCACACTGTCTGGTGACCCTGTACCACGCACCCCACACAGTGCGCACTCCACTCCCCATTCCCGGCGTCGTGCGACACCAGGCCTGTCGACGCCGGGTTCTGCTGTGGGCATCCCGAGCACCCCTGGTGCAAGTTTCTTTCGCGGGATGCAGACCCCTGTGCGGGCAAGGTTGCGGTCACGCACTGGGACCCCTGGTGGTGCAGTAGTGCCACCCGATGTGGCCCCTGCGCAGCCTGCCAGTGCTGCTAGGCCACGGCGGGGCCACGCACGCATCCGTGGTGGCCGTGGGACAGTGCTCCCTGACTGAGCTGTCTCCCAATGCAGGCCCTGTCTGGTGCTGCCCGTGTGCAATGTGTGTCATGGTGGGCAGTGCACTGCTGGGTGCTCTGCTCACCAAACTGACACACGGACCACCTGCACTCCCAACTGCTGTCCACAGGTGCGTGTGGATGATGATGCCTGCATTGCACTGTACACCAAGGTGCAAGGTTGCCCAGGTCCTGACACACGCGTCGTGGACAGTCCAGGTGGTGAGGGTGGTTGGTGGTGCTGTGTGATAGCGTGTAATTTCTGCAGTGCTGTGCTGCTGCCCCTGTATGCTGCCGTGTGTGTGTGTGTTCATTTGAGTGCTCACCCTCTCTGATGATGTGTTGGTATGCCTAGACCCTTCAACTCCCTGACCTTCATGCACGGTGTGTTCCCTGTGTGCCTGTGGTTTGTGCATAGACAGTGTTGCCTGCATGTCCCCTTGACTTACCTGTGTTGGGCGTAGTGCTCTTCTGCAATGGTGTCCCAGTGCAGCTGGGCCTGCCGTGTCAGTCGGGGTCCCTCCGTCCTAGGGGGCGGCTCATCACCCATATCACCGGTGCCACTGCGCCCCCATCGCTGTCCCCTCTCTTGACCTGTAATGGCTATCCCATGGTCTTTGGCCATGTTGTGCAGGATGCAACAGGCCAGGAATATCCCAGGCCTTTGGGGGCTGTACTGTAGGAGCTCCGCGGAGGTGTCCAGGCATCGAAGCATGCTGAGGTATCCCGAACACCCGCTCTATGATGTTCCGTGTTGCGGCATGTGCCTCATTGAAACTGTGCTGCGCTGGGGTCATGGGCGCGGTATGGTGTGAGCAGCCAGGGACAGAGTGGGTATCCACAGTCACCTGTGTGGAGATAGTGGAGATCAGTGTTAGGTCAGGTCCATATTGCCCATATCCTTGTGTGCCACTACCATGGCACCTGTGTCATTCCACCCTCGCACAGGTTTGCATTCCATACATGTGTACTCACCCACTAGATGACCCGTGGGGATGTTCCCACTCTCGAATCGATGGCACAGTGCAGATTGGTGCCATATGAAGGCATCATGTGCTCCCACCAGGGTGTGTGGCACAGACATTGATGATAGCGCAGTGGCATCACACACCACCTGGCAGTTGACTCTCGAGAAGCCCTTTCGGTTCCGATATGCTTGCCCGTCGGGGCCAGGTGGCGTGCGAATGGCCACATGGGTGCAGTCTATGGCACCTAGCACGCCAGGCATTTGTGCTACCCTGTGGAACTCCTGCATGTTTGCTGTACGCTCTGCCGCGGTGCTGGGGAAATGGATGTACTCCGCAGCATGAGGCAGCAGTGCGCTGAGGAATTGGGTGAGGATGCGTGACGTGGCCGACTGCGTAATGCCTGTGGTGTCCCCTGTCGGCCTCTGGAAGGTGCCCGTGGCGAGCAGGCACATGCAGGCTGTCACCTTGGTCTCCACGGACAGAGCATGACTCGTCGTGAGGGTGCCTGCATCACATCACTGCACAGCTCACTGAGCTGTCTCAGTATTGCCCTGTTCAGGCAGTACCAGGCCACAATCTCGACATCGCTGTACAGCTCGTAGCTGATGCGGGCCCGATACCGCCTGTCGGGGATACCACCGACGGGCCCCTCCACGGCCACGTCCCCTGAAGCATGCTGTCTCACCCTCATTACAGCTTCCATGTGGAAGCTGACACTGTCCATCTCCCTGGCTCCTGCCCCCAGCTGCTGTTCCTGTGTTACCCCCACTGCCCCCTGCTGCTTCCACTGCACGGCACCCCCACTGGCCTCTCTGTCCTCCAGGACCCACTGTCCCTCTCTGCCTTCCTGCTCCTGTCTCTGTCTCTCTGTCTCTCTCTCTCTCTGTCTCTCTGTCTCTCTCCCCCGGTTTGCGGCCTGCTAGAGTTCTTGCGCCGCTCCCTTGAGCCTTTTTATTTTGGCTCACATCCGGTACAGCGCATCCTCTGGCTGAGCCACTCTTGCGCATTGCGCAAGTGTTCAAACATCGCATTGCGCACTTTATGCATGGACTCGCCCCCTTCGGTTGCTCATGCCTTCATTTCCATTGCGCTGTGGCTCAGCGTGTTTTCGGTGGCACAACTGGCCCCTTCTCAATATCGCAGAATGGCGCAATTTTTGAGTTGTGCACGCGCAACCCTGTTGCGCATGGCGCAACCCTTTTGAATATCTGGGCCCATATCTTTTAGTGATTAGATCCAGCATTGTGTTTCAGTTAAATGGGTAACTGCATGCCAACCAGTTTGGGTTTTCTTGGTTGTCAGACCTAGTAGAGCATTTTTTTTTCAGAATACTGAACATTTTACCTTTACATACATCTCTACATATGAGAGTGAGTTCTGGCTAAAAACACAGGTCGTATAAATAATCCAGCTTGTGTGATTACTAGTCATTGTAAAGTTTCTCCCATGGCATTTTTTGAGAGGTGGGTTCCTGATGCGGCTAGACAGGCCATAGATTCCAGGTTAAAACCTGAAGCATTAACTTCTGGATTCGGGGAGAGTGGATTTTTCTCTTGGTGCTTTAAAAGCAACTTACATGCAAGATAATTTTACATATTAATTTAATTTTGTATAGGATTTTGCATAGGATTGCTGAAATCTGAGTAACACGATTCATTAAGACAAAGATTAAATGGAGAAGGAAATGGTCTATTTTTTTTTAAATAAAAGGGGATAATAAGTGGCCAAAAACAAAACTGATGTACTGTTCTTTTTTTTTCTTTTTTCTTTTTTTTTTTCTCTCTTGCTGACCCTATCGCTTTGAAAAGTAGAGAATAATCAGAAGGAAAAGTGCAAAGCCTGTTTGGCAGGAAAACGTGTGAAAGCTGGGCCTGATTGGTTCAATATATGTAGCAAGAGCACAGTGCCTGGCGAGGGGTAAATAACTTGAAGTTCAAACTTTCTGTCCAATTGACTTTATGGTTATGATTTGAACTGTAAAGGCTGGTTAGAGGAAAATAACTGTTACTCGTGGTTTGAAACCTTGGCTACTTGGAGACCATTTTGGAATTTACTGGCCTGAAATACTCCCTGGATTTACAAGAATGTCTTTTTGTGTAAAGTCATTTCTAGTCCTGTCTATTTGTCATTCTGTGTAAAAGATGATTACTAGAAAGATAAAAAGTGACAACCGTAAGAAAACCCAGGGTAAAAAGCTGGGAACAGTTCTTAAAAAGAAGAACTCGGTACCAAAAAAGAAAGAAAAGAAAATTACCAGCTATATTCTGACCCCCGGGAATCAGATAGACCTTGTAGGTAAAAAAGAGGTATATAGGAAACAAAGGACAAGCCCACCTCCATTGACATCTTCACCAGTAAAGGGTAAAACTGATTCTCAGATAAGTGAACACCCTTTGTTAAAACAAGTAAAGAGACTTGAGTATGATGTAGCTGGAGGCATTTTACCACAAGTGAAAGAATGTATAGCAAATAAGAAGAAGGAAGCAGCTCAAATTAAAGAGCTAGCAAAAGAGAATGACCCCCCCCCCCGACTTGGACCTCATCAAAAATGAGAGTCCAGAAGTCCAATTGACAAATTTGGTGACAGGTACTGGCATTGAGGGTGATGGGGTAGATAAATCTATGGGAACTGAGCCAGAAAATGTTACTGGCTCATTCCTAAATGAATTTGAAGCATTTGTAACACCCTATGCTAATAGATTGCTGATAGATCCACCCTCAAAATGTCCCCCAGAGTTGGTGAAGTAATGAAAATGAGCAAGAACAGATTCTTTCCTCATTTAAGGATGGGAAGTTATAAAGGGGAAAGCAACAAGAACATATGGGAAAAAAGAGAGCTGGAAGAGCCTAGTAAGAATCTCAGGATCAGGAGGTAATAGGAGAGCTGGCATGGATGAATTAAGATCCGAAATAGTTTATGGTAATCATCTGTTTTTGGAGATCTTGGTTTTATTAAAGAGCATACTAAGTAAAAAGGACTCATAAGCCAGGGGTCCTCCTTGCCCCCCCCCACTCCAACTTAGTAGCCAAGAGATTTTTACACAGAGATGGACGGATAAAATTAAAGAAGGAAAAGCTGGCAATAAAACTCATAGTAAGTCACTTACAGAAATTAGGGAAATCATTGGAAGAAGGGAGGTGGAAGAAATGCAAAGCTTAATAAAACAGTTACAAGAACAGCATGGTAAGAAAAAAAATCAACCTCGAGGGGGAAAAGAGAGGAGAAAATGGAATAAAGAAGACAAACTTGGAATGGAAAGATAAACCGAGGGTTAAAAAATTATACATAGAAAATGAAGAAGGATGTTGATACCATGTAGGGAGGTAAATATAAGTCATAAGTTGCACAATCAAGAAAAATAATTTCAGGGAGGTGGAAATTAAATATACATTATCAAGGAAAGTGTAATATTTTACAAAAAGGATAGAAAAGGAAACCAGAGAGATAAATATTAATGAGTCTCTATCCAAAGAAGAGAAAGTGAGAAAAGGCTTGATTAATCCCACAGTTTTCTTCGGGGGAATCCCAAAGGCTAAAAATGAGAATTTAACAACACTGAAAATTGCAGTATGCAATGTGTTTAAGGGCCTGCTGGGAAATACATTTAACTGGTTGGATATTGCCTCAGTGTATAGATACTTTTCTGGTATAGAGAAAGGATGAATATGCCTAGTTACAAATAAGATCAGTACTAGACAACAGATACTGGAGGCAAAAACACAATTTGAACAGTTAGGAATAAAAGCAGAAGTTTCTGTTTTAATAACAGAAAAAGAGAAGGACAAGAATATTTTTGTAGGCCCAGGAAAAACTGTAGAGTGGAATCAAAGAACATATAAAGAGTCTCAGCCTAAGATTCAAAAAAGAATTACAAATTACTTAGAGCCCATTGCAAATTAATATTCCTTGGGGGAAATGAGATAGATCAGTATGGGAACAAGTGGTGTGGAGGAAGGAAGGTTAGAGGACCTAGAATAAATATCAGTGTTTTATTAGAGGAAGACTACAGCAGTAACAGCACAGTCATTGATCTGTGCTCGTCTATATCCGATGTACTTTCAGGGAATAGATACTATCCACTTGAACCTGAGGTTGAAATACGTTGACAAAAAAAGGATTTGAATGGCTTGGTTCATCAAAAGAGTGATGATGTGAGGATTTTGTCATGGAATGTAGCAAGAATATGAAATCCCTCTGCTCTACACCACTCCGTTAGCCATTTGTTGTCTGTCCACCCAACTTAAAGAGCTAGTATACTGCCTGGAATTAATAGTAACTTTCAGATGTAGTCAGCTATCACTTCTTATATTTGAAGTATTTGTTCTTTTTTTGTTTGCTAATAAGAAGATTTTCCAGCTGGCAGTACTGGGGAGATATGTGGACCAGCACTCTGTCTGGAGGCTAAAAAAAGTCAGTTATGTTCCTCCCACTACATTTTGAACACTGAGACCACACTGACAATGACATCACTAGTAACCAAGGAGAACCATGTCTCACTGACAGATTATTCCCTTTTCAGATGAAGCAGCAGGGACTGGCTCTTTTTGGTTACTAGTGATGTCACAATTTTCTGCATTTTGATTGGTAACTTATGAAAGCCACTGCTCAGTCTGCAGGGATTGTGGTGCCTCAATGTGTTTGGTCACATTTGTGATGTTGTAGTGGGACAAACAGAACTGACTGTTTGTTTTTTTAACCTCCAGACAGAGAGCTGCTGCACACATCAGCCGAGTACTGCCAGGTGGAAAATCTTCTAATTAGCAAACAGAAAAAAAAAATACTTCAGGTATAAGAAGTGGTTGCTAATGGCATCTGAAAATGATTTAATTCCAGACAGTACACTAGAGGCAGGATTCACAAAGACAGCCAAAATTCCCGCAGCTATGGGAAAAAGGCCTGTAGCACTGCAGAAATGCAGTTGGTGGTATTTATAAAGAAATTTTGAGAAGGTGTGGAATTCCATAAAATCCCCGCAACTACGGAAATTCAGCAGCTGTGGAAATTGAGCAAGTGTTGAAAATCCGCAACTGTGGAGCCACAGTTGCAGAAATAGCATAGGAGGCACAGCAACAGTGAACCTAATTAACTGGAGCAGCAGACTTTAACATTGCTGCCATAGCATGAAGCTGAAAGCACCCACAAAGAGACCTGCAACCAGTTCCTCAACTGGGACCACTGCAGCACCACAGGTACCAGCAATACCATGGCACCACAGTGGCTGACTGCCACTTCTGGTTCTCCCCCCCTGGGGTGTTCCTGTAGCCTGGGGGGGTAGCACTCATTGGTGGCTGGTCAGGCTCTACTGCCTGTGGGGCTCCGTCATGGGCTGCACTGGGTCTAGTGGTTGTTGCTTGTTGCCATATCATGGCAATGTGTGCTGTTGTTGCTGTAACATCAGCCACTGCTGCACTCACTGGGGTGCTGTTACCTGTGCCTCACCTCCACCTTAATTGATTCCAATTGTTGGGGCACTACTGCAGTTTGCTGAGGGAGAGTTACACCTCATTCCACTGTGTGTAACAAGTTTTCTGCAACTGTAGAAAAAAAATGATAGTGAATAGCTTTTCAGGGGATGTGCCTTACTTATCTCACACCTTTTTTCCTCAGGGACTTCTGCAGCTGCACTTTTTTCCACATTCTGTAGTGTTTTTTTCTGCAGCTGTGGAGGGTTTTGTGAATAGCACTCAGTATAAATTCCTCTTTGTTTCCATAGCTACGGCAATTTTGGGGACTTAGGGAAGGTTTTGCACCTTAAGAAAGCTTTGTGAATCCAGCCCTAGCTTTTTAAGAAAGTTCTGGCTCAGTCCCGTCTTCTTCTTTAGTAGACTGTGGTCTCCCTGTATATGCGACTGTAAATAAAACTTCTATACAAAGAGTAAAGATTTTGTATAACTCCTTCACTCAAGTCCAACATCTACTCATCACTGCACTTTTTAAAAAACTTGACTGGCCCTCTCTTGACTTGCATATTGTCTGCTTTACCCTTATTTGCTTTAGGCATTTTTTAAAAGGTCCCATTGAATTCCTGTTTATGGCTGACACTGTTTCAAAAACTAGCCTTCACCAAACCAGATCTGCATGGAATGTATTGCATACATCCACTTTTTTCCGTACCTCACTAGAGCAACAATCTTTTATTTACAGAGCTATAACCTGTTAGAACAAACTCATTCTCAATATGTAAGTAATACGCCATGACAAGCAGTGCATTATAAGATTTTAATGTATGCTCCAGGGGTGTAGTAAGGACTGAAGCTGAAGGCCGAGTGTCCTTATACCCCTGGGAAGTGCATTAAAATCCTATGACGCACATCCTGGAGGGATTTATTACACTTATAAAATGGCTTTAAGTAGTTTTTTGGGGGAGGAACATGAGATTCAGCACCTGACTGTGTGTTTGTAGAGATTTTATGCATGGTTAGGTGATGTCCCTTAGCCAATGAATTGTCTAGTTTTTTCTTGCCATTTTATAAAAAACATTACTGCACACACAACATTCAACTTGGTGATAAACAGATACTGTCTGGACTTATCTGTATGCAAGTGGAATGCAATCTGTTCAGCCTGTGCAATACCCCAGCTCTGTAACTGTCTTGATTCATTGTAGGTATTTTTTATTTTACCACTGTGTTGTCTTGACTCAGGGTCCTCCCCATGAAAATGGGCATTTTGTGCTCTAGGGGTTTACCTGATCAACAAATTTTAAATAAAATTAAAAAATAAAATACGCATTGAACTGTTCCCTCTTGTTCACACTTGGACTTGGTAAAACCTTTAAAATGGTTATCAACCTTCCTCTGTCCCTTTTTTTTTCACTTTACTCTCTGATTGGGCCTTCTGTGGGGGTATGCCATTCTGGATGTTCGATTTTTAGAGACAAGCGATCCCTTTGTTTTGGGCAGTGTGGGGTTCAAGCATGCCGATGTGCCATACTGCTGGCTGAGACTATTATCCCAACCTAGGATGCCACCATTAATTGGTATCCCAAGGCACAGAACCAGCATGCACAGCACCAAGCCAAAGGCTTCCTCTCTGTCTACCATCTTGCCTACACCAACTGTGTGTCCCCAGCTGGTGCCAACACTGCTTGGGTCATACATTCACCCAACCCAAGGAAGCAAGCATCCTCTGGGACATGCAAAGCTCACACCCAGTCAGTCATTCAGCATCCTGACCTAACCTGGGTTATCAGCGATGTGAGCCTGTAGCACTCCCACTGTACCAATATTTATTTAGTTTTTGTTGACCGGGTAAGTGCACTAGACAAATCCTGCCTATTTTCAGGCACGACCTGGGGAAGGGGGGTACAGATGAATGCCAACTGACCTTGAACCAGATTAAGCTGTTGGGGGTATTTTTAGTGAATGAGGGAAATTTGGCCAGGACACTGGGGAAATTCCCCCACTCTTTTCGATAAGTGCCATGGGATCTTTAACATCCACCTGAACTACCACCAATCCAGGCAGATGGGACCTCGGTTTAACGTCTCATCTGAAAGACGGCACCTCAGAAGTGCAGCACCCCTTTCATGCTGCACTACAGTGTCAGTACTGGGATATTAACCCAAGTGCCAGATGTGGGAACTGAACCCACAGCCCTCTGATCTCCCGGCCTCAGAGGCAAGTGTGCTACCTACTGAGCCACTGACACTGACATGGTTGATGCTGAAGAAGGCATGATGTTTATCAAAAGAGGGCATGTTTTTATCATGCCTTTCGTGAGTCATTACTGGATGGCCTTTGTATTACAGTACTCTCTCGATGATCTGTCTACTTTGGTGCAAGAAAATATTGGCAAATAATCAAGCGTGAGGGTTAATCGTGGTCTAGTAAATACACACCGGTTATTGTTATTTTAAATTTGAACTACAGGTATATTATAATAACTGGTTTCCCTTTTTTCCCATAGGGAAACCATGGCATAATTTTCCATAATGAAGAAGTGTTCATTATGGCAAACACGTGCATGGTTTCCCTCACCGTGTGCATGCGCCCGCCTCAGCTCTTCCTTTAGACCACTGGCCGCCATCGTCTTTTCCACGGCAGACTGAACCACCACTCTCAGACTCAGTGGTAAATCATTTACAAAATAAACGAACAAATACCACAGAGAAAAAAAACAATTTACTGTAGGCTGCCTACAAAAATATTTAAATAAATAAGGATGCCTGCGGACCGTGCTGAAACCGGACCGCAGCAGCCAGCAACATCTCTTTATTTTATATAATTGCTGAGGCAAAAAAAGGGAAACCCAGCAACTATATCAAATAAAATATGGGTCAGTGTGTGTAAACTTCGAAGTTTACACACCCTGAGATGCTTGCAACAAACCCTCAGCTTTGCTGTTTATGTAGCATCTAACCCCTCGGGTGTGTGTAAACTTCTCATTACACACACTGAACGATACTTTATTCTATATATTATAGCCCAGGGGTTAGAGCACCAAGCTGTGAACCTGGAGACTCTGCAGACCTGGGGTTAGAAACTCACACCCACCACTTGCATGTTGTGTGACCTTGACCAAGTTGGTTTCCCTCCTTGTGCTCCTGGGCAGCACCAGGAAACAAGCTTCAGCTCAGTGTGCCTTTCTCAGCCAAAAATTCTGAAATAAAAAAAATAAAAACACAGTGTTAATAATGTGACCTGAGCCAGCCTGGTGGTGCTGAGGGTTGAGGTGCTGGATGCCACACTTCGCGCTATGCCGGCGACCCAAGTTCAGGAACGAGCTCGGGAAGCTAGGGGTCAGCAGGGGAGGACTAGGACTTGACTGTCTGTAGACAGTTCTCCTAGTCCTGGGGAGGGTTCAGGGATGTTCCGGTGCACTGGCACCTCCTGGTGGAAGCTGGGGCACTGCAGTGCAAGGCAGCAGATGCTTGGGGATTGGAGCACAGCGGATGTCCTCCGGGGGCATGCAGGAGCACACACCTGCTGGGTGGGACGTCATTGCATGTCCGTACTCTGGGTAGAAAAATCACGGAAATACCCCCTTTCTTCAGGTGAGGCGACGGCGATCAAAGGCAGTCCAACCGACCTCACACCCAATACTGACCATCTCTCCAGTTCTCCTGGGATCTGGGGCCGCTCCTTGGGCTGGGGGGAGTGCCCAGACCCCACTTACCCGATGTAGCCTGGAGAAGCTCGGTTCAAGTGGGCAGTTGTGTATGGTGGCTGATGGAGAGACCCTGAGAGATGCTCTGAAGGTAGGGTGCATAAATAAACCATACAAAAATTAAAAAAAAATGTGACCTCTCTTACGACCGCCCCCGGTGGTCCAGCAGCAGCACACTGCACTGCCATGCCAGTTACCCTACTTTGGGAATGAGTGTGGGATGCCATGCCAGGCTTCAGGCCTGACTGCAACAGCTGTCGCCTGGCAGTGCACTGCAGTTGGGGAGGGTTGCCACTGCACAACCGTTGTTGCAGCAACCTCTACAGTAGGCCAAGCGAGCTTGCTGTCTCAACAGAGGTGTCACTGCATGCATCCATGGTCCAGAAGCTAAGTGCACAGCAAGGGATGGCTGGGATCAGAAATTGAGAAAACCCATGGGACCTCCTGTGTGACAGCCTGGGTTCCTGGCTCCCCTGGGTCCTGGCACCTGCCAGTACTTGATCCTGGCTCACGCACTAGTGGACTGCCTTGGGGGGGTGGCCCTGCCTCAGAACCCCTACCACAGAGGGAATAGCTGTGGGGGGGATGCTGGCAGGGGGTGGAGCCCAGAGTGAGCTGGGAATCAAGGGGCAAGTCAGAATACATCCGTGGGGCCAGGATATATACTTGACAGAGCATGGCAGTGGAGAAAATAAAAACACAAAAATAAAACTGACCTCTCAGCAATACCCTTTCACTACATCACATCTCATAGCCAGTAATACCCCTTCGTTTTTCCTTGGCTGCAGTGATTTTATGTGAAGGTTAATGTCCAGGTATATTTTATCTGTTTATCAGCTTTTTTCAAGGAATCTTAGTAGAGTTTTTATTGCAGTCTAGGTAGTGGATTGTCAAGTGACCGATCACAGTGACTAATTCCCTCAGCAGCGCATCAAAGAACTTAATCAGCAGGCCTTATCCCAAATCCTCAGATACATGAATCAAAATCCATTCAGAATTAAAGCATATATACGTGGAAAAAACTACACTACCACCAGTGCCCCGGGAATTCTGTATTTCCACAACCATGGAAATTTCTGTAGAACTTACATCATGTCACAGAATACCTGTAGTACTGCAGAATTCAGTGCTATTGGTGAATTTTCATGTAAATATACAGTTTTACCGTAGTGCCAGACTTCCTCCCCTCCTTGTCTATCCTGAAGCCTCTGCTCTATACCCAGACTGTGATGTCATCAATGACCTCACATCCTGTTTTGGTCCTTTGCAGGGTTGTATTCAGCCACAGAAATGGATAAATCATACCGCAAGAATCAATAAATGCTGCCAAAGAATCTTGGGAGCCCTGGCTCAGATATCAGGGCTGAAGTGTCATGGTGAACAACTAGAGGTCCCTCTTGTCATTCATAGAAAGACTTAACTAGTGCTTCATTTAGGTGAATGGGGCCATTTGCACCTTTGCTCTCACTAGTGGTTTCGGCACTAGGTCAGAAACGTGCCAACAATAATCGCGCCGTCTCAAACAGTGCAGTATAAACAGCACTGACTTCCACAGCAGCAGTGCACAATGTCATACAGCAAAACAGTGCCAATGGTAGCAGTTGGAAAGCACACTAATGACCGCTACTAAACAAAAAAACCCAACTTGTACATTGTATTTTTGTGGGGGGGCTCCACCCACCATACCCCCCTGTAGCCCCCGTTATTAAAATAGCCGACTCTGAGGGAGGCGGACCATGGAGAAAAGGGGAAACTTGGGGGTTTACTGTATTATGCACACCAGGAGACGGTGAACAGAACCCTAGTCTTTTGGGCTGCATGTGCTTGCAGAGCTGTAAGTGCCTTAGACCTCTGCACCACAGGAGCAGCTTGTCCAGCCTCTACCTTTTTCTTCTACTTCTCACACCTTCCCCTGCCTTCCCTTCAGAGCCACAGGGGTAGTGGTTGGCACCGTTTGCTATTCTACCCCTGTCACTGCTGAAGGGAAACACACTTTAGACCATGCTGTTCTAGTGGCGCCGTTATTGTGGCACGCATCTTACCTGGTAAGGTGATTTCAGGCTTTGTGGCAACAAGAAGATTTCTGATAGACTGCCTCATCACAGAATGTTAAGTGCTTAAGGACCAATGGGCTGTTCAATCCTGACCTGGCAGGTAATGGAGGATATAACATGTATGACCTTTGTCTGAATGTTATAAGTGGAATAATCCACTCTAGGTGTGCATCAGCACTGCAGTAACTTTACTTACTAGGTAGTTGGAAGCCCTCAGCTGTGCCTTGTTCCTCACTACCCACCCTCTCCTCCCTCTTTCCTTGTGGCACTGACAATGTACAAGGTTTGACTATAGCAAATGGCGGATACTGAGAGTGGAACATGACTGAGGGAATTTATGTGGAGGATGATTGGTAGGGGGGAAAAGCTGGGAGACAGCAAGGGCGGCAGATAACTGAGAGGCAAATAATCGAGGGGGCACTGTATTTCCTCCAGACACAGGTGAGGGCTCAACTTTTCTTTTAGTAATCAAACTGATCCCTGGGGAATCAAACTCCACTTCAATGCCTGCTGTCAGAGCCACTGCTGAGGCAGTCTACTGCTTTTGAAAGGCCCCCTGAGAAGCTACATCAACAGCAAAACATTGGGATGCTTGCCTACATTTAGCCGGGTGATCATGTCTTTACTGCGGTTGTACCATCTGCAATAAAACTGACTTATGGCCTACACATTTTTGCAGCTACATGGAATTCCAGTAGGGTGTGCTGAATTTTAATTTTGTTCTGAGACCTTTGAAAAGCCTGCCATCAGATTGATTGTCAGGTCAGTCTGACCCTGCTTTATTGCTCTTAATGACGATTTTATGGTTGTGTTACCTAGCAGAAGATGTACAACAAATCCTGATAAGATCCCATCAGTGGAACAGAACAAACCTCTGCTGTAGTCCGCCAGCAGTGCTACTCCTGCTTCTGCTCCTAGTGACCTTAGGTAACCCTGCTGTAGCCAAGACTGCACAAAGCTACAGTTTTATCCACCAACTCATGTCTTTAGTATGTGCATGGGTGACCTAAAGCAGATGCCTGTGAAAGCTGCAATCTTATCCATCTTCTTTAGTAGATTCAGGTTTGGCTGTGACTCTGCCACAGTCATTGCAGATAAAGTGCAGCCTTCACATATAGGAAAATCCGTTTCTCCAAATGTATTTTAAGAAACGCTGATAAGCAGCTGTCAGCAGCAGAAACATGCAACAGGTGCTCGTAACCACCTCCCCCAGCATTCTCACTGCTCTACTGGGATCACTCAGTAATCTTTATTTGCTTGACTAAAAAAGTGATTAAACAGTCACCGATACCAAGGACACATTTAACATACAGAAGCCTTAACTCTACTTCCAGGGGTCGGTAGAAGCACTGGCTGTTGGGGAGCTTATAGGTACTCCAGCCCCAGCCTCTTCCAACAGAAGTCACTGTGGGTAACAGTGCAGTAGCACTGGCTGTAAGGGAGCTCACAGCTACTCTAGTACCAGCCGCTCCCAGCAGGAGTCATTGCAGTTAATGGCGTAGGAGCACTGGCTGTGGGGGAGCTCACAGCTACTCCGTTACCAGCCTTTCCCAACAGGAGTCACTGTAGGCAATGGTGTAAGAGCACTGGCTATAAGGGAGGTCATATCTACTCCTGTCCCAGCCTCTGCTAACAGGAGTCAGTGTAGGTAATGCTGTGGGAGCACTGGCTATGTGGGAGCTCACAGCTACTCCAGTACCAGCCTTTATCTTCAGGAGTCACTGTAGATAATGATGTAGGAGCACTAGCTTTGGGGGTGTTCCCAGCTTCTCCAGTCATAGCCTCTCCCAAGAGGAGGCAGTGTAGGTAGTGGTGTAGAAGCACTTGCTGTGGGGGAGCTCACGGCTACTCCAGTCCCAGCCTCTCCCAGCAGGAGTCACCGTAGGTAATGATGTAGGAGCACTGGTTGTGGGGGAGCTCACAACTGCTCCAGTTCCAGTCTCTCCCAACAAGAGTCACTGTAGGTAATGTTTGGCTGTAGAGGAACTCTCAGTGACTCCAGTCATATTCTCTTCTAGTGGCTGTCACTGTAGACAGTGGAGTAAAAGCACTTGCTGTGGCTGAACTTGTAGCTGCTCCAGTCCCAGTCTCTCCCAGTTGGAGGCACTGTGGATAATAGTGTAAGGGCACTGACTGTGGGGGAGCTCACAGCTACTCAAGTTCCAGTCTCCCAGCAGGAGTCACTGCAGGCAGTTGTATAGGAGCACTAACTGTGGGGGAGCTGACAGCTGCTACAGTCCCAGTCTCTCCCAGCAGGAGTCACTGTAGGCAATGGTGTAGGAGCACTGACTGTGGGGGAGCTCACAGCTACTCCAGCCTCAGTCTCTCTCAGCAGAAGTCACTGTAGGTAATGCTGTAGGAGTACTGTCTGTGGGGGAGCTCACAGCTGCTCCACTCTCAGTATGAGTTGCCCTAGGCAATAATAAACTATTCACAGTGATGCACTTAATTCATTGAGAAAAGGGTCTGGTGTGATGTCAAAAGGTAATCTGCAAACCTCTCGCAGTGCCTCTGATTCATGTCTTCAGTAACATTTCATTCGGCAATCGGCCTCTTTCCCTTTTGGAAAGGCTCATGTCTAACACACGCCGCCAGACAGGTATGCTGCTAATTTCAGCAATCTCCCCCCCACTTCTAGCTTTTCTCTGCCAGACAAATAAAGAAAGCTTTGATGGCATAAGAAAGAAATAATGTTTCACTCTCTTAATCGCATTGCAGACAGGTTGCGTAGCTGTGCTGGCACTACCAATCACATACTTCTCTGACAGGAAACACACAGCAAATTGCTTTGCAATGTCACAGAACTGAGTGCTCTGTCTCAGAACCAGCAGGCTGTGTTGTGTTCCCCCCTCTGGCTTGTACAAAGTCTGCCAACTTGTTCAGCTGTGTTACGTGACATGTTGTACGCTAATGTCTACTTTTGTTATTCTTGGTGCCGATTAGAATCACTTTTTGTCAGGGGAGCTGGTGGGAAGGGTGGAGGGGGGCACTGGAACCCAGCATTTGCCTGTGGGGCAGCTGCACAGTAAAGCCTCCCATGTGCCCCCTTGAGCTCTGCTGCCTTGCTCCATTTGGACTGGGAGTGACTACTTTTCTCTAGGTTGTGGCTGATGCAGCGCTTCAGTTAACTCCAAATTTGGACTTTTTGACTACCCAAAAAGTATTTATTATTTGTTTTTGTTTACCAGGGAATGCCCATTTTCAGGCTGGACCCAGGCAGTTACAAAGGCTACCAGTAAGTTCAAAACGTAAGTAACAGATTTTTTTTGTTAACTTTCTTTATTGCCCAGATATCAGGTGGGGGATGTACTCCCTCATCGGTGCCTGGATATGACCTCCCGGCATCCCCCCCAGGCCGCTTGGACTGGGTGATCCATAGCTTGCCCCTATGGAGTGGCTCCTGAGGGGAGAGACCGAAATCCACCAGATGCCCCTTATGCCTGGGGTGTCATTTGAGAGGCAGTCCAGGGGCTTCACAGTGCACTGTGCCCACTGGTTTTCTCCTTGGTTTCCCTCAGGAGTCATGGATGTACAATCATGTCAGAGCAGGTCGGGCGCACTCCTGCACCTGACCCACAGACATCCACTGACGCCTCCGTTCACTGCTTGGTGGTCCCAGCTGTTGCACATCCAGTCTCCACTAGGTTTTTCTGGCATGCCAGGGAACTACAACTCTCCTCCCAGAGGAGAGCTGTCCATGGGACGCTCATCCAAACTTCCCCCGTTCGATCCCCTGACGCACCATGCTCTCTTCCGAACATGGGTCATCCATGCCGCAGGCAGTAGTGCTACTGCTGTGCCAGTGGGCCAGTCTGTAAGTAACAGCTTGAGATTATGTGATACAATACCAATAGGAGAAGATGCAGTCCACATCAACAACATCAGAAAACATTACAAGGGAACAAAGAAAACACAATACATGCAAAATTGTTCAATAAATTCAAACATTCTGTGGTGAGGTGCAATAAATTTGGACAAATATGGGCTAACAGATCAACAGCACAAATATACGTGGAACTAAACTGCGTAGGGTCACCTACCACTATCCAGAGAGCATGCCACTATTAAGGGCAGGAGCATACATACTTCCATAGTAGATGTAAGGTTAAAGCTACCAACTTTCTGAAGCCTAAAACTTGGATAGGGTCCATTCTGACTGCGATCCCCCTCCCCCAGTCTGTACCACCCACTCCCTTGGGTGCCGCCGCAAACAGCACTGCATTACATTTTGCCACTTGCTCTGGCCGTGCCGCCCCACAATAACACCAGTAGCAAACATCCGGATTAAAAGAACACATCATTCTGCTACAGCAAGTTCTGAATGATGACATACAGAAAGTTAATCAGAAACAAACTTGCTTTAAATTGTGTTCAGACATTCGAGCTGCATGTATTGCTCCTCTTGACAGTCCCATCCCAACCCGTTCACACTTACCTCCTTTGCTGAGCAAACTTCACTTCAGTGACTCCCACCACCACACTGGATTGTTGTCACTCACTCTCCTATAGCTGATCAGGTTCAGGTACCTTAGTTCACTGCTGCCA
This sequence comes from Neoceratodus forsteri, assembly GCA_016271365.2. Taxonomy (NCBI): domain Eukaryota; kingdom Metazoa; phylum Chordata; order Ceratodontiformes; family Ceratodontidae; genus Neoceratodus; species Neoceratodus forsteri. The sequence goes on along the minus strand of JADMNL010000030.1, from coordinate 45,756,916 downwards.
GTCTCTTCTCTGTCTGGAGTCCCTCTCTGCTGCTGGCAGGCAGATGGCCGCATGTGCTTGCTCACACTACTACCCAGTCTAATCTAACAGGAAGGAACATGCTTTTCAGTGCTCCCGCTGACCTGTTTGCCATCTGACTACCCGAGCATTTTCACAATCACAATGCAACGTAGGCGCAGGGGTGGAGGGTTGCAAATTGCTCTCCAGCTTGAGCAGCGCCATGGTGGTGCTGAAATAAATGTCACTCACAGATCAGCAGTCAGCAAAAAAAAAAAAGGGACAAAAACAGGACAGGCAAGCAAAAACCAGGACAAAAGTGACATTTTAGAAAACTTGTGGGGACACTGGGACATGCTGCCTAAAATAGGGACTGTCCTGTGAAAATCAGGATGGTTGGCAGCTTTATGTAAGGTAAATACTTCCAAAAAAGTGGGTGGAGAGGAAATATTTGACTACCAAAAAGAAAACTATAAATAAATTCTGGTCTGATTACACTGTGGCATCAGTGCTGCTTACCCGAGGTTGCCCCGGAGCCCGGGAAGTCTGGAGAGTCCACAGAGAGGAGGATTGAGCATCACCTCAGAGGATGCCCTAGTCCTCTTGGGGGGGGGTGGACTGCATGCTCCACTGCATCTCCACCATCAGGGTGATCACAAGTGGCAGAGCAGCTAGAGCGACATTGCACGGGAGGGAGGTGGCGATTGGCCATGTGTTTGACATGCAGTTGTACTTATCTGCAGTATCCTGTGGGGGAGCAGTAGTGAAGGAGACATCTCCCCAGACAGCAGTAGGGTTGTCTCAGCCCTCCAGAGCCTCACACCCCATTGGTCAATGAACCGGATGTGTTTCTAGAGGGGGAGGATGCCCCCTGAAGGCCCTGCCATGGGGCAGGGGGAAGCCATGGGGGTTCCTGGTTGAGGATGAAGTTTTCAGGGTTGGAAGATCACCATGGAAGAGCCAAATGGGAGAAGCCAGGGGAAGATAGGAGGCAAAAGAGAATAATAAGAAAACAAAGAACAAAGAAAATAAGGTGCTATTCCGTGCAAAATTGTTGGTTTTGCTTTTGAAAAAAGGGGGGATTTTGCCACTAATATTTCACATTGCCTGAAAAAGATTAATTTTTCTTAGTATAATTTGGGACCATCTGGGAAGTATTTTAATTCCGCCCATGGAACGTCTACGGGCAGAGCTGCGTTTTAGTCTTTGAGCTCCTTCTGTCCTGGTTGCCATACAGAAAAGAGGAACTCCCCCCGGTGACTAAGTCATAATGTAAATAAAGATTTTAGTGGTCGCAAATGGGATTGCCGACCAATAACACCTGAATTGTGATAGCCACAGAGGTGTGTGTATAGTGCCAGGTGTGTGTCCATGGCACAGACATTACAGTATTAGGCACCCCACCCCTCAGCCTTAGCTCTTCTTCTGAGCCAGGATGTTTCTTAATTTTCCACACCCATCCTTGGTGGTCCAGTCACCCCTGCCTCCAACCAATCCTCACCATCAAAAGAATCTCCCAGGGCCTGTTTTTCTAAGGGTTTGGCATGGCCCTGGGACTACACCCTTGTGTGCAACTTGCTGTTCCGGGGAAAATTCCCTGCATCGGCTAAAATGCTATTTTCAACATTTTCCATGCATGGGCAGTATTTTCTGGCTTTTGCAGAAATGCTTCATCTAACTATACCAGGCATAGTATCTGCAAAAAAAAATTACACAAGATGCCGTAAAGTGGTAAAGAGATCACAAAAAGGCAACCTGGTGCTGGGAACTGAGGGGGAAACACCCTTTAGCATGCAGACTTTTATGTTACTCAGTGTGAGATTAATTTTAGCTGGGAGGGTGGTTTCTCAGTTGTATAACTTTACCTGTGGGGCTACTGATAATCTGGTGGACGTACAACTGGGCTGAGAAGTATGCGGGATCTATTGGGGAGGGGGGCTGCATAAGATGGCAGCCTTAAGCAGTTGCTGGTTATTTGAGTTTTGAGCTGTGCTAGAGCTGAGGGGGTTGGGGGGAGGTGGGAGATGGGAGATGGGAGATGGGAGATGGGAGATAGCAAATGTGATCCATATTCAGAGTGAGGATATATGAATTATGCCTGCTCTTGTACTGCACTTTAAGTTGGAGGTGACATGCCTAACTCCAATGAGTGTTTGAAAAGTTGCAGCTTCTTTCATGTTTCTGCTATTGTTTGACATTAAGTAATGTGCTGGGGGCAGGATGTGGAGAGCATCAGTAGAAGTAATCTTCTAAGCGAAGGGGCCAGAGTGAGGATTCACATCTATCCTGTGGTTGAATACCCATAACATTACTAATCTCGCTTGTCTGGGGTCGGAGGTAACCGCTGCTGTTTAGTTGGTGGTGCCACCCCACCTCGGTGAGAAGAGAGGGGTACAGGCTACAAGATACCCACACGGGATATAGAGATGCCACAACACCATGGGTTTGAAAGTTAAGTTTCGTTCTATGTTAATGTTATTGTTATATGTTCTGTTATATCTAAGTATATATATGGGTTACGATGTCTTATATAGGAAAGGTTGAGTATGGGATAGAGATAAATATAAGAAACTGATGCTGTAAGATTAAGGGATCCTGGTCTGGGTTTGATAGGGGCTTGCCCTTCCCCCAGGCCACACATTCCATGAATAAGTATGCAGTGTGCTCCTGGAATGTTCAGGGGCTGTCCAGCCCGGTAAAGAGTAAAAAGGAGTTGATGACAGTAAAGCGAGCAAATGTGGATATTGCAGTGTTGCAGGGAAGCCACCTCATAGACCAAGAACGTGGCAGTTTGGTGCATAAGTGGGTAGGACAGTGCTGTGCCACAGCATTTATTGAGCACAAATGGGGGGTGGGAGTAGCCATACTTGTACAACGCAACCTGCAGTTTGTGGAACAGAGACCGGTAGAAAGACCCCAGGGGATAATATATTTTCATCCAAGGGAGCCTACAAGGAGAACCACGTAGCTGTGGGCAGCAAGCACCGACAAAGAAGCCCACTCAGAGCTGACTCACAGCATTTGTAAGTGTATTCTGCAGTTATTTAAGGCTTTGGGGCTAACTTTGTTTGTTTTTGCCAGCACAGGAAGTCAGCCATCTTAAGGGGGGCCAAGACACTCGTAGACCAATCGGGAGCGAGGAGGAAGCCAGGAGACAGGCCTTTAAACACTGAGTTTTATTGTGAGCTGTACGCAGTGGTGCGTGTTTGGGGGCGGATTCTGTAACTATTTAAGGTATTGGAGCTAACTTTGTTTGTTTGTTTTCACCATCACAAGAAGTTGGCCATCTTAAGGCAGGCCAAAACACTTACGGACTAATCGGGAGTGAATAGGAAGTTAGGAGAGCGGGTTAAAAGCAAGCCACTGCAGCATGCCCCATCATGCTTGTGTTCCCGAGTGTGAGTGAAATAGAGCAGGCGTGGAACAGGACTGGCTTTTAAGGCAGCAGGCTTTGGAGGCAGTATAGCGCAGTGGTTTAAGGCTCTGAGCTGCAAACCTGGAGACCTTAGTTTGAATCCTACAGCCCCCACTTGGATACTGTGTGACCCTGAGCAAGTCACTTAACTTCCTTGTGCTCCCAGGTCGCACCTGTAAACAAGCTTTCAGCTTAGTGTGTCTCTCCCAGTTAAAAAATTTAAAAAAAAGCAGCAGGCATCATCAGGCAACAGCAGGCACATAGGGAACTCTGCTGGTCCACTAAGGTAAGGTAAAGTACCTGTTTACTTCTGCCTGCGTAAGAGAGTACTGGAAGTGAGTGGTACAGCAAGGAGGTGACTGTCCATACAAGCAGAGACTACCTGCTGAGTGGGAAAAGAGGGAACATCCTATCTAGGATAAGGGTACAAAGGGGTCAAAGTAAAGCAAAGAGGAGACAGATAAAATCACGCAATCTAGAGTCACACTACAAAAGCGTTAACTAAGCAAAAAGAGGAAAACTGCTGTATTAAGTTTAGTAACAGCCTATTTAGGTAAGGGTGCAAGTTAATTCAAGTAAAGCTAGACAGTGAAAATATGGGAATTTTGGGAGTGGTGTAGTGTAGTGTAGTGCAGTGGTTATGTAGCTGCAGTTTTCAGACAGACCTTCTGGAGACTGAGGAGCTCCCACATCTACACATACCTCTCTGCACTGAGGGAGGAGGTCTCTGAAATCCAGGCCAAGTTGGCTAGGATCCGGGGGACCTCTTCCCCCACACAGGGGTCATTGTGTCGACCACCATTGCCCCAGAGGTTGCCTAGGAGAAGGAGGGCCAGCTGGACTGTGGTGGGCTCCGGGAGGGTGGGGGTGGCAGGTCAGGAGCACACTACTCAGTATGTGTCACTACAAAACTTATTCACCACTCTTGTGGGACAGGACTGCTGGGAGGAGGTACCCATAGCAATGTCCAGGGAGGATGTAGGGGTCCTCCGTAGGGGAGGCCCCAAGGTGGGAGGGAAAGGACTCCAGCAGAGGAGGAAGCAACCTGTGGTGGGGGCCTCAGTCGTTAGGGGTGTAGATTTAGGAAGGGAGGGAGGGAAAGAGTGAGGTGAGGTGCCAACTTGGCACCATGGCTCGGAGGGATGGAAAGTGAATCCTAAGGATTCCTAGGGCAGCAGGGCTGGAGGGGGACGTGGATGTCATTGTCCACCTGAGGACTAATGACCTGGCTAGGGATGAATCTGGGAATGTGCAGGGAGATTTTAGGGACCTGGGGAAGGGTCCTAGGTGAGCAGTGCACTCAGTGGCTTTTGCTAAGATGCTGCCTGTCTACGGCCGGGGGCAGATAGGGTTTTCCACACCAAAAGCTTCAACCTATGGTTGAAGGAGTGGTGGAGAGAAGAGGGGTTCGGCTACTTTGGGAACTGGGGATCAACCAGGAGGGACATGGGCCTGTACAGGGGTGATAGTCTACATCTGTCTGGGAAGGAAATTGCAGTCCTCAGTGGATGGTTGAAATGTTACTTTGATGAACATTTTAACTAGCTGAGGGGGGTGGCAGAAGGAAAACGTGAGGCATAACCTGCCCCCCCCCACAGACAGAAACAGAGAGAAATGAGAACAGAGAGAAAGGGAGAACCTGGGGGAGGAAAATCCTCTGGGGTGCAAAATAAAGAAAAAAGCAGTGTGGTAGTAAACAAGGGGGATGGGAACATGATTTTTAAAAAGAGAGTGGGTAAGGAAGCAGAACAAAAGGGAAAGGAGGGGACTAGAAGGCAGAGTGGGAACAAAGTTTGTAAGGCCATGTGTGCACTTGCAAGAAGTCCAGGAAATAAAATTCCGAAGTTACTGGCCATCACGGCAGAGAAAGACCTGGATATTGTGGCCATTACTGAGTAGTGGTGCACAGGAAACCACAACTGGGACATTGCCATACCAGGCTGTATTCAGTTCAGGAAAGTCAGGATGGGAAGGAAGGGAGGAAGAGTGGCGCTGTACGTAAGGAAGGGCATCAAAGTGACGGAGATAGAGGGTATTCAGGGTGGAATGGAAGGGTCGGAGATACTGTGGGTCACCCTGGAACCAAAGCCACTATTCTCACTGGCATGACCCATGGGAATCCAACATGGGGAGAAACTGGATAAGGTACTGGTGGAAGCCATTGGTGCAATGGCAGAAAAAGGGGAGATGCTGCTGATGGGGGACTTCAACCTGCCAGATGTAGATTGGAGCCTCCCAGCTGTAGCTTTAGCTTGAAGGAGGGACATCCTCAACTCCCTGCAGGAGGCATTTCTCAGGCAGTTAATCAGGGATCCCTCTCAAGATGGGGCAATACTGGACCTGGTGCTCGCTAACAGGGATAGTGTTGCATACATCCAGGTGGGAGCCTACCTGGGGACCAGTGATCCTCGTACAGTGCGGTTCAACATAACCACACGTACGGACAGCAGCAGAAGCAAACCACACAAGCATGAGGGTTCTAGCCTTCAGGAGGGCAGATTTAAAAAAAAATGAATGAATGCTTTAGGGCTGACCTAGCAGGGAATGACTGTAGGGATGGAGAAACAGTGGGCTAAGTTAAGAAAAAGCATAGTGAAGACAACAAACCTCTGTGCAGATGTAGTGAGCAGAAAAATAAAAGAGATAAAAGAGACTGCTATAATTCTCAAAGAAGTGTCTGAAAAGGTAAGGGTTAAAAACGGCAGCATTCAGGAGGTATAAAGAGATACAGAGGGAAGAGGATGGGGGATGTATAAGGAAAGAAAGAGGGAAATGGAAAGTGGGGAGGTGTGCAAAGGTGCAGACTGAGGAAAGAATAGCCCAAGGGGTAACTAAATGGAACGTAATCTTTTAGGTACATAAGTAACAAGAGGAAGACTAAGGAAGGGATTGTGAGGTTAAGAAGGGGGGGGGTGGGGGGCAGTGCCCAGGAGGATCAGGAAAGCAGATATCCTGAACAATTGCTTTTGTTCAGTCTTCACAGAGGAAGGAGAGGGAGCAGGCCACATAAACACAGCAAGAAAGGTGGGGAGGAGGGAGGAGGGAGGTAGACACAAGTCCATTTAAGGAGGAGGAGAGCATTCTGAAGGACTTGCAGATCTAAAAGTGGACTATGCTATAGGGCCAGATAGTATACACCCAAGGGTACTGAGGGAGCTCAGGAAGGTACTGGCTGTGCCTCTGACAGCCCTATTAATTAACTCACTAGGAACAGGAGTGGTTCCAGAGGACTGGAGGAGGGCAGATGTAATCCTGCTTCATAAAAGTGGTAGCAGGGAGGATGCTGGCAACTATAGCCTGGTCAATCTGACATCAGTGGTGAGGAAGTTAATGGAGTCACTACTAAAGGAAACGATTGTGGGGTATCATGGATCCAGCAGGTTACAAGACCCGAGGCAGCACAGTTTCATATGGGGGGGGGGGGCATGTCAGCATGTCAAACAAGTCTGATAAATTTCTTGGACTGGGTGACCAGGGAAATAGATCAGGGTGGGGCGGTGGGCATGGCCTACTAAGACTTTGGCAAGGCATTCAATGCCGTCTTACATAGGCAACTCATAAAGAAACTGGACAGCTTAGGGGTGGGTCCTAAGATGGTAAACTGAGTAGGAAATTAGACTGAAGAAAACTGTATTCGAGACAGAAACAGATCGAAACAGCAAACTGTGTATTACTATTTAATAAACGGTGAGTAAGAAATAAACACATGAAAGAGGATGTCGAACAAAACCGCAGCACTTCGATCTAATGGTCTTCATTGGGGGGGGGGTCTTGAATAGGGGATGTGAGGGTGACCAGCAGGCTGCCTCAGGGCTCAGTACTTGGACCAGTCTTCTTCAATGTCTTAATAAGAGACATTGCAGAGGAACTGGAAAGAAAGGTACAGTACGCCTCTTTGCAGATGACACCAAAATCTGCAATAGGGTAGACACTCCAGAGGAGGTGGAAAAAACATGCAGGGACCTGAGAAAATTCGAGGAGAGGTCCAGGGAATGACAGCTGGGTTTAAATGCGAAAAAGTGCAAAATCATGCACCTGGCACACACAAACTCAGAGGCAGAGTACAAAATGGGAGAAGAGGTATTGACAATCACCAAACAGGAATGCAACCAGGGAGTGATCATATCTGATGACCTCAAGGTGGCGAGACAGTGCAGCAAGGCAGTAGGTAGGGTCAGTGGGATGCTGGGATATATAGGAGGGGGCTATCACCAGCAGAAGGAGGGAGGTTATATTACCACTGTCTAGACTGCTGGTAAGACCCCATTTGGAGTACTGTGTACAGTTCTGGAAACCTCAGGAAGGACATAGACAGGGCGGAGGCTGTCCAAAGAAGGGCAACTAAAATGTGCAGGGGCTGCATCAGAAGACCTATAAGGAGAGACTGAAATATTCCAATATGCAAGCCCTGGGAGAGAGGAGGAAGGTTGACAGAGACCTATAAATACCTCATGGAGTTGAAGGTAGAGGATTTTTCAGAGAAAAAGATGCATGAGAATAAGGGGACAGGCAGTGAAGCTGGAGGAGGGAATATTTAGAAGAGATGTGAGGAAATACTTCTTCACTGAAAGAGTGGTGGATGCCTGGAACAGTTTTCCAGTGGTGGTGGTGGGGGTGAAACAGTGGTGGGCTTCAGGCATGTATAGGACAGACACCAGGGAATCTTAGAAAGCAGTGGGAGGGAGCCAGAGATAAAGCAGGGTCTGCGGTGACTGTATAACAGGAACAAATGGGAAAACTGGGTGGGTCAAGCAGTCCTCATCTGCGGTCAAATTCTGTGTTTCTGTTTCTAACCCAGTCTACTTTGATGAAATGCTAGCATTACTTCAGAGAGGGCAGTTCCCTGACTTAAACGTGGCAGGAGATTTTAATTATGCCCTGAATCTGGCTATGGACAGATCCTGTGGGGAGGGTAGGCAGGAACAAGGGGTGATGCAGTGGGCAATGGTCTTAATGACCTAGATGTGGTAGACAGCTGGGGAGAAGTGAACCCAGGTACAAAGAATGCACATTCTTTTCCAGTCCCCACAAAACCTAGGCCAGACTGGATTACATCTTTGTGCCTAGAGCCCTATACCAGAGGGTAATATGCACAGAGATTACAGCCATCAAAGTCTCTGGTCACACAAGAGTGATTGTCTCCACTGCCCTGAATAAAATGGATCCGGGGCACAAAACTTAGTGGTTACCAATGTATATGCTGGCGCGTGGGCAGTTCTGTGAGTTCCTGTAGGAACAGTGGCAAGTTTATACGTACACTGACAAGGGGTCAGCCCCATCTGAAACAGCCCAGTGGGAGGCAGAAAAAGCATATATGTGGAGGATGGTCATGTCATACTTGGATAATAAAAAAATAAAAGAGGGAGAAGCTCTGAGAGTTGGAGATTGAAGTGAAGGAATTAGAGAAAATGCCCTATGTGAACCAGTCAGAGCCAACCCACAGACAACTTAGATTAGTCAGGTAGGCAAACACACTGTACTTATGAGGGGAGTGAGCACAGCCTTATTTTATGCAAAGCAGTGTATACTGTATATGAGTGGGGGAAACAAGCCAAGCTCCATATTGGTCAGATTAGCAAGGGACAGGAAAACCACTAATATTATCCCTACCATCAAAGGTAGACAAGGGGTAAATCCACTGTCAGGGGTCAGCCATCAGGGCATAATGGGTATATGGGTACTGTAGAAACCTGTATATGAGTAAATGTGCACAGCAAGTACAGGAGGCTGATGCCTTTCTCTGGAAGCTGCACTTGCCAACTCTAACGGAGGAGCAAATGGCTAAATTGGGGGCCCTGGTCATGTTAGAGGAGATATGGCCAGCAACAGAATCTCTGAAGAGGGGGAGGGCAACTGGGCCAGAAGGCCTGGTAGCTAAATATTGCAAATCCCTTGGGTACTCTGCTCTTAAAACTCTGAAGCTCGTGGTAGAGGAGTCACTAGAGGGGTAGGGCTGTCTGAGCTCTGCTACCAGGCCACAATTACAGTCATTCCCAAAGTGGGAAAAGACCCTACAAACTGCACGGCATGTCACCCAATCTCACTGTTAAACTGTAACATCAAAATTATAGCCAAGTTCTTGGCTAGGATATGAGAGATGCTGCTCCCAGATTTGCTGCAGCCAGATCAGACTGGCTTTGTCCAGGACAGGTGTTCATACAACAGTCTGAGAAGGCTTCTAGATGTGGTCCATTGGGGGGGGTCTTGACATCTGGGGACGGCAGCCATGCTCTCTCTGGATGTCAAGAATACATTTGATAGAGTGGAATGGCCATATCTGTATAGAGTGGTGGAGCAATTTGGCTTGGGGGAGGGGTTTCCTCAATATATACATACATACATATGAAGAAAGCAGCAGAAGAAGGCCATCTGGTCTATCAAGTCTGCTTGTATTGCAGGGTACACAGTTTGAGCTAATGTCCTTGTCCTTCCTTCCCACACCTCTCATCCTCCCTATCCATGATCCTTACCTTCCCCTTATGGTATAATAAGCCCCCAAGGCTGGAATTCTAGTAAATGGAGAACTGTTGGAGGAGTTTACACTTTCTCGAGGGGTCAGGCAAGGATGTCCGCTGTCCCCCTTTCTTTTTGCATTGGTGATTGAACCACTGGTGAAGCATGTAAGACAGTTCCCAGAGGTTATGGGGATACAAGGGGGAGTGGGGTTGGGACAGGTACATAAACGTTTGCTATGTAAGCATTAATCCATGATGAAGGTGGCATCTAATGAGGAGTTAATGCATGGTTGGGGCTGTGGCCGAGTGCCTACAACGACCAACCATGCATTAACTCCCCATTAGATGGCACCTTTGGAGTGGATTAATGCACTTGTAACATGGCAAGTGCAAAGGAACTATTACTTGAATAGTCTTTTACTTCCTTTGACACAGAAATGATGACTACGACTACTTTGACTTCTATATTCCTGGTTCAGATCTCTTACTTTTCAGCCTGTGTTTAACTATAAGCATGCGTGTGCACGTTGCAGAGGCCACATTCAGTAATGTGGTGTGTACCACTTTCTGCATGGTTACAAGTTTGCTCTACATTCTTACATTCCGATTTCATAATGATCAGAATGCAAAGTTCATGGTTCTGATCGGCTGCTCTCTTGCTGACTGTCCGTTTTCACCTATCAGTCATGCCGTGTTGCATTGTGGGGAGACTGTACTCCCTACATCTTCACTATGCCCGGACGCTCACTGAACTTCTCTGAGCTGTCTTTCTTCCACCGCAGTCACTGTGACGACCAATAGTCGGCGCGTTTACGAGGGATACAACTTTCCTTCTCCACTATATGTCACTGTGTGTCATCGGGTCCTACTTTTCAAATCCAGCTCTGCTGAGGGTAGCAATCGATCTCTTGCTTCCGTCCCTGCACCAAGAGCAATGCTTCTATTACTTGCATTTCTCTTGTGTGTCATCGCCATTCTCTCCAGTGCTTCACTTTTGCGCTATGATAGAACACGGCAGCTTTTGAAAGCTGCTTCCTTGTTTTGCCGACCAATAGGTGGCGCTCTTACAGACGAAGGAAAATGTTCTTCTGTTTCTACATCGTTTCTTTCCCTGTTACCCTTGCCACTCATGTGTTACACTCTAGTGCCACTGTTTCACTTTCCAGTGGCTCGGTGACAACGGGTGCCTGGCAACACGGCGACATTCCCCCCTCACTGCTCTCTCCACTTCTTTACCACTCCTGCACTGGGAACCAGCCCCATCTACTAACTGTCTTGCTACGATCCCTTGTACTTCACGCTGTCTGTTGCTCGTGCCACCTATTGGTCAACATCGCGTTACACTATTTAATTCTGGCTTTCTGAGCACGTTCACAAGCTCTACACGGCATTATTGCTCTCAACATTCTAAAGCAACAGGGCATTATCGTGCCATAATGCTGTGTTGCTCTTCTACCACATGACCCTCTTCTGCCAATCATGTTACTAGGTTTTGGTTATCTTGTTTTAGCCATGTTACAAATGCAGATGTTTTCCCCTTGTACTTACAAGTGGAGAGGTCACTGAGAGCAGTTACAAAGATCGTTGCACAATTCTCCAGATTTTCTTGAAATAAAATTAATATGGACAAGTCAGAGCTGATACAGGTCAAGGTAAGTCAAATTGTACAGATGTCATCACCCCATAAATGGGAAACTAGAGCTGTTAAATACCTGGGTATTAGAGTAAGCCCCACCCGACAAACATCTATAGACTAAACTATGGACCCATACTTAAAGTGACCCAGGCTGATATGTTGAGGTGAAAGGCCCTACCCATCTCATGGCTGGGCAAAAAAAATTTGATTAAAACAAATATACTCCCAAAAATGTTATACCCACTCCAAATACTACTGATAAGTCATCCTAGAACTGATCTGCACCGTTTTGAGTCTACATGAATGGATTTCTTGTGGCAGGGAAGAAACCTTAGGCAACTTTGATTAGGCTCAAAGGGTCCATGCAGGAAGAGTGGCTGTGATTTCCAGACTTAATCTCATATCACCTTGCAGAAGAGCTCCAATTTATGGGGAGTGGCTAACATGAGAGGAGGGAGCAAACTGGGTGATTTTTGAACTGGAGAATTGCCCCTACTTGGTATCTTAATAAAGGTAGGCAAGCAAAGTATAGGGCTCTGGGAGGAGCAAATTGACTGGTGATACACACGATTGGTGCATGGGGAGCAACTGTCAAAAAACTAGGAGCTGCCCAAGGCAGGACACTGCTGGTGCTGATGTGTGACAATCTGGAATTCATTCCAGGACTTGGAGATGGAGGGTTTAAGCAATGGAGGAGGTGGGGGGGGGCACACTGTTTGGGAGATGTGTACAGAGCCCAGGCACCTAAGACACTGGTAGAAGTAGTGAAGAAATTTGAAGTACAGGAACAGCAGAGATTCATGTACCTGCAGGTTATGGCACACCTAAGAATCATAGGCAGTGAGGAGACTCTAAACTCCAAACTCAGTGGGGTGAGAACAGAGATACTGAGGTCTCAAAAAAAGTCAAAGGGAACTGTGGGAAGAATGTAGTACATGGTCCACTTGGAGATGTATCACGAGATCATTCCACTAAGAGGCGAAGACACTGGAAAGAGATCTAGTCCTCCCGATAAGCGAACAAGACTGGGCAACAATATGTGAAACCCATATGGGACTACTGTGGTGCAGCAGGTTTGAAGAAGCCCTGTATAAGTTCATACATTGTCTGTATATGCCCCCTGTATAGTGGATGCATTCAGTCTGGGTTTGTCCCGTGTGTGGGAGGTGTCACAATGAAAGCGACACCAATATGCATTATTTTTGGGACTGTGGGACCCTACTACCCTTCTGGTCAGCAGCGGGGGACCAGATAAGGCTGCAAATGAATTATGAGGTGCAAAATGGCCCCCTGACAGCTCTATTCAGTATTGAGCAGACAGGGGAGGAAGGGTGGAATCCATATCCCAGGGCAATCCAAATTCTTTTGATCATAGCACAAAAGTGCATACAGAATACATGGGTCTGACATCAGCAGCCTAAAGTAAGGATGTTGTTAGAGGCACAACCTTGCAGCTGGAGAGGATCACCTGTGAACTGAAAAACAGAGCAGAAGGTTTTGAAATGGTGTGAGGACCATTTTTAAGCTTGCCCCCCCCCCCCCGAAGGGGCAGTGTTGGACAGGCTTGGTAACTCTACGTATAATGGATTCCTTAATCAGCTCCTAAAATTCCAAACTCAATAGCATAGAGAAATAACCACACAAGAAATGCATCATGAGACAAGTTCAGCGAATACCAGCCTAGTCAATGAGTTTGTTTTTAGAATGTTTTTATGTGCTGTATGTTTCTCTGTGAAGTACAGAAATGAGGGAGAAATACGAAAATGTCAGTATCAGCGTACTGGAGAATATACACAGTATACACGTACTGGTTATTGATGAATTGTCTAATGTGAACTGTACTGTTTTGTTTTTTTATGATTAAATTCAATAATACCAAGTTAAAAAGAAGAGAACGGCAGCCTTTTTGAAAACTGCAGGCATGCAGCAGAAAGTGCGTTTGTGCTAGGGAACCCCCTGTTGTGCAACCTTTTTTGGCCGCACATGTGCTAGTTCTGCAGTTTTGAAAATCCAACCCCTGGTGTCCAGCCCCTGTCTAGCTCTATCCCTCTTGCAGATCTCCATCCTTAATGGCTCTTCCTCTGGCTACTGCTGTTGTGTGATACCCCCCTACCACCAGCCCTTGGTAGCATCAAGGGCAGGGGACATCACACAACTCTGCGGCAACCAGTGCAAGGACTGCTAGATCCATTTTGTTTCTGCCAGCCATTTGCAGCCCATCACCCCTTTTTCCACATGTCCCCAGTGTGCTGTGCACCCAGGGAAGATTTTCATGGCACAATGGTGCACAAGTTAAGTGGCTGGCGCTATTTAGTTGCCCCGCCAAATAGCGCTGCCCCTTAGTGACTGTATATGGGACCACCTGGTATTTCTGGTGAACACAGCATGCTTGACTATGGTTGAACTGCGATACTGTCACCAAGAATTCTGATTTGACCGTTTGTGTGCTGAAGTTAGGTGATTGGGGTCTGCACCCTACACTCCACCATCGGATGGCTTAATTTATTCTATTGATAATCAGGAGAAACAGACAGAGATTAATAGCCCCATTTTGGACCATTTTCCAGTGCAAGAGGGCACAGGTGGCAGGCTGTACAATGCAGTTACGCAAGTGCAGGGATATGTAGCAGTAATGAAATCCCAGAATTAATTTTTTTAAATTACTTAATCAGTCACCAACCTCAGAGATGAGAAAAGTTCCGATGGCCCGGGGGTAGGCTGTCATGCTGGCACACTGGGGAGTTGGCTGGGAGGCTGGGGAGGCACTGCTATGCAGCATCGCTGCCAGCCGGGGTGGGGAAGGTGCCAGGTTCCACTGTACTAGTGGCCTCTGCAGCAGGCCAAGGAGCCTGCCTCCTCCACTGGGGCAGGCGTGGCCTGTAGGGGCACTGCCTGGTGCCTTTCAGGTGACGGTCAGTGTCACAGGAGAAATGAAGGAAAAACCCTATGTGCACTAAGAAGTCACTTCCGTAAGACGAGGAAGCACAGTCTATCAGTACATCAGAAAAGGTTGGAAAAGAAAATGGAAGCGTGGAAGGATCAGCTCTGACCTTTGCCTGGCCAAGCTGGCAAGGCTGGGTCATCAGAGTAAGGATAGCTTACAGACCTACAAATGAGAAGAAGGCAGAGGACATGGTCCTTGAGGATGATGTCACAAAGACCACAGCACAGGGCAAAGTGGCACTAATGGGAGACTTCAGCATGCTAGATGTGAACTGGATATCACTGTAGCGTCAAGCACCACGAGCCAGGGACTTGTGGAGATATTTCAGCAAAACTTTCCAGCACAATACATTGCAGAACCATTGAGGGAAGGAGTGATTTTTTGCTTGGTCCTCACAAAAAGGGAAACTACCAAAGAGGTTAGTGTTAGGGAACTGCTGGGGAGCAGTGACCATCAGACAGTATGGTTCAGCATAGTGCTAGAAGCCGAACACACAATTTCAAGGATCTGGGTGCTGGATTCCAGGAGGGTTGATTTCAGAAGAATGTGGGAACTACTCAGGGGTAAAGCAGTGGGGGTGAAGCAGGCAAAAGCAGTAGACAGAAAATGAAGCATTATCAGGGAGGGGTTAGAATTAGTCACAAACCTTTGCGTAATGAAGGTGGGTAAGAGCAGGAAGCGCTGGAAGCCTATGTGGTATACCTAGGAGGTGGAGATGGCAGTGTGGGAAAAGAGGGCAGCCTTCAAAAGGTGCAAAAGTAACCTAACAGACAGCTATAGGAAGGTTTACTTAGACAACCTAAATGAGCCCAATAGGATGGCGAGGAGGGAGAAAGGGGAAGCTGAACATAAAATCATGGAGGGAGTGAAGGAGCGAGACGGGGCATTCTTCCAATTCATCAGAGAAAGCATGAATTAACGAAGGGATTCTCAGGTTGAAAAGGGGAAGGGTGAGAGGAAAATGTTAAGGGCAGGCATATGAGTGTCTCATGGGTATGGGTCAAACCCGTTACATTAGACTGCCTTTCCCATATGGCTATAGGCAAACTGGCGAACTACAAGAAAGTATGATCTCACTTCCTGGCCCTTCAGGCAACCCCTGATCACCCTGGAACATAGCTGATATAGGGGTTCCTCATGGTAGTAAGGGAATCTAAGAGGTTTGGATGGCTGTTAAATAGCACACAGATGTTCACTGATGTCCCCTCTCTTGTGGAGAGGGATGATTGTTCCAAATGTGAATCACGTGTGTATGAACTTTGTGCAAGTATTTTGCATAGACTGATGTATTAAATGTTATGTTTCATCTTGAACTTTCACCCTACTGTATTTTTTTGTAGTGAGTAGAGAATATTATGAATGTTGTATGTATCTGTGACGTTATGTTTTAAAATGTTAGTAAAAAGTTTAACATAAAAAAACAGCATTTTTTGCAATGGGGGGTAGTTAAATGGCTCTCAAGTCTGAATCCATACTTTTGACAGATCCGTTTTTGAGTGAGAGTTACTTTTGACCATTTTCAGGTCAAGCAGGATGTTTACAACAGCGGGGGAAAAGTTCATGCATAGTGCTGTGTGGAATGTACAAATTCTGATGGAAAAGAATTCCGTGGAGTTTTTGAAAATTCTGGCCAATTCCGCAGAATTCCATCAGTAGTGGAATTCTGAAATTTCAAAAGCGGAATGGTTTTTGCATATTAGTAATCGGTGGCTTGCATAAATTGAGGATTCCTCTTACTCAATTTATGGAAAAGTTTTCTGCTGTTTACATAGATACATAGATACATAGACAGTGTCGGCAGATAAGGGCCTATGGCCCACCCAGTCTGCCCATTTGAGCTTGTAAGTTCAGTTTGTTTTCCTAGAAGTCTGTTGCCCCTTACCCCTGAAACATAGAAATACATAGAAATGCTTATTGGATTTATGTGGAATCAAAAAAGATGTACAAAAAAACAGTTAGGAAGCAGAATTGCCATTCCACTGGAATTCTGCTGGTTGAATTTCACATTCCGTGCACCTCTTATATTTCATCATTCCTGAGTAACCACCCTTGTATCCATATGGGAACTGGGCATTTCATTGTATCTTAACTAATGTAAGCCCCCCTCCCCGATCTCTAGGAGTATGCATGGTGGTAAATAGGTGGGGAGGGGGTCACTTACAAGCAGAAACTACTGTAATTTCTTACTGGGAAAGCAAGCATTGATTGGAGGTCAACTGGGTAGGGCATAGACTTTTCCTGGTGCTGAACTGCAATAAAACTTGATTAGCAGCCACAAAACAGGTCAATAAAATAATTGACGTCCACTCAGAAGCAAAACAACAAGGGGTTCATTTAATTAATAACACAGCACTCCATGGAGTTCTCACACACTTAAACAGTTAGTGCTCAGTCCTGACCATGGGGGTCACTGAAAATTTGTCAGTGTCCAAAGTGGCAGGTATGGCCCCACTAACTTTTGGGTGGCTTCTTCCTGAGCTGAGTAGCCACATTAAAGTACAGGCAGCATGACATCAAGGCCAAAATGGCTTTTACACTGGCAGCAGGCAAAACTAAAGTATCTCTCACATCCCTTCTGCATCATTTCCCCACTGATCCAAAACTTGGGCTCTTAGCAGCAAAACCTTGGTTTTTCTTCGAATGGAGCTTGAGTCCTTCTCCAGAACTTCACTTCAAAATTTAGGCCATGGCAGGTGACTCCCCCAAGACACCAGGGTGGACATCCCCACCGTGGCTGCCACAACCAGGTTGGCATCTTTAAATTCAGAGCTGTCCCTCTCTCTCTCTCTAAATCCATTCGGTCACAGAACCAGGGCCCTGGTAAGCGATGTTACCTTCCAAATTCAGTGGACAAAATGTCCCCACCATGCCTCCGGAGCTGCCACAACTGAGTTGGCATATCCTTCGGGGCTACTGCTCTCCCTCTTTCTTTTGGGCTCCAAATTCTACCCACTTGTCTCTCTCTCTCCCCCTCCCTCTCTAAACACAGGTGGCACACTGTTTCTGGGCTCACGCTCTCCGCACCAAAAATCTTCATTACTCTGGCCACAGATCTCTATGAGCACCACTAGAGGGGATATTTCTGAGGAACAAGGAGCGGGCCACCCCGCAGACCAGGCAGCAGTTGCTGCCACATCACTCACTGGACTGCTCATTTGTCCCAACCCACAGAAAACTTATGAACAATGAGAGCAGGAAATTGGCCCCACTCTCTCCCCCCCCAGGCTCTCATGATTCACTTCCCTTTTGGTGCAAAAAAACCCAAATTTATAACCCTGCACACCAACAGTGACCTCGACCCATGGAGCTCCCGCTGGTGTGGCAGAGGGGGTTTAACCATTTCATTACAGAACCAAACAGGACCTACAATGCACAAACATGTACTGTACATACCCTGCAAAGGGGGGGGTACACTGATTTATAGCTATCACCAAGATAAAGATGGTGATAGGGAGAAGGGCAGGGGTAAATGGAGAAAATAGCAAAGGCAATAAGGACAGGGATGGGGCAAAAAGGGGTAAGGCCATCAAGAAATGGAGGTTAATGAGTACCAATGCCCGTAATCTGGGCAACAAGCTCCCTAAACTTGTGGCCTTGATGGAAGAGGGATGCCTGGATATTGTAGCAGTCACAGAAACATGGTACACAGAGAACCATGACTAGGATGTTAACATACCAGGGTACACAATCTACAGGAGAGACAGGGAGGGTAGAAAAGGGGAGGAGTAGCTCTCTATGTAAGGGAAGGGACAAAAGAAATGGAACAAAAGAGTAAACAGGGAGGAGAGGAGGCACTGTGGGTCACTTTTGAGACCGGAAATGGCACCACAATCCGCACAGGGGTTGTATACAGACCCCCATGTCAGGGAGAGAGAATGGACAAGAATATGATAGAAGGCATCCTTAGGATGGCAGAGAAAGGGGAGATACTGTTGATGGGGGACCTGAATATGCCAGATGTTAACTGGAGCACATTTGCTGCAGCCACATCCAAGAGCAGGGCCATTCTTGATGCCCTACAGGTGGCATGCCTCAAACTGCTAGTTTTGGAACCCACTTGTGAGGGAACAATCTTAGACCTCGTACTTTCAAATGGGGACAGTGAGAGGCTCTCAGATCTAGAAGTAGGTAACCATCTGGGAACAAGTGACCACCAAACAGTGTGGTTCATGATAAACTCAGCTACAGAGTCAAGCCATACAAAGGTGAGGGTATTGGAATGCAGGAGGGCTGACTCTGGCAAGATGAGAGCGTGCCTTAGAAAAGCACTAGCAAACAGGTAAGAAGGAGGGGTGGAGCAACAATGGGGAAACATCAAAACTGAAATCACAGAGGCAACAAGCCTTTGTGTGAAGCAAATAAACAAATCAAAATGAAAGAAAAAGCCATTATGGTTCTCAAAAGAGGTATCAGGGAAGGTAAGGGAGAAAAAAATAGCATTTAGGAAGTATAAGGAAACACAGAAGGAGCAGGACAGAGAACTATACCAGTTAAGGCAGAAGGAAGTAGGGAGGGAAGTCAGAACAGCAAAGGCCCAAACTGAGGAAAAGATAGCCAACTTAAGAAAGGGGATAAAACCTTTTATAGGTACATCAGGGAGTGTAGAAAGTGGATAGTGAGGTGGAATAGAAAGAACGGTGGGTGGTCAGAGAGGGACAGTGAAAAAGCAGGGATACTGAATGAATACTTCTGCTCAGTATTCACAAAAGAGGAGGAGGAGGAGGTGCCTAATCCAATGAATAAAAACACTCTGGATAGGGAAGTTCGATCCCAGTCCTTTCACAGAAGAAAGGGTTCTCAAAGAACTCCTAAAACTGAAGGTGGACAAAGCAATGGGGCCTGATGGGATTCACCCCAGAATTGTAAAAGAATTAAGGGGAGAACTAGTGACACCACTGACAAGCCTTTTTCACAAATCATGGGAGGATGGTGTAGTACCTGAGGACTGGAGGAGGGCGGATGTGATTCCCCTTCACAAAAGTGGGAGCAAGACAGAGGCAGGAAATTACAGACCTGTCAGTTTGACCTCAGTGGTAGGGGAAATGATGGAATCACTTCTGAAGGAAGTTACTAGTGGGGTACCACAGGGTTCAGTACTGGGTCCGGTCCTTTTTAATGTCTTTATAGGTGACATTGCAGAGGGACTGGAAGGAAAAGTATGCCCCTTTGCAGACGACACAAAGATCTGCAACATGGTTGATACACAAAGGAAGGGGAGTGGAAAGGATGAGAAGAAACTTGGCAAGGTTGAAGGAATAGTCAGAAGTATGGCAGCTTGGATTCAATGCAAAGAAGTGCAAAGTAATGCACCTGGGAAACAAAAACCCAGGGGAAGAGTACACAATGGGGGGTGAGATGCTGACAACAACAAAAATGGAAAGGGACCTGGGGGTAGCCATATCAGATGACCTAAAGGTGGGCCAGCAATGTGAGAAGGCAGTAAGGAGGTCTGGGGGGATACTGGGATGCATAGGGAGGGGCATCACCAGTAGAAAACAAGAAGTTGTTGGCCCTCTGTGCAGACAGTTGATAAGACCACATCTGGAGTACTGTGTACAGTTCTGGAGACTCCATCTCCGCAAAGACATAGACAGGGTGGAGGCTGTCCAGAGGAGGGCAACCAAAATGATGCAGGGTCTGCATCAGGAGACGTATAAAGAAAGACTAAAGGAACTAAAGATGTATAGCCTCGAGGAAAGTAGGGAGAGGGGGGACATGATAGAAACTTTCAAATACCTCAAGGGAATCAACAAAGTCCAAGAGGGTAGCATCTTTCAGAAAAAGAAATATGCAAAAACAAGGGGCACAATTTGAAGATGGGGGAAGGCTCAGGTCAATGTGAGGAAGTATTTTTCACAGAGAGGTGGTGGACGCATGGAACAGCCTTCCTGAGAAGGTTGTGGGGTCAAAACAGTGGGGAATTCAAGAATGCTTGGGACAGACATAAGGCAATTCTGGTGGGGATAGGAAGAAGTAGGCTGTTGGTTAACTAGGATCTGCAGCTTATCCTGTAGGTAGGGAAATGGGCAGACTAGGTAGGCCAAGTGATCCTTATCTGCCATCAAAGTCTATGTTTTTATGTTTCATATTGGGGGAACTATCCATTTCTCAGGGAATGTAATATTTGCAAGATCAGGTACTTCCAGCGTCTGCAGACTACTCACAAACTTACAAAAGCTTGAATTACTCACAGTATGTATTTCTTTTATATCTGAGGTTCCAGTTTCTTTCACAATTCCAGATAAATCCAATGTCTACCAAAAAATGTTTAGCCCCAGACCACTGCTTCCTGGAGTCAGTTGAAAGTACAGTAATTTTTGTACTTTTTTCTGATAATCCTTTTTTTTTCCTCAGCCACTTGTTTGCCCTATCAATTCTATTCCTGTAAAATCTCAACAGCAATTGCTGCCCTTTTCTTTTTGCACGCTGTCTGACTGAAATAATGTTCTTAAAAAAATGATGTAATCCACAGTTTATCAGGCTGTACTTTCTTAATTGTCATTTGTTATGAGTTTACTTTAATCTTCATTGTAATGATTTTCTGATTAACTTTGGTCTGTACTTTGTCTGCGGTTTCACTGAGGAAATGTACATTTTTAAATAATCTTTCCTTTTGTAGCTCAGCTAGTACTGTATTGTTGTTTTCTTGATACTGAGATCATCTGTTGTACAGTCTTGGATTTTGGCATTACAAAATTGGGCAGGGGCTGGTTAGGTTTACCCCCAGGTATGTAATGAGGACCCGAGGCACAGCCAAGATCCTCATACACCTGGACATTGGATTAACTACTGGTAAACCTACTCCCTAGAGTACCTTACTGCTGTGATAAAAATAAACAGATATACAGAAACTTTTGTGCACATTTTTGCTTTACTCATTAGTTTTGTAAATGATTTTGTTTTATTTCTCAACTGTACTTAGCCGGTTTATGAGAAAAAATAGTCCCTCTTTGTTACCTTTTCTCTTTGTTTGGAGTCAAACCTATCTGAGATATTCAATTGGTTTATATTCATTCTAAAACACAGGACTGTCAGATGAGCACAGCAGTAAACAAAAAAAAAACAGAAAAAATACATGTTTGGTGATTTAATAATACCCAAGTCAGCTGTCATCTTAATCCTCCTTCCTGGGAAGTGTCCAAGCCTCCTGTGACAGTAAAGTAGCTACATCCTTCCTGCTACCTTTATGATCCTCCTGGTTTCTTAACAATTACAGGAGAGACCTGGACAATTTATTGGGGTGGGGGCACATAATGATTAACTTGGGGATTATGACTCTCCTAAAATGTATTTACTTGTTTTACTTCTGTGTTATTCTGGCAGTCATATGTTAAAGTTTGAAGATAATCTTTAACACAAAAAAATATATTGATTATAGATAAAACAGTATGTGCCCACTGCCCATTAAAGCAGATAACTTATGTGAAATTTAAAAGTTTGCCTAACAGTTTTCTCTAGAATGCTTGGAATTTTACACTGATTTTGTTTTTCCCATTCTAGAGTACGAATCTGATGTACCTTCTTGTAGTGAGGCTCCAACCTCAGGTTTTTCCAGCAGTTAATCTAGGGACTTAGAATGTCTGTGAGCCAATCAGGTTGTGACTTTCTTTTTGCTCTTTTTATGTTCGCCGTGTGTGCACATGCATGTGAACATATTGCAATAGTACTACTTTTTGATGGGTGTGACACTGTTCCTCCAATGCAGAGCAGTGTTTTAGGGGCAAGTGCATGCCACTCCAATCATCAGGCAGGCTGATCATGAAGGAGTTTTGGCTTGCTGGGCAGAACCTTCGTGTATATCAAAAAAAAGAGCCAACACAATCATGGGTCAGCTCTTCCCTTTGATCTACGCCACCCAGCAAGCCAAGCTGATTCATTTTGGTCAGCCTGGAATGCCTGGAATGTGTGCCAGCTATAAAAGGAAACTGTTCATCTATGTCTTTTAGTGGTGGCTCCTTGACTGTCCCCCACACCCAGCCCTCCCTCATAGCCCCCTCCCAAACATAACACTGACACTGGGGGTGCCCAATCCCCCAATATCACCAGCTCATAAGAGAAAACCCCTTGGTGCACTACCATGCTGCTCCCAATGCATGGCCACATCTTCTTGGGATTTATTTATTTCTTTAACCCCCTCAAGGCTGTCCTCAGCAATCATCCCCCCACAAACATAACACTGACACTGGGGGTGCCCAATCCCCCAACTTCACCAGCTCATAAGAGAAACCCCCTTGGTGCACTACCACGCTGCTCCCAATGCATGGCCACATCTTCTTGGGATTTACTTATTTAACCCCCCTCATGACTGTCCTCAGCAACTGGCTCCCCACAAACATAACACTGACTATGGGGGTGCCCAATCCCCCACTGTCACCACCCTGTAAGTGAATCCTCTGTGGTTCAGTACCACACTGCTCCCAATGAGTGGTCACATCTTTGTTTTTTGGGGTTTAATCCCACCCACTCGACCTCCCTCCCAACCCCCCACAAACATAATGGTGACACTGTAGGTGCCCAATCCCCCAGTGTTGTGATCAGAAAGAGAAAAAAATGCATCCTTCCGGCTTTCTTTTTTAAACCCTGTGAAAAGAAAAACATCCATTGATGTCTTTGAAGCCATTTCTGACCCCCCCCACCTGACCCTCCCACTAAGCACCCAACCCCAATCCCACCACCCCCAAGCCCTTACTTACCCACCGGAAGTCCAACTCTGTCATCTTTTGTGGACTGAAGACACATTTTCACTCTTCAAAGCCGGACCACAAACTGAAGAAACAGGTATGCAGTTCAGTGTATTTCCATGGTGTTTTAAATTTAGTGGCATAACTTGGCCATTTGTGCATATTTTTATCCCACATTTTCAACATGCCTTTTTTGGGACCCCGCCCCATGAACTATTTCAGTGACATTAGGCAAATCTGTCCTGAAAGGTGATTTTGTGGTTCCTGTGCCAAATCACATTTTGGGCAGCAGTTGGAACTTTTTGCTTCCCTTGTTCATGAGGTGGGGTCATAAGAAGGTTATGTTGAAAATTTGGGATAAAAATATTAAAAAACAACAAAGTTATGAGCCTATGTTGAAATGTACGAATGCAGGCTCATAACCTTGGTAATTTTTGATATTTTTACCCCAGATTTAACTCTGAGCAATGCAGGAGAGCGGCTAGCAAGGCAAACAGGATGTTGGGATGCATCGTAAGGGGGATCACCTCTAGGAGCAAGGAAGTGATTCTGCCGCTGTACAATGGACTGGTTAGACCACACCTTGAGTACTGTGTACAGTACTGGAGACCACACTTGAAGAAGGACATACAGCTCCTGGAGAGGGTACAGGGGAGGGCAACTAAGATGATATGAGGGCTAGGGGATTTGATGTATGAGGACAGACTTGAGGAGCTCTGCCTGTTTTCATTGAAGGAGAGGAGAGACAGGGGGGACATGATTGAGGTCTTCAAGTACCTCAAGGGAATAAATAGGATAAACATGGAGGGGATCTTTAGACTAAAGCAGGGAAGTATCACCAGAGGGCATGGTTTGAAGTTGGAAGGTGGAAGGGTGAGGGAGGAAAAGAGGAGGTGGTTTTTCACTGAGAGGGTGGTGGACCCTTGGAATGCACTGCCTGGCAAGCTGGTTCAGAGCTCCACAGTGGAGGGCTTCAAGAGAGGGTGGGACAGACACAGAAAGTGGATGTATCAGATGATGGCCTGTCCCAGGGGGGTGGGGATGGATGATAAGGGTTTCTGGAACACAAGGGAGGGGAGGGCCTCAGCACCCAACTAGGGATCTGAGGTTCGAGCAGACTCGATAGACCATAAGACCTAATCTGCTGGCAAATAGTATGTTAGTATTTACAACATTTCCATTTCTTTATAGCTTCTCATGAATGTGACAGTTGTCATTTTTCAAATCCTGTCCAAAATTAATTTTTACATCCCAAAAGGTGATTTTGCTGTCCCTGTGTGAAATCACCTTGCAGGTAGGAGTTGAAAATATTCTCTTCCCTTGTTCATGACGTGGGGTCATATGAAGCCTATGTTGAAAATCTGGTGTAAGAATATTAAAAAACAACAAAGTTATGAGCCTACATTAAACTTTGCAAATGCAGGCTCATAACTTTGGTAAGTTTTCAATATTTTTACCCCAAATTTAAAACATAGCTGTGACAGGGTTGAATAAGACCCTGTCCCATTTGGGTATGCCGACCTGACAGCAGCACCAACACAGCGACATACCTCACTGTCAGCAAAATCGACACTTTGCTGACAGGTCGCTGTTTGGTGTGCCCGAGACAGGGGCACACTGTCTTCCAGTCTTGCACCCCTTCCCTGAATCAACTCCTACTGAAGTTGATAATACTAAGTATGGGGGTGGGGTTCGGGAGGCAAAGCCCCCTGATAAAAAAACAGGACTGTGAGACATACAGGATTTATGTCTACTGCAACTTGCGGTCGACATAAATCCCGTCCCTAAGATGCCGGTCGACAAAAGTGTGGTTGAACCCGCTTCGTAGAACCTGCCATTTGTTAGGCAGAAAGAGTTAAATGTAAGGATCTGTTCTGTCCTCTCCTTTTCTATCTCTTGTTTGTCTGGTTGGCCAACCAAATGTTCTCATGAGACCTAGGACCTGATCACTCTAATGATCTCACGATTCTCCTCCTCTCACTATCTCTCTGCCTTCACTTGCTGTTTCTGTCTTTTCTTTCCTCTTGTGTATTTGCGTTTATAGAAACATATGTGAATTTATGTGTGAAACTGTAAATGGTACTGAGATCCCTTACTTTGTAACTGTATATTGTTATACTGTTGAAATGATTGCAAAAAGCTATTTGGAATTTAGAGGGTTAACATTGACATGCAGCACAAACTCTTTTGCAGAGTTGTCAACAAGAGGCCAGTTCTGGGATATCATGTTCTATTTTGTTGCACCTGCAAGGAAAGAACCTTACAAAGTTCTGCTCTCTTAACAAAATCAGGATGCAGAAATAAGAGCAGCAATAATTTTGCTAGTGAGAGAGAACCTGAAACTTGGAATTAGAGTTTCCCTCAGAAGAAGGACTTTGTTTTCTCTATTTGTACTGCCTTTGTAAATAGTTATATTGAATAATTTTTATTTTTATTTTGCTGTTATTGATAATAATAAAATGTTATCTGGGAATTTTACAACTGTTCCTGGTTTTCCTATGCTTCCTGATCTACAGTATGCCTCAACGACAGATGGTTTTAGAAGTGGGATTTACGCCATGCATACTCTAAGCCAGGAGTTTTGTGCATGGGTATGGGACCTGGTACCAGGGAAGCACAGCAGAAAGGTATGGATTCTGCAGCAGCAAGCCCAGGAGTGATTACCAGAAAAATGGCAGCCAGACTAGCAGAGACAGAAGTCCAAGCTGAGACTGTACAGCTAGCACCAGCGATGGGGAAAAAAAGAACAGGCAGTGACAGAACCTGAAAGCCTGACTGTGTTTTTCAAATGGTGGGCTATACAACAAAAAGAGATGGAGAAACAGAGAAGAGAAGAGAAGAGAAGAGAAGAGAAGAGAAAGAGAAGAGAAGAGAAGAGAAGAGAAGAAAAGAAATGCAGCAACTTGAGAAGCAGAGAAGAGAACATTGGTCCATTCCTTTGTGACCTCCTGCCTTGACTATTGCAGCTGTCTGTACCTAGGGCTCCCAGGGGTTGATATCCACCACTTGCAGCTGGTGCAGAATGCAGCAGCCAGGCTGTTGACTGGCTTATCTCGATCTTGCCATGTCACGCCTCTGCTTCGTGGTCTGCACTGGCTGACAGTTCAATGGCTGGTCACCTTCAAGGTCAGTTTGCTGACCTATAAATCCTTACATGGATAGGGTCCAAGCTATCTGCAAGAACTTCTGTGTCTTTATTACCCCTTCTGCCCACTCTGTTCTACTGATGAGGGATTGCTAGAGGTTCCCAGGGTTCATTTAAAGACCTCTGAGGCTGGGGCATTTGTGTTTGTGGCCCCCTACCCTGTGGAACTCTCTGTCTCATCAGATAAGAGAGTGCCTGACTGTGGAGAGCTTTAAAACTGCTTTGAAAACCTATTTATTTAAGCTTGCCTTCTTGGAGTAGGAATGAACTATGGAGTGCTATATTTTTGATACTGATGTTCTTATTTGTTCTTTAAGCAATAAGACACAACAGGATGTGTGTTATCATGTAATAAGGTCACTCCTGGGGTGGGTTGAAGCACGAGGCAAAGCTGAGTGCTTCCACCACCCCAGGAGTGACGTTATTACACGATAATACACATCCCTGGAGTGCCTTATTGCTATTATACAATGGCTCGTTCTTATACAAAATAAAAAAAAATTAAAAATAAAAAAAAATTATTTTAAGGAATCCCAAAGGCTCATCAGTGGCATCCAAAAGCAATACAGTGATGTTATTGTGTAATAACATCACTGTCTCAGGCACACATTGACCAATCAGAGTCCAGGAAATTTTCTTGCCATTGTATAATTATTGTTTTAACTGCTGAATTTTCTTGTGATTCTGTACAAGCGCTTAGATACTTGTGTGATTTGCACTTTTTAAAAATAAAATTTGAGTTGAGAAGAAATGCAGTGACAGGAGCAACAAAGAAGAGAAGAGACACAGCGACAGCAGCAGCAAAGAAGAGAAGAAGTGCGGCAATGGATGGATGCCTTGCAAGTTATCAAAGCTGGAGGATCTGGCACTGGTCCAGCAGAGCAACAAGACACAAACAACTTAAAAGACATGAAACTTACAAAACTGTGTCCCTCGGATGATATCAAAGCATACCTGACAACCTTTGAACAGGTTGCCGGAGCATGCCAGTGGCCAAAGCAGCAATGGCCAATCAGACAGGTACCTTACCTGACAGGTATTGCCCAACTTGCCTACAGCAGTATGGACACTGCGCAGTCAGAAAACTACAACTTTGTGAAAGAGAAATCCTGAAAAGATATGACATCTCAGGAGAGATCTGCAGGCAAAGATTCCGGTCCCTGAAGTACAACTCATTCGGCAATCCTCGAGAAGTCTTCACCTGACTCAAAGAACTCCTTATTAAATGGCTCCAACCAGAGGGCAAAACAGTCCCACAGATCATTGACACATTTGCAATGGAGCAATTCATTAACATCCTGCCTACAGATGTGCAGCTTTGGGTAAAAGAACACCAACCAGAAAGTGGGGAAAAGGCTGTTTCTTTGGCCGACGACTATCAGATGGCCAGACAGACCATGCAGCAGTGAGGTAACAGCCAAGCATTGGTAAGACCATCTTTTTTCCGTTTTAACTCCAAGTCAGATAAAAACTCTGGTGGGGGTAACAAATCTGAACCCAAAGACTTTATTTGCTATAACTGTAGCAAGCCAGGCCATGTCACAAGAAACTGCCATAAAAAACAAAGAGGGCAACACTGAAGCAGCTTTGGCCTTATCAAACTGGGGCAAGTATTGAACAGATGTCAAGGTGGAGATAAGACTGTAAAGAGACATATTGATTCGGGAAGCAGACAGACCCTAGTGCATGTTGAAGTGCTAGGAAAACACTGTGTAAAAGGACCAGGTATTTGCATCCATGGGGACACTTAATATTATCCTACCACACAAGTGACCCTGAATGTTAACTGGGTGTCACACCAAATGAAAGGGGGGGTCACATCCCAAGTTATCTATACATGTGATTATTGGAAATGACTGTCTAGGGTTTACTGAGTTTGCTGGAGCAGATCGGCACTTTCAAATATCTAGGTGTACACTTAGATGACATGCTCACCTTCTCAACACATATTGAACAGGTCGTTAAAAGAGCCAACACCAAACTGGGTATTCTATACTGATGCAGACATTCCATGTCTCTGGAAGCCCTGAAATTGGTCACTTGCAGTTCAGTGTTATCTGCCATAGATTATTGGCTGGTGCTTTACTGTGTTGGCTCTGATACTGCTCTTAAGAGGATCATTATCCTCCTCAACAAGGCTTGTTGCCTGGTCCTTGGGGCTGACCATCAGACTCATACATGTGCATTGTATGCAGAAACCAGGTGGCTTCCCCTCCTCACGATAAACAAATTTTGGTAAATATTTCTAAAACGAATAGACATTTAAATTTTTTTTTGTTTCCAGAGTTCCCTCTATATGGAATGCTCTTCCCAAACGAGTAGTAGAAGCAGTTACCTTTAATACCTTCAAAAGTGAGTTGGACTCATATTTGCTTATAAATGGTAAAAATTACATTATGAAATAAACCCACTAGGAGTGGGAGACAATTAAATGAGCCATGGCCTACTTTGTCTAAACCTACCAAGTTACCAAGTTAAGTTATCTCAGAATCAAATACCAGGACTGTCTACTGGGAAAAAAATCATTGCTTGGCCCAGGGGTGTAGCCAGACATTTCAGTTTTGTACACCAAGCTGCCCCTTTACTACTCGTGCCCCTCTCGGTCTGCCCCTTTACTACCCCAGACCACTGTTGTCTTTACTGCCTGCCACAAACACTTTTCCATGCCCTGCCCACCCCTCCACTGCTTTTCCATGCCCCGCCCCTGCGCCACATCATTTGCAGCATCTCTGTATGACAATGTAAAGATGAAATGCACTCACTCAGTCAGACCAAGACTGGCTTTTAGTTACAATTTCTCAATTGTGTCAAGCCTCTGTACCACGACAAGGTAGCCAGTCCCACAGAGGACCATTCACACTCTGACTTGGGAGTCAGATCCACTTTGCTGAACATTTACCCACTTTGCATTCCTCACAACTCACTGCAGTAAAGCTTGCACACCCACCCACACCAGACACACCCACCCACCAGACACACTTATTGCCTTACAAACAGACACAGCAGGGGTCATCTTTTAGAAAAGCGCCTATCCTGGCATGGGTCAAAGTCCTTCAACAATTGTTCCACATCAATTTCCATATCCCTGTGGATGTGCAGCAGAGCTAATCCTGTGAGACGCGACTCCCCAATTGTGCTTCTCAGCCATGTCTTCAACCATCGCAGTGCACTAAAAGACCTCTCTGCAGTTGCTACACTTACTGGCATGGTTGCCAAGATGGATAATGCAGCATTGATGTTCGGATACAGTGCCGAGTTTAGGTGCTGCAATGTTGTAATTAGAGATTCTGGCCTCTCTTTCACTGGAATATTCACCCACTTTGCACGCCATCTTACAAGCTCCATCCGAAATTCTGCCATGCTGCCCAAATCCACCTTGTATGCATTATAGAGCTCCAACACTTGCTCCTCATGCATTAGCAAATGTAACTTTTGTGGTACAAGGTGCTGAGCAAGGAAGCGAGGCCGACACTCAATAAACTGCTCTTGTAGCTCAGAAATGACATGGTCCAGAAATGGGATAAAGATGTTGAGCCTGTAATATTCCTTAGGGCTAATGGCACTGATGTTGCTGCGTTGCGTTTGTCTTCCACAGGTGCGGGGAACAGATTCCTCAGTGCACACTGAGGCTGCCAGTGACATGATGTCTGTGTACAGTTCCCCAAAATGAGTTTCAGAGGACTCCCTCATGCCCCTCAATACTTCCCACAAAGTAGTAGCCTCCTCGGACGCTTGAATGAGGTCTATGTCCACACGCTGTAAATAAAGGTGCAAGGGTTTTGTCAAGGCCATAATGTGATCAACACAGCTCAGGGTCAAGATAAAATCAAATTTGGTGATGGAATAAAGAAACCGTTCAGCATCATCCTTAAATTCTGACATCTTCTCCAGTGTGCTACAAACCACCAAGTATTTCTCCTTAAACCTTGACAAACAGTCAGCCTGGCTCATCCATCTTGTGTTGCCTGCTGCAGGAATACTTCTGATGTGATCTGTGGGGTCATCATAATCGTTGGGGATGTTAAAATTCCTTCAGTTCTGTAAGGAAAATATTATTCCGTTTAGGGATGCCTTTAATGAGGCAATAATTTTTTGTAGTGTCAAACATGTTTGATACTTGCCTCATGGAGCAGGAGTGAACAATTGCAGTATTGAGGCTGTGTGCTTTTCAGACTGTATATAAGGCTTCTGGCACAACAGCCTTAATGTTTGCTTGGACCCCATTAAATCTACCACTCATATTACTGCCCTTGTCATATCCTTGCCCTCTCATCATGTTGACATCAATGCCCCAGGCAGACAGGCATTGCATAAAGAGATCTGCCAGTCCTCGACCTGTGTTGTCGAAGCCTTCTGTGAACTCTACAAAATCTTCATGTATCTCAGTGTCGCCTATGGTGTTGTGGTGGACGTAGCGAACGCATAAGGATATCTGTTCCTTGGTTGATACATCAGTTGTACCATCTGCAATTAGGCTGAACCATTTAGCTTGTTTGACTTTTGTAAGATTTTCGCTGCAGTTGCAGGCCCATAAGCTGGATCAGCTCATTCTGGATTTGAGGAGATGTGTAGACTGCATTTCTGGGAGCTAGTCTCAGGTGATCTTGTAATTCTTGGTCCAGTTCTGCTGTGTACTATAATAGTTCCTGGAAGTTTCCTCCATCTGCATATTTTCCTCACAGGGCAATGTTGTTTCTTCCACAGAACAAGATTATTTTCACAATCCTGCGCAGGAAGCAGTTGGTCTGCTGGGACACCCTTGTATTTTGGTCAGTTAGAGACTGGTAGGCAGTCACCAGCTTGCCATCACAGACAGAAAGAAAACCATCTGTTTTAGCAGTGGCATTCAAGTGTTCTTTACATTTGCTGTGCCTCTCAAGGGTTTTCTTGCTGTTTGACCAGTCCCTCATTGGCGTGGATATCAACACAGTGCCACTTGTGGTACTAAACACAAAACAATGGGCACAAACACACCATCTAAAGACTTTGAATATCTTGCAAATGTGTATGTTTGCAGGTATTGTGGATTGAATCTCCTTAAGTGTTGATTGGCAATTTCAGAACCCATTAGCCGGGAAGGAAACTGAAATCCAGATGGTGGTTGCCACTGCATTCCAAGGATGCATTTCTTCTGTGCATCAGTTAGGTGGCCACGATCCAAACAGCCAAGGTCTTCAGTGTCTGGCTGGTTCAACTCCAACTCTCCAACAAGAGCAGGTATCTGCACATCTGTCAGTGGCACAATGTCGGCCTCAACAGGCTCCATCACAGAGTGCAGGTCAGCCTCACCAGGTTCTTGGGATGCAGGTTGTGAGGTCTGGGATTCCGTGGTGGCTTCGGTTTCAGTGGCAGATGCATTTGGAATCTGCACAGGTTCTTGTGTTAAGTCTTCCTGCATCTGTGGTGTAGCTGCATTGTTACCACTAAAACAATAAGTAAATAAATTTGTAAACTGACACTAGATATTTGTTTACACACAAGTGGATGAATCGGTACCATCAAAAAAGCTTACCCTGCAGTGGATGTGGGTCGGATAATGAAGGGCTGCATCAGCTGAGACATTTGTGCATTTTCTTCCATTCTAGCCCGTTTGGCCTTTCGCACCTGGGACCCAGATGGCTGCTTTCTCTTAATGGACTCCATTGTTCTGTGTAGCACACTTTCCCCAGACACCACTGCAGCTTATGCCCCTTGTACCCAACCTCGCAGATGGCACCCTTAAAATAGAAATTAGAATTAGAATGTGCCATTTTGCAATTGAAAAACTGCTTCCCTGTACAGATAGAGTTGACAGGGCCATCCAAAGTAGAATAAAGGAACGAAACAATACCAGGGCTGTGATTTCAAGTAGCATAAAGAAATTACTGTTTAAATCCGAGAACACCTAGACAGTTGAGGCCTGCGGGTAAGCAACTGCTCTTGTAACAGAGCAAAACAGCCCGCAGTCTGTTAGGAGACCAACTACTTCCTTCCACATGGATGGTTACTGCAGGATCACAACTGTGTTTTCCTAATGGGACAGCTACTGCCTGCGCTCTGATGTGCAACAGCTGTATTATTCACTCTAGCACTATGACCGGCATGTCCTCAGCACTTTCGAGTCACCCCTTCGCTGAACATTCGACTAGATCTCAGAGTCCAGACTTGTCTGTGCAGCAGCAGCATTGCACAGCGTCTCCTGCACCTGCTTTATACCCTTGAGGCACTTTAATTGCGACCACAATATTGAAGACATGGCTGAGAAGCACAACTGGGAGTCGCGTCTCACAGAATAGCTCGGTTAGGGTCACATCCT
This sequence comes from Neoceratodus forsteri, assembly GCA_016271365.2. NCBI lineage: Eukaryota > Metazoa > Chordata > Ceratodontiformes > Ceratodontidae > Neoceratodus > Neoceratodus forsteri. Next base: position 45,724,348 of record JADMNL010000030.1, on the reverse strand, counting down.
TTATATGCCGATGATGCCGTCTTGTTTACCAGTGATACAGACCATAAGGTTCTTGAATCCAGGCTACAGAGTAATTTCATAGTCATAGAAAGATGGTTCCATATGCACAAGTTAATTATGAATTACAAGACTAACTATGCCATTTTCCTGCTTCCTGATAGGCTCAGAACTTACCCTCTTTGCATCAACTAACTGGCTCCAATCCAAAGGTACTCATGTACCAAACATGTTACTGTCCAAAAAAGCTTAGGTAAAAGGCCCTTGGAGTGCAAAAACTTATTACCTCTGCTATCAACTGTCATTGCATCAGAAGCTGTACAAGCCAGATTTTTAATGTACACTGCTGTCGCACCTCTGGGACAAAGGTTCTTTGCCTACCGTGACTGCTATGGGTTGGCAGTATAGCACAGAGGTTGGAGGAACAAGGTGTGAATGAACTTGGCACATTCAGCAGACCAGAGTTTGATTCTCACAACCTCCACTTGCATACTGTGTGACTGAACAGTGCTCCTAGGTAGCCCCTGAAAATGGGCACTTGTGCCTAGTGGGTCTTACTCAGTTACCAAAGACTAAAATAAAGAAAAATTAATGAACTCACTGCACCCATGATATCACTTCAGCATCCACCTAGATTCCTTCAAGGTTTAACTGGAGGTTAAACCTTAGACAGTTGTTGATGTCAAGTTGTGACTGCTTCCAATAACCCTTCTTGTGACCAGCGCAGTATTCTAACAGCATTAATAGCAGCAGTTACTTTGGTATTACTATTATGCATTAAGTGGTCATTCAAGACCAAGGAACAGTAATACTACATGAAAAGCCATACAACCACTATCAAACCCAGTGGTGATCTACAGTTTTAAAGTAAATTTCATTTTCTTCTGTGGGCGCTTCACCCACCACTCGACGGTCTGCAGTGCACAATTGTTGTAAGCATTAAAAAATATCACCGCTTGCTTATTTTGACAGTCCGTGATGTAGCAGAAGTAGCATTGCCTGAATGCACATGCGTCGACATTTCGCCGTGCACTTAATCCTAAGACAGTCCCCTAAAGTAAAAATATCATGCCACAATATGTATACCTTTGAGTAGAGCAAGGAGGTAAAACCACCTCAGGAGGTGGTGATATGAATACATCACAGGGCTTCAAACAGGCATGGGATAGGCACAAGGGAGCAATACAGATAAGTATGAAAAGATAGGCCATTGACAGAGTAAAGGCCTGTGGCACATTCATAGGTAGAAAAAAATGGGGTCCTTATCTGCCATCAACGTCTGTTTCTGTGTGTCATCTGGGGCACAGATATGGACCATGTTTCCCATTTTCTCCTCTCCTCTTCCCCATTTATGGATGCACATTGTTCCAGATCCTGGAGAGATGGATACAGTATGTGGCCATCCACGCCATCAAGTGTTTCTCCACCTGCCTCCTCCAGGAGCAGCTCATGGAGTGGTGTGACCATTCCCTCCTCCAGAGAGGAGATAGTCTCGCGTGGTCACTCTGATACCTCCCCAGTCATCTCCCCTCCAGTTCTCTGGGGTGCAATGTGTGAAACCGGGTCACCAGCTTGCTGAGCAGGTGCCTCACTGCTCGGTGCCACAGCTTATGGTTTTAAAGGGCCGCACCTCCCATTTTCATTTTCAGACACTAGGTGTTGAATCCCAGTGTCATGCACTGTTCCTCATTTATTCAGAAACTAGGTACCCAATCCATTGTCTTTTTTTGTTTGTCTGTCTACCGGCTTGCCAATTTGAAACACCACTACCCCACCTTCATGGGCCGCCACCACCAGTCGGGAGGGGAGAGGGTGCGGCTAACAGATTACAAGCAGCAAAAATACCCTCAGTGACAAAACGAGCTGCAATGTAGCTACGGAAGCAAACTAGGCAGCAACTAGCTTAAACGCCAGCAGCAGCACAGATGAAGGAGCACACAACAGGCGCAAGTTCAGGCAGCAAACAACGTTTCATGCAATAAGCGCATACAGATTACAATGTCACAAACAGCAGCTTGCAGCAAAACTGAACAATTCAGTTCACAGCAACCTATATTGCTTCCTATTCCTTCCATTAAAATGTACACCTCCATATATTTTCCTAATAATGTATATGCCCTTCTTAGAACAGAAACTAAAACAAATCGTACTACTTACAAATCATTGTGTTGTTTCTCCATACCTCCTTAACAATTCCACACACCGTCACTAGCTTATGCGCAGAGCCGTGGTGGACCTGACCAGAATTTGTTCTCTCTAGTGACTGCAACCTTCTTCCTCTCTCCTCCCTCCCTCCCCCACGACTGCAACCTCCCATACAACTGCAATGTTACCTGTCTTTGTTTTACATCCCGTTATGTACTCCATTATAAATTCTGAATGTCGGTTTAGAGTTTAACATTTCTAAAAGGACAGTTACTTTGGAGGAGAACATAGTTTTTATTCAAGGGCTTGTCTTTCTGTCCACATACTAAAATAAAATAATCTGAATTGCAGTTAGATCTGAACCGTTTTTTTAGAAAGATATATTTTACACCACAAACTAACCAGGAAGAAAAGGAAAAGAGCAAGATGTTAACATTTATGCAAAATTATAAGTCCACATTTTTACCCCTAAAACAAACACCATATAACACTGAGATTACATTTCAATGGTCAATAAAGATATAATATTTATGACATGGCTAGTAAAGTTAGAGGATTCTGATTAGGTAGTAGCCATGAGTTAGAAGTGACTAATGCATGGAATAAGTCCACTACTGTCCAGCTGGCGCATGATCTGGGTGACACAACCACCTTAGAACTTTCACAACTCAAATGGCAGCCTATTTATTTGTGCTAGCTACAGTAACCAAATGAAAAGCTATGGAAGCAACCTCCGTTTTCACACAGGACCTGAAAAAACATTTCCTTTAATTCCTGCTGCACACAACAGTCACACACACACACACACATACACACACACACACACACACACCAACACCAACAAAATTGATACATATCAAAATCTTTCCCCATCTGCCGTCACTCACTCTCCTTAACGGCCGATCTGCCAGCCGCTCACTAGTTCCTTTCTTTATCATTACATCCTCCTCATTTACTTACTAAATAAATTCAAGATGCAGTATTCCTTTTCTGAAAAAAAAACAGCTAGCCATAATATCCGCCCCCCCCCAACCCACTTGCTGGTTCTCCTCCTCAACAGCTAGCTGGCTCTCCTCCTCAAAAAGCTGAGCACTACTTTCCCTCCCTTAGCTCTTCAGCTTTACCCATTTTATTTTATTTCATTTTTAAACATGCTACCCACATTCTTACCTAACTGAAAAAGCTATGGAAGTAGCCTCCAATTTCACACAGTACAAATGTCTCTTTTAATTCCTGCTGCACATGACAGACACACACCAACAAATTGATGCATCTCAGAATCTCTCTCCTGTCCATCCGCTTTGTCCTCAATGGCCAATCTGCCAGCCCGCTCACTAGTTTCTTTCTTTAGCCTCACTTTTACATCCTTCTCATTTACTTACTAAATAAATTTAAGATGCAGCATTCCTTTAAAAATGCCAGCTAGCTTAATCTCTGCTCCCTCCTTTCAGCCTGCTCGCTGGCTCTCCTCCTCAATGGTTGATCATTACTTTCCTCCTTAGCTCTTTAGCTTTACTCATTTTATCTCTCTTTTTTCAAACATGCTGCCCACATTCTTATCTAACTGCTTTGTGATTCCCCATACTTCTGCAGGTTTCCTCGTATCATAGAAACAGTTCTAGCATCTCACACACACCCATCCACCACAAGAGCAGCAGTGTCACACATTAACCAACTGAGTGAAACATACCTGGAACAGATGATATTTTAACCCACAGACTCACTATCAGACTCAGGTGCTGGTGTCCAAAGTCCTCTTCTTGGCTACTGAATAGCACAGAGCTCAGCACAGCACTGACAGACTACAGGGCAGCAGTGGCAATGAAAATGCACCGTTTTGGGGGGTCCAGGCGACTACGTATCAAGCCTTGGTAGCGGCGGCTCTACAATCTCTCTCTCTATCTCCCTCTACAGAAGTACAGGGTAAGGTAAGGGTAACACTCCGTCAGTCGATTCGGCTTCTACAGCAGTCGGCAATGGCACTCGGCACTCAGCACTCGGCAGCAAGTAGTGTTCCAACTTCCAGACGTCCAGACCATCCAATCCACAGCTTGACTCGCTTTCAGGAGAGCTCCAGGGGAATTTAAAGAGCCCGCCTGGCCCGCCCCTTACTAGGCACGCCTCCTCACAAGTGGTAGCGGACCTGATTGAGGACAAAGCACACATGTCTCAATCAGGTCCGCTTGGTTGGTGTAGGTGTGCGCGGTCATCTGAGACCCGCCCCCTCCTTTTACTCCTTTGACTCTACGAGCACTGTTGGCTGTTGGGCCCTGGAAAAGCGCTAAATGGAAACAATTTACATAAAGGAATTGGAAATTTCAAAATGCACGCCATCGCCGGCCGGCTTCTGCTACCCTCGCACTGGTCTACAGCACACCGTGGCATGCCAGGCGTATCGGTAGCTACGCCCTTAGCTTGGCCTTATGCCTGAGTCCACTTCAAGATTATTCAAAAACACTCAACCAGCCGTAAACACCAGAAGTGCAACCAAAGGGGTGTTCCAAGTGCCCTTTAAGCATACCACGCAAGCACAATGATCCCTATCCTACCAGGGTTCTAGATGGTTTACCGACCTCCTATTGACAGACAATTCATATGTGAACTCCTCAGTCTTCTGGCATGTGAGACTGCCTGTAGTTGTTAACTATAACTCTGTCACATACGGGCCTTCTACCTGCTCAGCTTCCCCCTCTGTCTTGTCTTACCTCCCCCCATTCCCCACCCCTATCTACCTCCTCTCCCCTCTGCTGGACAAAGCCTCCCTGACTGCTTCTACTTCTACTCCAAAATCTTAGCCTGGGATTTGTCACTGACCCCAAGTTCATATAAAGAGTAGTTCCACACCATTGCTGTGCTGTTGCTATCCCTTGCACTTTCAGATTGCACTGTAAATTGTAACCAATCATACTGTATATTACCCCTAACTGTGAATTTTATGTTTTGCGTGTTTTTTCTAGTAATCTCATCAATGTCTACCTGTAACCATTTTTGTCTCTGTATTTTGTTATCTGAGTTGGAACCTTTGTAAATGAGCCAATGGCTCAAAGGTATTTAATCTGAATCTAAAAATAAATAAATAAATACAAATCTCAGAGAAACTGAACCCTGCAGTTTCAGCAACAGTGGTAACAAGAGCACAGATGGTGGGAATACTTTTCCTTTCGTTGACTTTGATACAAACTTGTTTGAGCTTTGCTCCAAGATTTGAAAGTCCAGGAAAGAAAGACGATACCTGAATCAACAGTGGCAACAAAAGATTAATGGACATAAGGGGTTAAAATATGTAAATGCTGAAGCTAAACTGATAACTGATTGTGATTTTGTTTCAGAGCAAACAAATGATTTATCTCTCCAAGGCTATTTTAAGCAGCTGGGGGTGAAACAAAAACAGAGTGAACCAATGTTTAAAAAATTTAATGGGTTACTGTACCGAGTTTGTGTTAAACCTTAGACACAGAAACAGATAGAACAATTGATTATACCACAAAAGTATAGATCTGAGTTGTTAGAGGTAGCACATGATAGTCCTGTGGCTGATCATTCAAGGAGGGATCACACCCTTGCTAGACTGCTGTATAGATTTTACTAGCCTGGAGTTCATGAAGATGTTGGTACCTATTGCAGTTCTTGTGCTGAATGTCAGAAAGTAGCCCCAGTGACTAAAAAAGACAAGGTGCCCCTACCCTTGATAGATGTGCCTTTTGAGAGAATTGCAATGGATGTGGTTGACCCTTTAGACAAAAGTAAAAAGGGTAATTGATTCATTCTGGTAGTATGTGACTATGCTACTCGATACCCAGAAGCAGTTCCAATGCATACTGTCATAGCCCCAAAAGTGCCAGCAAAGCTCGGCAAAATTTTCAGTAGGATGGGCATACCTAAAGAAAATATTATTGATAAGGTTAGTAATTTTGGTGCTGCATTACTGAAGGAGCTGTACCAACTACTAGGTATCACTGCCATAAGAAACCTCTTCCTATCATCCTCAGACAGATGGCCTTTTGAGCATTTTAACCAAACCCTAAAATGCATGTTAAAAAGGTTTGCAAAAAAGGGAAGGGAAAGAGTGGGACCAATACTTACCGTACCTGCTTTTTGCTTACAGAGAAGTGCCACAAGACTCAACAGGTTTTTCACCATTTTAAATGCTTTATGGTAGACAACCTAGAGGGCCACTAGATGTAATAAAAGAAACATGGGAAGATAATCCCACTCAGAAACAATATGCCTTCCCGACAGTGACACCATTACAGCGAACAATGTCTATGCTGTCAACATTGACAGTTTGCTGTAATGGTGTGCCCGAGACCCCGGCACTCTGTCTCCTCGTCCTGCACCCCTCCCCAAATCAACTGTGACTTGGAGTTCATTATATTTAGTATGGGGTTGGGGGGGAAGAGGGTGTTTGGGGGCAAAGCTGCCTGATAGAAAAATGGACCAGGTTTCCTTACAGATTTATGTCAACCTCAACTTGCGGTCAACATAAATCCATTGCTGTCATGCCAGTTGATGAAATAGTTGTCGAACCAGCATCGTAGAGCCCTCAGAAACAATCTATTACATCTTATATGTGTGCCCTATGAATGAAACTGGCAAAATATGTTGAAATTGCCGATAGTAATAAGGAGGAGATCCAAAACCAGCAGAAGGCGAATTATGACCATGGGGTATAAGAAAAAGTTTTTGAGCCAGGTGAAAAGGTCTTGCTACAGTTACCCACTATAGAAAATGAACTATTAATGAAGTGGATGAAGTGGCACGGGCCTTATAAAGTGCTTAGACGTATTGGCACAGTTAACTATGAAATTGAGACACCTGATAGGAAAAATCCTACCAAGATATACCACACAAACCTCCTGAAGAAATGGGTTAAAAAAACACCAAAGGCTGCTTTGCTTGTTTTACCAGAAACTGATAAAAAAGATCTTGATATAGCTCATGACAGGCTGGAACAAACTGTACCTGACGATGTTGTAAATATAAATTTTACCTTAACCTCCGAACAAACTACAGATATTTGTTACTTACTAAAGACATTTAACAATACTTTTACCACAGTGCTACACTGAGCAAAAGGGGTTGAGCACGTAATAGTCACAGAAAATGCTCACCATATTAGACAAAAGATATACTGATTACCAGAATGGTTAAGAGCAGACGTGGTTAAGAAAATACAAAAAGTGAAAGAACTGGGTATCATAGAAGAGTCTAGAAGTGCTTGGTCATCACCAGTGGTGATTATAAATAAAAAAGAGGTGGGTATAAGAAGCTGCCTTGATTTTAGGAAATAATCAAGTGTCTGAATTTGACAGTTATTCTATGCCCCGGATAGATGATTTGGTGGACAGACTGGTGCGCAGATCTACTGGAATACTGATGACCTGCTGTGTCCCTCTTCAGATATCTTCCTAGAATCTCTTGTGTTTCTATGATGACCTGCTGTGTCCCTCTCCAGATACACTCGTAGAATTGCTAGTGTTGATATGATGACCTGCTGCATCACTCTTCAGATAGTTTCTTATAATGACCAGTGCTAATAAGTCGACATGCTGTGCCCCTCTTTAGATACTCTGCTGGAATGTCCTGTATTGATACAATAACATGCTGTGTGTCTCTTTAGATGCTCAGCTGGAATGCTCTGTGTTTATTTGTTGACCTGCTTTGTCCCTCTTCAGATAATTTCCTGGGCCACTCTGTTTATAAGATGATATACTGTGTGTGTGTGTGTGTGTGTGTGTATTAATTTATGTAGTTAGTTATTTATTTACAAATTTTGATCAGGAAAGGCACACAAAGCTTTGACAGCTTGTTTCCAAATGTGTCCTGGGGGTGGGTTAAATGAACCTGTTTTATTTACGGGAAATGTTGGCCATGACACCTAGGAAACTCCATTACTCTTGATCTGAGCCACTGGTTTTACCCAGGTGTCCCCCTGCTGATCACAGTAAGATTCTAGCATTACTACAGGACAAGTTTTACAATTACAAGTGGGAAATAATGCTCAGTTTCTTCTATTGGGATCCGAGGTGCTCACAACAGCCTTCTCTTAAACATATTCCTTGTAGATCCCTTTAAAAAAATTCAGTGCAGGGTCCTTTGTCATTTCAAAATTGTTATTGTATGCCCCTATGTTTCGTCCATTTCTGGAGCTTGTTCACGGAATTTTTTTTACTTTGTATTCTGTTAAACAGAAGAAGATTTTTTTAAATGATTTTTTAACATGCATTTACCATCCATATAAATTTAACATATTCTTTATGCATAAGTTTAGAATGTATCCTGAACATTGAAAACTCTTTTTCCACCAAATGTGCAACATAAGCTTTTTGAGAGCCCACCTCATGAACAGTGGCACTATCGTTTTGTTAATCAGTCCCAAAAGGTGATTCCGTGCAGTGACTGCGATATCACCTTTCGGGATGGAATAACACCATAACAGTGACTGAATTCATGAGACAGGGTCCCAATAACCCCATGTTAAAAATGTGGTGCCAAAATTCCCAAAAATGCCTGAGATATGCACCAAAGTTGGAAAAACCCTATTTATGCCATTATACAGCTTACCGGTATTTCTTCAGTTCGCGGTCAGCTTTGAAGAGTGCAGACGTGTTCTCAGTCCACCAAAAATCATCACACCAGGCTCCGGAGGTAAGTATGGGGTGAGGGTGTGTGTGTGAGGAGGCAGAGCACGCTGAGGGTGGGGGGGGAGTGCGGGTGGTGGAGGGCAAGAGAGACCGCGAGGGACCTTTTTCTTGTTTCACAGGGAAAAAATTACAATGAGGGTCGGTTTTCATTTTTGCAGGTGTTGCTTGGTACACACTGGGGTGGGCTCCCAGTGTACCACCTGGATTATGGGGAGGAGGACCACAGCCAATGGGGATTTGGTCCCCCGTTGGCACAGAAAGGGGAGCGCATGATGCCGAGGGGGATCGGGCACCCCCTCAGCACACATTATGCCGACAGGGAGTGAGCTCTCATTGCAGCGGCACTTTTGTTAGATATGGTGGCCACTTTACATATTGCTGGTGTCAGCGCCCGCATGCTGGCTTATTGTGGAATGAGGGATGCACCTACTGATGTGTGCCCTGCTTTCGCCCACAGTGACCACACCTCTAACTCTGCTACTACCGCAGGATGTTGGCTGGCATGCTCGCGTGAGCCAACATAAAAGGTGGCAAGACCTTCTACAGATACATTAGCGAGAAGAGAAGGACCTGGGGGGGAGGGTTGTAAGGCTGAAAGGAGTGGAAGTAGTGGGAGTGAAAGAGGACCAGGATAAAGCATCAGTCCTGAACAAATATTTCTGTTCAGTTTTCATGAAGGAAGAAGGAAAGGGAGGGACTGCAGCTAAGAATCAGGATGGGAAGGGAGGTAGACAACAGTCCATTCAAAGAGGAGAGAGTCCTAGAAGAACTTACAAAACTGAGGGTGGATAAGGCAATGGGACCATATGGGATACACCTTAGAATATTAAAGGAGCTGGGGGAGGTACTGGTGGCACCACTGGCAGCCCTTTTCAACAAGTCACTGGAAATGGGGGAGCTTCCAGAGGACTGGAGAAGAGCTGATGTGGTCCCTCTCCACAAAAGTAGAAGCAGGGAAGAAGCTGGAAACCATAGACCTGTCAGCCTGACCTCAGTGGTGGGTAAAATTATGGAATCTGTGCGAAAGGAGAGGATAGTGGAGCACCTGGAATCAAGTGGAGCACAGGATCCGAGGCAGCATGGATTCATGGCAGGAAAGTCATGTTAAACTAACCTGATAGATTTCTTTGACTGGGTCACTAGAGAGGTGGATCAGGGGGAGTGGTGGATGTGGCCTAACTTGACTTCAGCAAGGCGTTCAACACCACTCCACATAGGAGGCTTTTGAACAAGCTGGGCAGCCTGGGACTGGGGCACAAGGTGATGAACTGGGTTGGAAATTGGTTGAAGAACAGAATGCAGAGGATGGTGGTAGACGGGGCTAAATCCAAAGTAGGGAGGGTGACCAGTGGGGTGCCACAGGGTTCAGTTCTTGGACCAGTGCTGTTTAATAGCTACATCAACAACATTGCAGAGGGGCTGGAGGGAAAGGTGTGCCTCTTCGCAGACAACACAAAGATCTGCATTCAGGTAGACAGTCGGGGGGGGGGGAGAATGAGGAGGGATCTAGCTAAAATGGAAAAATGGTCCAGAGTGTGGCAACAAGGATTCAATGTGAAGAAGTGCAAAATCATGCACTTGGGGCGTACGAACCCAGGAGAGGATTACATGATGAGGGGATAGATATTAACGATCACAAAACAGGAAAGAGATCTTGGGGCCATCGTATCTGATCACCTAAAGGTGGCCAAACAATGTGCCAAGGCAGTGGGGAGAGCCAGTGGGCTGTTGGGGTGCATAGAGACAGGTATTACCAGCAGAAGAAAAGGGGTCATAATGCAACTGTACAGGTCATTGGTGAGACCACATTTGGAATACTGCATCTAGTTCTGGAAGCCACATCTCTGGAAGGACATAGACAGGGTGGAAGCAGTTCAAAGAAGGGCAACAAAAATGGTGCAGGGCCTGCACTACAGTTCAGACAAGGAGAGATTGGAGGAACTCAATATGTACATCCTGGAGGAGAGGAGGGAGAGGGGAGATATGATAGAGACCTTCAAGTATCTCAGGGTGATTAATAAGATACAGGAGGGCAGCATTTTTCTGAAGAGAAGCTTCTCTAAAACAACAAGAGGGCATGACATGAGACTGGAAGGGAGCATACTAAGGGGCAACGTGAGAAAGTACTTTTACACAGAAAGGGTGGTGGATGCTTGGAATGGCCTGCCCCAGGAAACAGTGGGGGCAAGCACAGTGGGGGGATTTAAACATGTATGGGATAGACATAAGGGAACCCTAGAAGGGGGAAGGAGAGGCAGTAGCTGTTGACCAAGTAGGGTCGGGGCAGCTCATTAAAGGTAGGGTATATGGGCAGACTGGATGGGCCTGGCGGTCCATATCTGCCGTCAATTTCTATGGCGCACACTTTCAACGTCCACCTCCAACTCTCAGTTTTGGTGACTGCTATGGTGCCATCTCCCCTCCACTAGGTGGCAGCCAAACAGCAGTACATACTGTCTCGCCACCCCAAAGGAGGAGATCTGTTGAAGGATGCTAAATCCTCCTTCCCCACCTGTCCTTGAGTGACCTTGGTCCATTCCCGCACCTAGGTTGCTAGTGTGGTGGGAAGTGAGGCATCCAGTGCCTCAGCCTTCCATGTTACTGGGCTGGCTACTGATTTCCTGTAGCCCTGATTTACTTAGACAATATTGTCTGTGGCCCTGATGGGGACTGAACCTGCAACCCACTGTTTTATAGTTCTGTGCTTTTACACTCTGTAACATTCAGCCAGAACTATGTTTTCACAATTATTCCCCCTTTTTCATTATTACTGAGGAAGTGACATAAAAACAAGATTACTGTACCTTGGACTTTCAATTGTGGGCTAGGTATTTTCCCAGAGGCTGCTGCAGGAGGAGCCTCATGGGGGATATAAGGCATGATTTGGTCCTGGGTTGTTCTGTTTTTAGCCCTTGAGGTTGTGGGTTTCTGTACTGTGCAGGGATCACTTCAGGAGAAGATCCCTGCCAGTACTGTGGTTTAAGATGGAGCCAGATTCTTTCCCCCATTGCTGCAGAAGGGTTGCTGTCCCACACAGGTGGGGCATTGTCCCGTATGGGCAGGGGGTCACTGCAGGAGGGACCCCAGCCTTGCATAGCACAGCAGCAAAGAGCAGCATTTGTGGGTTCTGGGCCTGCTCAGGAGGGGGTCCTGATCCACATACAGCATTTGAATGAGGTCTGTTTCCTGCCTGCTATTTGAGCCTTAAAGTTACAGGTAACCGGTGTTAGAATGGATGCTTCAAAAATAGTCCTGTGTGCAGTTAGTAATATCTGTCTAGCTAACTCCCAGGCTACTTTGTTAATGTAGTAGAATTAAATATTTTTTTACAGTACCTGTGCAGATGTTTTAGTTGAGTAAGACTGTTGGGAACAGTGAGAACGTGACCAACCTATCTTGATGCACGAAGTGAACTGAAGATAATCTGATGAGGGCAGAGGGATGTCCTCACCCACCTTTATTTTGATTGGATCATGCATCAACCTATAGGATGGACGAGGAATACCTACTGGTGTTGACTGCAGAGTGCTATAAAGGGTACGAAATATAATGATTTATACATAGTTAACTGCCCTTCCATCTTCCTTTCCATGCCAGTTATGTATGCTGATATGCTTCAATTATTTTTTGATAAACAAATAATCTAACTTTGGGGTGCCTTCAGATTTACATTGAGTTCCACTCTTCTCACCAGCTACTGCTCTTGATTTTCATATTTCTAAGACATTCTATGACATCACAAACCCCCATTCCATGCTATTCATCTGAATGGCCTAGAATGGATATTTCTAATGTCATATAATGTTCAGGCAGTATGAAAACAGAGTCAGCAATGGCTAAGCACAGAGGGATTTAGGGTAGTTACAAAGGCAACAAAATTAGATTATTAATTGAACAAAAAAAAGTAAAAATCATATCAGAATAGTGGGTAGCTAATTAAAGAACAACTAGAGGACATCTAGAAGTATAAAAATGGTTTCCAATCACCTTTAATAGCTTTGGCTGCTTGTCTACGCACGACATCATAATTATCTCCACAGCAACAAACTGGGAAGTCTTAAACAGAACTGTGACTGCAGAAGTAAACAAGCAGGCAGGGCAAACAGGGCAGAGATCTGTTAACATGCAGATGTCCTTAGTAATAAACAAAAATTGGCGACAATTACAAAAGCAAGTGACATATAAGCTAATCTATGTCTAGATATTGTTTTTCAGAGTTGTCCCAACAACACCAGGGGCTCTTTAAAGTCCTGCTACACTGCAAGCAAACATTTGGCATTGACCGCTCCTTGTTTCTTTATGCCATTGAATATCTTCCTTTTCATGCGTGTTGTATTAGAATAATCTAGAAAGAACAAGATCCTGCAATCCTCCATTTCAGCTGTACCTTGCTGTCTCACCACATGTAATACTCAGTTCCGCACAGCTGATGACATTACCATCAACATGGTATGAAGGCCAATCACGTTCTGAAGTGAATCCAAAGAGCTGGGCTCTGAGTCCCCCCAGCAGCTTGAAATGGAGGGACAGGATCAGGCTATGTACTTTGGCCAGTTGTACAGTACGCCAGTGATTTGAACTTTAAATTTAGTGCAGCAGTGTTTTAATGATTTTTGATGATTTGTGTAATGAGCGGTCGCTCTATGTGTGGGTGACATTTTGCAGTAGCTGTTTTTGCTGTCGCTGATTAGTTTTCACGATTATCACATGGAACCCTAATTACTAGTCACCAGTAGCTCTTCCTGTCCACTTTTTCTTCTTTTTTATACTGTTCTTTCTTTTTAACTTTACATTTACTGACTGATTCTATAACTCAATTTTGTCTTTGAGGTACAATTTTTGAGGCTGATACTTGATTAAGTTAATGTTTGGAATTATTTTAGATCTGTAGGTAATTCTGTTATTACCTACATATATACTGTTCTGTTATTTAATATTTTAGTATGATTGTAAGCATGAGTAGAATTGTAGTCATTTTATAATTATCATTTTATGTTCATCTGTTGTTTTGCTTTAAAACCTTTAAAAAAAATTATGGAAGACAAAAAATCTGCTTTGACCGGTGCTAGATAAGACAGAATCTGGTTTAAATCCATTACCTTGATGATCCATTTCCAAAAAAACAAACAAACAAAAAAAGACAGCTGGAATGTCACACAATTGTTCCTTTTTCAGTCAAGTTTGTTTTTTAAATCAGTAAGGTTGAACAAATGCAAAACAATGAAGTACACTTGGTCTTCATTTCAGAAATGCAAGGTAAAAGTCTGTAGCTGGCTGTACTGCTAGCTCTGCCTCCTACAGCTTTTGGTAAAATCTGTGGGCATTTAATGACTTTAGATGGATACTGTTTGAACAATAATAGTCAACTGACTGGCTACTGCCAGTGCTTTTGGGTTAATTTCCTAGTAGATGGATCCAGGGAAGCCAGTCATGTTACTAGAGTAACAGATGGGTACTCGCGGGGGGGGGGGGCAGTTTCTCTAAGCAACATGCAACATTTGCCACCTCATTTGTTCACATTTGCATTTTTGAAACATTGCAGCCACAATATTTTCAAAGGGGAACTGGTTTACAACAGGCTCCCTGATTTATGGCAGCTTATGGCTGATTTTGCAGTGCAGCTGTGGGGAAAAGTTACACCTGGTGGGACCTGGCATAACATCCTTCGCAGTTGGGCTGCCTGAACATAGGGAACTCCGGAGGTGCGGAGATATCGGTCCACAGTGGTCACTGCAGAGTGGGACTGAAAATCTAGCCCCTGGAGCACTACTGCAGAGGGCAAACCATTCTGCCCCAAGAGTTATCGGAACCAGTTCTTCCAACCAGTGTCAGAACATTCAACTCATCCTATCAGGATTCAAGTAATCAAATCATTAAAGAGCAGGGTTTCACTTCTAATAGACAACTGACTATTTAATTTTTTGTGTTTTGATATGTTAGTAATTAATTTCTACTTTTATAATAAAATATTTGTGCAGTAAAACAAGTGGGGTTTCACCTCTGTGTTTCATACTATTAGCAGAAAAGAATTTGATAGAACTCTAATATTGTGATGTCACACACTGCTAACTACTTAGGGGTCCAGTGTATTTTTGTCGAAACTAAATTCAGTTTAAGAAATAGATGCTTCTTTCGACAACAGACTGTGCCTTTTATATGTTTGCACTATTGCAGTCCATCTGTAGGATTTTATAATTTTTTTTTCAATTTTAGTTTTTCTTCTTCCCAAGTAAAATCTGGTTAGGAAGAAAATGCCACTTCCTAAATCATAACAAAAGATCACAGGTTATGCAAAAATCACACTTTTCCTTTAAATATATAATACTTTGGTGGTATAAAACATTATTTATATATAAAAATCTGGAAAAGGTTTACAGTTTCCTATTGAAATACTCTGCCAGCCTTGTCAGTAAAGCTTTTCAGACTTCATAATACAAGGATTCCATTGGATTTTTTTTTTTGCTAGTAGTTGGCAAAATGCAAATACAATGATGAAAATGTAATTAAAGAAACAAATAAAAGCAAACAACATGATTACAGAGGCATCCAAAATCCCTGAGCCTTCATTCTTTAAAGAGCTCCTTATGCTGACTTTGACAAATTGTAATAGTTAGACACAATTCCGCTTATATTTGATTTTTTTCTGTAATTCTTTCCCTTACTTCTTTATTACTAATGACATTTGTATGTAAACAGGATTGCTGCCCTATCTGTCCTGGCTGCTTGTCTACACCTGACATCACAGTTCTGTTTATGACATCACAGTCTGTTGCTGTGGAGATAATTATGATGCCATAAACACAGGATTATGATGTCAGGTGTAGACAAGCAAAAAGAGCAGATAAAGTATAAGGGACAGTAATCCTCTTTCATACAACTGTCCTCAATAATAAAGAAAAAGGGAAAGAATTATAGAAAATATATCAAATATAAACTACATTGCATCTAAATCTCATATTGTTTTTTACATTCTTCTAACGGTATCAGGGCCTTTTTAAGAAGTACAGCCTTACTAGGCACTTGCTCTTTAGGATAGATACACCAGATTTAGGTTTATTACAATCAGCCTTACCATAAACAGTGGAGACGTTCATTATATGAACTTTTCTGGCAGTGCTATTAGTGATGTGGACAGCGAGTTGAATAGACATGCAAAGGGGCAGATTAGGTGGCCAAGTAGTCCTTATCTGCTGGCAAACTTTGTATCCAAGTATGCAATATAGAAAGAATGCATTGTGTAACAGTTTTCTTTGTAAAACAGCATCAGAAAGTACTGAAAGAAATCTAAGGAGACATTTTATATTTGTAAAGAAATTTACTTTTTTTTTGTAATATGTAATATACTTCATGGCATGTGTCCCAAGGCCAGTGCTGTGCTTATTCTGGTTAACTTCCAAAAATCAGAACCATACCTGATGTGTAGGGCTATACATTTGTCATGGTAACGTTTGGAGGAAATCATGTTATTGTTATGGTCAAAATTATAGAAATCTTGGAGCTCATAGTAAAAGTCATGAAAAGCCATGGATCCATTTTGTGCTAACCTGCTATAATTTTATTTTGATCTATTTTTTTATACAAGCACATCAGCAAAGATTTAAATGTTTTAATACATTGGATGTACTTAGCTAATTCACAGCTTGTTACTCTGACCTGTAGGCTATACTGCTAATCCCTTATCCATCTCATCCAAAAGATAGCATCTCAGGAGTGTAGCACCCCCCCATGCTGCACTATAGTGTCAGTACTGGCATTTTACTCCATGTCCCTGGTGTGGGGCTAGAACCCACAACCTTCCTAGCTATGGTATTTTGCTGTACTGAATGTTGTAAGTCTGTGGTGTTTAGAGATGCAGCGAAAAAAATCGCGCTGGTGAAATTCCAGTGCAATTGGGAATTTCACCGTGCAAAATAGTTTGCGATATTCCGTGCATTCCGTGAAATATTTCACAGGTGCGAAATGCGCAATTTTACCTGCGAAATGCAGAATTTCACCCATGAGCAGCGGAATTTTGCCTGTGAGTGGGGAAATTCTGCATTTCACAGGTGAGATCTTGCATTTCGCTGGTGAAATTTTGCATTTCACTAGTGAAATTTTGCATTTTGCTCCCGCAAAATATTTTGTGAAATGCACAAATTTCACAAAATATTTTGCGGACCACAATTCTGCAATTTCACATAACACTAGTGGTGTTTTAACTGCTAAATAAAATTAGCATCTTGAACTAACTACCTAACTAGGGTAACTAGAGTAGGCATACAGGGTATTGAACCAGGGATATTGTATTGACTGCTTGTAATCTTGCGGCAGATGAGCATCCTTCCCTACTGTAACTACCTGTCTAGGGTAGGGGTACAAGGTAGCAATCTAGAAGGGACAGACAAGTAACCAGACATGACAGGAACTTTGACAGAAATCCATATATAGAGTAGACAACTTGGTTCTAGTGTGAGGGTACTAGGCGGCTAGAGGACAGCAGGTTATTATCTGAGGTCCAGGGGTTACTATAGGATCATTATGAAGATGAAATCCAGCCAGGAGGAAGTTAGTTGAAGGGACTTTGGGGTGCTCTTCTGCCAGGTTACACTTGGGAGGAGGGGACACTGCGCCATCTGCAGGATCTTTGCAGAGCTCCATGCTCAGCTGGTAGCAGCAAGAGATAAGAAATATCAGCTGTGTCATTGGCTCAGCGGGGGGCCACACCCCACACTCCTACTCCCCCAGAAGCCCACTGGTTCAGGGGGATGGAGAGTGGTGGGGAGATGGATGGGGAAGGCTGGCAGGGGCAGCTACAAAGAGGTCGACCAACCCTATACTGTTCTGACAGCAAATATCTTGCACCCCTGGAGGAGACTCAGGTACCTGACTCCACTGGGAGGGGGGCTCTGAGTCAGCCGGGGGAAATAGGCAGGACAACTTGGTGGTACCCAGGGGGGTGAGTAGAAGGAAGTCAGCAGCAAGTCTTAGTAATTGGGGACTCAATGATTAGAGGTAGAGAGGGTGGTGGGCAGGGGGAAGGGGAGGGAGATGGTTAGGTACCTTCCAGGTGCATCAGCCTTCTGGGATATAGATAGGATAGTGAGGATGATGGAGGAGGGGGAGCTGGGGGCACTGGTACACTTGGGTACCAACGATCTAGTGAGCCAGCTTGTGGAGACAGTGTAACAGAACTTTCAGATCCTGGGGGACAGACTGAAGGTGCACTCCACTTCCCTGGCCTTTTCTGAGGTCCCGCCTGTGTGGAGTAAGGGGGTGGGGTGGGAACAATAGAGTAAAGGGGGAAGAGATTGAGGATTTTTTTTGTAAATATATGTTTATTAACCAGTCTATGCATACAGTTGTATCTAATAAAAATTGCACTGATAAACATTTACAGTGTTGGGTCTTCATTATACAGCACAATGTCATGTAGTTACATCTCACAGTAGGTTTAGCTCCCTCTGGGGTCCTCCCTCACAGTACAGTATGTGGGGAGAAGGTCCAGGTGGGAGGACCTCAGTTAGTACATCAGTGACATACAGTGACATACATGATTGTGTAATTATATACTTTCACTGGAGACCCTGAACTAGGGGTAGGGGGAACAATTGGGAGGGGAGAGACAACCAGTTTGGAGCCCCATTTCATGTAAGGAGAAAAGGGCCAGCAGATGGCATTGCATTTTAATATCACTGCCGACCATAGGCACTAATGCTATTATAAATCAAGCCATCACCCTGATAGTGCTATTGGGGGGTATTTATGGGACAAAATAAGGATCATTGAACATATGGTGTAGCAGCTGTTTTTTCCATCTGGATGAGTACAGTTTCACTTTGTTGTTTAGGGAGTGAGTTATCTTTTCCACCTGATAGATTTTATTAACTGTGTCTCACCTCATTTGAATCATGGGGAGTGGGGTTGGGGTGCACTACAGTTTGGTGATAGTTTTTTGCAGGAAGTTATCAGAATTCCCATCAGGTACCATGTGGTGGGTCTTGTCGGCCCTTGGGGTGTTGGAGCAGGAGAAACATCTCCACAGTTAGGATAACCGGAGTAGCAAACAGCTCACTCAGTTCAAGTTCCAAGCCCTAAAAGAAGGGGGACAGGGCTGGGCAGGACAAGACTATATAGATAAGATGTGCCATGAATTCCCCACATTGTCTCCAGCACAGGGCCTACCATGTTGTTGAGTAGTGTGCTGTTACTACTGGTATTCTAATGAACCTTACAAGGTGTTTCCAAGCATATTCCCTCCATTGGTGGGAGTTTAAGATTTTCATGGTGAATTAGCATGCATTATTTCAGTCTGATACTGGAATGGCTATATTTTCCAGTTCACACCGGCAATTTTCAGAAAATCCAAAAACATATTAATCCACTTTTGGTAGTTCTGAGTCAATTCAAGTTGAAGAACCTTTTTCCAAATTCAGCCCTACACGTGATTTAAGCACTTATGACTTTCTTGACCCCTGCCACACCTTCATCCATTCCTGTGTCTCCAACTAGCACAGTACTTACACTTAGTTTACTCTCTTGCCTCACCCCATCCATGTCCCTTCTTCACCTCCCACCTCCCTCACTCTGGATCTCATCCTATACTCCTACCTAATGTAATTGTAACTGATGCAAATGTAAATTTGCTGTATATATATTATTCACACCTACAGTACCTTGCACTATAATGTATATAACGCTGTATATATTATTCACACCTACGGTACCTTGTACTATAACATATATATGCTGCATATATTATTCACACCAACAGTACATTGTACTATAATGCATATAATGCTGTATATATTAGTCACACCTACAGTACCTTGTACTATAATGTATATATGCTGTATATATTATTCACACCCACAGTAACTTGTACTATAATGTATATATGCTGTATGTATTATTCACACCCACAGTACCTTGTACTGTAATGAATATATGCTGTATATATTATTCACACCCACAGTACCTTGTACTGTAATGTATATATGCTGTATATATCATTCACACCCACAGTACCTTGTACTATAATGTATATAATGCTGTATATATCATTCACACCTACAGTACCTTGTACTATAATGTATATATGCTGTATGTATTATTCACACCTACAGTACCTTGTACTGTAATGTATATATGCTGTACATTTTATTCACACCTACAGTACCTTATACTATAATGTTTATAATGCTGTATATATTATTCACACCTACAGTACCTTGTACTATAATGTATATATACTGTATATATTATTCACACCTACAGTGCCTTGTACTATAATGTATATATGCTGTATATATTATTCACACCTACAATACCTTGTACTGTAATGTATATATGCTGTATATATTATTCACACCTACAGTACCTTATACTATAATGTTTATAATGCTGTATATATTATTCACACCTACAGTACCTTGTACTATAATCTATATATACTGTATATATTATTCACACCTACAGTGTACTCCACTTAACACAGACTTGGATAATGCGGACTATCGGCAAAGGCGGACAAAATTGCAAAACCCAATTCATTCACTGGACTGCAGTAGTTGTTTTTAACGTTTTACGTGGACATTGTATGCCGTCAACCACGGACAGCTGATTAGGTTTGACAGCGCTGCATTAAGTAATTATCGCTTCGCTCCACCGCAGGATACACGCTTATCAGTTAATTACTGACCGCTTAAATAGTGTTGCCGCATACCATTCAATAGATTCTTTGCTGTCTGTGTGCTTAGTGCTTCTTGAGAGATGTCTAACGCCCTGGAATCCCTTTGTCTCGAAAAATTGGAGCTTTGAAACAGATTGACGCCATCAAGAAGAGCGGGTCAGAGATCTTGATACCCCGACTTGCCATACCAAAGTCAACACTATCTGACCTTCTGCATAGCAAGGAGCAGTTGTGAGCTGAATGGCATTCAAACCAAAACCCGCTCAGAAAGCGAAAGAGGGAGGGTAAGGACTCACAGGTGGAGGAAGCTTTATTGTTGTGGTTCACTTCTGTCAGGGAGCGAGAGGCTATGGTGAGTGGGCCACTGCTTGCTACCAAGGCAAAACAAATGGCCACTGCGATGGGCAAAGAAGAATTTAATCTGAGTGATGGCTGGTTACAGTGATGGAAGGTGCGCCATAACATATGTTTTAAACGGGCGCATGGAGAGAAACAGAATGCTAACAGCTCAGGGGCAACTGACTGGGTATGTGATGTGCTTCCTGACATTATAAGTGGTTATCCATCACACAACATTTGTAATGCTGACGAGACAGGCCTGTTTTACAGGTGTGTTGGTCAGGGAACACTTAACATTTAAGACAGAGCTTCCCCAGGGGCATAAAAAGACTAAAGAAAGGCTATCTGTCTTAGTGTGCTGCAACACGGCAGGCACAGAAAAGCTGGAGTTAGTTGTTGTGGGGAAATTGGCTATGCCGAGGTGTTTTAGAGGAGTAGCCCATCTACCGGTGACATATCGCAGCAACCGCAGTGCCTGGATGACAGGCGACATATTTACTGAATGGGTACGGGTATGGGATCGAAAGCTACGTGGTAGGAAGATAGCTTTACTCCTCGATAACTTCTCCGGGCACCCTGACATTCAAAATCTTCGCAACATAAAGTTAATTCCCCCCCCCCCAAACACAACCTCCATTATTCAACCACTTGATCAAGGAGTGATTTATTCCATGAAGCGCCACTATGTGCATGAAATGAGGACCAGAGTGCTGGAAGAGCTTGACGATGCAGAGGTGCTCACTGTTAACGACTGTGTTAAAAGAATACACCTATTGGATGCTGTGAGGATGTTAGAGAAGGCATGGGGTAGTGTAACTAGGGAGACATTTGTGAATTGCTTTGCTAAGGGAGGTTTTTGTGTGGAGCAAATCACAGACGATCCTACTTCTGTAGAGGAGCTGATCCCACCACTGCTGGGGCTCACAGAAAATGATTTCGCCACCCTCGCACATCTTGGAGATGACAACGAACCAGAGGCTGCACCATTAGATGACATAAAAAGGGTTCTAGATGAGTGTAGCACACCAGCAGTCAATCAGCATCAGAGGTGGAGGAAGGTGAGGCTGAAGATGAGACCGACGAACCGGAACCCCTGCCGGTAACTGCCGCTGATGTTTCAAAAGCTCTACTAACGCTCAGCCGAGCCATGGAGCAACGCGAAGAGATACCGCCTGATTGGGGCCTGAGGCACAGCATCGAGCGAAGCTTCAGCAATACACAGTGAGAGCGACTCACCAGACAACCATAGATAGCTTCTTTAAATGAAGCAAAAAATTTTAAATGCATAATTGAATAAAGTTGATTTTGTTTATGTTTATCCACACCTCCCCCCCCACTGCCACAGTAAAGCACAAATCACTGATCTTCAATCAACCCTACACATCCCCACTCCCATTACTGTACCACAGTAAAGCACAACACAAGCAAGTAAATAAACAAACAAACAAACAAAAAAAATGATGAGCCGCCTATCGGCAATGTCGGACAACGGCTTAGGCGGACAAAATATAATAGCACGGAGGTGTCCGTGTAAAACGGCTTGCACTGTACTATAATGTTTATAATGCTGTATATATTATTCACACATACAGTGTCTTGTACTATAATGTATATATGCTGCATTTATTTTTTCTCACTTACTTTGTATAGATGTTGGCGCATGTTCTTATGCTTGTACCCAGAGCTGGGTCACTCCAGAAAAAGGGACTGCATTGTATCCGAGGAAGGACGTGGTTGGTCTGAAAGCTTAGACATTGTTTTCTTTTTGTAACATCTATGTTGGTCCAATAAAAGGTATCAAACCATTTGCTTTTGGTTTCTTTTACTTACTCCGTCAGTCAAACATTTCATCCAAAGTACAGCATACCCCAGCAGTATAGCACTGCTCTAAGGTGCCAGCATTTAAGTATGAACCCACAACCTTATGGTTCAGAGGCTGATGTGCTACCAACTGAGCCATGCTGACATACATTAACACAGAAACATAGAAAAGTGAAGGGTAGAAAAAGACCTGAATAGTTCATGCAGTCTGTTCCAAGATTCCATACTTGGAGACCCTCTAGTCTCCGTCCTCCCTCCCAGTCACCCCTGCCCATCCAGTTCCTGTCTGATAACTCATTTATACATGTTCCACTCCATCTAGAATCCCGCTATTGTCTTTGCCTTGTCAGGATCTCCATCCATTTATCCATCACCTTTCCCCATGAAGTAATACTTCCAAATGTTCTTTCTGAACCTCCCTCCTTCCTTCAGCTTGAGTGCATGCCCCTTGTTAGAGGCACTGTTACAGGCTTGCTCTGTCTACCCTGTGAACCCTTTATCGAACCTGACAGTCTCTGTCATGCCCTCCTCCTTCCCTTCTGTCCTCCACTGAAGACATGCTGACATGTTTCAGTCTCCCAAGTTGACATTATACAATGTCTTGCACTTACTGATGTAACCTACAGTCCTCACTTTTGTTATCTAGCCCTCCACTCTTCTCCTACCTGAGCAGTATCTCCTTCTAATTCTTATTTTGGGTCCCTAATATATTCTATTCTATAGTGTTTATAATCTGTGATCCTATAGTCCTAACTTTGGTATCCAGCCCCCCCTTCTCCTACCTGAACTGTATCTCCTTCTAGTTCATATTTTGGTCCCTAATATATTCTGTTCTATAGTGTTTATAGACCCTAAACACTGTTTGTTTCTGTACAGTGTACTTTGCAAATAATATTTTGCTCTTTATATTATACTCTGTATTACTGTATTGTATACCCTGCAGCATACCTCTCAACCTTTTGTCCCCCAAATGTGGAACATTGCCTGTCAAAATGTGGGACAAATGGGCAAAATGTGGAACATTTAGTGAAATCTTTACCTAAGAAGCTCAAAACACTGTTAACATGCTGCATTTATGTTCAGAAAGTATGTTATCAACTAAATAATATATTTTTTGAATCATTTACTATGGATTGTTGCTTTAAAATGTTGACTTTGAATGTGGAACAAGTCCTCACAATGTGGAACAGGGAGCTTTTGTGAAGTAAAATGAGGAACGTTCCTCGTAATGTGGTACAGTTGAGAGGTATGCCCTGCAGTGTTCTCCCTGTGTTTTGTGTACCTTAACTAGGTCCATCTTGTAAATGAGTTGTACTCAATGGTGTTTCACCTGGATAAATAAAGATTGATTGATTGATGATTAAGTGAGTGACCCCTGCAGTCTCCAAAGCGTTTCCATGTGGACAGACTTTTAGTGCATAGCAACTGATCAAAGTTTTCTAAGTAGTATTTTACATGTACTGTACAGATATTTCTTAAACTTGGAGAAATGTTAAAACTGTAAACATATTCGGTAACTAATAAATTATAGAACCAGCCTTTGTTCGATGCTGAACACATCGGCTCAGCTCTTTATCCCAGAATCCAGTGCAGAGAGCAGGTGGCAGGAAATTATGTCATTCACAAGCAAGATTAATGACCAAAGACCGTCTTTGCCAAGGGCCTTAAACTGTACCCAGAGTCCATTTGAGTTTCAAATAACGACAATTTATTAATGGAAATCATTTCCTTCTTTGAGAGGGAAACCCGGCCAAGGCACACAAGTTTGCAATTCATAATTTGACAATTAGAATACTTTAATAATTGATTGTATAATTAAAAAAATGGATGTTATATTAATAAACATCCTTAGATTTCCTTCACAGAATCAGTACACATGCCAGGCTTTAAGAGGTTCTTTGCTGGCTGCAAATATCACAGCATGCTGCAGACAACAGATAAGTATTCTGTTTGATAACTATTGACACCATGCCTGGTCAAAGCTGCAGTAATGTCTAATGTCTGCACAGTACCTGTTCTTTGCCTGCTACCTGTAGCATGCCTGAAAACAGATGCTTGTGATGTCTGTAGTTTCTTGAAAGTGTGCACTGTGAGAATGAAAATGTGTATATTCAGTAGATTGACAAAAACACAGCTGCACTGAAGCACTACAGGCATGGGGCAGTGTTTAAAATCTGCAGTATGCCTGTTTTTCACCTGATTCCTGCACAGGCAAAATCCAATAGCTACAGACATTATACAGGCCAGGGTCTGTTTTGCACCTGTTTAGATACTGAAATGGCCTGATTTCACATTTCATAAATAACACAGCAGAAATACAGTTGCTAAACATGCCATTCATTTTCAGAAGGGAAATTAGGGATGTCCTGTGAAGGATGCCACTGAAATTCCAGAACAGTTCAAGGAAAACTATGGTCAAAATTTACAAAAAATACATTTATTTATTTATTTGAAAAAAGGTTACTGGGAAAGACACACTGAGCCAGGGCTTATTTCCAGGTGCAGCCCAGGGGATGGGAACGGGAAATACCCCTCTGTTACTTACCCGTGTTGTGCAGAGTGTTTTGATTTGCTTATGTAACCTAGCGATTTCTTTCCTTTCTTTGCCATTAGGAGTTTTTATTACTTTACCTACTTGTTTTAAGGCTCCTGGGAGATTCAATATTTGGTGAAATTTAGCATTGAAGAGTGAGCAAACGGCTGCATGCTGTGCTGCTTGCGGAGGAAACGGCAATAGCAGGGGCTTGTTGTAGTGCTTGTATTTTTGCTTGAAAAGGTTTGCCAACATTGCCTTAATAGCTAGCATTGTGATTCCAAGCCCTTCCATACCAACTCATGCTGCCTTGTTTTTCCCTTCTGAGGTCTCAGTGTTCTGCAGTTTGACAGGGGAGCCAGGAGTCCAGCGATGGTGGAACCCGATCCTGGTGTTGGCTGAGCAGAGAAGCCCTGCGGAGGGTGGTGCTCACCGAGACCCTACAGGGAGCTTTGTCAGAGGATTCTCTGTTTTTTTTTTTACTCATAGCCTCTTTTGTGCTTAGTACTCAGTTTTTAAACTTATTACGGTTTTACTAATAGTCCATCTTGTACGAGAGGTGTGGGCGACAAGAGTGACCAGTGACTTATTTTTCTGTCGATTTAAATTTGCTCTGTATTTTATAACAAATGTCTTTATCCATTTATATATACATATATATATATATATATAGCTATATATGTGTATATATATATATATATATATATACATCTGTATATATATATATATATATATATATATATATATACATCTATATATTTAAAACTAGGATTCAAATTTTGTGCCATAGAAGCTCATGTGATACCTGGGCAACCAGGTACTTAAGTGCATGCACCGCTGACTCCCACATATTAGAATTCACCTTGGTAGGTGTATCTGTTGGAGCGGGTGCACTTGTAGTAGAGTGGACTGGAGCTTTGGTTTTTACTCTATTTTTGTGGTACCCACTTAGAAAGTCGTGCGGTCCTGTAACTATATCGGAACAAGTAGCACACTAGACTGCACCGGCTTTGATTTCTCTGACTGCATTTTGTGACTATGTTTCCCTCACGAGAGGTAAAAATTGACTAAAAGGTTTTTTTTTTTGAAAAGAGGGTTTGTTTTTTATATTTAGAAAATATTACATGTTTAAAGGTATCACAGGAAAACAGTTCTTAATTGTACTGCATAGTAGTACTGGCTAGAAATCTATTG
This sequence comes from Neoceratodus forsteri, assembly GCA_016271365.2. Taxonomy (NCBI): domain Eukaryota; kingdom Metazoa; phylum Chordata; order Ceratodontiformes; family Ceratodontidae; genus Neoceratodus; species Neoceratodus forsteri. Next base: position 45,698,007 of record JADMNL010000030.1, on the reverse strand, counting down.
ACATAACTGAAAGTTTAGCAAGCAGTACTGACAGGTTGGGAGTAGTCTTTTTAATAAACGTACCAAAGAACTGGTGTGAAAAATTTTATTTCTTTTCTCTTCTCTGCTTTTTGTTTTTTTTATACTCTTTAAATAATTGCTTAAAAATCTAGCACCTGAGCACTATTTAGTTCAAATAATGGACTACATCTTTAATTATCATTTTTATGTAGATCAAATCATCAACATCAATAAACTATCTAAAGGACTGGGGGAATCATGAAGGAGTTGCTTCAGAAGATTGGGAACTAAAGAGAGCTTCTGTATACTGTCTGGAATGGGATGGGATGGTTCTGGGTGTTAATATTGCAGAAAAATATTGCGGGACAAATGATCCTGGTCAGAACTTTGCAGGAAAAAATTAATTGTGGTAAAAACATCACAGGACAGAACAGTGCAGGAAGTAGGCAGTACAAGCCATAAGATGACAAAAGAGCACAGGACACTGGAGGTTTCATTGGGAAGGGTGCCTAACTTCGCACAACCACCCCTTGGCCACTTCACTGTGCCATTCATCACAGTCCTGCACTGGGGGGGTTAACTTCGCACCGGCTTTATGAAGTTAGGCCCCCCCCAATGGAGGACTGTGATGTACGGCACAGAGAAGTGGCTGACGGGCAGCTGTGCAAAATTAGTCCCCCCCAATGAACCCTTCAGTGTCATGTGCTCTTCTGCTGCCTTGTTACTTGTATTGCCTGCTCCCTGCACTGTTCTGTCCTGCGATGTTTTTACCACACTTTATTTTTTTCCACAATGTTTTGACCATGATATTTTGTCTTGCGATATTTTGCACAGTGACATTAACACACAGAACTGATGGGACCATAAACTGAACTTGTTTGAAATTCTCACAAGCTGTTCAAGAGGCTGGGCTCCCCGAGACAAGAGTTGAAGCTTGTAAGCAAGTCTGTTTGAAGGTGATTTAAATCTATGGCACAGTGGAAATCCTCAGCACGCTGATATACTGTGCTGCAAGAGAGAACTATACAAGCCCTGTAATACTTTCAGGTTTTTATATTGTAACTTAGACACTGCCTTTTATAAACAACATTGGCCTGGATATTCAAAAGGGTTGCGCCATGCGCAACAGGGTTGCGCATGCGCAAGTCCAAATTGCGCCATTCTGCGATATTCAGCAGGAGGCAGTTACGCCACTGGCATCAGGTTGCGCAAGAGAGCAATGCAAATGAATGCATGCTCAACAGGAGGGGGAGGATCCATGCATAACCTGCGCAACCCGATATTCAGTCGGGTTGTGCAGAGTTGTGCATCGCAACCAACCTCGCCTGCACCTGAGCCCAAAAAAGAGCTTAAGTTGAGGGCCACCCACAGGTGAGCTGCTGCATTGCAGAGCGACAACACAGCAACTACCACCCTGGCTGGCCCCAACTCTTTCCTGTGCCCCCACCAGCCCGATCGCGGGCATAGTGTAACTCTGACTCCCCCACACATCTCCCACAGCCCGATCGCGGGCATAGTGTAACTCCTGACCCCCCACACACACATCTCCACAGCCCGATCCACGGGCATAGTATGTAACTATGACTCCCCGCCACATCTCCCACAGCCCGATCGCGGGCAGTACAGGTACATGTAACACCCCCATATCCGAAGCCCGATCGCGGGCATTCGCGATGTATGAACCCCCAGTGCCGATCGCGGGCAGAATGTAACCCCAACCCAAATATCTCCCTGGTGGTCAGTAGACCGTAAAGCCCGATCGCGGGCAGAATCATCTAACCCCCAAACATCTCCCTGGTGTCTAGTGTCCCACCCACGAAGCCCCTCCACCGCTCCCCCGCGGCGGGCGACAGCATCCACCGCCTGCCGCCCGCGCCCGCCGACTGACTGTCCGGTGGGGCTGCCGCCCGTGGTGCAGAGCTACAGTAGATGCAAATGGCCCCCCCTGCGCCTTGCATAAATTATGGCCCCATTTGCATGTCACCTTTTGAATATCGGAAATTTGCGCATGGCGCAATGGTACTTGCGCCACCGCAAGTTTAATGCTCATCTCTGGCAACTTGCGGTGGCGCAAGTTCCACTGCGCCATGCGCAAGTGCTGTGGCTGGGGAGTGATATTCAAAGGAGTTGCGCAATGGCGCAACTCCTTTGAATATCACCCCGGCCACACCCCAGCGCAACTATTTTGAGCAGCGCAAGGGCTTGTGCCTCAGAATGGCACAGTTTGAATATCCAGGCCATTGTATGTAGCTTGAGATTTTATATATAGCCCTGTTTCTACAAAAATAGAATTAGCAATGCCCCACCTCCTGGGTCTGTGTGGGTGGTTGTTTGTGTTTGTCTGTGTCAGTAGCTTAGTTTTTTGGGATTTACGGGATCTTCTGCTTGGAGTAACGACACCATTCTTGCTCATTACATCTGTGAAGGTCTCCTGGACTGGATTTCTGCAAAACATCACCATCAGGTATTTGCATTTTCAGCTTAAAATCAACTTTTTGGAAGCTATAGAAACATAGAAACATAGAAGTTGACGGCAGATAAGGACCGCAAGGCCCATCCAGTCTGCCCATTTCTTTTTCTACCTTATAAATGTGCCATCGGCCTTTGCTCTGTCAGTGGCCTATCTATTCATAGTCATTTGTATTGCTCCCTTATGCCTATCCCATCCCTGTTTGAAGCCCTGCACTGTATTCATAGCCACCACTTCTTGTGGTAAGCCATTCCAGCATCCACCACCCTTTCTGTGAAAAAATTTCCTCACATTCCCCTTAATCGGCCTCCCTCTAATCTCATGCTGTGTCCTCTTGTCCTGCTATTTTTCTTATATTTAAACATGTTAGACTCTTTCACCTTGTTTATGCCCTTAAGGTGTTTGAATGCCTCGATCATATCACCTCTCTCCCTCCTTTGCTCAAGGGTATACATATTGAGCTCCGTTAATCTGTCCTCTATATGTCTTCTGATGCAGTCCCTGCACCATTTTGTTGCCCTTCTCTGGACTGCCTCAATTTGGTTAATGTCCTTGTGAAGGTGTGGCCTCCAATACTGCGCAGTACTCCAGATGGGGCCTCAACCAGTGTCTTGTACAGAGGGATTATTACCTCCTCTTACGACTTCAGTGATACCCCTACTAATACACCCTAACACCCCCTAGCCTTACCTACTGCTTTAGAGGTCTGCTTGGATGATTTTAGGTCATCAGTGATGATGATGCCCAAGTCTCTTTCTTCCTTTGTGACTGCTAGCAACTCCCTCCCAGCCTATAGGTGGCTTCAGGGTTTCTCTTCCCTATGTGCATGATTTTGCACTTCTTTGCATTAAATCCCAGTTGCCACTCTTCTGACCATTCTGCTAGTTTATCCAGATCTCTTCTCATTCTGCCCACCCCATCTGGATCATCTACTCTGTTGCAGATCTTGGTGTCATCTGCAAACAGACAAGCCTTACCCTCTAGTCCATCTGCAAGGTCACTAATGAAGATGTTGAAGAGGACTGGCCCCAGGACTGATCCCTGAGGTACCCCACTTGTGACTTGCATCTCTTCTGACTGTATAGCATTTACCACCACTCTCTGTTTTCTGCCTGTCAACCAGTTTGCCACCCAGTTGACCAACTTCTGACCCTATCCCAAGCCAAACAGAAGTCAAGCAACTAAGTCTGACAAATTCAATGACTCTGGGTCCTGCTTGAATCCACATTTCCATCTGACCTGCTCCTAAGGGATCTGTATGTGGGCTTTTAAACAACCTCTTTAAATAACAAAGGAAGCACAAGGGCAAAAGGATTTCACATCCTGCACTTGTACTTGAGTAAGTGTGCCCCAGGCTATCAATGTAATGGGGCAGGGGAGTGCATGCCTGCAAACTCTTGCATAGCCAAAGCCTCTTGTCAAATTCCTGCCTAGCTGTGACCCTGGGGGACCGCTATCATGAATTGTACCAATAGCCCAGGACATCTGAAAATTGTATCTCTGAATATTTGCAGCCTTGTCTCCAAACTGCTACAATTTCAGGCCTGGGTGGCTCAGATTGATCCTGACGTCATCTCCCTAACAGAAATGTGGCTATCACCAAAGATCCCAGACACAGCAATTGCCCTTCCTGGATACAACCTGTTCCGGCAGGACCATACCTCAAAAAGGGGGGGTGGTGTTGTCTGGTTTACCTGAAGAGTAACATCAAAGGGCAAATACTGCCAATTAGCTTCCACACCAAGGAAGCACAGATCCTAACACTACAATTTAATATTGGCCAACAAAACAAAGTGCTGCTATTATCCACTGTATACCTGCCTTCTGGGACGCTACTCACTGGCTTCCCACAGCTCATAAGCCACCGTGAACAGAACAAACTAAACTGGGAACATATAATCCTAGGAGACTTCAACATTAATTGGCAAGCACAGGATGCAGCAACGGCTAGAAACCAAATAGTCAGCCTGTACCTGACCCAACTGGTCACACAATCCACCAGACAAAACTACCATACAGGAACCAGCACCCTCATCGACTGGCTACTCTCCTCCTGTCCTGAACATATCACAGAGGTAGCAGTCCTACCTGGCACCATCAGTGACCACTCCCCTGTACTACTTATCTGGACTAACAAGTTCACCAAGAGCAAGCCTAAGTCCACCAGGAACAGATCACTAAGGCCTGGTCAACTAGACTCCTTCAGGCACTGCCTAAAAGGGATTGACTGGTCCCCACTGGATAGAGTCAAGGATGGAAACCAAGCACTGGATTACTTCTGCAGTATCTTCACTAAAGTCTGTGACATCTTTGCTCCTTACAAAACAAAGAAAGCCAGAGGAATCCCCAGCCCCTGGCTGTCTAGCCCTCTAACTGAACACTTGAGAATCAGAGATTACCTGTGGCATAGGGCCAAAGTCACCGGGAATCTAGCTGACTCCCAAGCATATAAGGCAGCTAGAAATACCTGCACAAAACTCATATGTCTGGCGAAAGCAGCTTACTACAATGATCTCCTAGGAAAGATCTGGGGTAGAGGGAGGGAAGGAGTTCTGGGACTCTGTAAAATCCCTCATGGGTAGAGCCTCAAGGGCCCCACCAGACCTTATAGTTACCACCTCTGGCACATTGCAGGACCTAAAGGAAATCACTGATGCTTTTAATGTTGCATTCATGGACCTCAGCAATGTGTTTTTTCATTTTTCATTTTTATTAAATGGGTTAGACCATTGAGTAAGATTCATTTAAAATGGTGACCTGTAGTTTAGCAGCAAGTAGTTTCGACAATAATTACAACAAATAATGCAAACAATCACAATACATAAGCACAATACAATACCATACAATTACATACATACAAATACTTTACATTAAACAATTAACCACAACAAACCTTAGTTTGAGCTAAAAGTGAGTCCAAAAGCCAAGTTTTAACAACATTCCATGAGGGACTTTTATTATTATACAAACTGAATTTTATAGGCATTTTATAGGCATGTGTTGCCACCTGAATACCTGAATCACACCCTTGCAGGCCAGCAGCACAACCTCAACACTCCATCACCAGGGGATAATTTTATCCCACCATTCTACTTCAGGCAAATCACCACAGGTGAGACCGTCAAATATATCAAACGGGTCCTTGGTAAGATCAGGATGGGAAGTGACATGATTGATATGAAGATGGTAGCACTCACATTAAACGAACTTGTGGCACTGCTCACCAAGGTATTCAATGCTTCTCTGAGATCTGGCATCTTCCCTGACAGGTGGAAAGAGGCTCTAGTCACACCTGTTTTTAAATCAGGAGACAGAGCTAATCTAGCAAACTTCCGGCCCATCTCGATTTTACACCCCCCCCCCAAAGTACTTGAAAGGGCGGTCTCAGAACAACTAACTGAGTACCTAGAAAAACATAGCCTTCTCTGTTTGCAGCAACATGGATTTCAACAAAACCACTCCACCGTCACCGCACTAGTAGAGTACACCACTCAGCTTTATGGGGCCCTGGATAAAGGGATGGCGGTGGGGTCTATCTTCATAGACCTCACCAAGGCCTTTGACACAATCACTGACACCAACTGCTACTGAAATGTCTCCTCTCTACAGGATTGTCAATGGAATCTGTGGCCTGGTTCCATAGTTACCTCACCCATAGATCTCAATGGGTCAGGATCGGCAATACAATCTCTGAGCCCAGGGAAGTAAACCTAGGGGTCCCGCAAGGTTCTATCCTTGGTCCTCTCTTATTCGGCCTCTTCATAAATGACATGCCTTCTACCTGTCCTGCACACTCCGAACTCTATGCAGATGATGTTGTTATCTCCATCCTAAGGAAAGACCTGGGATCAATTAGCTCTAAACTTCAGCT